>OW026362.1:21616162-22241162 GCA_932273835.1 Sarcophaga variegata | reverse complement strand
TCAAAATCTCGACTCACAATATTATTTCAGCTATCCCACTACCACGGTTGGAAAGAGGACCCTCTGGACTATCATTTGCATATAGTCTGTATGGTGTACTATTTCTTATATGTTCCCAAATGGCCACTGATCTTCTAGAGAATTTTCATATATTTTTGGCCAAAAATCGATTTTTTTAAAATTCAAAATCTCGACTCACAAGATTATTTCAGCTATCCCACTACCACGGTTGGAAAGAGGACCCTCTGGACTATCATTTGCATATAGTCTGTATGGTGTACTATTTCTTATATGTTCCCAAATGGCCACTGATCTTCTAGAGAATTTTCATATATTTTTGGCCAAAAATCGATTTTTTTAAAATTCAAAATCTCGACTCACAAGATTATTTCAGCTATCCCACTACCACGGTTGGAAAGAGGACCCTCTGGACTATCATTTGCATATAGTCTGTATGGTGTACTATTTCTTATATATTCCCAAATGGCCACTGATCTTCTAGAGAATTTTCATATATTTTTGGCCAAAAATCGATTTTTTTAAAATTCAAAATCTCGACTCACAAGATTATTTCAGCTATCCCACTACCACGGTTGGAAAGAGGACTCTCTGGACTATCATTTGCATATAGTCTGTATGGTGTACTATTTCTTATATGTTCCCAAATGGCCACTGATCTTCTAGAGAATTTTCAATCAAAAATGTATTTTTTCAAAGCCAATTTCAACAATACGATGCCACTTTTTATATGACTATATTGCTTATTGTATTAGGAGGCCTTGGAACGCTCCTTTGAGTATGATATGGTACTCAAAGACCTAGTATATGCCCTAAAATTAGCTTCTAAACAAGTAACCTTGTTCAGCTTGATACTGTTAAACAGTTAACAGTGCTCTGTTAAGAGCAATTTTTGCTCTGTTAACAGCAAATTTTGCACTGTTAACGCTAAATGTGGCGCTGCTAAAATTTATGGATTGCGTCTTGGGTTTTCAAATTCGAATTTATCTTCACACACATTACCAGATATATGTACATATATAATATAACTGCTTTTCTATGGCCTTGTCTGCCCAGACAACACTTTCATCAGAACTATTTACTTCGATCAATGTTGATGCATCTTCCTCTAGACATAAAATATAATCCACTGTTTCCTCGGCTCCTTCACAGATCATGTGTCTAAGGCGGCCATGCTGCATTAGTACTACTATAATAGTTCTCATCTCTTGTCATTCCAGAAAGAGAATGAGCTTCGTTTCTATAGCATTGAGTCTTGGTCATAAAGCCTGCCACCGTGAATTAATCCTGAATTATCCTTAATAAGTCAAAATCTGTCATAACATTCAAAGCTGAGCCTGATCTTGCCAGTTTAACCTTAACTTCGTTACAAAAAATGCCGCATTGGACAGATACCTAGTATAGTTCAACCTGCTAATCAGACGTAAGGCCTTATGGTAATCTTTTACACTCTCAGATCAGATGTGACATAAAACCAAAAACTAGTGTCGCCTGACTGTCCACATAAGTTGTGCCACTTGAGTTTTCGTATGTGTTCCTGACATTTGTCCCAAACATGAAGAGCCCGGCCGCATGGTAACCTTTTACACTCTCAGATCAGATGTGACCTAAAAACTAGTGTTCCCTGACTATCCACATAAGTTGTGGTACTTGAGCTTTCATATGTGTTTCCTGAGAAGTTCGGTGGCGATGCCTGAACTCTACATTTCGCCGGGAGCCTGTATGAGTTCATGACATTTGTCCCAAACACGAAGAGCCCTGGCCGTCTCCATTTTGTATCCTACAGTAAAATCCTCACAGCCATTGAAGAGTTCAGGTTCCCATAAAATATCGTGCAGTGTAGGATACCAAGTCGCCGTGCTCTAGTAGGTAGTGTGTTGGCATATGAGACGTGATGCCTCGGTTCAGGCATCTCCAACTGAACGAAATATGAAAAAATATTTTTCGGCGACTTCCTCTCAACAGATTTCTGGCAAAAACTCTGGCCGTAAATAAAAAATTGCCATGACAAGTTTCTCAAATATCTGTCGTTCGGAGTCGACTTTAAACTGTAGATCCCCTGCCATTCATGTATAAAATTAACACACACAACATAAGTGGTGTGAGAAGCTAGGTTGTAAGCTAGGGGGTTGTAGGGTACCAAGTAACGCTGGTTAATAATTACTTTTCATTTTCGTTTTCTACTTCCATTTTGTAAATGTATTCGTAGATCAGAAAAATAAAATAAAAGTCGTGATGCAATTCTTTACATTAAACGCGGTTGTTTAATTTGTTTGTTTCTTTTGTTTAAAAAACGCAAATTGTTGTTGCTATTGTATTCTTTTTTTTGTTTTTTTTTTTTGTTTAATTTTATTTAATTATACTGTAAATTTATTTATAAAACTAAATAAAAAAAAGACAATAAAACAACAACAACGAAAAAAATTTATTCAAATAATGGTCAAAACATGAAACACTCCTGCCCAGACATTTGTTTAAAATACCACGTAATATACATACGTACATACAGTAAGTATTCGATTTTTATTCTTTTATTTTTTTTTGTTTAAAAAATTATACATCGCTATTGTTGTTGTTGTTGTTATATACAAATATATAATGATTATATGATTTATTTTTAGTACACTTGTATGTTCTTTTTTTGTTTTTTTTTTTGTTTTTAAGCACACACACACACACACTCGTTAATCGTTAAGTGAAAAACTTTTGAAGATTTTAAAATTAAATGTTTAAGAGAGAGTATGCCGCCAGTAGCATGTAAGAAAATTAAATAAATTTTTATTGCAAAAGTTTTCTGGTAGTCAGGTTCAAGTCGATACTAAGTTTAAGTGCATTGTATTTAAAACAGACAAAGACTCGTAATTGATTTGTTACGCAAATAAGCCAACCAGCAAAAAAAAAAATTTAATGGTCAGAAAAACTTTTTTTATTTATTAAATCCATATCTGAATGCAGAAAAAGCCAAATCTTTTGGTTATTCTTTAACGTATTTAGGAATTAGTATGTTAAGCCACTCATGACAGAGACATTCACCAGAATAATTCATGCTTCTGCGCCATAAAGAACCACGTGTTGAATAAGCAACTTGCGTCATGCGAGAGAGGTCTCTGCCATTCAACTGCCTATTGAGGCCATAGTGACACCCGTTGGCAAGAGCTATCCTTCGCTTGGTCTTCAGATTGACATCATGTTTGCTGGTAACGGCGCAGCCAATTTGAACAAAAACACTGACAACAACCATACTGTAGTTAGAGGCCCTGATCTGGGATCCCGTTCGCCATATTTTTCCATATTTGTCTACAACATACACTTCGTTTTGCTTTCATTTACTGGCAGACGTATCTTGATAGACTCCAGTTCAATAGCATTAAAGGCAGCAGTACCATCTCGCTTGGTATACAAGCAACTGAACACTTCGTTTTGTCCTTATTTACCGGCAAACTCATTCTGATAGACTCCCGTTCCGATTCTTATGGGGCTAACGAAGACTGTCTTGTAGTCGACAAAAAGTTGGTTTGTGTCGACTTGTTTTTCATGGGTCTTTTCCAGGATTTCACATAATGTGAAGACTTGGTCGATGTTAGACTAAACAGGTCTAAAGCCGCATTGACAAGCTCCAATCAGTGTTCTGAAGAGTGGCATTAGTCGTTCACATAATACGCTCGCAAGAATCTTATGTGTGATAGGAAGAAAGCTTCTTTATACAACTGAAGTTGGCGCATATTGTGGGGTTTCCCGGTTTTTGTGCGAATAAACTTAAGTTTATTATTGGCATCGTCGGGACTTTTTTGAAGAATTTCTAACACAAATATTTTTTAATCACATGGCTTTAGTCAGGATTACGTCCGCGGTTCTAGATACCACTGTATGTCACAGTGCATTAATATTTCATGTTTTCGTTAATAAAATAAATTACACAACGGGCTATATGGACCACGGAGTGAACGGCAAGCTATCTACTAACATAATAAAATAAAATAAAGAAAATTGAATGAAGTTGCCGTACTCTAGTAGGTAATGTTTTGGTTCAAAGCCCAGGTCAAATATCACGTACAAAACGAAAGTATGAAAAAATATTTCTTCGGCGACTTCCCTCTCAGCAGATTTCTGCCAAAAACTGTGAAAGTAAATAAAAATTGCCATGAAAAGTTTCTCATAAAATCTGTCGTTTGGAGTCGACTTTAAATTGTAAGTCCGGCCGCTGATGTATACAATTAACATACACAACATGGGCGGTGTTAGAAGCTAGATCGTAATACTGACTGAAGGATTGTAATGGCCAATTATGTATGCATGTATGAAAACTTATTTTTAATTATTTGTACTTGTCAATTAAGACAAGTACAGTACCCGGAGGTCGAATTGACCCATTGTACAAACACAGTTTATAAAAGAAAATGAATTTTCTCTGGGTGCCCTGGTAGTCTAGTGGGTAGTGTGCTAGACTATTAGCGTGAGGGTCGTGGGTTCGATTCCCACTAGTCAAGTTACTCTGCTCGTATATAATTAGAATATAATTCATAATTGTATTGTAATTAATAAATAAATTTTCTTTTCATATTACTTTTAAGATGTGCTTAGTTTTCATGCACTTCCTCTCTAATTCTATAAAAATTTTTTCTTTATTAAAATAAAAATTTTTTTTATGAATTATAATTCCGTTTATGAAAAAAAAACAAGAAAAAATTAAATTTTAGTTGTTGTGTAATTACGTTTCCTTGAAAAGAATTTTTGCGTTTTTTAAACATTATTTTTCATAAATTTTTTCTATATTTTGTCATCATAATTATTGTTTAGTTTTTTTTTGCTTCCAAAAGGCAAGTTGTTCTGTCTGTCTATTTGTCTTATCATGGTTGGTTTCATGATTTTTGTCCATTTTTTGCTAATTAAAGAACAAAAAAAATTTTTTTTTTTCTGTAAATTTTTTTTCAGACAATTGGTTTCTGTTGGTTGGTTGGTCGTCGTTAGAACTTTAAGTAGTGATTACGCCACAATTGTTTGCAAATAATGTCACAAAAAAAATATTTAAAGTTTTTGTGTCTCTCTCTCTCTGGTTTTTTGGTTGTGACAATATTTTTTACGGTTTTTGTTTTTATTATTGTATTAACAGTAAAAACAGTTAAAACATTAAATAATATTCTTACATAATAATTGTTTATTCTTGATTTACCTTGATTTTTGTTGTTGTTTTTTTGTTTCTTGTTTGTGGGTCACTTGGTTAAGGGGACCCTAAAAAAAAGAAGAAAAAGTTTATTTAATTAAAAAAAAATGTGTTTTTAAGCAAAAAAAAATCCAATCCAATTTTTTTTAACATAAAAGAATGCCGCTTTAAATGTTCTGTTTTGCTTTAATTTTCAAAATTCCATGTAACTCGACAATAATAAAAAAAAAATTAACAGGTTTTGTTTTTTTTAATATTCATTAGAACCTTTTATTGTTATTATTTGTATTGTTTTCTTTGGTATTTGGTATTGTAATTACAATATAATAAAATAATTTTATATTTTAATAATACAACAGAAAACAATATAAAATAACTGGTATTTCCCATTCCCTTTTAAATAGTTTAAAATATTTCTTTATTCAGACACCATAAAACAGAAACAATAACCAATAATTAGATTGTAAAGTGAACGAGAGTTGCCAATATCACATTCATATTAAAGAAACTCAAATTTTTTCCATTTAAGAACTTAAGTGTTTAACAAAGTGATTTATTTCTTACAATTGCTTTAAGGCACATAGGGCTGACACAATACTCACATACATACATAATTTGTCATTACAACCTTTCAGTCAGGATTATGGACCTAGTTTCTCACGCCACTTATGTTGTGTGCGTTAATTTTATACATGAGTGGCGGGACCTAAAGTTTAAAGTCGACTCCGAACAACAGATTTTTGAGAAACTTTTCATAGCAATTTTATTTAATGTCACAGTTTTTGCCAGAAATCTGCTGAGAGGAAGTCGCCGAAGAAATATTTTTTGTATTTTGCTTTGATGTCTGGCCTGGGGCTCGAACCCTGGCTTTACGTCTAATAAGCCAACAACATGTTTATCCCCACTTATTCTTCCATTTATCTAAATCTTATACCAAATATCTCTTGTTTAGGACGACTCTTATTTTTTTTATTTTCCTGGACATAGTAATTTGCACCCTTTTGGTCATCTCTCCGCTTGAGTGTCATCTCTGTTAGGATCTGTTTAAAGAGGTATTATTGACTTCTACTTTAGAAAGAGACATTGACTCCTCTAAGTATTCCAAGCAGCCATGACTCGAATATGATTGCTGACACTCTATACTGGGCCTTCCTTAATAGACACATACATACATAACATACATAATTGTTCATTACAAGCCTTTAGTCAGGATTACGACCTAGTTTCTCCAACACCACTTATGTTGTGTGCGTTAATTTTTATACATGAGTGCCGTGACCTATGGTTTAAAGTCGACTCCGAACGACAAATTTTTTTAAGAAACTTTTCATGGCAATTTTATTTCACTCTCAGAGTTTTTGCCAGAAATCCGCTGAGAGCAAGTCGCCGACGAAATATTTTGTCATATTTCGTTTAGTTGGAGATGCCTGACATGGGGTTTGAGCCGTGGCCTTACGTAAAATATCCCAAAACACTACCTTCAACACTAAGAGAACTTCATTCAATTTTCTTCATTTCATTTCATTAACTTAGCGGACTAGGTGGTCCATAGGGCCCCTTGTGTTCTTTATTTTATTAAGGAAGACATGAAATATTAACACACTATTGGACACTAGAAACCTGGCCGTACTCGTGACTAAAGCCATGTGATTACTTTGCGTTAGAAATTTATCAAAAAAGTCCGGAAGATGCCAATAATAAACTTCAGTTTATTCGCACAAGTAGTCTACCTAGTCGCCGTAGTCCAACGTACTACCTACTAGACCAAGGCGACTTCAACGCAACGTCATATTATTATGAGTAATGGGATGTCGATCAAAACGGTGTCTCAAACACTGTCATCTCCGTTGGGGTCTATTAAAAGAGGCATTATTGACTTCTACTTTAGAAAGAGACATTGACTCCTGTAGGTACTCAAAGCAGCCATTGCCCGAATATGATTACTAACGCTTTATGCTGGGCCTTTCTTAATAGACACGCCACGTCTTATTATAATGAGTAATGGGATATTGATCAAAACGGTGTCTCAAACACTGCTCAACAAACTGCTTGAGTGCTCTTGCTGGCTAGATCTCTTGTGAGACTTAGTTAAGCTCTGACATCTGGAAAAAATCGAAATATGAAACATAGAGAAATATTGTTTTGGAGGACTAACCTCTCTACCTCCCCTTGGAAAACACAATTAACAATCTGGTTTATTGGTGAATTAAGTATGGAGCAGAGATCAGCAATGAGTATTCAAAATGATGAGTAGAATCGAATCATACTCATAATTTCTGATACTTATAAGCATTCGTACTTATTTTAATGTCATACTCATACTACTCATATGCAAAGTTTGAAGTACTCATCGTACTCATACTTAACAACACGTATGATGTTGTTGATTTCGACTCTCCATGACTCAACATATACAAGAATCACAAAGTAAGTATGAATCGCGTACGGACATTAAAATACTCACTAAATAGTTGTGTGTTTACTTTGCTTGCTGTCTTTGTCTTTTTCTTTTTTTTTGTAAATGCAACAATAACTAAGACTGTAAATTTTGATGTATGATTCGAGTCACTGAATGAGTAGGCTTATGAATCAAACATATTTCGAATGGTATGAGTTCTGGTATGAAGGTATTCATAATGTATGACTAAAGTCGCAGTCGTCTAGTAAGTGGTCGCCTTATTAGGCATTAGGCCACAGGACATATTCCAGTTCGAAGAAAACGAAGTATGAAGAGAAATATTTCTTCGATACTTCCTCCCAGCAGATTTCTAGCAAAAAATCTGAGAGTAAATAGAATTGCCATTTCTCAAAAATCTGTCGCTCGGAATCGACTTTAAATTGTAGATGCCTCCACTCATGTATAAAATTAACACACACAACATAAGTGGTGTTGAAAAGGTACAGTAGAAGTCCATTAGTCCGGCATCCAATAGTCGGGAATGCCCAATAGTCCGGCATGGCTCTGGAAAATTGTAAAAATTTTGGTTTTCTCCAAAAGTGTGCTTTAAAGCAAATAAAAACGCTCGAGAGCTATTCGGATGTCTTCGCGGTAGTTCGGGATCATCCGGAAGCGGTCGGTATTGTTCGGAAATAATTAGTGGCCGGCTAGTCTCAGCTGTCACAACAAATTCACGTGCAGTGCAGCTCCGTTAATCAATCACGAAGCGTCTAAGCCATTTTTTGTGCGTTGTTGTTTTGTGTCCTTTCACATCGCAGTGAATGTAACTTTTGAAACTGTTTATAAAAAGTGATTTTCGTTCTAATTGTACAATGATCATGTTTTCAAAACCTAGGCCTTCGAGTTCAAAAGAAGAGAAACGAAAACACATCATTATCAACATTGTAGTAAACCTCAGTCTATTCAAAATCTTGAAGAAAGTGACTCAGATGCCGAAACGGAAGAAAAGGAAAAAAATCAGCTGTCAGCCTGCAGAGTCACTAAATAAGTCTATCTCTTTTGCTGAGGCTGATACTAGCTACAGTGCTTCAGAAATTATTGATTTCCATATCATTAGGAATAAATTTTATACTAAACGCCAATAGTCAAGAAAACAAAAAGACATTCGTGACTTTTTTTAAATCTAAATGAAATATATTTTACAGTACGTGTACATGCATTATATGAAATGTAAAAACTTTGTTATATGTATTTGCATATTGTATTTGTAGTTTAATTATTAACCGAATTGTTATTATAATTATCGCCCAATAGACCGGAATTTTCGATAGTCCGGCACCGAGCCGGTCCCGAACGTGCCGAATTATCGGACTTCTACTGTAGATCGTAATCCTGACTGAAGGGTTGTAATGATCAATTCCGTATGTAAACGATAAAACAATCAATTGCATATATGGAGTAACTCTTTAAACGTTTTCTCCCTTTAAATTCAAATAAAACAAAGTATGTGTGAAATATTACTGAAATTTTTTATAGCTTTGAATTGACACTTCATTCTATTTTTTTAATTTCCTTGTCTTGCTTAAATTTTATTAAAAAAAGTACCTTCTTCTACTTCCCTTCACATTTCAGTGAAATATGTGGTTTGAGAACACAGATATATTGGTTTATAGCAAATATCTTATCTAAAGATATCGTATTTAACCCAATGACTTCCCAGTTGCATTTGTCTAAAGACAGACTTCGTTTCTAACCTCACTTTCACGTTCGATATTTTGTAATGTTTTTGGCGATGAGTGTGACTTTATAAATCCGTAATTCTGAATTGTTGTATAAATATAGCCCTGACCAAATTACTCATTGACTGACTGACTGATCTCTAATTTAAAAAGTGTGTTATTACTTATTTACTGTCTTTTTTTTTTGTTTTTTTTTTTTCTGAACACAAAACAATGCGGCTTAAAAAACTAATGACAATAATGAATGATTTTCAAGTGAAGTCATTAATTAATTTGTTTTAAACAATATCGACAAACAATAACAAACAAGACAATAAAATCAGTTAAAATACTAAAACAAAAGAGAAAAAAAAACAGCCATTAAAAGTTAAAAATTCAAAAATAAAAATGATTTTAATAAGACAAATTAAGTTTAATAAAACAAAATACTTTTTATTATTTAAAAAAATAAAAATTTAAAAATCCCGTTATAAGTTAATTATTTAGCCAATCTTGATTAATAACATTTTAAAATGAACATTTACTTCCCAATTATCAAACAACACAAAAATGTACCCGGAATTCTTTAATGAAACAATCACTGTTTAATTGCTTACCAGTGTTTATAGGCCGTCAACAAATTAACTACCTTTCAGATGATTAATTACTTTAAAAATTATTAATATTAAATAAGGTCTAGGGGCCTTAAATATTATTTCAATCCAGGGTTAAAGCAATTACGGTTTTAGGCTCTATGAAAACAGAATGTCATTCCAAATTGTTTTACCTACAACCGCTTGTTGTACTAAAGTAAGACTAAAACTAAATTTGATTAAATTTTATACTATGTTCAGACATGCACTTATATTGAGTAAATCGCAATAAACGGCATTATTGATCGCAATATTTCATATAAAATGTCAATTAATTATTGCTCAATAAATTCATAAATTGTTATAATATTGAGTAAAACTTAAAATGCAGCACTGTCATAAGTACGTTCAGTGAGCATATTACAATTTTCCGAATACTTTCTATTGATGTTTGACAACTCAAATATCAAAAACGGCAAAAAAAAATTGAAGCAAGTAGCTGTTTTGTTTACCAGCTGTCAAATGAATATTGAACAAGCAGCTGAACTGCGTATATTGTTATGTCTAAACACTTAAAATATTGAATTCAATAAACCGAATATTGACTTAATAAAAGTGCATGTCTGAACATAGTATAACGCATGAACTACGATCTAACGATTAACCTTAATTTTCTTCTTTTTTTAGAAGCCATACGTACATAAATCTTGGTTTGGCTTGTTAATTCGTTTAAGCTCATAAAAAATAATTTTTAGGAAGCCATATTAAGTCAATACAAGGAACTATTAACCATAGTGGTGGATTCGGAAAATATTGGTCCAAAATTAATTCTGGTTGCCCGAATACAAATACAGTGAAATATACCGTAGGCGGACACCGGTCGTTACAGCAGATTTGACCGTTAGCGGGAGGTGTCCGCTCACGGGATAGTTCACTGTAAAAATGTCAGGATTAAGTGCTATTAAATATGCTATTATAACTAATGAGTAGACAAATTTCAGTACAACTTAAGTATATGTTAACTCCAGATTGCCTTACGGCCTTAAGATCTTCCTTATTCTTTCTTCCTTTTCTTATTTTTCGTTCAGCCATCCTACAATAAAAATTCTTCAATAACTAACACTTCACGCAATCGACACACTGTCCCAATTGAACACATTCGAAAAATATACATAAAAAACTACACAACAATCTGCCAATGATACTAAAAAGGGGAATCACTCAATTTTATACATGCATGTACATACATAAATGTGTTGCTGTGGGGTCGGTTAAAATTTTTGACTTTTGTCCGTCTAATGGAGGTATTTTATGGAAAAAAAGTGTCCGCGTCCGGCCAGTGGAGTGTCCGTCTAGAAAATATTAATCTGTTCTAAAAATTCTTCTAAAACAAAGGGACTAGGAAAATTGTCCGTTCAAAAGAGGTGATCGCCTACGGGAGGTGTCCGTTAGTAGAGGTTTCACTGTAATAGGTTTTCATAAGCATCTACTTACTTACCAAAATTGGTCATTACGACCTGATTGCTCACATCAACCATGTTCTGTGTGTCAATTTTATACATGAGTGGCGGGTCATATAGTTTGAAGTCATTTACGAACGACAGACTTTTCAGATACTTTTCATTGCAATTTTATTTACTCTCAGAGCTCTTGCCAGAAATCTGCTTAAGGAGGGTGCCCTGGTAGTCCAGTGGGTAGTGTGCTAGACTATTAGCGTGAGGGTTGTGGGTTCGATTCCCACCAGAGGCTCTGGTCTGTGACACTACACCGAGCATATGGTCAAAGTTACTCAGCTCGTATATAATAAATATAAATAAATAAATAAAATCTGCTGCGAGGAAGTCGCCAGAGAAATAATTTTTATATTTCGTTTTGTTAAAAATGTCTTACTTGGGGTTTGAACCGTGGCCTCAAATCTAATAAGCCAACACGCTACCTACTAGACCACGGCGACTTTAGTTGTCAGTCATTTAATATTGAATCAATATATTACGTCCATACATTATAAATATCTCCATAGGTAATTCACCAGTAAACCAGATTGTTGATTGTGTTTTCCAAGAGGAGGTAGAGAGGGTCTTCCTCCAAAAAAAAACATGTCTTTGTTTAATATTTCGTTTTTTTTCCAGATGTCAGAGCTTAACTAAGTCTCACAAGAGATCTAAACAGCAGGAGCAGTTTGTCGAGAAGTGTTTGAGACACCATTTTGCTCATAATAATATGACATTACGTGTCTATTAAGGAAAGCCCAGCATAAAGCGTCAGTAATCATATTCGGGCCATAGCTGCTTTGAGTACCTACAGAAGTCAATGTCTCTTTCTAAAGTAGAAGTCAATAATGCCCCTTTTAACAGACCCCAGCGGAGATGACACTGAAGAGGAGAGATGACCAAAGGGGAGCAAATAAGAGTCGCCCTAAGCAAGAGACATATGATGTACGATTTAGATAAATGGAAAGAATTGGAAGTGGGGATGGATGTTGATGTATTGACGTACTGACATATAATAAAACAATTTCATCCTGTTTACCATATTTTTACATTTTGAGACACCAAAAAATAAAGTTAAAAAAATAACACGAAGATATTTTTTTCTATAAATTACGAGCCTATAATAAATTTACGGCATTTAATACTTTTGTTTCTTTTAAGAACCGAAAACTTTCACTTTCTTTTCACTTTTATTTCAAAACCGTATCAGAAAACTTTCCAAAAATCTCTTTTAAAATTCAGCTTCAGTTTAAAAATGCTTGCAAGAATAAAGTAAAAGCGTTGTAGGTGAGGGAATGAAAGTAAAATTATTTGTGTGCCCCAAAAAATATGGAGACAAGCAATACAGACGAAAATAAATTTCCATTGAAACTGGTTTTGAATGCCCAAAATTTACTCTTAAAAGTGTTTTAGTTTTTCACTTTATTTTTCGTTGAATTTTTCCTAAAAGTGTCTCTCAATCCCAATAGATTTATTATGTAAATTTCCAAATTAGGAAGTTGAAATGCATTCGATTTTCAAGATTTTTGTTTTTTTTTTAATTTTTATTATAAAATTTTGCAAAAGAAAAATGTAAACAAAAAATCAAACAAATGTTACAACATCACAACTGTTAAGTTGGCTGGCTGGTTGGCTTGGTCTTTGGTATACATACGTTTGTCTGTTCGGCTTTTGTTTTGGCTCCAGCTGACCTTTTATGTGAAATGTTAACTTTTGGCAAATAAATACAGAAAAAATAAATAAAAACTGAAACTTTTTTGTTTTGTTTTCATTTTATGATTATTACAACAACTTTCGCCGATTTTGTTTTCTTTTCTCTTTTTCCTTTTCCTTCTGATCTTCGCTTTTATGCTTGAACTTAAAAAGAAAAATTTCAGTTTGCACTGAAACAGAAAAAATCCCTACGTTTTCATTAATAACACGAATTGAATTTGGTAGAAGCACCTTTTCTTTAATTAAATAGATTAACGAACTATTGGTGTTGTAATCGAAATAAAGCCCGATTACTTACTTATACTATGTACAGATATGCACTTATATTGAGTCAATATTCGGTTAATTGAGTACCATATTTTAAGTGTTCAGGCATAATAATATATAAAGTTCTGCTGCTTATTCAATATTCATTTGACATTTCACTTTTTTGTTTGTCGTTATTGACATTTGAGCTGTCAAATATCAACAAAAAGTGTTCGGTTCATTGTAATATGCTCACTAAACACACTTATGACAGTGATGCATTTTAAGTTTTACTCAATATTATAACATTTGCGTATTTATTGCTTAATTATTAATTAAAATTTGTATGAAATATTGAGCATAATAATGGCATTTATTGCGATTTAAGCAATAAACGTTCATATCTGAACACCGTATTACTTTCTTAATTTGTAATTACAATCCTTTAGTCCAGAATACAACCTAGTTCCACACACCACTGATGTTATGTGTGTATTGATTATATTAATGAGCACAGATTAAAGTCGACTCTGAAGGACAGATTTTTGAGAAACTTTTCATAGCAAACTTATTTACTCTGACGAAAAAACTATAACTAGTATTTAAATGATTGGTTTCAGTTTCTAAAATCAAGCCTTGTTGTTAAGCTTGTCATTCATCCTCTGAAGCAAGTTCCATGATATGATAAGGTTGTTGCAAATGCCTTTCGTAAATGCAGAAAGACATATTTTTTTCATTTTGTTGGAGATGTTTGAGCTAGGTTTGAACCATGCACTCTCGTCTAATAAGCAAAAATTAGAATTTCATGGGCAAAGCCATCGCTTGTACCAAGGCAAAGCCTGCTGAATGCTATTGGCACTCTGCTGCATTAATTTCGAGTAGGAGAACTGGTTTATAAAATTTCGTTTTAGTAGTTTTACAAACGACAAGTGACTGTCGTTTCTAAACTGGAAGATCGGCCTTGATGGAAAAAAAATTTCTCTTCAATTTTGATGACTCTCTTCTTCTATTTTGATGACTCTGCTTGGGATAGATCGAAGTGGTAGCTTTGATTACTAAAGCTCACTTGAGCGCGCATACAGTTAAGCGCAGTCCCTGTACTGAACGAATTCCACCAAACTAGGGAAGAAGGGCTGCACATTAAAACACGACTATAACGGCTTTCGAAGCCGCCGTAGTCTAGTAGGAAGTGTGTTGGCTTATTAGACGTAAGACTACGGTTCAAGACCCAGGTCAGACATCAAAACGAAAATATGAAAAAATATTTCTCGGCGACTTCCTCTCAGCAGATTTCTGGGAAAAAAACTCTGAGAGTAAATATAATTGCCATGAAAAAAATTCTCAAAAAAACTGTCGTCCTGAGTCGACCTTAAGCTGTAGGTCCCGCTACTCATGTATAAAATTAACACACACAATATAGGTGGTGTAAGAAGCTAGGTCGTAATCCTGACTGAAGGGTTGTAATGGCCAATTATGTATGTTTTTTTGTCTTGAGCCGGAGGTGGGAATCTTCGAAAGACACTTTTGTTCCAACAAAAGAGTGCACGATTCAACATCACTGGTGCCTACGTACTAAACCTACCCCCTACACACTTCAACCACTCTCCCCCCGCGGGACTGCCGTAAGGTATTACTTCGTGGAGGGCTGGTTAGCTTGAAAGCTTTATCACATTAATTTAAATTTCGCCTCCGTTCCTCCAGTCCTCGGAGTACTATCATAACTTCAGCCATTCTCTGAATATATTGTCTCCATAGAATCCTACAGTTCAACAGCTCTTCCATTAGCCGGTTTAGTCCTAAATTCGTTTCTCCCGTTTCTAAACTGGAAGATCGGCCTTGATGGAAAAAAAATTTCTCTTCAATTTTGATGACTCTCTTCTTCTATTTTGATGACTCTGCTTGGGATAGATCGAAGTGGTAGCTTTGATTACTAAAGCTCACTTGAGCGCGCATACAGTTAAGCGCAGTCCCTGTACTGAACGAATTCCACCAAACTAGGGAAGAAGGGCTGCACATTAAAACACGACTATAACGGCTTTCGAAGCCGCCGTAGTCTAGTAGGAAGTGTGTTGGCTTATTAGACGTAAGACTACGGTTCAAGACCCAGGTCAGACATCAAAACGAAAATATGAAAAAATATTTCTCGGCGACTTCCTCTCAGCAGATTTCTGGGAAAAAAACTCTGAGAGTAAATATAATTGCCATGAAAAAAATTCTCAAAAAAACTGTCGTCCTGAGTCGACCTTAAGCTGTAGGTCCCGCTACTCATGTATAAAATTAACACACACAATATAGGTGGTGTAAGAAGCTAGGTCGTAATCCTGACTGAAGGGTTGTAATGGCCAATTATGTATGTTTTTTTGTCTTGAGCCGGAGGTGGGAATCTTCGAAAGACACTTTTGTTCCAACAAAAGAGTGCACGATTCAACATCACTGGTGCCTACGTACTAAACCTACCCCCTACACACTTCAACCACTCTCCCCCCGCGGGACTGCCGTAAGGTATTACTTCGTGGAGGGCTGGTTAGCTTGAAAGCTTTATCACATTAATTTAAATTTCGCCTCCGTTCCTCCAGTCCTCGGAGTACTATCATAACTTCAGCCATTCTCTGAATATATTGTCTCCATAGAATCCTACAGTTCAACAGCTCTTCCATTAGCCGGTTTAGTCCTAAATTCGTTTCTCCCGGCCATCTAAATCTGGGACAGCATGTTAGAATATGCTCCGCATCTTCCTCCTCATCTACACAGTTTGGGCATATAGGGGAGGTGTCATGACCAAATCTGTGCAGGTACTTCCTGAAGCACCCATAACCAGTTAGGAACTGGGTAACGTAGTAGTTCAGCTCGCAATGTTCGTTCTTCATCCAAAGGGTTACATCAGGGACAAGACGAAATATCCATCTTCCCTTTAAACTGCTCTCCCATCGTGACTGCCATTTGTGCATGTAAGTTCTTCGTTCCTCCGCTTTTATAGCCGCTATTTGTCCCGGGTACTCGAGACGGCGAAGGTATATCCTTCGCATCTCATCCGCCAATATATCTATTGGTATTGTCTTTGCCAATACCAAAACTGCTTCATCAGACACTGTCCTGAAGCTACTTATCCGTCTAATCGCGCTTAGACGATACACCGAGGACAGTATCCTCCTAATACCGCCGAAAGCCAATTACGTATGTATGTATGTGTGTATACCCTTGGGTGATAACACCGTTGATGGCTCAGACAAACTCATTTTTTTGTTGGGAGAGCCGGAGAGGCTGTGTTATTAATGCCTTTGCATCTATACTCATGGTTTCTAACGTAGCCATGCCATATTGATTCCATAATAATCAGATTATAAGGGTATCCAGACTAGCGTCAATTAGTTAGTTAGTTAGTTCCATTGCCAACAATGCCAATAGATTTCAAAACTTCTCTTGAAAAAAATCAAGGGCCCATTTTCATTCTTCATCAAGGAATTCAGGACACTAAGAAAGCTTACAGGTATTCTAACTGAATCAAAACCCAATCATCTCTGAAGTAGGGTACAAAGACGTCATAACATTCATAAAGTAGGAACTTTATGTTTATTTCAGAGAGGAAATATTAAAACATAAAACCAAGCAAATATCAGCCGGTATGGGAAAGCACTTTCATTCTATAAACAAATGTATGAAAGCGTATAACGAGTGTGTGGGAAATGGTTTCATTTTCAAACTGGAAGACCATGTCATGTATTTATGTTGACGTAAATGTTAGCACGTTTTGCAAGCACATACAGTTCAGTTTCAGCAACATTTTCATTTTCAACTTTTTTTCCATGTTTTTCTTTTCTTTTTTTTTTGCTTAGTTTTAGCCCAGCTCTGGGCCAAAAGCATGTACATAAATGCATATGTTTGTATAAATTATAAACATGTTCATTGCAACAGAGTAAGAAGAAAGAAAATCTCTAATAATATGTGTTATAGATTTTTCACATGTTATCTAAAGTTTTTCTTTTAACATCAGACATATTAAGAGTATTCACTTAAAAAGAAAAATACATCCAAAATAATTTCGTTCAATTTGTTCAATTGTTCAAGTTCAATTGCATTAAAGTAAAGAAAAAATTATACAAAAAATACACAAATTTTGTTTACATAGTGGAATACCCTTAATGTTATGTTTCTATTGAATATATTTTTATATTATATTTTCATGTTATTAACAACGATAAAAAGAAATTAAATTTTATGCATGACCAGCAAAACTCATTGAACATGATTTGAAAGCGAGTTATAGACAAACTTTATTCACTCTGCCATATATTTTGAAAAGATAATTGAAAGTAGATTGAGTTTTAGCTTGCTTTAGTTTAAAATCAGTTCAACAATATTAAAATACAATATGATTATGAGTGTTTACATGAACTTTTATCAGAATTTATCATATTCGGTAATAATTTGTCCATTACTGATCCATTCGATAGGTTCTTTTGATGAAGGCAAAAATTTCGATGAGCTAAGACAGCCTTATTACAAAGTCCCGTTAAAGTTGAGTTTACTTAAAGGTAACTTTAAAGTTGACTTTAACTTATTACAACTTCCCGTTAAAGTTGAGTTTAGTTAAAGGTAACTTTAGATAAAGTCAACTTTAAAGCTAAAGTCAACTTTAAAGTTACCTTTAACTAAACTCAGTTTGACTTTAGCTTATTACAACTTCCCGTTAAAGTTGAGTTTAGTTAAAGGTAACTTTAAAGTTGAGTTTAGTTAAAGGTAACTTAAACGGAAAGTTGTAATAAGCTAAAGTCAACTTTAAAGTTACCTTTAACTAAACTGAAGGTAACTTTAAAGTTGACTTTAGCTAAAGTTACCTTTAACTAAACTCAACTTTAACGGGAAGTTGTAATAAGGCTGTTTTAGTTAAAGATAACTTTAAAGTTGACTTTAGCTAAAGTTACCTTTAACTTCTTTTCTTTGTTACAACCTAATGATAAAATAAAGTTGACTTTTTCAAAAATATGGCAGTGCCGGAACAATGATGATAACACTGCTCAATTAAACAAGTTTTTCCTAAACGCAGTGGCAACGACGGGCTTCGTTTTTTTGTTGTATATACTTATTTTGTTTATATTTGAAGTTACCATATTGAAAATAACAAACTTAACTTAAAAGTTACCGATAGGATGATCCTCCATTTAGCTTAACGATCACTCCAACATATTGTCCACTTATAATAACAAAAAACAATTTATCTGCCCGTTAAAATCCTCCCTTTAGTTAACGGCAAGTTTTAATAATGGCCGTTAGTCTTGTAGGCAGTCGAGCAAAACGAAATATGAAAAAAATATTTTTTCAGCGGCTTTATCGCAGCGGCTTTATCTCATCGGTTTTCTAGAAAAATCCTTGAGAGTTAATAAAATTGCCATGAAAATGTTTCTCTAAAATCTGTCATTAAACAATTGCTCCCGCCACTCATGGATAAAATTAACACACACGCAACGTGAGTGATGTGCGAGTGGTCTGGTTGTAATCCTGACTAAAGGGTTGCAATGCTTAATTAAATAAGTAAGTGGGACAGTAACTTATTTAAGGGTGAGACACAACTCAAAGTTGCTGGTATATTCCTGATGGTCTAGAGGTAGTCTAGTGTTAAGTGCATTCGTTCATCAGTGTGTATGTTGTGGGATTACTTGCCCTTTAAAGGGGAAGCAGAAAGTGTTAGATTTTTTACAATCGTAATATATTAATAAAATTTTAGTTTATTAATGTAGAGTCAATGATAACGTTCTTCATAATGGATGGTGATCTCAGTCAATGTCTGTATTTTCATGTCTTCTTATAGTTTAAGTTGTGTGAATGAATTAAATTTCCGCGTAGCAAATGCCTGCAAGTGCTATACTTATATTGGTTGCAGAGCATTCCTCAAAACCATAAAATTTCAAATTTTTTTTTTCAAGTAATAGTTGAGAAGAGAACGGTGACGACATGCCCTATATTATATAATATATAATATAAAATAAAATGTTTCCTCGATTTTAAGACGGTCTTTTGCATTGGTTTAGAAATTTGTTAATCGTATGTATACTTTTGTGGGCCTGTGCAAAAGACCATCTTAAAATCGAGGAAAGTTGTCAGACAATTATAAAGATTTTCAACGAAAACGGATTGGTTAAAAAATTACTGAAATTTGTTAACCGTATGTATACTTTTGCGGCTGAGTGTAGCTTCTACAAGATGGCTGTTAACAACTGTCCAATTTTGAAGGTCCGTGTTGTGGAATTTCTTAGAAAAAGTAAAAGATCATGACCAATCAGTGTAAAAATAGAAGGGGACGGATTATTAATTTGTAATTTTATATGGCTTTTAAGGCAAACAATATTTATTAGCTTGACAACTATGACCCTGTACCATTATAAAATAGAACCCTTAAGGCAAATGAACTTCAGTGTTGTAAAACATTTCTTTGTTTTTCTGTAAACCTAAATACAATATTTCTTAGCCTACTATACACTGGGCTTTAATTTGTTTTCATTATGCTTACCAAGTTTTAAGGGAAAATCAAAAGAATTTTTTTTTTTGGTTTTTGGTTTTTACCTTTCAGTCATGAAATCATTAACTGTAGCAAAAGGCCATAAGAAATAGAGATAAACGTAGACAGAGACTAATTTATCATTTTTATAACAAAAGAAAAAAGCAATTCTAACGGATTTCTATTATGATAATTAGCTGCTCAAGAAATAAATTAAATTTCTTTACTTAAATTGCGAAACAAAAAATTCAAAACTCGCAGTAGGCCAAGGTCTAAAACAATGGGGATAGAATAGAATAAATGTTTGGAATTTAAAAGAAAATACAAATAGAAATTACCTCAACAAATGGCCACTGTTTGTATCAAACAGTAGATGCAGCTGTTTGGGCCACTGTTAAGACGAAAAAAAAAATTGGGTGCTTGAACTGATGCAACAGATGACCTAAAGGGGAATTATTTGTTTACTGTTGTTATTTGATTTTTACAATATTTTAAATGTTGTTAACATTTTCCTTCAAGTCAAGCTTAAAGCTGCTGAATTATTTTTGTATTTTTTTTAATTTAAAATTTAAATTATTTAAATATCACACAGAATTCTACAAATTTTTTTGTACTTTTGTTGTAAAGCTTTGTTGTTTTTGTTTTTTTTTTCGAAAAACATTGAAAATGTTTTGTTTTAAAACAAAATACCAGTCAACAACTGTTTTTCTTTAAAGCCATTTGCTGCAGCTGTTTGCTGTATTTGCCGTGTTTGCCGTTTACATTTACGCCGACATTCAATACAACACAAGACAATACCAGGCATTAAAGCCGAGTCAAAACATCTAATATATTCGGTTTGACTATTTGGGCGTCTTGTCACGTTGTTAAGAGTTTCAATGAAATTTGTTTCTGTTTCTGTTTCTTCTATTATTGACTTTAAGAAGTCGTAACAAAAAAAAAAAAAAAAACAAAAAAAATATTCCATTAACCATGGCTCAGTAAGTATACCATACACTCTACTAGCAACCTACACTTGTTGTTATAAAAAAAAATATTTTTGTTTCATATACAAAAACAACAACAACAAGAAAATCAAAATAAAATATACGTTTAAAATATTTTTTTTTTGATTTAATTTTTTTCATATGAAAACACTCGAGCTTAAATAGAAATTCGTATTCGAATTCAAATTGTATGTACAGACTTGTATGAGAGTACATTGTAGTTGCTAATATAACAACTACAACAAGCCATTTAAAACATGCAATGATTGACTAACTGACAGACTTTAGTCTCAGAATAAAAGTTTTGTAAAACAATAGCTTGAGCGCGTTTATGTAGAAGAAATAGCAACAGATCCCGAGCATTTGTTTTTTTTCAAACGTTTGACCTGAGCCTGGGCACGAAAATTATGTAATATTTTCCAAGCCCTGCATTACGTTGATATAATACCATAAAAATGGTGTGGTGTGCATATTGAAGTCTTTGAGTACAAACCTAAGCTTACACAAACATACATACATAATTGGCTATTATAACCCTTGTCAGGATTACGACCTAGTTTCTCACACCACCTATGTTGTGTGTGTTAATTTAATACATGAGTGACGGGACCTACACTTTAAAGTCGACTTCGAACGACAGATTTTTGAGAAACTTTTTCATGGCAACTTTTATTTATTCTCAGAGTTTTTGCTAGAAATCTGCTGAAAGGAAGTCAACACACTACCTACTAGACTACGGCGACTTCAAGGCAGGC
Source organism: Sarcophaga variegata (assembly GCA_932273835.1). Lineage (NCBI taxonomy): Eukaryota > Metazoa > Arthropoda > Insecta > Diptera > Sarcophagidae > Sarcophaga > Sarcophaga variegata. The sequence continues at coordinate 22,219,591 of OW026362.1, read as the reverse complement.
TTACGTGCCCCTTTTAATCGATTCAGAAACTCCTCGGTTTTACTTCCCCCAAATGACTATATTACATTAACATTACAGAAGTTAAGGCACTTCTGGGCACTTCAACAGTACTTCCTATATAACAAACTAGCAAAATTTTACCCTGTAAACCTTGGACTAGCATAACTAATTTGATATACTCAAAGCAGAGAAGAAAAATAATATGAAAAACGCATAAGAAGATTCTTCCATCTTCAGTTGACAGACTGTCATTAAACATTCTTATATTCACATGTAGTCTCCGTAGTCTAGTATAGTGTGTTGGCTTACTAGGCATTCGACCGACCACGTTTCAAAGCCCAGCTCATTTATAACAAAACTAAAAATATGAAAAAATATTCCTTCGGCGACTTCCTCTCAACAGCTTTCTGGCAAAAATTCTGAGAATAAAATAAAATAGCCATGAAAAATTTCTCAAAAATTGCGACACAATCAAATTGAATTCAAAAACAAACATTTAAGCCCAGTCCACCAAAACGGTTTACGTCATTGATATGCTATGCATGACGCCAAAGTAAGGTTCTGTATTTGCTAGGAGGAAATAATTTTTTCAGATGGGTTCAATAGGAATAAAACTATCACTGGATACGTTACTTCATAGGATAGGAGGAAAAACGTCGAGAGCATATATAGAGTGGGCCATTTAAAAGTTTAAATATCAAAATGCAATTTAAACAAAAACGGTTCGAAATTCTGAAAAATTTATTGTTTTGTTGTGCAGTGCAATTGTTCCGATTAGAAATAGAACATTACTTCATTCATATGGCTGCCGCGGCTGGCCTCACAGTGCCTCATTCAATCGAAACAATTTTCGTGCACTTTTTCGAATGTATGGGGTCGGCAATGGCATTACGAATGCTGGCCTTCAAATGCTCAATTGTCTATACTTTGTAGGCATAACAATTTTCTTTAGCGGCGCTCCACAGAAAATAGTCCAACGATGTCAAATTGCAGCTTCTTGAAGGCTAATTGACATCAGCATTTCGGCTAATTAAACGACCGTCAAACGTTTGATGCAATAAATCGATTGTGGTATGAGATGAGATGTGTGACATAGTGTTGAAACCAAACATCGTTTACATCAATACCATGAAGAGCGGGTATAAAAAATTTGGTTATCATGGTGCGATAGGTGTCTCTATTGACAGTAACGGTTAAGCCGTCCTCATTTTCAAAAAAATATGGGCCTCCGCTCCACAAGACGCACCAAACAGTCACTCGTAAGGGGTGCATTGGATTCTGTAAGACCACGTGTGGATTTTCTGAACTCTAAATAAGGCAATTTTGCTTATTAATGTACCCACCAAAATGAAAATGAGTTCCTTTCGAAAAGATGAATTTTTTGGCAAAATCGACATCATCGTGAAGTTTTGTGTTGGCCCATCCCAATAAATCCCAAGGTTGTTCAAGCTTAAATCGATTCATTATATTCAGTGGAGATAGGTTAGGTTAGGTTAGAGGACGTGTACTTGTCAATTAAGACAAGTACACTACCAGGAGGTTGAATTGACCCATTGTACAACGTCCTAGTTTCTCACACCACTTATTATCTGCTGAGAGGAAGTCGCCGAAGAAATACTTTTTGTATGTTGTCTTGATGTCTAGCCTGGGGCTCGAACCCTGACTTTTACGTCTAATAAGCCTACACACTACCTACTAGACTACGGCGGGTTCAGTGGAGATATTCTGAATTTTGTGATGGAATAGCATGACACAAATATTGCCAGATTCGAAATAATTGATGGTTCGAATTAAAACCGACAGATGACCCACCCTATATATTTTTCGAATAAAGTAATTGGAAGTTTGCTTAATTCATTTAGGGCCTAAAAAAGAAGAGAAGTGGTTGTGAGAAGACAATGAATGATCTGACTTAGTTTGACGACGAATGAAAATGTCTTTCTAAAGTATTCTGCTACTAAGGGGGATTCAACTTCTTACGAATGTTGCCAAGCAGAAGGCAGATGACGATCATTTTTTTGGTTCATGGCATGGCCTTTGAAGCTTTTACAACATATTGCTGGTTTATTTATTGTAGACTTTAATGCTTGTGGTCTTCTAAATTCCTAACATTATTTTTATGAGTGTAAGCATAACATTATTTTATAGAAACAAACCACCACCATTTTGAGTACATATGTATGTACATACGAATATGTTTGTTGCTGTGGTATTCTCTGTATAAGTAAAATACAAGTGTACCCCTCCACTATAAGCACCCGGTACCACAACACAATGATTAATACCAACCGACCAACCAAGCCGCCACAAGTTTCCCTCGATTGTGAAAAATAAAACCTTTTAAGCAGCAATTGTTTGCAATTTTTTGAATGTACAAGTATTGAGGCGTTTGCATATATGTTTTGTTGTTTTTTTTTCCATCGATTTTTATAAAATGGAATTTTAAATGAATTAAAATTTTTGTTGTTGTTGTTGGGTTTGTTTTATTTTTATCGCTGCACAGATTTTAATGGGAGGTTCAGAATAAATAAAATTCATGAAATTTTTTAAAGGTGATGAAGCAAAAACCACATTTTTTATCGGGATTTTATTGGCGTTCAATTAGAAGGACACGGCTTAAGGGGGTGCGAGCCTTTATTTGGCATGCAGAGAGTCTAGAGTGCTGCTTAAGAATTTTCTTAAAATTCTATTCAAAATTCTTTTCAAATCTTTTTTCAGCTTAAATACTCAAGGTATTCAAGGCAGTGGATTCTTTAAATCTATGTTTCAACAATTTTGTTAAGAATTCTTATTGAATTCCGAGAACAATAAATCTAAAAAAGAATGAAAAATATTTCAAAAAAACAAATTGTTTTAAAGAAACAATGATAACAACAACAAATACAATACTGAACTCAAAAATGATGTACGAGCATATATTGTTTTGTTTACTTTAAATAAAGTTACCGAAATGCTTCAAAAAAAATATTCGAAAAACAAAAAAAAATATGATTTTATTGCCAGCATTAGTTTGATTTCAACTGAAAACAATAGCAAGCAACTGTGCTCAACAACTTTGATTAATTGATGTGCTACCAACGATAACTTCTGAATGTTGTACCCTACTTTTGTTGTTTTTTTCGGTTTCTTTTTTTTTCGTTTTGTAAATAAAAATTAAACATAGAGGTACGAAATAATTTGAAATTAATAACCAAAAAAAAACTCTTTCAGTTGGCAGCCATATATACGAGGTGTGTGCCAAAAATTGCATCTTTTTTCTTATTTTCGTATGCACATTCCACATAACTTAAGCGTATTTACACTATTTAATTCTATTGACTTAAAATTAGGGTGGCCAGCGTAAACAAATTTTTTTCTTGCAGATATTACAGTCGTCTCGTGTATAAGAACACAGTTGTATTCCGAATATTCGATTTTTTCACTCGTTTATCACAGGCATAAAGATATTCGTTATGGTACACATACTACAAACTATTCCGAGAGATCTAGATGTCAGTAAAGTTTGTCTTACATGTTTTGCATTTCTTGAAGTCGCCGTAGTCTAGTAGGTAGTGTGTTGGCTTATTAGACATAAAGCCAGAGATCGAGCCCCAGGCTAGACATCAAGACAACATACAAAAAGTATTTCTTCGGCGACTTCCTTTCAGCAGATTTCTGGCAAAAAATCGGAGAGTAAATAAAAAATTGCCATGAAAAAGTTTCTGAAAAATCTGTCGTTCGGAGTCGACTTTAAAATGTAGGTCCCACCACTCATGTGTGTATAAAAAATTAACACACACAACATAAGTGGCGTGAGGAACTAGGACGTTGTACAATGGGTTAATTCGACCTCCGGATACTGTACTTGACAAGTACACGTCCTCTTACCTAACCTAACCTTCTCATTTCTTAGCTAAAAAAAATTAGCTACTGGATTAGTTACGTTAGGTTAGGTCGAAGTGGTAGTTTTAATTACCAAAGCATACTTGAGCAGGCATAGCGCAACGGGTAAACGCAATCTCTGTACTGACCGAATTTCAGCGAACTTATCGAAGCAGTTGGTCAGCGCAGGGGCTGCACACTAAAAGCACGAGCCTCTTAAGATGGAAACCTCGAAGATCCATAAATATTCACAAAAATTTTCGCATAAAAAATAATTCTATTTGAAATTAATTTAGCAAAATGTCTTCATAGCCAGCGAATGTTATGGATTCGCGAAATCATAGAAATTCTGTAAGACTAAAATGCCGTTTCGTCACAATGCTATAAACACTGCTACTCGCGGAATTATTTTTTTTCATCAGTCTGGTACCACATTGACTTTCATGGTAAAACGGATGAATGGAACAGTTGCTCATGGGGAATATTTTCTAAAGGGATACGCCTCATACCTTAACTTTTTTCAAAATTTATTAATTTAATCAGAAGAATCACAGTTTTAGCATTGCTTGACGGCAGTTAATCCACAAGAAAGAAGAACCCGATATGCTCAGATTGGTAATAGGAATCATAAAAACATTCCACCAATACTCACAAGTACTCCAACAAATTCTGAGAAAATTAAAGAAGTGATGACCATTAGAAATACAGAAGTGATGCTAGGCAACACTTTAAATGGATTTTTTTTTTGACTACTGCTGGCATAGAGCATTAGTATTTCAAACTAACAGATGTTGTTAATCTCATGATGTCTTCATCTTCAACGCTAGCGAATGGCTTTAAAACTGTTATAGAATTTCAAAAATTACATTGATTTGCTCAAAATGGGTCAATCAATAAATTGTTATTTATTCAGTCTATTTTGTTAAACCATTTTGGGTGGTTCAACAACAGGTACAAATAATAAAATTGTTTTATCAAAATAAATGTCTGACCCTAATTTTAATGGAATAATCATTTTAAGCTATAATTTCTGGATGAATAGGTACGTTGAAGTCTTCGTAGTCTAGTAGGTTGGCTTATTAGACATGAGGCCTCGGCTCAAATGCCCCGTCCGACATCTCCAACGAAATGATATATAAGTACCTCAGCGACTGCCTCTGAGCAGATTTCTGGTAAAAACTCTAATATAAAATAAAATTGCCATGAAAAGTTTCCCAAAAATATTTCGTGGCTTTATACTGTGTTCAGATTTGCACTTTTATTGAGTCAATATTCGGTTAATTGAGTACAATATTTTAAGTGTTTAGACATAACAATATACGCAGTTCAGCTGCTTATTCAATATTCATTTGACAGCTGGTAAACAAAACAGCTGGCTGTTTCAACAACATTGTTTTTTTGTCGTTGTTGATATTTGAGTTTTCAAATATCAATAGAAAGTGTTCGGAAAATTGTAATATTCTCACTTATGACAGTGCTGCATTTTAAGTTTTACTCAATATTATAACAATTTATGAATTTATTGAGCAATAATTATTTGACATTTTATATGAAATATTGAGATCAATAATGTCGTTTATTGCGATTTACTCAATATAAATGCATGTCTGAACATAGTATTAAACTGTTGGTCCCGCCGCTATTATATAAAATTAACACACACAGCACAACAGGTGTGAGAAGCTAGGTCGTAGTCTTAACTGAAGGGTTGTAATTACCAATTATGTATGGGTACGTGAGCATACAAAATTGTTGAATTTGGGGCGATACTAATCCACAAGAGTATCCAAAGCATAACGAAAGAGTCACTGCTTAGTGCTGATTCTGGGTACGATTGTTTGAGAACGAAGTTGGCCAGGCTATCTTTATCAACGGCGAGCACTATAGGTCCATGATTACTAACTTCGTTTGGTGTATATTGGATATCAACGACAACTGGTTTTAATTTAACGACGCTACGTGCCACATTGGATATTTTGCTCGAGCGATTTGAGAGTGGTTTGGAGATGAAGTGAACTGGCCACTGAGATCGTACGGACTGACTCTGTTGTCTTAAAAGCCACAAATCGCAGCAGTACCTTAAGAAAACAAATGGTAGCCCATGCCATCGGTCAAAAAATTAATGGTTTATGCGCCAAAGTAATGGAAAACTCCAACTTTCAAATACAATTGAAGGCCATACACTCGTGATGCCATTGCTGAGATACGACCCCATACACTCGAGAAATTGCACGAAAAGTTGATCCGACTGAATGTGCTACTGTGAGGCCAGCCGCGGCAGCAATATGCATGAAATAATATTCCATTTCTAACCGGAACAATTGTACTTTACAACAAAAAAAAGTAAATTTTGTAAAATTCTAAACTTTTAAATCACCCACCCTATATATCGATCGAATCAGATTCACCTTCTTATTCCAAACGTTGCCAATGACAATTTTTCAAAACTGTCGTGTATTGGTTTATTTATTTATTTTTTTTCCGCCGAGGAGGGGTAAATGTACCTAACCGCACCATAGAGGAAGTCGTCACATCCTCCGTGTGTGGGCCCCTCACACACTAAATCCCCCCTCGTCTCCTGTGGACTTGTTTGTGCCCACTCCGGAACTACGGTGGTATTACTTCGGAGTGGAGTCCTTTTGGCCCTTTGGCCCCTTCATGTTCATATCCGCGTCCGGATTGCGAATCGAAAGTTGAGGAGTCATCTAAGCGTCTCCACTATTCCTTTCGTCTAGATCATCGTCTCGGTTACGCCCGGCACGTGTGACAGTATCACCTATGGCGACATGCTTACTCGGTCTGCAGCTTCAAGATCTCTCCTCTTCCGTCTCAGAATGCGCTCTACGTAATTCACTACCGAGGTCCAATTTTCACTACTCGCAGTCATAACGCCGACAATATTAGCGGCTGTGATCATTCCGGCTATTGACATCAGTACAGAGCGATAGGTCTGCCAGCGTGCACACTCGAAAACAGTATGCTCTGCGTCATCAATTACCTCCCCTTCCTCGTACGTATTGGTTTATAGGGAACCTATGAGTCCAACTGAGTCTTACAATTGTAATGTAAACTTCCATTGATTTCTGTTAGAATGAATGGATGGATGGATGGATACGCTGTATCGTAATTATTCATTCACAGTGCTTTGTTCATGCATATATGCATGACGAATTGTTTATTTAAATTTGAAAAAAGAAAAGTTAAAAAATTATTTACGCGAGTCTTAAATGCACAAATGATAAGTGTTTTTCTGTTTCATCTAGACAATCACCATATCTCAAAAGAATATTTAACATGATAAACGAAACAAACATGCCAAGAATTTTAAACTGTTTGTTGATTGTAGAAACAAATTCTTTATAAAATTTATAACAAAAAACTTTAATATCCTCCTCTTTCTACTTCAGATGGTTACGAGCATTCGAGTACTGTCTCTTCTACCACCAATCGCCCGCAGAGATCTTCTATTGCACCGCTATTGACTTCAGTGCAGGAGCGTGAACGACGTCTAATGAATGTTTTGGCTGCTCGACGTACAGCCTTACAACGTCCGGGCTTTCGTAATCGTATAGCCACTACGGGACGTACAGCAGCAGCAGCAACTGTTGAAACGACCTCAAAATCACCCACCGATCCACGATCGATATGTATACGAAATTGTACGAAAAACTTTACACGACGTACAACGGCCAGCTGTATGCGTCAATGTTCCAACTTCTCTAGAGTGGCCGCAACAGCGAATATAGCCGGGGGTGGTGCCACAACAATGGTAGTGAAACATGCCTCAAAGACTGGCACGGGTACTGCCCAAGCTGGCGAAAGGGATACCAATGAAATCCTATTCACAGATGAGTCCTCGCATGGTCTGTTGGTCATAGCAAAAGAACAGAATGATACTTTAAATCACATACCAGATGAGAACAAAGTTGGCACCGTTGCAAAACTCAGAGGCAGACGCAAGCAACAGTCCCAAGTAACTACTGTTACTCTAGCTACCACCTCCATAGAGGATGATGAAATCCAACCATATTTGTACTTTGGCCAGAAATTGCCTCCTTTGAAACCAAATGCCTTAACCATTACCTCTATTAGTGATGAACATCCTAAACTATTGGAAGTTTCAGTAGCTGATGTCGAAACTTCCTCTACAACACCGGCTACATTGCCTTCGGCTTCTACTCTATCGGCGGTAGAAAGAAGCCGTGCTCGTTTTAAGTATAACATGAGAAATGGTGTCAGCTTTAATAGACGTTATACCACCATAAATAGATCAACCACATCCGAAGTGCCACCAGAACTGAGAAGCACTACGTTAAGAATTGTTGCCGAGGTGGTAAAGGAGCCTAAAGTTGTGGAAAAAATCAATCAGCCAAGACCACGCTTTTTGGATAAACTCCGAGATTCTACTTCTCCTAGACCATTTATGGCGGCATTAAGGGAAGAATTGCCAAGATATTCGTCAACTCCATTGATTATAACAGTGCTTAGTGATGAAGAGCAAATGGCAACCTCGCCCAAGACTCAAATTGGGCTAACAACTAGAGAGGATAACCAGCTAATTGATAGCACAACAGTGCCGATAACAACTGTTTCAAGAAGTACCACAACAGAAGCAACAAATACAACTACAACAAAGCAGCCTACCACCAGCATCACCACAAAAAAGACCACGACCACAACTACAATGAAGCCCACTACTACTACTACTAATACTACAACTACAACTACATTGCCACCTAGCACCACTGCCTCAACGACAACAACATCTACAACTACACCAACTACCATTACCACGAACACTGCTACTCCTAGAAGCACTGAGCCATTACTAGCCACAATACCTGAAGTAGCACGAGTTTATCAGCAGGCATTAGCAATAACGACACCCACAACTACAACCACCACTTCAGCAATTCCAATTACGACTACAACTACACTGGCACCGAATCCTGCGATTAGTGTCACTACTACGACGAAAAAGACCATAATCAGTGACGAAGACACTGAGCTCTTGAGAAAAATGGGTCCCAGCTTAACTCAGCCCATTAATACCGACGATAAAACGAATCTAATAATTTTTGTAAATCGAACCACCGACTTGTATAGGCCACATGTGCACTTTACTACCGCAAAATCGCCTCTACCAGCTCCTCCATTACCTGTTTATGGACCTCATAGTGCTACCACCGATTCATCAACGACCATATTACACACAACCATTTTGACATCCATTAGGTCCACGGTGAACACTATCGGTCATGAAATGACACCGACACCAAGGCCTCTAGCTACCACACAGAAAGTTTTGTCTTCGACCACTTCTACGCCAGTGATAACCGGTGAAATCAGTTCTACAGTGGTTACCGATGATCAAGAAATTTCTTTGGAAATGCAACGCATGAATATTGTTACAATGGTACTGGCTGGCATAGGTATCGTCCCCTTACTGGCCATAATACTGTATCTGGTGCGCAATTATCTTCTGAAACGACCTTTAAAAGATGATGAAGATTTCGATGTTTGCATAACCGATCAACAGCCCATCAGTCCGGTCAAGAAACTGGATCATAAATATCAAATGGAGGAGGAAGATCAAGACGAGGTGGATCAACCGAAAAAGCCGCCGCAGAGACAACACAGTTTACACAGTAAATTGGTAACGGCACCTTTAGCCCGGGATAACAATCATAATGTGTCTTTGAATTTGACCCCACAGCAGCGCTATGATGATAAGAGTTCCGTTACCAGTGATCAGGAATTTGATCGTTCGAATATACGTCTTAAAAGTCTTTTGGGTGAGGGTAACTTTGGTCAGGTGTGGAAAGCCGAAGCCGATGACTTGAGTGGTCATTTTGGCGCTACACGTATAGTGGCTGTCAAGACGATAAAGGCTTGCAGTACCCAGTTGAGTCTTAAGGATGAAGCGAATATTATGCGTAAATTAGGTTCACATCAAAATGTGGTCACGTTGCTTGGAGCCTGTGTGGATTCGGGTAAGTTTTTTTTATTTTATTTTGTTCATAAATTTCTGAATTTATTTCGTATTTTAGAACCTCACATGCTTATTATGGAATATGCTATGCGTGGCCGTTTACTGTCGCTGTTGAGAGCTGCACGCAATGCCACAAATATTTTACCAGCCTCTGTACCAGGTGGTCGTAGCTTAACACCTTTATCACCGCGTACATTAGCCGGTTTTTGTTTGGACATTGCCCGCGGCATGGAATATATTGCAGAGAAAAGGGTAAGCTTGACAGAACAAACAATTTTATTACGATTCTATTCATGATTCTTCTTCTTTATTTCAGATTGTTCATCGTGATCTTGCAGCCCGTAATGTTTTACTCGATCATAACGGCGTTTGTAAAATCTGCGACTTTGGCATGTCCATCGATCTGGATGCGGAACGTAAACGCAAAGAACTGGAAAAGAATTGTGCCAATGAGATAATGCGCAGCAATTTTAATAAATTTAAATTCGATTTTGGCGGGAAATTCATAATGAACCATTGGGCACCCGGTACACCCAAAGACTGTAGCGAAAAGAAATCACATCATGGCCAGGATACAATTGGTAAAAGGCCAGCATTGCCCATAAGATGGATGGCACCGGAGGCATTGCAATATAATTTCTTTAGTACAGAAACAGATATATGGGCGTTTGGTATTGTATTATGGGAGATAGCAACACTGGGTAAATATAAAAAATTTAAAATTGTATGCAAGAATATGTGATTTTATCCAAGACTGTTTTTAGGTTCCACACCGTATAGCCAAATAACGGGCAGAGAAGTTATACGACGTGTACCACAAGGCTTAAGACCGGATTTGCCAAAAGAAGGACGCCATGAATTTTACAATCTCATGTCACGTTGTTGGCACAAGGATCCCCAAATGCGACCGAGTTTTAGCCAATGCCGCTTAGAAATCTCACGTTCTCTACACAAATGGGTGGATGATGATTCGGCCGCTTCCGATTATATGGATGTGAGCGGCTTTAGTGAGGATCTAGAACAGGGCATGGTCTACTTCAATCATCGCATATCAGAGTTTGAATGCGAAATATGACATTAGGAGAATTTCCCCTTACCCATACCCTTACCCTCCCTCCTTCATTCTTAATGCTTTAAACCATTTCCACTTCTCCTCCATTATCATGTGCTCTTAGCAGTATTATTTTTTAGTTTTCTTGTTTTCCTTTTTATTTTTTTCTTTTCTTTTTCAATATTTTCTTTTGCGGCTTCCAAAGTGCTCGAAATTGATACTTTTTTCTTATTGGTTTTTGTAAAACGAAAAATTTTTAAATTTCAAGGTGCTTTAAACGAAATTGATTTTGTAAAGCATAGAAGTGTGATCGAGAAAGTAATTGTAAATAATTGTGTAGAATACTTCTTAAAAATTGTGTATAGTCTTAGGTTTTAGGTTTACATTTAAACAAAATTAACGAAATTTGTCAGAAATCTTGCGTATAATTATGGTCCTTCCAGGCGATTATTTGTATTGCGACATCCATGTATCACCGGATAGCCAATAAATAATTTTTTTATATTGACAGGCGAACTTTAGTTCATTTTGAAGTTATTTCACTGAAAAATTCTAAAATATTTTTTTTTTTAAAATATTTATGGTCCTTCGAATCAAGAAAATACTTAAAATGGAAATCGAATCGAATATTAACATTTTTTCTTGTTATCTGGTAAGCCCATACCTTTATGAAGTTATTTCACTAAAAAATTCAAAAACGTTTTTGGCAGCATAAGATTGTTGCATAGAATTTATTTGTTTTAATATATATGGTCCTTCGCGTCAATGATTTATATTGAAATACTTAAAAACGGAAACGAATTTATTTCTGGCTTTATATATAAACAGAAAATATTACAAATTTTTTCTTGTTATCTGCTGAGCCCATACCTTTGTGAAAACAGTTCTTTTAAGAGAATTTTTATGTCCTACGGATCTACAAAAAATTAAAAAAAATTTTTTTATTCATGAAGCTATTACTTGGCTTATGAAAGTATTTCACAAAATATGAAAGCGATTGAAAACAGTATTTTCTAGAGCCTTACAGATCAATAGTTCTACCAAATTTAGATACTAGGCCACTCACCTAAGTCATCAAGTTAGCCTATTATACACTCACCATTTAGGAAAACTGACTTAATTTTTCTACAGGCAGTATGCCCTTCTTACTTTCCTCCAGTTCATTCCACTGTGATGAGTTTTAATTGGTAGACTGGCTTTCCTAAAATATTGGAATCACGAGCTTGCAAGAGCTAGGCATTAACATAGAGAGTATTCCATCGTTTTGCTGACCTCACCGTAAAATAAGCATCCAAGCATATGGCATATAATCCAGATGTATGCGTAATACTAAGTTTGCCATTACTTAGCCTTAATATACTCTTGGGTTTTCTCCACTTTCTGAGAAAGAAATTTGAAAATTTTCCTTCAAATTAGTGTATAAAACATTCCCGCCCTCTTTCGGAGCTTGATATTCAATGGACTAAAAGGCATTGGGTTGTTCAGTTTCTGTTATTAATTTCTTCATTTTCAATCTCTTCTTGATGCCCACAATGCCTTGTCCGGATTAATTGTTAATCACCTTTTTCTATTTAAGGCCAGTCCTTGATTCCAAATCCCTGGACTATCTGCGAATGTATCCAAATCCTTACATGTCAAGTTTAACGAATAATTACCGGCCCAGATGATATATTGAATGTACGTATACCTAATCCAACGTATCTGCACTTGTAAAACCGTATTACGGCCGGCAATTTGATTTGTGGTATTTCAACAAAAATCAAATTTCTATAGAGGATCAGTTCCCTCCTGTGTCCATTTTTCAAACCATACGTGTAACAAAAAGTCTACATGGGCATCTGTTCCATTCATCCGTTTGATCATGAAAATCGGTTTGGCAACAGAGTGATGATATTGCTTGCAATTGAAATATTAGGCGTAATTCAGCGTGTTCATGCAGTGAGTGCCGGTGTTCATAATCTTGCAACGATGCGGTGAATTGAAGTGGCATTTAAGTCTTACAGAATATCCATGATTTCTCGCATCCATAACATTTGCTTGTAATGAAGACATTTTGCTGAATTAATTTTAAATAGAATTGCTTTTTATACGAAAATTTAAAGGAATATTTATGGATCTTCGAGGTTTCCAGCTTAGGAAACTCATGCTTTTAGTGTGCAGCCCAGGGGCTGACCAACTGCTTAAACGAGGTCAGTGGAATTCGGTCAGTGCAGGGGCTGCCTTTACTCGTGGGGTCACAACGGACTGCTATGTCTGCTCAAGAGGGCTTCGCTATCAAAGCTACCACTCAAACCTAACCTAATCTAACTTATGGTCCTTCGAAGCGGCAATAAACTGTTTTAAAAAGAAACAAATTCTAAATTCTTTATATAATATGGTATGAGGCCTTACTAATTCGTGACTATCAAAATAAATCATAAATTCAAAATAAATCATTATTTAAAATGAATGACAAGCAATTGGTCGACCTACACCTCAAGCACGGAAGAAAAAAGCATTACGAGCCTCAAAATCTAATTCGTGACTATCAAAATATATCATAAAAAATTCTGTTTTCTGTTCCAAGGTTGCCAAGATGAATTTTTATTTTCGAACACAAACGATTTAAGAAAATGACAATTGGCTTTAAGAAAAAAAAAATTCGATAATATTTTAAAGGTTTACCAAAGTATTTTAGTTTCCTCAAACTAACAATCTTGAACGTAGTGAAATAGCTTCCCATATAAAAGGTCCTTCGCACCTGCACAAAGGCGCTTGTTTAATGGCAAATTTTTGTTTGAAACTAGAATTTTTATAGAATTTTTCTCTCCTCTTTGTTTTTCGTTTGGTTTTTTTTTAGATTTCTAGTCTATATTTTATTTCAGTTCAATTCATTTTAAATTTCATTAAATATTTGTGAATTTTATAATAATTTTTGTAAATTAAATTTGTTTATAAAATTCGGCTTTAATTTTCGTTTTTAGTTTTTATTTTAAATACACTTTTAATATATTTTTATTTTATTTTTAAATTTAAGACATACTTTTGTAATTTTATATGTATATGCACTGTGTTTTTTTTTTGTTTTATTTGTAAATTTAATTTAATTTAATTATTATTGTATATAATTTAGTTGTAATTTATATGTACGTGTGTAATATATTTTAAAAGATATTTTACGAATACCAAGTATTTAATTAATAAATCTTGTTTATAATTAATCATCACTGTGTTTATAGAGAATACCGTTATAAATAATATTTTTTATTGATTTTTTTTTTGTAGTTTTTAAAACAAATTTAAATTTATTTATAAAATCTAAAAACCGCAAATAAACTCTCACATTAAATGTAATGAAATGTGTCTGTTTATTATGGTAGGCTACCACGATACGACCGATTTGCGACACGACTAAATTTTGAATTTCGAAAGGATATAGAAAACCATTGTTGGACTCAATATGAAGAAATCTCCTGGTATAGATATAGCCGGCACCGAGGAAGAAAGGTTTTCGAGCAAAATAAATGGTGATCTTCCCCATTTATCGGTGTTTCTTTCGATAAGGTTTGGCACGAGGTCCTTATATCTAAATTGTGTCTAAACTTACCTCTGTGACATAGACTACTACCCAAGGTTTGTTATTAAGGAGGGAGACTTTGAAAGATCACAGCAGCCTATTACAGTCAATATTTACTTCATACTTCCAGCTTTGCTGATAACACTGCTCTTCTCAGCCTACGATATCAGTCCCTACAAAGCTTCCAAGCATCTGCAAGATCATATCTCTGAGAGTAAATAAAATTGCCATGAAAAAATTTTTCAAAAATCTGTCGTTCGGAGTCGACTTTAAACTGTAGATCCCGACACTCATGTATAAAATTAACACACACAACATAAGCAAGAAACTAGGTCGTAATCCTGACTGAAGGGTTGTAATGACCAATTATGTATGCAACTACATTGCTCAATAGCCGATTTTCACATGAACGGAAAATTAGCCCAAATACATTGGTCTATTGGTAGACACTTATGATTAAGATTGGACTGTTAACTCTTGCCTTTTAATTCACTTCTAAAACCAATACGGTGTTGTAAGATACAATTATGGGGAACTGCCTTAGCTTGACACACAGAAAAAGTTTTGTGATGTCAAAATAAGATCTTACTGATGAGTACAGCAGCACCTTAGGTTAGGTTAGGTTAGAGGGCGTGTACTTGTCAATTAAGACAAGTATAGTACCCGGAGGTCGAATTGACCCATTGGACAACGTCTTAGTTTCTCACACCTCTTATGATGTGTGTGTTAGTTTTATACATGAGTGGTGGGACCTACAGTTTAAAGTCGACTCCGAACGACAGATTTTTGAGAAACTTTTTCATGGCAATTTTATTTACTCTCAGAATTTTTGCCAGAAATCTGCTGAGAGGAAGTCGCCGAAGAAATACTTTTTGTATTTTTGTTTTGATGCCTGGCCTGGGGCTCGAACCCTGGCTTTACGTCTAATAAGCCAACACACTACCTACTAGACTACAGCGACTTCAGAGCAGCACCTTAGCATTTAGGCAAATTGGAGATAGCGTTTATAGGCGTAAATATTGGATCGATCAACATTTATTATTATGTCGTGTATTATTATCGTCGTATAAAGTTGTGACAGTACTGCGAACATACGATCTGTAGTACTGCCCTCAATATATGTAGGGTATCCCTATAATGTCTACTGCAAGCCTATTAACCTGACAAGCTTCAGGTTTCTGCTCTGCACTTGACATACACCCATGTGTTTCCTCTGGGAATACATTAAGCATTCGAATGATTCATTCTCATCATTACAGAAGTTATATGTTTCAAGTTATTAGAAATACGCCGCAGTTTAGTAGTTTATTAGACGCAAGGCCGTTGTTCAAACCCCAGCGCAGGCCTGTCTACGAGAAATTTTAAATAATATTTCTTTGGCGACTTCCGCTCAACAGTCTTTTGGCAAAATCTTTGAAATCTTTCTCGTTCAAAGTTGACTTTAAACTCTGGCTCCCTACACTCATAGAAAAATGAACACACACAACATGGATAATGTGAGAAACTAGGCGGCAATCTGACTAAAGGTTTGTGCTCAAATAGAATTTGTAACCTAGATCTCCAAGAAGAGTTGCATTTCTAATGGGTCTTAAGATAAATTCAGTGAAGATACGTCAGTGCTATTGTGTATAGGAGACAAGCATGTGGCAATATTCCAAACTTCTATTACCAAGGTTGTGAGAGCGATTCGAGTGGAGGAGAATCAGATCTATAAGTACATAATTTATAAAATGAGAGACGAAGACCAACCTCTGGTACATGCCAAAGCAAAGAGAGCAGTTTTCGAACTAAGATGAGGATTTTTTGAAGTAAATTTTGAATCTTTACTACTCCATAGATATACAACCTGGAAACTTAACAGTACCATCACTTTTCAACAACTGCCTTTAAAGACTACTTCGAACACTAGGGCATGGGAAACATTGCTATCAATGGAAATTCCTCACAGGAAGTAGCAGTGAATTGCCCATTTTTTAAACAAAACGATGATAATATGGTCAAGTATGCTTTGTTCTTCAGTTTGGACTTATTAGCTGTTCTCCCTCATATAGGATAACTTCGTTCATCAAACTTTCTGGCTGGCTTTCCAGTGTAGGGTATTCGTGCTTGCGATGTGCAGCCCTTGCACTGACCAACTTTTTCCTCTTCCCTGATTTTGGTGGAACTTGGTCAGTACAGGGACTGCCTTCACCCGTGGGCCGTTCACACCGAGCCGCTATGCTTGCTCAAGTGAGCTTTGTGACATCAGAGCTACCACTCCGATATAAACCTAAACCTAAACCTTTTTATAACCTATGAACACAAGCGAAATGCTAACCTAACCAATCATCTCAGCAGATTTCTGGCAAAACACACTAGGAGTAAATAAAACTGCCATGAAAAGTTTCTCAAAAAGTCTGTCGTTCGGAGTCGAATATAACCTGTGGGTCACGATACTCATGGGTAAAATTAATACGATACGAAAGATGTGAGAAGCTAGGGTGTAAACTTGACTGAAGGTTTGTAATAACCAGTTAGGTAAGTATATTAAATCGTGTTGGACTTCCTATGCTACAAAGGGGAATTACAGTAATCCCTCGATTTACGTCGCAGTTGGTTCCAAAAAAAGGCGATGTAAATCGAAACGACGTAAATCGAATTTCATATTGCTCATACTACAAAGTAATATGTTTTTAACAAGGAACATAAAAAAGTTACAGTAATCCCTCGATTTACGTCGCAGTTGGTTCCAAGAAAAGGCGACGTAAATCGAATGACGACACAAATTGAAGTTAGAGCTAACAAAAAATTTGGCGACGTAAATCGAAACAACGTTAATCGAGGCGACGTAAATCGAATGATTACTGTATACGCAGTAAAGAAAGCGAATGCGTGAAAATCGTTCATAAAAGTTTGAATCGATCTTTCATTATCTCTTATCAGACCCTTTTAAGGATTGACAAAAGCCTTTTCTTTCTTTAAGAAAGGAATAGGCAAAGTACGAAAGAGCGTTCAACGAATGAGCCAGTTACGGCGTTATCGCTTGGTGTATATTAAGACTATTTTAAACTTAGGGCCATTATTACAACTTGCCGTTAAATAAAGGGAGGATTTTAACGGGCAGATAAATTGTTTTTCGTTATTATAAGTGGACGATAAGGTAGAAATGAGCGTTAAGCTAAAGGGAGCATCATCCTACCTTTAACTTTTAAAGTTAAATTTATGTTTGAACTCGTCATATTATATATTATTTTCAATATGGCAACTGCAAATATAAACAAAATGAGCAAATACAAAAAAAAAAGAATCCCGTTGTTGACACTGCGTTTAAATAAAAATTGTTGTAATAAGGAAAAGAAGTTAAAGGTGACTTTAAAGTTCACTTTAGCTAAAGTTAACTTTAACTAAACCCAAGTTTAAAGGCAAGTTGTAATAATGGCCCTTGAACTTTTAAACTCCTTCAAATTCTCCTTTGATTTTCAATCTTCAAATTCTAAATAAGCAGAGAGAGAGAGAGATACGAAACTGAATTTAAATGCTCCACAAAGTATGCAGACATGTGTGAAATCTAAACAAAAAAATTAAATATGTTGCCAGACTTTTACTGAAGTAAGCATACAAAGGAAAATATTGTATTCACTAGACAGACAAACACACTTAATAAATTCATTCATTTATAATGCAACATAAATAAATTTTGTTGTTGTTATTATGAATTTATCTTTTGTTTTTATGCTGCATTATCTTCTTATGTAATATGACATTGACTATGTATTTCACACATTTTTTACGGTTTTACGGCGGAAACTTTACGAATGTATTACAAAACTTTAAAATCTAAACAAATCTCATGCACGTATATACCACTATAATGCGTTGAGACAAAGAATCTGTTTTAAATTATAAGAGAAACAAACAGATTTGGCGAAATCTCATCTGAAGGGTGAGTCTAATTGATGGCCTGTATACGTTACATTAAACAAATGGTTCACATTGGGTTTTTAAATATGATGTCATTGCCATTTACTGACTAACTGACTGACTAATGGCAGTTATGAGCTGAAAATAAAGTCACTTACTTGGAAGCAGTTTGTTTGTCTGAAGATGAAGTTTTTCTTTTTTGCTGCAAATGCTTTGTTATATGCAACAAATTGCTTTTTTTTTGAAACGACTTAATGTTGTTGCACATTAATGATCTTAAATAATAAAAATAACAATAAAAATAATTTAATGCCGTAATAATGGAAAATGTTGTCATGAAAGTTCAAGTGTAACAGTAGGTAGTGACAGTATCATGCAGCATGTACACAGAAAGAAAATTACTTTATAAGGGCATAGAAAATTATTTAATTTAAGTTGAAAAACTTAACTGAAAAATAAACCGCCAGTAAGTATATGGTCATCCATATTTAAACAAAAGACTTAAGACACAAACTTTAAAGGCAAAAATATATTTTTTTTATAACGTTTGAGCTGCAATGAATGATGAGAGAAAATACCAATATGAACTTAAGACCTATTTAATTGACTTCAACTGCTTGGTTATAATTGGCCGGAAAAATACAAGAAATTCATACGAAAAATCACTAGAAAAATGTGTTTTGAATACAAAAATATTGAAAAAAGCAATTCTAGTCAGAATATGCGTTAAATATTTGAATTTTGGGACCAATATCGAAAGAAAATCGTTTGTAAGATTAGCAAAAGATAGTATTTGGCTACCGTCATGAAGCCGTAAAGTATGGATCAAATTGCAAAAGATTGGTATGACTTGCTCTAGTATATTAAATTGTTTGCCCTCTCCTATAAAGTAACATACATACATACATACATATATACATACATACATAATTGCCAATTACAAAACTTCGGTAAGAATTATGACTTAGCTTCTCACATCAGTTATGTTAGGTTAGGTTAAATCAGAGGACGTGTACTTGTCAATTAAGACAAGTACAGTACCCGGAGGTCGAATTGACCCATTGTACAACGTCCTAGTTTCTCACACCACTCATGCTATGTGTGTTAATTTTATATATGAGTGTCGGGACCTACAGTTTAAAGTCGACTCCGAACGACAGATTTTTGAGAAACTCTTTCATGGCAATTTTATTTACTCTCAGAGTTTTTGCCAGAAATCTGCTGAGAGAAAGTCGCCGAAGAAATACTTTTTGTATTTTGTTTTGATGCCTGGCCTGGGGCTTGAACCCTGGCTTTATGTCTAATAAGCCAACACACTACCTACTAGACTACGGCGATTTCAAAATCAGTTATGTTGGGTGTGCTAGTTTTATATCGGGTGGGCCATCTATCGGTTTAAACTTGAACCATCGGTTATTTCGAATCTGGCAGAAATATTTGTTATTTTATTCTGTTCCTTCTTTCTGGTATTCTAATTCAGTGTATTACCTCCCCTGAACGTAATGAATCGATTAACGCTTTCGTTTTCGCTTCGCTAGGTGCATCAACGAGAAACTGTGCGATGATGGCGATTTTGCCAAAATAAATCTTGATTTCGGACGAAGCTCATTTTCATCTTGGTGGTTATGTTAATAAGCAAAATTGCTGTATTTATTGCATCAAACGTTTGATCGGTTTCAGAAAACGCACACGTGGTCCTATAGAAGCCAATACATCCATTACGTGTGAATGTTTGGTGCGGCTTGTGAAGCAGAGGCATCATTGGCCCATATTTCTTTGAAAATGAGGACGACGCCACCATTATAGTCAATGGAGACACTTATCCCACCATGATAACAGATTTTTTTGTACTCGCTCTTGATGGTATTGATGTGAATGATGTTTGGTATCAACAGGATGGTGCAACTTGCCACACATCGCATTTCACAATCGATTTATTGCGTCAAACGTTTGATAGCCGTTTAATTATAAGAAATGGTGATGTCAATTGGCCGTCAAGAAGCTACGATTTGACACTGTTGGACTATTTTCTGTGGGACGCTGTTAAAGAAAAGTGTTATGTCGACAAACCAGATGCAATTGAGCATTTGAAGGCGAAGATTCATGATACCATAGTCTAGGTATGAGGTACTGCGAGGCCAGCTGCGGCAGCCAAATGAATGAAATAATATTCCATTTCTAATCGGAACAATTGTACTTCACAACAAAATTGTAAAATTTGCAAAATTTTCTAAACGTTTTTGTTTTATTGTTTAAATTTAAACTTTTAAATGGCCCACCCTATATTAACGGACTACAGAATCGAATTTTAAAAATTAACTGACTGTCAAACATATGTTTGTGGACCCGCTCAATAGAGTATCAAGTCAATCACAGTTTACAAATAAATTCAAAAAGGTATAACATATCTCATTGCAGAGAGAGAGAGAGAGAGAGAGAGAGAGATCCTACTAGACCAAATTGAGAAACTTTTTCATTCTTTATTCTTTTTCATTTTCTTTACTCTCGGAGCTTTTGCTGAAAATCTGCTGAGAGGAAGTAGCCGAAGAAATATTTTTTCATATTTCGTTTTGTTCTTAACTAGGGTTTGAACCGTAGCCTCAGACTACCTGTTAGACTACGATGACTTTAGGTTCTCGAATAATTTTAAAGTAATTTACGAAACAATGGCCTGAAATGAAAAGAAATCTTTCTAGCATCCACCTGACCTAAATTGAATAGGAAATATATTAATGCAACACTTCAAGTGAGTTGATGGGATGTGTCAGCATTTGTATTCATTCTCGTACATCACTTCATATGGGCCATCTAGAGAAGCGAAAACATAGCGGATGGTCATGTGGCTTCAACTCCTGAACCAATTGAACTTCGTAAGGTGTCATACCGAGATCTTTTCGCAAAATTCGATGTAAACTGGTGCGCGAAATGTTCAATTCTTGAGAACGATGACGAGTTGATGGATTCTCAAGCACACTCTCAGCCATGGCTTCGATGTTTTCGGGTGTACGAACTGTACGAGCATGCTCATGTCTTGGCGCATCAACAATGAAACCAGTTTTACGAATTTTAGCAACAAAATTGCATGTATCAGGTACTATTGGTCCTTCTCTGCTACCAAATTTTGTGATACTTTTTCATGCAATTTCCGTCCAATTGTCTATGTTTTGGAAATAAATTTCCAATAAATCCCAACGTTGCTCAAGCGCAAAACTATTCATTACGTTCAGTGGAGATCATATATTGAAATTTTAGACATAAGTATTGCCAGATTGGAAATAATCAATGGTTCAAATTTAAACCGATAGAAGGCCCACCCGATATATGTTTGTCATGCAGAAAATTATCAAAATTCTGTCTGTAGTCCGTTAGGATACATGCATGTGTACACTAGTGACCATTACAACTCCTTTGGCTCTCCGTAGGGACGACAAGGAGGAAACTGTCCTCAGTGATCGTCTAAGCGCGATTAGGCAGATAAGCGGCTTCAGGACAGTGTCTAATGAAGCGGTACTGGTATTGACAAAGACCATACCGATAGACATATTGGCGGATGAGATGAGGCGGATATACTTTCGCCGTCTCGAGTATCCAGGACAAACGGCAGCTATAAAAGCGGAGGATCAAAGGACTTCCATGCACAAATGGCAGTCATGATGGCAGAACGGTTTAAAGGGAAGATGGACATTTCACCTTGTCCCTGATGTAACCCTTTGGATGGAGAACGAACATTGCGAGCTGAACTACTACGTGACCCAGTTCCTAATTGATCATGGGAGCTTCAGGAAGTACCTGCACAGATTTGGACATGATACTTCCCCTTTATGCCCAAACGGTGTAGATGAGGAGGAAGATGCGGATCATATTCTAACATGCTGCCCCAGATTTAGATGGACCGGGGAAACGAGTTTCGGACCAACTCGGCTTATGGACGAGGTGTTGAATTCTAGGATTCAGAGAGAAGTCAGTCAGTCAGAGAAGGGCTGAAGTTATGCAAAAACTCCGAAGGCTGGAGAAACGGAAGCGAAATTTAACTTAGTGTGACAAAGCTTTAAAGCTAACCAGCCCTCCGCGAAGTAATACCTTACAGCAGTCCCGCGGAGGGAGAGTGTTTGAAGTGTGTAAGGGGTGGGTTTAGTACGTGAGGAACACACTTTAATGGAATATTAAGATGCCATATTCCTTACAAAACGATTTCTTCCGTTTATTTAATACAATTTTTGTAGAGGTTGTTGTTTAGTTTTCAAACGCAAAGAAATACCAAAGAAACAAAGAAACTATTGAGGTGTTAAACAAAAATATATGTTTTGTATTAATAAATAATTATAATTTATAACAATTTTACTTCCTTATTTCCTCAAATACAACACGGCACTGTTCATTTAAGCATTAAATATGCAGAATACCGAACTTAAAAACCCAACAAAAAAATTTATTTAAAAAAAAAAAAAATTAAAACATAAATCAGAAAAAAACAACAACTGCAACAAGTAACAGTTGAGTAATTTTGTTTAATAAATACAACAACATTTGTTGTTGTTGTTTGTGGTTATATATATAAAAAAAATTATTGAAAAACAAAATAATTTTTTGCAAATTTATTTGGTTTATAAACACAATACCCTTAAGTAAAGACTTAAACGAAGTTTTCTTAAATAATTTCCTTCAACAGCGGTAGGCTAAACAGGCCAATAATAAGGCTTTAGACAAGCCATTAGAAATAAAAAACACTTTCATTGTTACTTTCATACTTTCATTTTCATTCTTAATTCGTATCAAAAAAAAAAAAAAAAAAAAGAAAAAAAAATTGAAATAAAACAGCAGATAATGAGGCATTTAAATAAATTAATGGTCTGTTGATTTTATTTAAATTGAAAGCAGAAAAACTGTTCACATCAGTTTTTTCTTCCAGAGCATATAACACACAGTAAACTTATTATTTCATTTATTTAAAACAAATAAAAAGAAGAAAAAAACAATAAAAATTTTTTGAAAATTAATTTTTGAAAGAAAGGAAGACAATTAGTTACACAAAATCAATTTATTTATTTGCTTTATTTGCCTTTTTTTATTTCATTTTTATCACTGAAATAAATTTTTATTATTAACAATGTATAGAAATATTAGGTGTACCGGTATGAAGTGAGCGTCAAGACACAATATATGTCCATAGGGAACATTTATTGAAAACGAGCCAAATTTTTTATTTTTCTTTTAATGTCAAATCTATTTAGATCAGCTTAGGTTAGAAGACATGTACTTGTCAATTAAGACAACTACAGTACCCGGAGGTCGAATTGACCGATTGTACAACGTCCTAGTAAGTATTGTAGTGTTCGTAAAATTCGCAAAATTCACCATCTTTAACAGGTTGAAAACATATGGTGTTTTTTGTTCATTGGTTTGATGTACTGGTAAATAGGTTGAAGTCGTCGCCGTAGCCTAGTAGGGTAAAGCCAGGGTTCGAGCCCCAGGTCAGACATCAAGACAAAATCAAAAAGTATTTCTTCTAAGCAGATTTCTGCCAAAAAATCTGATAGTAAATAAAAATTGCCATGAATTCTCAGAAATCTGTCATTCCGAGTCGACTTTAAATTGTAGGTCCCGCCACTCATGTAATCCTGACTGAAGGGTTGCAATGGCCAATTATGTACGTCCTCCTATTAAGTTATTTTATGTAAGATATGATGAAATGAAGAAGCCTGAGATAATACACCAATACGACAGAACAAAATTTGGAGTTGATGGTAAACAAGTAAACAAAAATACAACAACAAACACTGCAAGAATAAATGTAAACAAATACACAAACAACAATAATAAAATAAAGATTTTTAGATTTATAGAGATCTCGAGAAGGCGAAGCCATGAACATTCGCCATCAAGCACAATTGTGCCATAAGGAACATTCATCAGACTGTTTACGTTGCCATATAAAAGGCAAGGCAAAGCAGGCGGCTGAGTTAGTGAAGTTCAGTTAGCCTTGCGTTAAGACGCGGTGTGTTTGAAGAGATTAATTGTGCTTGGAAGATCTCCGTTACAAAGATCTGTCAAATAATTGTCCAGTAATTGTTATTGTTTATTCAAAGGGTGTAAACAGTAGAATAACAAAGCAATTGTTGTTGTATACATAAAGTTGTGAACAGTGGCACACAGAATTGTGCGAATAATGAAGAATTTTAATTAAAACTAAACACAAATTTATTTTTACTTTATTTGCAATCTACGAGCTCATAATTTAAATGTTTTTGAAAGTTAAAAACGTAACAGTACGTTATAAGGACAATAATGAATCCGGTTTGGAACTGCAATAAAAATCTTATGAAAGCTGTACAAGAATAAATCGATCATCTAATACGCCACGTTATAGACAACGCTGTTGCATAGTCCTCTTGGATCAAATTCGAATAAACATTTAAATTTCTGTTACAATTATAGAAAGATTGTTTACGAAGACCATAGGGTCACTTAGTATACAGGTTGCCCAAAAAAAAAATTTGTTGTTTTTCATTTGGGTCACATTGACCCAAAGGATCATAAAAGTGGTAAACTTGAAAGGAGTGCAGAAGGGTTAAATGAGATTCTGAAGGAGGATACATGAGATAATTGACACTCATTGAAGCATCAACAATAGTTGTACATTTAAAGTAAAATCAGTAAAACAATTTCAGCGAAACAAAGGAAGGCTTTTTGTTGCTCACCTTAATATTATGTTCAGATATGCATTTTTATTGAGTCAATATTTTAAGTGTTCAGGCATAATATAAGCAGTTCAGCTTATTCAATATTCATTTGATAGTTGGTAAACAAAACAGCTGGTTGTTTCAACGACATTGTTTTTATTTTGGTCTCCATCTTTTGTTTGTCGTCACTAAGCACACTTATGACAGTGCTGCATTCTAAGTCTTACTCAATATTATAACAATTTGCGTATTTACTGCGTAATTATTAATTGAAACTTTATATGAAATATTGTGCTCAATAATGGCGTTTATTGCGACTTACGCAATAAAGTTGTATATCTGAACACCTTTAAATGAAGATAAATCTGCTGTTGGACTGTATTTAACTGCTCATGTTTAAATGGAAGAACTTCTTAACACTGCATTTGTTTACATTAAAATAATGAAAAAATTAAAATTGATACGGAATGAAAGTTGGATTCTTGTTAACTTTTTTAAACTCTTTGCTTTACTCGTTCACCTCAACAGCAACGTTTTTGCTACATTGTAATGAGCGTTGCATTTAAATGAACTTTCAAATTCAAAATGAAAATTTCTTATACATTTTTCCTTATTTAGCCATGTTCTAAATGTACGAAAAGAAAAATCAATTTTCAATGAACTTGTTTACACGAACGAATGAAAACAATTTTTTATTGTTGTTGGCAGAATTAAAGAAAATCGCAATGAAGTCAATCAACTGGAAATTAAAGAATAGGAAAATCAAAATCAAATAAATCCAAGGATTTATACCAACACCTGATTTATACCAACACATTTAACCTGTTGCGGAAGATTTTTTTTTGCAGAGGTTAAGAATTTTTACAAACCAAAGTCAAAGCAGCTGAAGATGTTCAGATGTTGGGAGTAAAAGCCGTAATCTAAGTTGGCTTAAATTATGTGTGAAACGAGTGAAAGAGAGAAAGAGAGAAAATATTAAAAATTTTACTCAATTATCGAGACGAGTTTATAGCAGAAACTCAAATACACAAAAAACAATCTCTTTGAGTTTAATTGTTTGTTTAAAAAAGAGTTTAAAAAAACAAGTGAAGTATAAAATTTAATTGGAGTACTGCTAGGTAACTAAGAATTAAGAATGCTTTCATACTTATTAAAGTTTTCAGAACTAAGAACGATTGCTCGTTCTTACTCCTGATATCTTCTACTTGATGATGAACCATCAGAGAAGCTCAACACTTGGAGCATTTGCTTAAAGCAGAGAAACACAAGCCGCAGATTTAGCCAATAAGAAAGGAATGCTAATTTGATTATGAATGGCTATCATTATTTCTTCAGCGACTTCCTCTCAGCAGATTTCTGGCAAAAACTCTGAAAGTAAATAAAATTACCATGAAAAGTTTCTCAAAAATCTGTCGTTCTGAGTCGACTTAAACTGTAGGTTCGAGCACTCATGCATAAAATTAACACACACAACATAAGTGGTGTGAGAAACTAGGTCGAAATAATGACTGAAGCATTGTAATGACCAATTATGTATGTATGTATGTATGTCATAGATCATAACCCATCTGAGCTTAATTGGGAGGTTCGTAGCTCACGCTGGCATTTACCAGGCCTCTCAATGGTTCTTTATCAACGGTGCTTCTTTCACCCGTATCTCAATCGTCTCTGATAGCCAAGCTGCTATAAGATCTCTATCTAGCTTAACGGTTAATTCTAGCGTTGTTAGGGCCGCTGTCTCGACGTTCTCTTTAGACGCTGGGTCTGCAGAAGAGTAAGCAACTGTAATCCACTTTTTTTGTCAATGTCCATCTCTTGCGAGAGGCAGATTTAGGTTATTCCGTTAACCAATTCATTGTCAGCTTAACTAAGTTATCATCCATTGATATCACGAATATAGCTTAAAATTTCGGGATGATTGCCAGCATATGTAGTCATGCGTTTAATGTGAAGCCCATGTGCTGACCATTTTCCTCGATAAGTTTGGTGGAATTCGGTCAATACAGAGACTGCGCTTACCTGTGGCGTTACAATGGGCCGCTATGCGTGCCCCAGTGTGCTTTGGTAATTAAAGCCACCACCGACCACCGACCTAACTAACTAAGCATCTAACTTAGAGTCTGAACTCAAACTCAAAGTGTAACACTAACACTGGCAAACAATAATATTTTGTTACCATACCTTACATTCTTTTACTGGAAATTGGTTACAACCGAAGAGAAATCTTATGTTCTAGTTTGAAGGAACGTGTTAAACATTATGAATTCTACAGAAAATAGTTGATTTATATATTCATACATATATGGACAGTCAGGCTGCTCTGAAACCCTAGTCATTAAATGAGTTTGAACCTGGCTTCAGTCACTATTAGGATACTTCTTCGATCTGATCGGCTAATGATTCAAAGAGATGGTGAATTTTATGGAAAAAGTGTTGGAAAAAGTGGTGAGATCGCAGAATCTGCAGTTTATTAAAGCCAAGGTTCGCTCATTGTAGTTCAGAATGGGGATACAGAATTCTGTCTTGGAATTTAGGCGGCATAGCAAGTCGCATATATTCTAAGTATATGTGCTGGTATGCAGCAGTGCAGTCTCAGTTTGCAGGTTAGGGTACCTACATTCATCAACGTTGCTCGGCTGACGGGACTCCCTATTCTTCTACACTTCCCCGCTTTCTGTTTTTCTCCATCTCTGACTCTCTCTCTCTCACTGCCTGTACTTCATCTCTGTTAATCCTTATTCTCCTTTATCTAATTGCTGCACTTGTTTTCTTTATTATTTTTTCCGTTCTGCTCCTTCTGTGTTAAGAATAATAGTGATAGTTAAGAATAATAGAATAATAGCTAAGGGTACCCATTACAGATCTTTTATGGAGTCTGTGTAATGAAGTATTTCTCATCTATATTCATAACTGAAACTGTAAATATATTATTGTTTCTACAGTCATAAAAGTTGTGGACGAAGTTTAATTAGAATAGGATTTGAGAGAGAGTCGAATTTGATAAATATCTGCTTCTAATTAAAACTTGAAGTCGCCGTAGTCTAGAAGGTAGTGTGTTGGCTTATTAGACGTAAAGCCAGGGTTTGAGTCCGAGGCCAGACATCAAAACAAAAATACAAAAAGTATTTCTTCGGCGACTTCCTCTCAACAGATTTCTGGCAAAAGCTCTGAGAGTAAATAAAAAATTGCCATGAAAAGTTTTTCAAAAATCTGTCGTTCGGGGTCCCACCACTCATGCATAAAATTAAAACACACAACATAAGTGGTGTGAGAAACTAGGTAGTAATCCTGACTGAAGGGTTGTAATGACCAATTATGTGTATGTATGTAATTAAAACTTGGGATATGTTTTTCATGATAAGACCACATATGTACACTTGAAAGTTAAATTTTAGAAACTTCCCATTTACTTATACCAACGGCTGCAATTTGATGAAATTTTGTCTCAGACATTTGACAATATTTATATTAAAGCTATATATTGTTTATTCAGCGGGTTGGGTGCCCTGGTAGTCTAGTGGGTAGTGTGCTAGACTATTAGCGTGAGGGTCGTGGCTTCGATACCCACCAGAGACTCTGGTCTGTGACACTACACCGAGCACATGGTCAAGTTATTCCGCTCGTATATAATTAGAATATAATTTGTAATTGCATTGTAAGTAATAAATAAATAAATAAACACAAATTAAGCGCCTTAACAGTTTCTTACTTTAATTTGCTTTTCAAATAATCTTTTTTACTAAAACTTAACTTATCCTCTAACCGCATGTTTTTGCGAGGAAAATCTTACAAATACTCTATTGTTTTAACCCTTTAACTGTTAATTTATTTTAAAAAACTTTTTTTCTGCCTGCTTAATTATTATCTAGGGAAGACGAATATAGTCGACATAATGCTTCTGCCTGTTAAAGTTGCGTGTTAGTTTTTCAAAAAATTTATATTTTTATTCATTGTTAATAAACTATAGTAGGTAGTGTGTTAGTATATTAGTAGTGAGCAGTGTTGCCAGTAATTTTTTTTAAATTTTCATTTCTGGGAAAAAACATGTTTTCTACAAAAGTATCAACATTTTTAAAGGAAACACCGGAGACAGATGCCCTCTATTGGTTTTTCTTAACTACTTCTGCCCGGGACTAATAAAATACACAATATTTTATTTAACCCATTCGCTGCCAAGGACGCTGCCAGTGCGGGATACCCTGTTAAAGACGAGTATACTCGTCCTACTTTAAATATATTATAACATGCATGCTTTTGGATTAGCATATTTTTTTTGCCACGAACATAATACAAATATGTAATTGAAAAATACTGCAAATAATTTTTTTTACAAAAATAATACTTTATTCTTCACGCAAAAATCAACTTCATGGTGTATTTACACCAAAATTTTATAGCAACTCGTCTTTGGTTTTCTGCTTGTAAATGATTATGTATGATAATATATGTGCTCTTACCAAGAAATAACAGAGTTTTGGTAAACAATAACACTTAAAATATAAATGGCAATGGGAATGACTTCATATAATTTAGGCTTGGCAGCGAATGGGTTAAAAATGTAAATATTTCGTGTTATTGTTAAATTTATTGAAATTTTGAATTTTTTGAAAAAACTTGTTTTGTAAGAAAAAATCTTTAATGAAAACTTTTTCGCATCTGAAAAAACTTGGGAAGAACTTGGCAAATGACAACGCTGGTCGTGAGGCCGCGCTTTAAACCTAGGGTCAAACATTTCCAACAAAACGAAATACGATTTCTGGCAAAAACTCTGAGAGTAAATAAATAAAATTGCCTTGAAAAGTTTCTCAAAAATCTGTCGTTCGGGTCGACTTGAAACTGTAGGTCCTTGCACTCATATATAAAATTAACACATACAACATAAGTGTTGTGAGAAACCTGACAAAAGGATTGTAATGAGCAATTATCATTACAACCCTTCATACATATACAGTGATGTGAAAAATAATAAGGATAGTACCCACCCAAACTTACATTATATTTAAAACCGAATAAAAACTCGAAAATTCTTTCTTGTTTAAACGACTTATTTTTTCTTAAACGGTAAACTAAAGATTAAAAACAAAATGTTTGCTCTTCCTATAATATATTTTGATTTTTTTTTTGTGATTTTGTATGAATGCATGTAGTTTAAGGTGTGAACAAAATAAGGACACTTCATGAAATCTTAAAGCAATAACTAACCTAAGTAAAACTAAATAGATATTTATACTGGATATTGTTGCATGTAGCCTTAGTACCATATTAGAACTTTGTTGCGGATTCTGTGTTATCCAGAACAGCAGCACAGCGTCTAGGCATTGAGTCGACCAAATTTTGAAAAACATGCAGGTTTATTGAGTTCCAAGCATCCTGTATAACATTCCAAAGCTCGTCGCAGTTTGTTGGACACTTCCCCTTATTGCCCTTTTAACTTCGTTCCACAAATTTTCTATTGGGTTCAAATCAGGGTACTGGCCATTCTAAAACATTAATTTTTGTGTCCTGGCACCACTTCTTTCTGTACTTTGCCGTATGCTTTGGGTCATTGTCCTTCTGGAAGACCCATTTGAATAGCATATTTTCTTAGGCATACGGCAGCTTTGTATTCTTCAAAATTTCGGTGTAATCAGCCGATTTCATTACATTCTGGATACGATATAGAGGACCCACACCATAATAAGAAAATGACACCCATACCATGTTGCTACCACCACCCTGTTTTACCGTCTTTAAATTATATTTTGGATTGAATTCTTGATGGATAGGTCTTCTTACATGGTAAGACGTAAGAATTCAATCCAAAATACAATTTAAAGTTTTTATTCGGTTTTAAATGTAATGTAAGTTTGGGTGGGTACTGTCCTTATTATTTTTCACATCACTATATGTATGTACATATATATGTTAAAAAAATTATTTATTAATAATAATAATACGAATAACATTTTTTTCTTTAAGACGAGTATGCACGCCATTATGCGAAAACAATTGTTTTGCTCTGGCGAGTATATTCGTCATAGAAAATTAAAAGTTTAATAAAAAAATTTAACAATTTACTCTTTAAATAAACTTTTTTTTAATAAAACTGTATTACTTTTCGATAATCACTCAAAGAGACACACTTTTGCATTGGAGATAATTTTTAAACTTGTTTAAGCAATAAAAATAACTCAAATTCGTTAAAAAAAACTCTTTTTGACTTAGAAGACCAATTTTATGTATGTTTACCAATTAGTTGGTAGTGAGAGTTTGCCTTGGCAAGACGTGAATTTGTTTTTTTCTGTGCTTTAAAAGTGTTGAAGTTTAAGGCCCAAAGAAGGGAAATAAATACAAAAAAAATTAAAAGAAATTTCTTTATTAACACAGAGAAATAAAAAGAAAATAAAAAAGAAAAGATAAATACAATATGTAAGATATTTATAAAAAAAAGAAGAAAATAAAGAAAAATGTTATAGAAAGAAATAAACAAATAAAAAAAAATACCAACAACAACAAGTGTAGCCTACAGCATTGTTTTATAAATAATTATGGGTTTTTTAAATACAAAATAAAAAGTAAAAAAAAGAAAATAAAATTAAAAATAAAATCAAAGCAGTTAAAAATATATTAAAATTCTTTGGTAAAAAGTGAAGTTTTTTTAATAATTATTTAAATAATGTGTGTGTGTGCCCTGTTATAATGAATCTTGAAACAAAAAAGTGAAATCCATTGATATTGAGCACTTAAAAATAAAACAAAACCCCTTTATAACAATAAATTTCTTTAAGAATCTTTTCAAGACATTTAATACGTTAGCGGATTAGTTTTGTGTTTTTTTTTTCTATTTTTGTGTTGTTGTTGTTGTTTTTGTTTTATAAAACTTCAAAGCCAAAGAAGACTAAACAAAAGCCACGATTGGAGAACAGTTATTTAATCTATAAAACAATAATCAGGTAACTTTCTATATGAATAATAATTTATTAAAACACAAAAGCTGAATTAAAATAAAACGAAGCCACTGTAAAATACAATAAAACAAAAACAATTTAACACAAATAAATATAAAAAAGTGCGGAATTTTTTTTCGTATTTTTTTAATGGATTTTGGAGTGGGTTTTCTTTTCTTAATGTGTTAAAGACAGAAAGAAAAAAAATAATAATTAATCAGGTCACCCGTTTTATTAAGCTTGAATGTTTAAATAAATCCATTTATTTCCTTACAAAACAATGCTAAAAGAAAAACAATAAAAAATGGTTTTAGAATCTGCTAAAGGTCAGCGTACAGACAGAATGACCACATAAACTTTCATTGACAGTTTTGTTGCTTAAGTCTTTAGTTTGCCTATGAATATTGCTGTTAAACTGTGTTTCTAAACGAAGAAAGCGAAAGGTGTGATTTCATTAAGGTTTGTAGTTAAAAGCCATTGGTTTTATATGCCTTTTACAAGAGTCATTTGGTGATATCTTGTGTAGAAAACAATCTTGAAATTTATTTCTTTGAAAAGAAAGTAGAAAACTTAAATCCCAAATAAACGTTTTTATGTTTTTTGATTAATTGTTACGAAATTTTTTTTAATCAATAGCTAGATTGTATACCATACTTCCGGACGGTACTTTCACAATTTAGTAGCTATTCCTAGTTCTATTCAAGAAAGTTGGGAAAAAGAATGTTTATAATACAAATCATAATTAATTGTAAACGAAATGAACCAACACAGGTGGCTTTAAAATGGATCGCGTTTTAACATTTATAAAGGGTGGACCATTTAAAAGTTTAAAATTAAAAATGCACTGAGGGTGCCCTGGTAGTCTAGTGGGTAGTGTGCTAGACTATTAGCGTGAGGGTCGAGGCTTCGAGTACCACCAGAGACTCTGGTCTGTGGGACTACACCGAGCATATAGTCAAGTTACTCAGCACGTATATAATTCAAATATAATTTGTAATACGTATAAATGACATGCAATATTCGGCAATCGTAGAAAATATTGGCCATACTACCAGGAAAACTAGAGTTTGTGTTGCAACACAGGAGAAAGCATCCATCCACGAACACCATGCGATGATATACGACATAGCATTTGATCATAACATTCTCTTTAATGAATAACTGAAAAGTATTGATAATGTGTGTTGTTATATGTGTAATGATATGTTCAGACATGCACTTTTATTGAGTCAATATTTGGCTTATTGATTACAATATTTTAAGTGTTCAGGCATAACAATACACGCAGTTCAGCTGCTTATTCAATATTCATGTGACAGCTGGTAAACAAAACAGCTGGTTGTTTCAACAACATTATTTTGTTGTAGTTGATATTTGAGTTGTCAAATTTCAATAGAAAGTGTTCGGAAAATTGTAATATGCTCACTGAACGTTCTTATGACAGTGTGCTGTATTTCAAGTTTTACTCAATATTCTAACAATTTATGAATTTATTGAGCAATAATTAATTGACATTTTATATGAAATATTGAGATCAATAATGCCGTTTATTGCGATTTACTCAATATAAGTGCATGTCTGAACATAGTATTAGGATTTTGCCAAATTATTATTTTTTTTATTTTGAAGTACAATTGTGTCGATTAGAAATCGAATATTATTTCATTCATATAACGCCGCGACTCCCCACACAATACCTTATTCAACTGCACCAATTTTCGTGCACTTTTTCGGCAATGGCATCACGAATGCTAGCCTTCAAATGCTTAATTGTCTCTGGTTTGACGGCATAGCAATTTCCTTTAATGGCGCCCCACAGAAAATAGTCCAACCGTGTCAAATCTCAGCTTCTTGGTGGCCAATTGACATCACCATTTCGATTAATTAAATGGCTATCAAACGCTTGATGCAATAAATCGATTGTGGCATGAGAAATGTGACAATTTGCCCCACCCTGTTGAAACCAAACATGGTTCACATCAATTTATACTCACATGAGCCTAATGCTCGTTGTCTGACTGTCAGATATATGGCCATGTCTCGTTCCTCTCTTCTATCCAAGTTGAATTGAGTACATCTTTCGATGACACCGAATTCCATTTGGATTTGCAATACTTCCAGAATGAAGTCCCTAGATATGTTCTTAAATCATTTGTATACCACAAAATAGTTCCTTTTTTAATAGAACATATCGCTGCTGGATTGCTCCATTTACTTTGAGTTGCAAAGCATTTGCTGTCCAGGAGTGAGTTAAGAAGATCAAGACATCTTCTAAAGAATTTTGTGTTAGACCTGCTTCCCCTTATCCAAACTAACTCTCAAAGACAGATAGAAGAAGAAGGAAGATAAAAATTAAAATGAATGGAGTGATACCAAAGAATATGGATATAAAGAATGCGCATCATGTAGAAGTAAAATTTCTTATGGCGGGTCGTAACATTACGACCCGCTCTCACCAAATTTTTTTTAAAAATCATTTCTGGGTGAGGGGAGAGGAAGACAGAAGGAAAATGAACACAAACAAAGAGCGTAACAATGTGTTGCTCTCATCGTACGTATCTACATGTGTATGTATTCTTGTGTTTTTTGATTTAGTTGTCGATCAGACTGCGACAAGAACACATGTTTAGTGGATGCTTTATCATTTTATTTCAGAATAACACTCGCAGTATATTTTGTGTTAAAAATGTCATTAGCTCGGCGTATTTCATTCTTTTATTTTGTCTCATAGTATAATCTTTTTAAATGCTTTGGAATGCTCGTTTTTTTCTTGTAGTAACAAATGGTTTTTTATTCTTTTTATTTTTCTAAAAACATGGCCTAACTTTTAAGCCAAAGCTTTTAAGCTTTCTGTTCTTTTAATAATAAAATGGACTTTTTATTTTATCTTTATATATCTAAAATTATTAAGCCAAAAATAGACAGCTTTACATATGTATGTTGATGAAATGAAAATAAAAATAGAGTATATTACTAACACTTTTATATGGCTGTAAATAAATAAATTCTCTCAACTTATTTTCTCTCTCTCACTCACTAATCCATAACCATAGGCATGTGTTAACCTAGAGGAAAATTGTTAGTAATAATGTCAAGTCTACTTATTAACCCAATGATATGTATATGTGATCGGAAAATATAGAAAAATTGTACTGCACTAAGACACTAAGACAAGTATTGGCAAGTATTCTTCCAAAAATCGAAATCATTTCTCATTGATATTAGTGAATACTACTGTGATATTTCTTTGGGTGTATCATTGAAGTCTGAAAAAAGCGACATGAACCTTCTTTAAAAACTGACAAGATTTTTACGCTCTTTTTAACGAACATTCTTGATGTTCGTGTCCTATGTGTGTAAAAAGCCGAAGATGTTCTTACCCTGAGGGACATTGGTGCCGACGTCTGTTTTTAACACCAGAAAAATAAATAAAAAAGTGGTCAAACAACAAAAACGCACGATGAGAACAACGCATGATGAGAACAACGCATTGTTACGCTCTTTGTTTCTGTAACCTTCCCTTCTATCTTTCCCCCCACGTCATGAAATATTTTTGAAAAATATTCCAAAATATGTTAAAATGCACATTCTTTATATTTTATTTTCTTTGGTGATACTTAACAGAGGAGAAAGAATGAAGAGAGAGTGGAACAGAAGTAGGGAGCTATCTCGCTTAATAGAAAATGTCCATGGAAAATATCTTCAGGTTAGAAATTCATGAAACTGTGCCCCTAAGTTCCAGGTATATAATGTTTACAATAGTCTTAGACTCCCCTAAATCAAACACCGCACACTTTGCAAAGAACATAAAGTCTACTTCTTACAAACACATCTTCGCCCTCAAAATACAATGCCTAGTCAGAAAATCTATCAAACTCTTAAGAGACGCTCTAATCAGATGTAAGACCCAATCCTTCCTAGTACAGTTTCCCTGTAGCTTCTGTTAACTTATACCAGAAGTTTTAAATCATGATAAACGTGTATAGTTATCCTGTGCCTATAAGTTTTTTGTCTTTGATATCAGCGTAGTCTAGTGCGCAATGTGTTGGTTCAATAGCCGAGAGCTTGTGGCTCTACCCCTGAAATAGGCCTCTGGGAGAAAACGAAATATAAAAAATATTTCTTTAGGCAACTCCCAGTCAGCAATATTCTAGCATTAGTTCTGAGAGCAAACAAAATCGCCATGAAAATTTTTTCAAAAAGAAAAATCTGTCTTTCGGAATCGACTTTAAACTGTAGGTTCCGGAACTGATGGAATGTGATAAGCTAGATTGTATTCCGGACTAAAAAGTTGTAATGACCAATTAAGTAAGTAAGTGATTCCACAATTTTGGTAGCTATTTAGAGTGTCATAATAAATTAAATATTATTTTAGCGAAACTAGTAGTGGCTGCATAATCAAATGGTTATCAAAATTTTTAAATTTAAATTTTTAACTTTACCCATCAAAATTTTTTTCTTTTTAAATACAAATTTCGTTACAGAATCATTTCACCATAACCATTCGACACTGTATTGTAATTTTTTGAATTTTGTTTTCAGTTTCCCTTTTTAAGAGCGCTCCCAATAAAAAAAATTAAAAACGATAAGAATAGAAAACCGGTTGAATTATGAAAAGAAATAAAAAAAATATATACTGAAACCGTGCCCTGTATTCACTTTCTTCGAAACACAATAAATGTTTATTAATCACAATGGAATTTTGAAAATAAATACGACATTAATTTAAATAAAAAATTCATCACAGGTTTGTTGTTTAAGTCTTTTGATTTTGATGGTTTGAGTTGTTTTTAAAGGAAAACTTTTTAAAATCGAAATTAATTCATGAATTGTTTTTGCGAATGAAGGAAATTTGAAGGAATAGTTTCTCACAGAGACTTGTAATAGAATAAGAATTAGTAGCACAACTAAGCCTGATCACGGAGATGACATTATCCGTGCACTACAAAACTTTATTTGTTAGTACAAATCTGTAGAGAGCTTTATCTAAAAGAGAAAAAATTCAATATTTTGGAGAAGTTGTGATTTCTTTTTATGGGGCATGTAAACGTTACAGAGTGGTAGTCGCCGTAGTCTAGTAGGTAGAGTGTTGGCTTATTAGACGTAAAAGCCAGGGTTCGAGCCTCAGGCTAGACATCAAAACAAAAATACGAAAAACTATTTCTTCGGCGACTTCCTTTCAGCAGATTTCTGGCAAAAATTCTGAGAGTAAATAAAAATTGTCATGAAAAGTTTTTCGAAAATCCGTCATTCGAAGTCGACTTTAAACTGTAGGTCCCGCCACTCATGTATAAATTTAACGCACACAACATAAGTAGTGTGAGAAACTAGGTCGTAATCCTGACTGAAGGGTTGTAATGACCTATTATGTATGTAAACATTACAGAAATTCCTGATTTCATTAACAACACTGCACAGCAATGGCCTATCAAAAGGAGTTCTTCAGTTTGTTTGACTGTTTTTGTAAAACCGTTTGTATTTCATATTTTCAGCCGTTGAGAGCATTTGAGAGCATTTGAGAGCCACTGGTTCACAATTTTGTATTCCTTATTATGATAAATCTATCTTTCGTCCATTTTGACGAAAATTATGCAACTCCTGTAAGCATCAAGTCTTATTACAAATTGGTTTAGGTTGATAGTGATTAAACTTCGTGATTATAAAACCTTGCAATCTCAGTTTAAATCCCAGAGTAGGTAAAACGATTTTTGTCAGTGTTAGCAAGTTTGGAAAATTAATTTTGATTTCATACCCTAAAAAAATAATTAATCCAGCAAGAGTCTGCTGCTACAGAAATGATAACTTCCATAGGGAATAGTTGGCCGAACAAAGCCACATCTTGAGAAAGACCAGCCTGAATAAACGACGTTCACACAAGTCGCCGTAGTCTAGTAGGTGGTGGTCTCAACGGGCCACTGTGCGTGCTCAAGAGTGCTTTTGATGACAAAGGTACCACTCCAACATAACCAACCAATCTTGTAGGTGGTGTGTTGTTGTTTATCAGACGCGAGACCGTGGTTCGAACAAAACAAAATATGAAAAAAAATATTTCTTTCGGCGATCTCCTCTCTTAGACTAAATAGAATTGCCAAGAAAATCGTAGCTTGACATAAGACAGTATGTCTCACCATTCATGGATAAACTTAACACTCACAACAAGGGTGGTCTGATAATCTAGGTCGTAAGGCTGACTAAACTATATTCTAATAAACAATTAAGGAAGTAAGTAAGTTCACAGAGTTCCTATGATTGGACCAATAACCTGATAAGCTAAAAACTATTCTCATTAATGAAACCGAAAGATAACAAAGTAGCGATATGATAAGAAGCAGAGAGGAATGCTTTGTAACAACATTAAGGGCTATTATTATAACTTGCCGTTTACTAAAGGAAGGATTTTAACGGGCAGATAAATTGTTTTTCATTTTGTAAGTGGACAATAAGGTAGAAGTAAGCGTTGAGCTAAAGGGAAGATCATCCTACTGGTAACTTTTAAAGTTAAGTTTATATTTTAACTTGCCATATTATATTATTTTCAATATGGCAACTTCAAATATAAACAAAATAGCCAAATACAACAAAAAAAAAGCCCGTCGTTGCCACTGCGTTTAAAAAAATTGTATAATTGAGCAGTTTTATCGACATTGCTCCGGCACTGCCATATTTTTAAATAAAATTATCTGTAAGTTGTAATAACGAAAATAAGTTAAAGGTAACTTTACAGTTCCCTTTAGCTAAAGGTACCTTTAACTAAACCCAAGTTTAACGGCAAGCTGTAATAATGGCCCTTAGGGCCGTTAACTAAAGGAAGGATTTTAACGGGCAGATAAATTGTTTTTCATTATTAGAAGTGGACAATAAAATAGAAGTAAGCGTTAAGCTAAAGGGAAGATCATCCTACTGGTAACTTTTAAAGTTAAGTTTATATTTGAACTTGCCATACATACACATTATTTTCAATATGGCAACTTCAAACATAAACAAAATGAACAAATATAAAAAATCGAAGCCCGTCGTTGCTACTGCGTTTAAATAAAACTTGTTTAATTTGAGCAATGTTATCAATATTGCTCCGTCACCGCCATATTTTCGAAAAAGTTAACTTTATTTTATCATTAGGTTGTAATAATGAAAAGAAGTTAAAGGTGACTTTAAAGTTCACTTTACCTAAAGTTACCTTTAACTAAACCCAAGTTTAACGGCAAGTTGTAATAATGGCCCTAAATGTTCCTTAAAGATTTGTTATGGTCAACTAGTCATAAGGAGTTATTTTTTCCCCATTTTGTGCAGACTTTTTTCTTTCATCACCGCTTTATGTTCCCTTTAGGTCGATCGTGTTATAGTTTTCAGATGGCATAATTAGAATAAGTCTCCTATATATGAAAATTATGAAACCCTTGGTTTTTTTTTATTATTTGGCAAGTTGCCGTAGTCTAGTAGGTAGTGCGTTGGCTTATTAGAAGTGAGGCCTCGGTTCAAAACGCAGGCTCAGATACGAAATACAAAAAAATATTTC
This sequence comes from Sarcophaga variegata, assembly GCA_932273835.1. Lineage (NCBI taxonomy): Eukaryota > Metazoa > Arthropoda > Insecta > Diptera > Sarcophagidae > Sarcophaga > Sarcophaga variegata. The sequence goes on along the minus strand of OW026362.1, from coordinate 22,180,109 downwards.
TTCGGCGACTTTCTCTCAGCAGATGTCTGACAAAAAAAAAACTCTGAGAGGAAATAAAATTGCCATGAAAAGTTTCTCAAAAATCTGTCGTTCGAAGTCGACTTTAAAACTGTAGGTCCCGCTACTCATAGATAAAATTAACACACACAACATAAGTGAGAAGCAAAGGTATATTTTAAGATAACTTTTGCTACAAAACTAGCCGATTGATTCGAAGTAATTGGGCTTGTATTACAAATTTTGAAAAACCCAAATTAATTCGTTACGTAAAGAGTGTACATATCATTAATAGTACTTGGCCTAGAGCATTTGAAGATGAGCAGCATGGATTGATTTGCAAATGTTTGCCATCTAAGGCCAATGTCTGGCAGATGTGCAGAAGTATTGGTTTGCTACAGTGATCAAATACTTTAATCAAGCGATTAATTTTTTGCACACTCATGCATTGTATCTCTAAGGCTATCTATTCTGTAGCCTTTAATACCACACTATCTTCTATTTTAATGGTTCTTGCATAAAGGAATGGTTTTATATTTGTTACCAAGTTTGTTTCTTAATTCTTTTGTTTTTCACTCTGTTGTTGTATACGATTGAATATAAAATTTTACTTCCGTCTTTTTAAGCATACAAAAGCGACAAACAAATTATTGTCTTGAAAATATTTATTTAAATACGATGATATTGATACGGTTTGAGCATGCGGCCTGCGGTATGTCTTCGATTTTATGGTCAAAGAATAACTGGTTTATTGTTTATTGATTCTAAAATAAATCTACAAGTACGTTTACCATTTTTGTAAAAATACCATCTGATTTGCTTTTTTTTTCTTTCACCCATCTACCCATCTTTTTAGCTCCGTTTTTGGCTTTTTATAACATGCTTAGCCGTTGTTTTTTTTTATTTTTCATTTATAACAGCAGAAGTACTTACGGTTACTTTCTTATGTTGTCCTCGTTTAATTTTTCAATACGAGAATTAAAAATAAAAATCTAAACAACCCGTTCTTATCAAGTTTAGTGTGTGTTTAAGTGAAATTAAAATGAACGACTTCTAGTTTCTGTTTTCCTAGATACCCTACACCCAAAAGAAGATAATTTCTTGAAGAGAATTTAAAGCTAAACAGAGATTTTTCGAATTAATTCTGTGTTAAATTTTGGTTCGTCGCAGATATCTCAATGAGCTACCAGATCGATAGGATGTCTATATCGTATGGATGATATACTTCAGGTAACTGCAGAGCGAATGAACGGGACAGGGATGGCGCAACCATTTAACTCTCCGACAAATTTTCGACTTTAAAATTGAAGATTGCGTCAACGACAGATGGATAGCTTCGTATACGGACAGAATGGCTCAGAAAATAGTGTGAAAACTAAAGGGTCCGCCAAATAACTTTTTTTTTTTGAAAATGCTTAAAAAAAAAACTACTGAATATTTTCTCAAATTTCTTTTTTTATTTGAAAGTACAATCCTTCCGGTTAATAATGGAAAATAATTTCATTCAAATGTCTGCCTCGGTTGGCCATGCAGTAGCCTACACGATCGGTCCAATTTTTAAGCACATTATCGATTGTGTGCAGCTATATTTCACCAATGGCTTCACGAATATTGTCCTTTAAAGCGTCAATTGTCTCTGGCTTGTCGGAGTAACACTTATCTTTGACGGCACCCCACAAATAATAGTCCAACGGTGTCAAATCGCAGCTCCGAGGTGACCAAACGATATCAGCTTTACGGCTATTTTCAAAAACAGGGCGCAAAACATCGAGTGTAGCTTCGGCTGTGTGGCACGTAGCGCCGTCCTGTTGAAACCAAATGTTGCCAATATCCTCCTCTTCAATTTCTTTGAACAAAAATTCGTTCAACATGGCCCGATAACGATCGCCACTCCTTGCTAATTTTCGAAGACAAATGGCCCAATTATGTCTCTGGACCAAAATCTGCACCAAACAGTGACTTTTTTTGAGTGCGTCGGCTTTTCAATGTATGCGTGCGGGTTTTCTGTGCCCCAAATGCGACAATTTTGCTTGTTTACATACCCGCCAAGATCAAAATGAGCTTCATCTGAAAAGATGATTTTGTTGCCACAATCGGCATCTTCTGTAAGTCGACCGCAGGCCCACTTAGCGAATCGAAAAGTAATTATCTGTCAAATCAGACATGAGCTAAGTGTTACCATTCACGAAATAAGCACTAATTGAAAAAAAAAAACGTTAGATGGCGGACCCGATATATGGAGGGCACACGGCAAAGCTGCTTAAATTCCAAAAAAGCCCTCTCAGTATTGTTGTCGGGGTCATAACGAGGAATTGCCGCATGAGCACGCATGCAACGCGCATTGGTCTACGAAAACTATATGTTTTAAGCGAGTCCATCCGACTGCTTTTGGTGGACAACCATCTTTACCTAACTACCTTGTGTATTACAGTTCTGAATCACATGTTTGTGGACTCCATTCCAGTTGGTAAAGTTTTGTATGGTATAACCTATAACCGCCATAGTCAGGGTTCGAACCCCAGGCCAGACATCAAGACAAAATATAAAAAGTATTTCTTCGGCGACTTCCTCTCAGCAGGCCACTTCACTTCGATTAATTCAGTTGGTATAGCTTGTGCTCTCAGTGGTACTCCGCTATCCTTTCTATCTACAACACTAGCATTATTCGTACATTCATTACCAAATTGCTGCCGATAACTATACTTTCGATGTTGTCAGTGAATTCATTTACCTTGGCTCCGTCATTATCAGCAAAAATGCTGTCAGTCTGGAGATTAAGCATAGAATCACACTTGCCAACGGGTGATACTATGATCTCAATAGGCAATTGAATAGCAGAGACCTCTCTCGTAGGAAGAAACTTATACTCTATAAGCGTCTCCTCCTTCGTGTGCTTCTTTATGGCACAGAAGCATGGACGCTATTGAGTACTGTTATAGCAACCTTGAGAGTATTTAGGAGAAAACTAATGCGTAAGTTTTTTGGTCCAGAGCGAGTTGGCGATGATTTCTGTATGAGCTGTATGAGCTTCTCAATGACATCGACGTTATGCAGTATAGTAACACCCAGAGGCTGCGTTGGCTCGGCCATGTCGATCGGATGGAAAAGAAAGTTTCGGAGATGTGTATACCGGTGTTAGGAATGGGCATTTAATGCGTGGATTAGCGGAAGTCGGAGTAGAGAACGAACGACATTTAATGCGTGGATTAGCGGAACTCGGAGTGGAGGACAAACGACTCCGTTGGAAGAACCAAATCGAGGAAGTCTAGTAATCGATTGGTGTGACCAACTGGCAAAGGCGCTTAAGAAGTAGGGAGGAAGGATGTGTTAAAGCAGGTCGAAATCTGTTAATCGGGTTGTTAATGGCGAATTAAGTACGTAAGTACATCAAAGTTTAAATGTCCGCCGTGACTGAAAATCATTCAAAATGTCTAGTTTCACAAGGTTCTGGTGCATAAATCAGGCTGAATTTGACCGATGGTACGTTGCCTAAACCTGCGAGATAAGATAACTTTTCAAGAAAAATTCAGATGGAATCAAATTACACAATCACGATGGTCAATTCACGTCACCTGCATGCGAGATTATCATGGCCTAAAATCGCTCGTACACAATTTCCAATGTGCTATGAGCTGTATGGCATGTATTTCTGTTGAAACCATATGTCGTTGGTGTCCAGCTCATGCAATTCAGGCCAAACTATGTTGGTAATTATAGACATGTAGTGCTCGCCATAGGCAAAGATGATGGACTGGTCAATGGATATTACAACCCTTCCATTAGGATTACAACCTAGCTTCTCACACTACTTATGTTGTGTGTGTTAATTTTATACATGTGTGGCGCAACCTACAGTTTAAAGTCAACCGCACACCACAGATTTTTGGGAAACTTTTGATGACAATTTTATTTACTCCAAGAGTTTTTGATAGAAATCAGCTGGGAGGAAGCATTATTTTTTCGTATTTCGTTTTGATGTCTGACCCGGGGTTTGGACCGTGGCCTCACGACTACACCACCTACTAGACTATTGCGATATCATCTATTTTTCAATAAAAATTTGGGTTCAGAGCTCAATCAGAGAACACATTTCGCAGTCTATGGTCTATCCGTAGCCGACCATGATGATATGGCAATACGGACGAAATAAATGAAAATTAATTTGACAGTTATCAGCTATCATAGTTCGAAAGTCCCTATACAATATCATAACCGTATAAGTCTCTTGACGCTATTCAAATTTTAACTCAAACACGGTGAGACCCAAGAGATTTCTGATTTGGTAACTTCTAGATCATAAATCGCTACATAATGTAACATGGCGTACAGTGTCAAATGATATGACTTGATCCGAGTATAACTTTCTCACTTGTTTCCCATCGGTCTTTGGCATTCATTCATGTGTTACAAACAAATAAAATTAATCTTCATGTTGTTGGTGTGCATAGAATAAGAACTTGTTTGCAGCATCATTGAAAAGTTTACTTTTTCTTTTTCTCATTAATTGTAACAGAAAAACAAAATTTTGCAAACTCATCTATAGAACTGGTTGGATTGTTGGATGTTTTCACTTAAAATGAAAATTGTTTTGATGAAAGAAATTCAATTTAAATTTCTTTTCTAATAAGCGACTGGCAACGATTCAGCCAGACTAGCTAGATCATGGGGGTAAAAGTGACTGCTTAGACAGATGTGTGTTCCATTCTATTCTTGTTAATTGGATACGAATTAACGTATTCGATGCAGACAGGAATCTCTGTAATTATTGAACGTTAGAAAATCATGATAAGAAGACTGATTAAGGCAGGTTGAAAGGGGAACTAGTGCTTTTAGACAGTACATGCCAAATAAACAGATCTGCAATTTAAGGGACGCGATAAATGAACAGAATTTTTAAAGGATCAATTCTTTTCCTAATGTTTTATAAAGGGTGCGGCATTTAAAAGTTTTAATTTCAAAATAAAATTTAATTTAAGGAATATCATAAGTGCACGCGATAAATGAACACAATGGCCAAAGAATCAATTCTTTTCCAGATGTTTTATAAAGGGTGGGCCATTTAAAAGTTTAAATTTAAAAATACAATGACACAAAAACGCTGTAAAGTTTTGCCAAATTAAAGTTTTTTTTTTGTTGTGAAGTACAATTGTTCCAGATCGAAATGGAATTGTATTTCATTCACATGGCTGCCGCGGCTGGACTCACAGTAACTCATTCGATCGAACAAATTTTCGTGCACTTTTTCGACTGTATGGGGTCGTATCTCGGTAATGGCATCAGGAATGTTGATCTTCAAATGCTCAATTATCTCTGGTTTGCCGGCATAAAACATTTCTTTAGCGGCGCCCCACAGAAAATAGTCCAACTGTAACAAATCGCAGTTTCTTGGCGGCTAATTGACATCAGCATTTCGACTAATTAAACGGCCATCAAATGTTTGATGCAATAAATCGATTGTGGCATGAGCCTGTTGAAACCAAACATCACATACATACATACATAATTGGTCATTACAACCCTCCAGTCAGGATTACGACCTAGTTTCTCACACCTATTTTAATTTTACTCTCAGAGTTTTTGCCAGAAATCTGCTGAGAGGAAGTCGCCGAAGAAATACTTTTTGTATTTTGTTTTGATGTCTGGCCTGGGGCTCGAACCCTGTCTTTACGTCTAATAAGCCAACACACTACCTACTAGACTACGGCGACTTTTGAAAAGAAACATCAGTCACATCAATGACATGAAGAGCGGGTACAAAAAAATCAGTTACCATGGTACAATAGGTGCGTCGTCCTCTTTTCTAAAGAAATATGGGCCAATGATGCCTATGCTCCACAAGCCGCTTCAAACAGTCACTCATAATGGCTGCATTGACCAAGTGTGGGTTTTCTGAGTCATAAATGTGGCAATTTTGCTTTTTAACCTACCCACCAAGATCAAAATCAGCTTCATCCGAAAAGATAATTTTTTTTTTTTTTTGCAAAATCGACATTCTCGCTGGCCCATCTAGCGAAGCGAAAACGAAACGAATGGTCATGCGGCTTCAATTTTTATAAGGCGTCATACAGAGATCTTTTCGGAAAATTCGACGTAAACTGGTCGGTGAAATGTGCAATTCTTGAGAACTATCTCTCTCAGCCACAGCTTCGATATTTTCGTGTCTACCCATTACACGAGCACGCTCACGTCTTGGCTTATCTTCTTATATATAAAAATGAATGTGTGTTTATTTGTTTGTGGGTTTGTTTGTTTGTTTGAAGTCTATAGACGGCTAAACGGCTGGACCGATTTTCTTGAAATTTTAACAGTACCTTCCTGTATGTCTGGAAGGAGGCTACTTTTTATTTTAAAATTTCAAGTAGGCGCGGTGCCACGCCCACATACCCAATAAGTATTTAATGTCGCATATCTCATAAACTGCAACATCTAAAGTCCTCAAATTTTGTATGGACGATTTTGACGTATATATGAACAAAATGGGCGGATTGGCTATAGTAGGCGTGTCACCTCCCATAGTCTACATATATAAAAATGAATGTTTGTTTGTATGTACCTTATAGAATCGTAAACTATGCATTTGATCATGTTATGATCTTTAGCAAAGTTGTTGCGCATGAGCCGGGGAAGGTTTCTAAGTTGGTATGACTAATTTCCGATAGGTGCATTCTTTAACAAAGTTGTTGCGCATGAGTCGACGGAGGTTGGCGCGATTAATTTCCGATGGATGGCGTCACTGAAAATTATTCAAAATCAGTGACAAGCAATTGGTCGACCTACACCTCAAGCACAGAAGTAAAGAGCATCATTACAAGCCTCAGAATCAGACGAGCATTGAGACTGGAAAATCTTTGAGTATATGACACCTGAGACCCGTTCACTTGAACCACTTGAACAACGAGAAGTAAGATTAGAAACTGATCGAATGCGTACTACTCAGGCCCGTTCATCTGAATCATCAGGACAACGGGAAACAAAATCAATAAAATGATTCAAAATTAATTGGACATTTGTGTAATGTCTTTCCTTCAAATTTATTTTGGCTGGTGGCACAGCAACACGTGCAGGGTACAGGAAGTCAAAAATGAAACCAGTCTAACGAACTTTAGCAATAAACTTGCGTATATGTACTTTAGCACTGTTTGTTCTTCTCTGCTATCAAATTTAGTACGCCATTTTCGAGAAATTTCCGACCAATTATCGTTGTTTTGGAAATAAATTTCCAATAAATCCCAATGTTGCTCTAGCGTAAATTGATTCATTACGTTTAGTGGAGATAATATACAGAATTTTGTGACAGAATAGAATGATTCGAAGAAATCGTTGGTCAAATTTAAGCCGATAGATGGCCACCTTGTTGTTATAGGCCGCAAATGTGAATCATCGTTTATTTAATTTTGTTGAATACATTCCATGAATCTTGAACTGAAAACAACACTTAATCGATTGTCTGGAAGCTAAACTCAGTTCAAAATACCTTTTGAATAGGACTGCATTCCATGCGAGTTTAGGAAAAGAAGAAAAACGAAAGAGAAATTCATGAAACGGATTTACCTCAAACGATAGCGATTGACTTACAATAGTTTCTTGCTAATGTCACTATTTTTGTCCTTTTTAAACGATTTTCTATCCTCGCGTTTTCCAAATTTTTCAAAACGAAGTCGCCGTAGTCTAGTAAGTAGTGTGTTGGCTTATTAGACGTAAGGCCGCTGTTCAAATTCCAGGTCAGCCATCAAAACGATTTTAAAAAAATATTTCTGCGGCGACTTCCTCTCAGCAGATTTCTGGCAAAAACCTTGAGAGTAAATAAAATTGCCATGAAAAGTTTCTCAAAAATTTGTCGTTTGGAATCGACGAAAATTACCGCACATAACATAAGTGGTGTGAGAAACCAGGTCGTAATCCTGACTGAAGGGTTGTAATGACCAATTATGTATGTTATGTAAGTATTGCCAGATTCGAAAGAACCGAAGGTTCAAATTTAAACCTATAGATGGTTGGCCCGATAACTGCAAGGGTCTCAAAGTTGCATTATAAAGAATATGGTCTGCGACATATTTCAAAACCCTGTCGTGAATCTGCTTGAAGTGGGCTTAGAGCTGATAAGCTTCAAGGACTTTGATTGCCACAAAAGTACAACAAAAACTACAAATATTTTCATAATAAGCTGTGTTGCTGAAAATAACTTTTAATTTCATTATAAAAACAGTCAGCTGTACTATACATTTTATAAATTATGCCAATTAACGCTTCTTCAATGGCAATCACAGAGGTTAATAACTTTAATTTACCACATTAACGAAAAAGAAAAAAAATTAAAATTAAATTTTATTAAAAAAGATTCCAATAACTTATAAGAGATAAAACAACTTTCTTTACAAAAAAATACTGGAATTCAAACGTATAAAAATAAAATTAAAATTTATTGAAATTCTTTAAAACAAATGCCACAGATAAAGTTTGACAATTACAAAGAAATTCCCACAAGGCACAACAGAAAATAGGAAAACATTGGATGGCAGATGGTGGCTTAGACAGTCGGTAGCTGTCAATTGCTATTAAAGAGAAGCGCTGTAATAAATGTAAACAAAACAAAAAAAAAGAAACGAATTTTGTAATTTACAACAATCGGATGTGCCTTTTTGGAAGATGTTCGTGGCCTTAGCTGATGTTGCTAATGTTGGTGTTGGAGTTGGTGCCAATGTAAGTGTTGCTGTTGTCATCTTCAATATGTAATCGAACATACAGGTGTGCTTTATAAATTAACGCCAACTTTCAAAGCGTAAAAGTTCACCAACTAGCTTTCGATAATACAAGGATAAACACTCAGAGTATTGCAATGGCAATAGCCAGGCATGCAGGCAACCCATATCAGCAATATCATCTTCGTTTAGAAAATAATCGAAAAACCAAGGAGAGAGACAGAGAAAGAGTGAGCAAAACTATTCAATTTGATTAAATATTGTACAATTGGCAAGTCTATGTTGTGGCATTACATCAAACCTTAAAGTTTGAATGCCATCATCAATTTGGATTTTATCAAGATGCTATGGCGATGAACAAAAACCATGCAAAGCAACTTACAAAATAGAAACGAGCTGTAGAGTTGGCAGGCAGTTTGTTTTTTTGGTTAGGATATGGATATGGATGGATGGCATCTTTCACAGTTCAAACAAAAGGCTAAACAAACGAATGCGCTTTGAGTGTCCCCCCCAAATGTTACTAACAAAAGTGTAGGATTTTATTCAGCCATTTATTTATACATGAACATTCATACATGGCTTGAAGATTGTTTTTTTTATTTTAAATTTCACTTTTTTGTTTTGTTCGTAGGTCACGTTTTAAAATATCATTTTCGTTTAATGACTTTAGAAGCTATAATTGTGATGGTGTTCGCCTCTACAGCAGCATCGGTGGCTCCATTGTCAACCACTAACCAGTCAGCCTTTTCATGGCTTAAGCAATATGCAATATTCCTTGTAACTTTGGTCGGCCATGGCCTCCACTAAAAGGCATTGACATTGAAACATCTGCTTGCTTGATAACAAAACAAAAAAAAAATTTTTTTTAAATTTTCTGTTTTTTTTTTTGCACGCTGGTGCCTGGATGCCTAGGCAACTCTTCTCTTCTGCATTTATTTTCCATTAAGCAAAGAAAAGAAAAAAATCTTCTTGTGACAATAACATTTTGCATGGGATCCACCCATTACTGACTACGTACCATCTTTTAAATATTTTCGCGTGGGGATATTTGATAAAAATTTGCATTTTGCCAACGATAAGCCATAAATTTATTTTCATTTAAAGGATGATAAGTAGATTTTGGCTGAAAGATATAAGAAAGTTTATCTTGGCATATCTTGACAAATATGCGACAAGGATAAATGGTTTGCAACAAAACTCGTTATTACTTCGGATATCTAAACTACGTATAGTCCCGTTTAGCTGCAGCTCAATCCAAATGTAATGCACTTGCCTTTTCTACAAGCAATTTAAGTAATAAGCTTGACTTGACAATGAGTTTGAATCGAGAAGTTGCCATAGATTAAAGGATGTGAGGACATGGTGAGCCCTGACAGAACAGTCAGCAGTCGTGTGGCAATAACTCTGAGAGTTAATAAAATTGTCTTCAAAAATCTGTAGTTGGAGTCGTCTTTAAATTAATTAGTCGGGATTACAAAATAGCTTTCCACGTCACACATCTACTTGTGTGTGTTAATTTTATACATGCAGGCATGTTCTGACAATCGCACGATTTGAAATCGCAAGTGATTTTAAAAACGCAAAATTTATTTCAGGGTGTTCTGAAACTCAAGCGTTTTACTTGCGATTTTCGATTTTTCGAAGTCGTTTATGAAAAAATAATCAAAACTAAAAAAATAAATAGAAAAATGCCTACAGGTTTTCTATTAAGCATAATTTGTTTAAAAAAGCTGCAAACCAGAAAAGAAAAATTAAAAGGACGTGTCCTGAGGGATTATTCTAACCCATTAGACGTTCCGGAGCGGGTGAAAGCATCAAAAATGCATTTCTATCAAAAGTTTAAAATTCCAGGAGTAAATGGATCGGTAGACGGCATCCATGTAAGGAATTTTGTTTTTGCAGAAAGGGGTTTTATAGTTTAAATGTGTTAATTGTAAGTACTCCTATGTATATGAAGGTTATTTTTAGAATTTTAAACAATCAAAGTGATTACATGTTGACGCATCTAGACCTGGTTTATGTCACAATGCTTTTGTGTGGAATTTAAGTAACGCCAATGAATTTTACTTAGAAAAATATTCTAATGGAGACCGTGGTTACTGGTTGCTGACCGATTCAGCATATGCCCTACAGCCGTATGTTTTAGTACCCTACGTTTGTTTAAATCACCAATTTAAGTAAACAAATGACGCAAAATATTGGTTGAAAATAAAGCAAGTTTTTAGCTTGGTATTTTTATTTAGAAAACTGATAAAATTGTTATCATTTTTTGTTAAGAAGTTTTGCTTGAACATATTTCATCAGTTCACTACAATATCTTCTTGTGATTTGAACTCGCATTTTTTGTTAAGGAGTTCTGCTTGAACATATTTTTCATCAGTTGACTGCAATATACTTCTGTGATTTAAAATCGCAAATTTTTAGCGTTAAGCGTTTTCCAGAACACCTATTTGGCGATTTCGAATCGTATAAATTTTTTTTTAGCGATTTGCGTTCGCCAGAACACCCTCTTGGCGTTTTTAAAACGAAAACGCAAAATTTAGGCGGTTTGCGTTTTTCAGAACATGCCGGATGATTAGCGGGATCTACAGTTTAATGTCGATTCTGAAACCCACTGCAGATCTTCAATAATCGCTGTTTGAGAAAATATCCTGACTGAATACAATATCCAACAGAAACCTCTGGCAGGGTAGGAACTAAATTTACATTAATTTACAACGAAATCATAAAGGAGAAATGAAGCTGGATAGGCCATATTTCGAGGCAAACGTAAGGCGTTAAGGCAGTTGAAAGGAATCCCGAAAGCAGCAGAAGGTGAATAATGCCATACACTGGACTGTCATAAAACTTCCCTTTCACTTTTTATTTTCTCTTTGCTTTGTTTTAATTCCATTACTACAGCTGTAATAAGTCTTAGACTGACAGGGTTGTCATCTTATGTTATATATACATCATCACGAACCCTAACACACATACATACATCCATAATTGGTGATTATGAACCTAGTCGTTCTCACACCATTTTTGTTGTGTGTGTTAATTCTATATATGAGTGGCGGGACTTACAATTTAAAGACGACAACGAACGACAGATTCTTGAAAAAATGTTTCATGGCAATTTTTATTTACTCTCAGAGTTTTTGCCAGAAATCTGCTGAGAGGAAATCGGCGAAGAAATACTTTTCGTATTTTGTTTTGATGTCTGACATGTTATTTAACCGTGGCCTTACGTCTAACAAGCTAACACACTACCTACTAGACTACGTCGACTTGCGAAGTAAAGAAAAAAACCAAGGGTTTCATAATTTGCTTTGGCTTCAATCACAACCCAGCATAAAAGTCCCAGCTAGTTGGAGTGACTTCCACTGGCTAAGGCATTCTTTGTTGTGAAAAAAATTCCAAGAACGTGATAAAATACCACAGACTTTGTGCACAATGAGGATAAATCTTTCAAAAGAAAACCCATACAATCTTCAAAAGATTTCATAATTACGGAAGAATACTACTCGATTTGGTTTTCAGAAGAATAACTTAGGCGATCTGGTAGTCTAGTGGATAGTATGCTAGACTATTAGCGATAGGGCAGCGGGTTCGATTCCCTTAAGAGACTCTTGACTGTTAAACTACACTGAACGTAAGGTCTAGGCACAAATATCTTTAAGTGCCAGTCAATATACCTGCTTAAGGGTTCAATAACATTCATCTTCGAATGTTGGAAAACAACACACATTCACTGTGGTGTCTCCTGCTCCTATTTGTACAGACCGTTCCGTGTTAATTATCTACTTGAGATTCAAAGTGTAATGATTCAAGAAGCAATGGTCTATTAAGAAAGCATAAATCTACTATACCCATAGGTAAAGAAGGAGGATGCCCATAATAGAGTAGGGGATTTGTGTACTTTATATCAGGTTATTGTGCACAAGGATACTATCTTGCATAAGAAAAACGCGCAATTTTTTTAAGGCACTTAGGTCTAAGAGGTAATGTGTTCATATTTTAAATGATAGCTCGTGGTTCAACTCCTGGCGAACACGTCTTGAATAAAACAAAATATATAAACAGAAAATCTTTCGGCGTCGTTCTGTCAGCAGTATTCTGCCAAAAACTTTGAGAGGAAAATAAAATTACGTTGAAATGTTTCTAAAAGATCTGTTGGTCGACGCCAACTGTAAACTGCAGGTCTCGCTATTTATGCATAAAACTAACACCCATAAAGAGGCTAGTGTGGGAACTAGGTTGTGATCCAAACTAAGGGATTGAAATGACCAATAAAGAAAGTATGTCAGTATTGTACGAAATCAAACTCATCATGCTTTACCTTGGTTGTATAGGTTTGAGTCACAGTTGTGCTCAGCAAACCAACAAAGTATAGTCGCCGTAGTCTATTAGATAGTATAATGGCTTATTAGACGTGAGACCTTGAACCAAGGTCAGATATCAAAACTAAACAAAAAAATATTTCTTCGGCGACTTGCTCTCAGCAGATTTCTGGCAAAAACTCTGAGAATAAATAAAATTGTCTGGAAAAGTTTCACAAAAATCACACACAACGTAAGTGGTGTGAGATGTTAGGTCGTAATCCTGACTGAAGGGTTGTAATGACCAATTATGCATGTATGTATATAAACCAAAAAAGTATCAAACAGTCCTAAACGCTAGGGAGCGTATATTAGGTTAGCATTTAGTAAATTTTGATACGAATTGTTTGAGTGTCATTGATAAATTTCTAAACATGTTTAAAATACTTTAAAACTGTCTTCATAAACTGACTCAATATGGTATATTTAAGCCGTAAATAACTTTCTAAATATTTAACAGCATATTTTTTTTTTGTATTTATTTCCATATTACTCACATCATTTAAATACAGAAAATGCCTTGTATTTTGCATATCAAAACTAAAATAAAATGAAAGCATCTCTTTAATGCTAAGCAGATTTTAATAGTCTTATATTCACAGTAAATTCGTTTGAAATACTCAGCTTAAATTAATATTAAAAATATTCTATCTAAACTGCTGGTATTCATTTAAATTTTAAAACCATCACGGCTAAAAAGCGGCCAAAAGGGGAAATACTTGAAAAGTAAAAGTCATCATAAGTTTGGTGCATGATAATCATGTAATGACAGCTAAAATATGTTCATCATGGCAATAATAATCATGATAAATAAATAGAAATGAGAAAAAGAGAGAGAGAGAAAATAATAACAAAAACAATTAAATGTTAAATACACCACCAACGACCAACTTCAGCAACTGGGTAGAAAAATTGTGCCAAATTGAGGCAAATTCATGCAGTAAATCCGTTAAAAAAAATGCCCAAAACGATGTTAAAGACACAACAGAAACAATAACAAAAATGTCGTTTTAGGAAGCCCTAATTTAGATACGAAAATTAAACTAAAATTGCTAACGTGGAGGTAAATAAACTTGTAAGCAGCTGTTGTTTTAAAAGCGTGCGAATAATTTTCTCTGTTCCAACACGTTTTGTTTTCCTTGGTTTAAATTAAAACAGGAGGAGACTAGTTAAGGCATGTTTAGCAGTCAAGTGGCAAGCGTTTAAAAGTGTCCACTATTTCACTACTTGTGTGTGTAAAACAGATTTTTTTTATTGTTATAATTTACTTTTACACGCACTTGAAGCCCGTTATGTTGGCATTTGTCATTTATTTATGCCTGGTTTAACTAACTGCCTTCAGATTGTGTGTATTTATGGTATAAAAATCTGTTAATTGATGACTTTATTGCAATTGAAAATGTAAATAAAATTTGTATTTAAAATTATACAATACTTAGATACTTAAATGGTCATTACAACCGTTTAGCCATGAGTGGCGGAACCTACAGGGTAAATTCGATTCCGAACGACAAATTTTTGAGAAGCTCTTGATGGCAATATTTTATATACTCTCAGAGTTTTTGCCATAAGACTACTGGGAGGTATTTGCTGAAGAAATATTTTTTTTATATATTTTCGTTTTGTTCGAGATGTCTGGGCTGAGGTTGGATTGACGGGCACACGTCTAATAAGACGGGTACAATAATATAGCTATTTTACAACAGTTTTTAGCATCAAATTTGGAACCGAGAAATAAATCATAGAGCGGTCGGCAAGTAATACTATGTTCAGACATGCACTTGTATTGAGTAAATCGCAATAAACGGCATTATTGATTTCAATATTTCATATAAAATTGTTATAATATTGATTAAAACTTGAAATACAGCACTGTCCTACGTTCAGTGAGCATATTTGACAACTCAAATATCAATAACGATAAACAAAAAAAAAAACAAAAACAATGTTGTGGTAACAACCAGCTGTTTTGTTTACCAGCTGTCAAATGAATATTGAATAAGTAGCTGAACTGCGTATATTATTATGTCTGAACACTTAAGATATTGTAATCTATAAACCGAATATTGGAATTAATTACACTGCGACAATATACAAAAAATTAAATACACCCGAGTAACTGCCTCGTCTAAGTTGTTCAATTAGTTGAGTAGAACTCAAAAATACCTTTTTTTATTTTTCTCGAAGCCTCCAAACTTGTTTTATTTGACAAAAACTGTTTTTTTGGGACTTTACGCACAAATTTATTGATTACACAAACATTTCTGAACCGATGTCTAAAATTTAAACTTTATTAGAAAGGAGAGGTATGGATCTTTAAAGCGATATACATATATATATTATTTGATTTAATATTCTACAAGGTTTGATGAGGTAAACTTGACAAATGCGATTTTTTTCATATTTCTTCAAGTTTGTCCGTTCATAGTAGCAAACTTTAATTAAAAAATATAAAATAAGTGATGACACTCTGAAAGTGGATTATCTTGTGAAGAGATTGACACTTCATTTGATCAAATCGGACAAAAATTATAGTAGTTAGTATTTAAAGAGTATAACAGTCGAGTTACATTCTTCATATACGAGTATATTTATTTATTTATTTATTAATTACAATACAATTACAAATTATATCCAAATTATATGTTTAATGCAAAATGTGTCAATTTCACATTTGAGCGACCACCAGAAGTTGGCCTATGTTTGCGTAAAGAGAATAATAATATTTGCAAAAAAACCCAAATATTAGCCGACTTCTGGCAGTCGTGCAAACGTGAAATTGATACATTTTGCGATAAACAATCAAGATCCATCAAAAATTTTGAAAATTTTTGAACTAAAGGTTCATTTGATAAGATGACATAATAAAAATATAACACGACTGTTATACTATTTGAACAATAACTACGGTAATTTGTGTACGATTTGATCAAACGAAGTGTCAATTTCTTTACAAGATAATGCACTTTCACAATGTCATCATACATTTTATATTTTTTAATTAAATTTTGCAATTAAAAATGGCCAAACTTGAAAAAATAAGAACAAAAAATATTTTCAAAGTTTACCCCATCAAATCTCATAACATGTAACTTTGAACAAAATGTTTATGTATATCATTTTAAAGGCTCATCTGTCCCCTTTTCAAAAATCTTTGAATTTTGAAAACAGATTAAAAAATATTTGGGTTATCAATAATTTTGTATGAAAAGATCAAAAATACCGTTTTTGTCAAATAAAACAAGTTTGGAGTGTTCGAGAAATATAAAAAAAATATTTTTGTGTTCTACTCAACAAAACTCACAGCCTACACTATGTCATTAGCTGGTTGTACTTTGACTATCGCACCGTGTTATTAATTTATTATTTAATTCAATAAAATACTAATACAACCCTTCTACAATCCATTTAATCCATCCAAAAAGCGCCCTCAAACCTCAGCAAGCATAATAAAAATAATGAACAACTTATAAGCATATGTCAGAGCCAACCTCTGAGAATGGTTAAGAATCAATGCACGATGTACATCGCCACTAAAACTGCAAAAACTTGATTAAAGAAACTGAAATCAATCAAAGAAACAAGATGGATAAGAAAGAAGATAAGAATCATTTTTTTTTGTTTATAATAAGAGATTCCCGTAATCTCCGTAGTCTAGTAGGTAGAGTGTTGACTTATTACAAAAAGTATTTCTTAGGCAGATTTCTGGCAAAATCTCTGAGAGTAAATAAAATTGCCATGAAGAAGTTTCTCAAAAATCGTCGTTCGGAGTCGACTTGAAACTGCAAGTCCCTCCACTCATATATAAAAATTAACACACACAGCATAAGTGGTGTGAGAAACTAGGACGATGTACAATGTGTCAATTCGACCTCCGGGCACTGTACTTGTCTTAATTGACAAGTACACGTCCTCTAACCTAACCTAACCTATTCCCACAAAACATCTCTATTTTTCATGTATTGTTTATGGTATTTTTACTCGGTCTACTAAGTGAAGGAAGTTGGTAGAATATTCAATTCATGTATGTATATCTTTTCTAAAGTTCGGAAGTGCAGCAGAAAATCACTTAAAAATTATATTTATTCTGTAAATGCCTCAGATAAGTGAATCTTTGGAACATAAGCAGAGAGGAACTCATACTAAAGCGAAACAATTTTAGAAAATGTTGGCTATACTACCAGGAAAACTAGCGTTTGTATTGCCTAAATAGCACTAGAGTGGAAGAAAGCAACAATCCACGAACACCATTCGATGATATTCGTGATAGCATTTGATCAATGTTATGATCCTTAATGAATAACTGAAAATTATTGATAATGTGCGTTGTTATATGTGTAATACTATGTTCAAACATGCACTTTTATTGAGTCGATATTCGGTTTATTGATTACAATATTTTAAGTGTTTAGACATAACAATATACGCAGTTCAGCTGCTTATGCAATATTCATGTGACATCTGGTAAACAAAACAGCTGGTTGTTTCAACAACGTTGTTTATGTTTTGTTTTTTTTTTTGACATTTGAGTTGTCAAATATCAATAGAAAGTGTTCAGAAAATTGTAATATCCTCACTGAACGTACTTATGACAGTGCTGTATTTTAAGTGTTACTCAATATTCTAACAATTTATGAATTTATTGAGCAATAATTAATCAACATTTTATATGAAATATTGAGATCAATAATGCCGTTTATTGCGATTTACTCAATATAAGTGCATGTCTGAATATAGTATAAGGTTCACATCCATAGAGGAGTTAGAAAAGAGTACCAAAATATTATTTGTAATCGCTTTGGCTTTCAAAATCATTTGCACTTGTTTTGTGGCAAAAATTATCTTTTTATCATTAAATAAATATTTTCGTTTGTTTTCTTCTTTTTTTTAAAGGACATAATGAAAATGGCTCATTCATTTCGTTTGCTCTTCTGGGCCGCATTCTATTGTGTGCTGTATTTGGTTAGTGCCTCCGGTGAAGACTTAATGGATTTCGATTTCACCGATCTGAAGGAAATCGATTGGAATTATGAGAATGACAATAGCAAAGAGCACATACCGAAAAGTACCACCACAGAGTACAATAAAATCACATTCGATGATGACGACGACCTGCTGGAGGAAAATCAAGTGCATCCATTCGATTGGCGTGAAAAAGTTTTAAGGCGAGCTTTGTCTAAAGCTTTGACCAACAAAGCTGTGAGACAAAAATTTGTAGAGGTAATGCCCATATTAAGAGTCCTAACGAAACAACAACGTTTGGCTATGTCAGCCTTGATAACCGCCCAAATTAATGCTAGAAAAGGCAACGAATTGAAATTGGATCAGGTGGGTTTTTAACCTTTTCGGTGTCATTTTCTTCTTCTTTCTAATGAATTATTTTGTTTTAGGTACGCATGATGTTTGGTGATGATAAATCCTTGCTTTTGCCCATCGTATTCGACATAGCCAATCTGGTGCGTAGCACGGCTAAGAAATATATTGCATTCGATTATAATTTGGCCGATTTCGGTGATTTTTCGAAAACAAAAATCTCATATGAAAGAAGAAACTTTAACTTGAATTCAGCTGAATTGGCAGATGAAGTAAATGATGCCGGTGTGGGTATTCTGCCTGCTACAGCACAAATTAAACAAGAAATGGATTTGGACGGTTTAGAGGACTTTATGTCCGATGAGGTTTTGGATCCCAAGGAAATTAATGCAGAATTGGAAAATTTGAAAATCGAAATACCAGAAGAAAGGCAATTAAAGCATGATAATGCTGAAATAGAACTTGAAGTAGAAGTGCAGAATGATGACGATGCGGATGATGCTAATGTTGATTTGACAGATCCTTTGAATATAAACCATGAACTACAAAAGGATGTGCCCACTTTGACTCTATTGAAATTGAATAAAACTCAAGTCCAGGAAATCTTAAAGAAGGATTTTAAAACGACTGCAAAGCCCTTAACCGCGAAAGCATTAAAACGTACACGCCGTTCCTCGAGAAATTCTCGAGAGTTTGTGCATAAATTAATACGTTCAGTGCCTCTGTCAGTTAACGAAGAAGATCTACAAAGAGGCCAGGCTGGACGTACCTTAAAATTAAATACCACTGCCTTTGCTTCACCCAAAGAGACGACAATGCGTGTAATAAGCTCTACTACCTTATCTCCCCCCACCACGGAGTACGTAACTACAGAAGCACCCTTTATTGTTACACCTGAAACGTCTCTAGACGATAACTATGAACCCTATCAGCTGGTGGAGGATATGGCTTTTGCCAGCCTAAACGGTAGTGAAGTTTTTCTGCAAGAGGATGACAACAAAGATAATGACTTGCTAAGTGAAGCTAAATCTGAACCGGATGATGAAATCTTACCCACACCAGAAGAACTTATAGCTGGACCACGTTATCGTATTGTAGGTAATAAATTGGCTCACATGCGTTCGAAAATCGTACCCGCTAAACGTAAACGTGTCCAGGTGCGCTCCCATACAAAACAGAGCAATGGTGTGCCTGCACCAAGAAAATGTGAACGTTTCACTGCCTCCATGTGTATAAAGACAGAAGATTATCCCATGTAAGATTTTGTGCTAATGCAAGAAAGGAAATCGGTGGTTTGGTGGGTGTAAAGGAACAATTTACTCCTCTTTCTCTCTCTAAAATAAAAGAAATCCTTATTTATTTATTTCCTATTTTAGTTGGTAATCCTTTCTCGATTAATTTATTTATTTGTAGTTGTAAGTAAGTTAAGTTTTAGAACTTCTGAGATTAATTCCCGTTAGTGGTTAAGCCTAATGGTGTGCTTTTGTATATGAAACCCTTAAGGTATGCTTTAGTAGGAAAAGAAGTGGAGACCCTTGAGTGTCTACATCAGTTTTTTGTATTGATTATATTTTTCATCTTTAATGCATAAGCTTTAACATTTTGCTTAAAAACACAAAGTTTTAGCATCGCTTAAGAGACTGAAGTTTAAAATTCTTCGGTACGCTTCTTGTACCACAAATCAACAGAACTCAGAACGAAATTTGAAAAAATATTTCTGGCTAAAATTCCCTGAATAAAATAAAATTGCCATGAAGAGTTTCCCAAACCTCTGACATTCGGAGTCGATTTTAAACTGTAGGCCAGGCCGCTCATGTATAAAATTAACACACACACAACATAAGTGGTGTGAGAAGATAGGTCATAGTCCTGAGGGAAGGGTTGTAATGACCAATTACGTAACACATTCAGTCATTGAGAAAATAACTGATCAGAAACTGAGAATTGGATTTCTCCCAATGCTTGAGAAAATTCATTAAATTGCCAAAATTTTCTATCAGTGTTCAAGCATCAGTATGCAATATAGTAGTCATTCCATCGTTTTAAAAATAATTCTTTAAAGACATAACCCCAATCGAATCTCCTTTATTATCCTCTTGCAGTGTTGCAAAACTTAAATTTTGAAATGGTACTAAAGTACTATTTTTCGTATCAAATAGTACTTTTGTAAAAAATATTTATTTACATTTAATAGACGTACGAAACGGAACAGAAAAACTAACGGCAAAACAAAAACAGCTGATTCGGAAAGTAATAGAAAGTAAAATCTCCCTTTAGTCAGTACCTCACGGAACGTACGTTCGTTTTTAGCATATAAAGACCGTTCTCATTGCTTTTTACCTTCTGAATACGAATGTACGTTTCTAGATCAGCATTACGTCGAACATAAAAATAGTGCTAAAATCGTCGCAGCTGTACTGTGGTATTTTTGAAATGGAAAAGTACTAAAGTACTGAATTTTTCAACACTTCTACCGTACCTCCCCCATACTAAACATTAACTTCGTTGAATTTATTTGTATTGCGCTACGTTGTAACAGAGTACTGTTTGTGGAAGAATTGATACATTAATAAATATAAAATTCTATTTTGTTGCTGGTCAATAAATATTAAATTTGTATAGGCATAAAAAAACAGTTAGAAAAAAATTAAAAAAAAAAATTATTTAAATTAAAAAAAAAACAAGAAAAATTTAAATAATAATTTAATTTTAATTTTAAAAAATATTTGAAATATTAAAAAATATTTAAAATATAAAGCTAACAAGCTCAAGAAAAACGAAAAAAAGGAAAAAAATTAATTTTAAAAATTATTTGAAATCAAGAAAAATAATTAAAAAAAAACTTTTGAACACAAATTTGATCACTTAACCTTTTACTCAATCCTTTTGATTAAACTCATGCAGAATTTTCTTTTTAAAATCTCTAACTGGCTTGGTGTGCAAGTAAATAACCTTGAAATCACCATAGCATTACTGCAGTATTACTCTTTAAACAACAGTAGTGTTAGTGTTTTCTTATCAGATTGCAGGTTAGTTTCTTGTACCACAAAACACAACACTTTTTCTCTTTCCTACAAACCACAATGCTACAGCATTTGTTTTGCATGCATCGTAATAAACTACATTTATTATTTTGGTTTACAAAAAAATAATGAAACTCACATTTTAAGAACTAACTGCCCTCTCTTTCTCTTCGTTGTTGCAATGTAATTTACACCACCCACATTTCGAAATATCTGCTATACACCACGCATCTACGCACAAAAATCACTACACACAAAAAACACACACATTCAAGGCCATGCACTAACAACACAACATTTTTTTTTCATATATAAACCGGGTGTTCTGCTATTGTACTGCAGCAAGAGAGTTCTCAAATTTTATTACGTTTTGAAACCTTTTTGTTGTTGTTGTTTTTATTTTTTCACACACAAGGCCTTGCACTCACAACACTTCACTTACATTTGCTCTTTGCTTTTTTTTAACATACACCCTTATTGGTGTACTCCTTTTTTGTATTTCGTTAGCATTTTTATTAGCTATTAATAAACAATTACAAACGCTACAAACAGAATACATACAAATCCTATATTATTTTATAAACACAACTTTTCTATTTTTTTTTGCTAACGGAACTTTAATTTATTAATTTTACTTTAAATTTTAATCCACAAACACTTCCGCTTACACTTTCTCAAATACCACAAAAATTACCACTAACCGGCTGCCGGCTTTTTAGTTCTTTTTAAAGCAATGGAGACAAATAACATAAATTAATAACATGACGATAACATTCCAATAACAATAGCAACAAATAAAGCATCATTAAAGGAAATTGAGTGCATATACACTCTCCTTTACCATTAATAAGTACCAACAATGTGGAAGAAAAGCACATGTTTTTGCTAACAGTAAATAAAATCCAAAAAATGTTATCAAATTACGACAAAAACCTCGTAACATTAATAACACAAATAACATTATGCTAGTTCAAAAAACAACAACAAGAAAAAACACAAACACAACAGGTTGGTTGCCTGTTTCATGAAAACTTAACGAAATGTAAACCAAACTACAGGAAAGGTCAACATGCCCTATAATTTATAAACGCATTGTTATTGTAACAAATCAATGGTATTTTTTGTTGTCAAACAATGTTAAGTAGATTCCTTTACATTCTACCCATTCTACAGCTAACAACTCCCTTCCTCTCTCTTCAATATTTAACAAAGCGTGCATAACAACGAAAAGAAAATGTTTGTAGGATATTGAGTGCCATTCAAATTTCGTTTTACTCATGTTGTATTAAATTATAAGAGAGCAAAGTGGGAGAGTGGAAGTAGTACTCATTTCCAAAAATGTAAACAAAAATTGTAGCAAAGCCAAAACAATACAATTGTTCTTGTAAAATACTATAGAATCCATCAATGCATTCATACATTCATATGTCCATACAAAGGCAAAGCAATAAATAGCACACAAAAAGAGTTGTTGTTTTTAAAACCCTTTAATAGAGCAAACAACTTACACTCTCTCCTCTCACAACAATCGAAAAAGCATTTTCGCATGAAGCCAAAAGAATGAAAGTTTTTTTATACGGGCTATACATACTTACATTGTATTAAATATGGTTAGTGTGCTATGTGGTATTGTGAATGAATGAATGAATGCATGAAAGAAAAATGAATAACAGAGCGAAGGTATTTGTGTGTGCATGAAGACAAAGTTTTGTTGCCTTTTTTGTGTTTTTGGTATACACACATTGCATTAAACTTGAATGCTGTGGGTGCAGAACATTAGGACTTTGAATGATTGACAATTGAAGGAGCATGAAAGCGAATGCATGACAGTTTTTCAACTCATGTTGTATTAAATTAAATTATTAATGCTTAATGAATGAAATGCGGTTATAGGGGAAGTAAATTGCATTGGAATAACGAAGAGTGTGAGTGGATGAGCAGTTCTTAAGAGGTGAGTTTCAAAATTATTTTGCAAAACAAATACTGTGTACGATTGAGGTTTGCAAGAAAGAGAGAGAGAGAGAGAAACTACTGTTTAAAGAGCAATACTGCAGTAATGTTATGGTGATTTCAAGGTTATTTACTTGCACACCAAGCCAGTTAAAGGTTTTAAGAAGAAAATTTGGCATGAGTTTAATCAAAAGGCCTGAGTAAAAGGGTTTGAGCGATTAAAATTGTACTCAAATGTTTTTTTTTTAATTTTTTTAAGCTTGTTACCTTTATATTTTAAATATTTTTTAATATTTTAAATATTTTTTAATATTTTAAATATTTTTTAATATTTTATATATTTTTTTTATTAATTTTTTTTTGTACTTTTCTTATTGTTTTTTTATTTAATTTATTTTTATTTTTTTATCTTTTTATGCCTCTGAAAATTTAATATTTGTTGACCAGCAACAACTATGTATTTACTAGCAGTGTTGGAAAATATAAATTTTTAAATGATACTGAACTATAACTGAAAAAGTACTTTTTTGCATAATATGGTACTTTTATAAAAAATATATATTTATACTTAATTCACGTACGGAATGGAATAGAAAAACTAACGACTTGTACAAAAAAAACCCTGTTTAGTAAAAATTTTTTGTATGAAACGTAACGGAATATACGTTCATTTTAGCATATGTAGAGGAAATTATATACTTACCGAAATTACATTACAGTTCGGCAAGCGTTCTCATTGCTTTTCGTATTCTAAAAACGAACGTACTTTGCATGGATGTTGGGCTAACCGGATGTTTTGGCTAATTCTACTTTTAGCATTATGTTGAACATTAAACTGTTGAAAAGCGCAACCCATCTTCTTATATATAAAAATGAATGTGTGTTTATTTGTTTGTGGGTTTGTTTGTTTTTTTTGAAGTCTATAGAAGGCTAAACAGTTAGACCGGTTTACTTGAAATTTTCAAAGTATCTTCCTATATGTCTGGAATAAGTTAAAGGCTTTTTTTAAAATTTCAAGTAGGCGAGGTGCCACGCCCTCATAAGTATTTAATTTCGCATATCTCATAAACTGCAACAGCTAGAGTCTTAAAATTTTGTATGGACGTCTTTGACGTATATATGAACAAAATGGGCGTGTCACCTCCCATAGTCTATATATATAAAAATTAATGTTTGTTTGTATGTAACTTATAGAATCGTAAACTATGCATTTGATCATGTCACGATCTTTAGCAAAATTGTTGCGCATGAGCCGACGAAGGTTTCTAAGTTGGTATGACCAATTTCCTACAGGTGGCGCCACTGGTAATTACTCATCATGAATTAAATCGTAAACTATGCATTTGATCATGTCACGATCTTTAGCAAAATTGTTGCGCATGAGCCGACGAAGGTTTCTAAGTTGGTATGACCAATTTCCTACAGGTGGCGCCACTGGTAATTACTCATCATGAATTAAATCGTAAACTATGCATTTGATCATGTCACGATCTTTAGCAAAATTGTTGCGCATGAGCCGGGGAAGGTTTCTAAGTTGGTATGACTAATTTCCGGCAGGTGGCGCCATTGAAAATTACTTAAAATCAATTAAATCGATCATGTTATGATTTCTAGCAAAGTTGTTGCGCATGAGCCGACAAAGGCTTCTAAGTTGGTATGACCAATATCCAGCAGATGGTGCCACTGAAAATTAATTAAAATCAATTAAATCGTAAACTGTGCATTTGATTATGATATGATCTTTAGCAAAGTTGTTGCGCATCAGCCGGGGAAGGTTTCTAAGTTGGTATGACCAATATCCAATAGGTGGCGCCGCTGAAAATTACTCAAAATGAATTAAATCGTAAACTGAGCATTATTTAACAAATTTGTTGCACATGAGTCGACGGAGGTTGGTGCGATTAATTTCCGATGGATGGCGTCAGTGAAAATTATTCAAAATGAATGACAAGCAATTGGTCGACCTACACCTCAAGCACGGAAGAAAAGAGCTTTACGAGCTTTAGAACCAGACGAGCATTGAGACTGGAAAATCTTCGAGTATATGCCGCTGAGACCCGTTCCGTTGAACCACTTGAACAACGAGAAGTGAGATTAGAAACTGATCGAATGCGTACTACTCAGGCCCGTTCACCTGAATCATCAAGACAACGGGAAACAAAATCAATAAAATGATTCAAAATTAATTGGACATTTGTGTAATGTCTTTCCTTCAAATTTATTTTAGTTGGTGGCGGAGCAACACGCACAGTGTACAGCTAGTAAAATATGTAATAATAAAAAAGTACTGAAGGCGTCGCGGGGGTACTGTGGCATTTTTTAAATGGCAAAGTAAAGTCCTGAAAAAAGTACGAAAGTACTGAATTTTTCAACACTGTCCTCTCCCCTTTACGACATTGGACAATGGGTCAATTGGACCACTGGGTACTGCACTTACTCAATTGGCAAGTAAACGTCCTCTAACCTAAATCTAACCCCGATCCGTTCAAAGCTTATTAGATTCTTAAAATTGTATTTTCATCCTGAAGGGCGAAGTGAATAGAAAGTCTTTTGAATATTGTTGTAGTGAGCCTGTATAGTGGAAAATTTCTTGTGAATTTCAAATTTGGCAACACAACCCTTTTTCATGCTAAAGCAGCCATTAAGGCGTTTCTCTCATTTAAAAACCGTATCGTGTAAAACATCTTTCCTTTATTATAAGTCTTTCAATGTAGAATTGCACTGTAAAATTTAATGCAAATTAGTTTGTAATTTATTTATAAAATAGTTCTTAAATTTAATAAAAAAAAACATAAAACAAAAACAATATAATCTCTAATCCTTGCCTCAAGATTCTTATTTGAAAATCCCTTTTAAGTTCCTTCTGGTTTAAAAAAGATTTGGTAAATGGGTTTAAGTCCTGGTTAAAGGTTTTATTATAAATTATTAGCGAAACAAATGAGCAAATATTTCTAATTTTATATGAAAAAATTCTATCAAATAGCGAACAAATTATGGGCAGTATAAGGAGACATAGAAATGCCATGACCGCTTTGCTGGCCGAATACAATGATAAGCCATTAAATGCCTTGGATACCACGGAGGATTTTGATGATTATTTATTTGCCAAGAAAAGGTATTCAAGTTCTTCTTAATTTTTTAAATAAATGTATACGCATACTTTAACTTATTTCAATAGACGTGAAGATAATGATGTTCAGGGTGGCTTATGTCAAAGCATAGTACGTTATGCTCGACCACAAAAAGCACGCTCTGCTTCCGGCGAATGGAAATATATTGTGAATACAGGCCAGCATACGCAGACTTTAAGGCTGGAAAAATGCACGTAAGTTTTTCATTTTCCCAATTGCAACATAGTTTTGTTAAAATGTCCTTTTCCAGTAACCCGCAAGAGAGTTGCAGTTATTTGGCCGCTTCATATCGCTCCCATTGTGCCCAGGTCTATAACTATCATCGTCTTTTGAGTTGGGATAAAACACGTGGCTTGCATGTGGACATATTCAAAGTGCCCACTTGCTGTTCGTGTCAAATTGATGGCTATAAACAGTCTTATATCGGTTTGGCATCTGCCATAAATAAAGATTTTACGCCGATGTATCAAAGTGAACAGTATCGTCCACACCAACAGCAACAAGCCTACCATGATGACGAAGAAGAGGAAGAAGACGATGATTTCAGTTTTGGCCTACAACATCACTATCATCAGCATGATGCCAGTTTTGATGCCAATGAAGTAAGCAGTAATCGCATCAGATCTAAAATACCCAGCCCTACCGTGGGCTCTTATCTAAGTCCACCTGAAAATGAGGAATACGAACAGCGTTATAATTATAAAACTCCACGAGAAACAGCTTCTGTGATCGTACAACACAGTCCTTCGTCATATTCTTCAATTTCTACACACACTTCAGGTAAAAGTTATGTTAAAGAGTTACCAAGACGTCGGCCACATAAAAGTTATGGCGATAATAGATCGGATCAGGAGTATTCGCCGAGCGAACAGCATACAGAAAGAGAGGTAAACAATTTTGGCACAGCTGAGCGTACTCATCAAAAACGTAAAAATATTTATTCTGTAACCCATACAGCTAAAGCCGGCACAAACAGCAGCACTACGTCCATCCCAGCTAGCACCGGAACCATTCGTGCCTTCAGCACACCTCCAACCAAATCACCAGCAATTGTCCAATATACACGATTTAGAGGACCCACCCTCCCTAATACCAATGCCCACCAAAAGCCATATGTTACAGCAACAGCAACAGCAGCCACAACAATATCAATACCATCAGCTACAGCAACAGCAAAATCCAGTACAGTCACACTACCAGCATTCTCAAATGGGGCAGCATCTCTACCGACCCACTATTACACCCGTTCAAGACATGTCCTCAAAAACCAATCCCGGCTACGGATACCATACACGATCACATCCACACACGCGAGAATCGATAACGAAAAGACAACGCTTGAGGCCGAAGACGAGCGGGACGTCACGACAATACCAACAACAACAACAACAACAACAGCAACAGCACCAGACACAACAACATTATCATCGCAGCAGCCGGATGTTTATGCTGTAAATCCGGAAATTTTTAAAAATCACTACAAAACCAAATTCAATCTCACATACATCACTAAACCACCCACAAACACAGCCCCCCCACAACCCCAGCAACCGAAACGCATCAATTACAGTTACCATCCCATTATTGATTTTTTCGAATATAACGGTCGTCTGACAGCGACAACCTCAACAACACCGCCGCCGCCTACGCCGTCAGCCAGGACATCATCATCCACAATAGCGGGCACTCACTTTTTATCCTCTTCCACTCACTTGTATCCCCATAAAATACCCAAATCCCAGGCAACTAAAAGTCGCATACACTTGCAACAGAAACAAAAACAATATCAACCAAGACAACAACAACAGCAACAACAAAAACAACAACAAACAGAACGTAGAATTGGTTACGGTGCTGATGTAGCAGCTCCAGCTGCTGCAGCTGGTGATGGTAGTAGTGGTGGTGTTGTCTCTAACACTTCCCATTTAAAAACTCATACTAATACACACTCTAATACAGATACTTATACACCAGTTACTAGCAACTATGAGCACACAGTGCAAACGGATGTCTGGCATCCTGTTATAATGCAAGATTTTTAGAAATTCTCTTGTTCGCTCTCTCTCTCTCTCTTCTTTGCTCGATGATTTGATTTCATTGGGTTGTAGTTTCCATTCTATTATTTATATTTTTATTTTTATTTTTAATTTATTTATTTATTTTAAAATAATTATTTATTTATTTTACAATATTTTCGAAATTAAGTTGAAGTCATTTAGGATTTCTTTATATAATTAAGAGTTTTTTTTAATAATTAAATCACATGAAATAAAATAAAAAAAATTATTTTAAAAATAAAATAAAAAATAATTTTTAGAATGATTTTTGTTTTTTCTAATACCGCTTGATGTGTGTGATCAATGGATCCGTAGGCGGTTTTAGAAAAAATAGATTTTTAAGTTAAATTTAATGATTTTATTTTTTACATCTAAAATTTAAATTTAAATTAAATAATTTATTTTATTCAAATAAAAATATTATGAATATTGTATAATTAAATTGTAAGTGCGTTAAAAAATTGTTTTAAGAAAAGAATTCTTGATTTTGTATGCAGAAACCATATAATTTTTTTTTAAAACTTAAATAATTCAATTTTTTTAATATCTACAGGTAACTACCCATCTTTTTTTATCTCATAAATCAGTGTTGCCAGTAATTTTTTTTAACTTTTTATTTCTAGGAAAAAAACTTTTTTTTACAAGAAAACTTTTTCTACAAAAGTGTCAACATTTTTAAAGGAAACACCGGAGACCGGTGCCCTCTATTGGTATTTCTTTGCTACTTTTGCCCGGGACTAATAAGACGGTGCGACAGTGAAAATACACCCAAGTAACTACCTAGTCTAAGTTCTTCACTAGGTTGAGTAGAACTGAAAAATACTTTTTTTATTTTTCTCGAATCCTCCTCCTTTATTTGACAAAAACGGTTTTATTGATCTTTTCACACAAAATTATTGATTACCCAAACATTTTTTAACCTATTTTCAAAACCCAAACTTTTTTGAAAAGAGGACAGATGAGCCTTTAAAATGGTATACATAAACATATGATTCAAACTTACATGAGTTTTGATCGCGTAAACTTGAAAAATATGATTATTTTTCTCATTTTTTCAAGTTTGGCTATTCTCAATTGCAAAATTTAATTGAAAAAGGTACAAAGTGATGACATGAAAGTGCATTATCTTGTGAAGAGATTGACACTTTGTTTGATCAAATCGGACAAAAATTACCGTAGTTACTATTTAAATAGTACAACAGTCGTGTTATATTTTTTATATATGTCATCTTAACAAATGAACTTTCAGTGCAAAAATTTTCAAAAGTTTTGATGGATCTTAATTGTTTAAATGTGTCAATTTCACATTTGGGCGACTACCAGAAGTTGGCCAGTATATAATATCTAGTATATAAGTATATCAAGTTAAAGACCCCCTCTCCTTTCTAATAAGGTTTAAATTTTGGCTATCGGTTCATAAATTTGTGTGTAAAGTACAAAAAAAAAACAGTTTTTGTCAAATAAAACAAGTTTGAAGGGTTCAAGAAATATAAAAAAAATATTTTTGAGTTCTACTCAACAAAACTCACAACTTAGACTATGTCATTAGCTGGATGTATTTCAATTTTTTTTATTTTGTCGCATAGTGTAATATACACAATATTTTATTTAAAAATGTAAATATTTCGTGTTATTGTTGAATTTATTGAAATTTTGAATTTTTCGAAAAAACTTGTTTTGTTAGAAAACAACTTTAATGAAAACCTTTTCGCATCTCAAAAAACTTGGAAAAAAAAGGGAAAACTTGGCAAATGACAACGCTGCTCATGATACAGTTTTAGTGTATATACATATGTATATCGCTCATTTACTTTAATAGTATCGTAACTCACAATACAAATCACATTCGATTTTTTGTAAGAAATCCTTTGTAATGCATAGAAAATTTCTCACTTTCGATAAAATATACTTTCTTATGACAATTGAGAACTTGAAAAATCAAAATAATCCTCCAAAAAATTCTCTATTAATTTTTTATGTCATGATATAATTTTAGCGTATATATCGCTTATTTACTTTAATAGTATCGTAACTCATAGTACAAATTACATTCGACTATGTGTACAAAATCCTCTGTAATCTGTAGAAAATTTAGCACTTGAAATAACGATACTTTCTTATGACAATTGAAAACTTAAAAAAATCCAGATTTTGCACCTTTTTTATACCATCCACTGATTTAAATTTCAACCATCGGTTATTTCGAATCTGGCAATACTTATGCCATTCTATTCTGTCATAAAAGTCAGTATATTATCTCCACTGAACGTAATGAATCGATATACGCTTGAGAACCGTTGGGATTTATTGTGCCAACGAGAAACTGCACGATGATGTCGATTTTGCCGAAAAAAATCATCTTTTCGGATGACACTCATTTTCATCTTGCTGGATACGTTAACGACTAAAATTGCTGTATTTTAGTGATCTTGCAGCAGACAATGCACCCATTACGAGTAACTGTTTGGTGCGGTTTGTAAAGCAGAGGCATCATTGGTCCATATTTCTTTGAAAATGAGGACGCCGCAACCATTACGGTCAATGGAGACACCTATTGTGCCATGTTAACCGATTTTTTGTACCCTCTCTTCATGGTATTGATGTGAAAGATGTTTGGTTTCAACAGGATAGTGCAACTTGCTACACATCTCATGCCACAATCGATTTATTGCATCAAACTTTTGATGGTCGTCTAATTAGCCGAAATGATGATGTCAATTGTCCGCCAAGAAGCTGCGATTTGACATCGTTGGATTATTTTCTGTCAGGCGCCGTTGAAGAAAAGTGTTATACCGACAAACCAGAGACAATTGAGCGTTTGAAGGCCCACATTCTTGAGGCCATTGTCGAGATAAGACCCCATACACTCCAAAAAGTGCACGAAAATTGGTGTGACCAAATGAGATTTTGTGAGGTCAGCAGCGGCAATCATATGGATGAAATAATATTCCATTTCTAACCGGAACAATTGTACTTCACAACAAAAAAAAAAAAAAATAATAAAAATTGGGGAAATTTCAAACCGTTCTTGTTTGATTTAAATTTTTAAATTTAAACTCTTATTTGGCCCACCCTTTACAAGAATTATGAAAACGGAAAAAGTACTGTTTCGGATTCTAAATACGAAACATTTCATTCGAAAATAATTAGCGTATCCTATTACCGAAAATTGTATTTCATTTTATTTCAATTGAAAAGTGGTTTTGCTGAAATCAATAAGTTTTTGTAAATACTTGCCCCTATAACTGCCTATAATGGCATTCTAATATCAACGACATCTATAATCTTATTCGTTTCCTCTTGGAGATATTCTACTGAGATTATGATGTTGTGTACGACACAACCCAAAACGTTCCTAAGGGCAACATTTTGTCAGCTTTGCAACTTTATCCGCTGACATTGATATCTATACTGATGCAGCATAGTTTAAGGCCTGTGTTGGCACAAAGAAAAGACGTGCGAGTCAAACCATTATTTTACCAGGATTTATTTGACAACAAAGTCTTGTCGCTTGGATTTTTATACAGATATCAAACAGATAACGTCAACATCTTGCTTCTCCTCGTCCTTCTACAATGGGTTCCCCCATGAAAATGTTTGGAATCAATGTTAAAGAGGCATTCCCACAAAGGATATCTGCTAGCAGACAAACAGCAATGGCAATGCTGCCCCTTCCTCCAATTTTTTAAGCTTAAAAAATTCAAATTTGAAAAAATTCCACAACCGTTTCGAGCTAAAAAATATGGAAAATCTCCAACAAAACGAAATATGAAAAAATGTTTCTTCGTTTTGCAGGTTTCTAGCAAAAAGTTTTAAGCTGGATTCACCCATTGTTTCGGAACAAAATTTTTGTTCCGAAACAATTTTTTTTATATGTAGTTTGACGTTTCTCTTTTTGAGAGAGAGAGCGAAAGAGAGTAAGATTGCTTCGGAACAATTTTAGCTCGAATTGGTTTAATTTTAATTTTTGTTCTGAAACAATCGTACTGTGCTGCCAGATATTTTAATTTTTAAAGTAAAGTTGAACTGAGCTGCCACATCATATTGGATGTATATTTGTATGTATGTATTGTATAATAAAATACAGAGCGGTTGGTTAATCCTGTTGGTTTATATTGTTTGTTTAATTATAAAAAAACAAATAACTGTTGAATATTACTAAAAAAAACTAAATAATTAAGCCAAGAAAATAAACGAATTGCAGTCATCTGCTACTGTGCTGCCTAATTGTAAAACTAACAAGCATCGTTTACAAAAATATTTCATATGGTAGCCCTGTTTTTACAGAACAATTGTTCGAAGTGGGTGAATCGTTTCGGAACAAACTCTCAAAAAACTGAATTTGTTCCGGAACAAGAATTTTGTTCCGAAACAATGGGTGAATCCAGCTTTAGGGCCATTATTACAACTTGCCGTTAAAGTTAACTTTAGCTAAAGTGAACTTTAAAGTCACCTTTAACTTCTTTTCGTTATTACAACCTACAGATAAAATAAAGTTAACTTTTTCAAAAATTTGGCAATGCCGGAGCAATGTCGATATTACTGCTCAGTTAAGCAAGTTCTTTTTAAACGCAGTGGCAACGAAGGGCTTCTTTTTTGTTGTATTTGCTCATTTTGTTTATATTTGAAGTTGCCATATTGAAAATAACATATAATAAGACACGTTCAAGCATAAACTTACAGGACACTGTACAACAATGCAACATGACGCGTACTACATGCGAAACAACTAGGAAAGAGCATCAAATTAAAAACCGGAGTACGTCAAGGTTGTGTGCTGTCACCACTCCTCTTTAACTGCGTCCTCGATGTAGTGATGCAACAGTCAACAAATCATAGGAGAGGGATTACATGGGGCATCCAAGATAGATTAGAAGACCTGGACTTTGCGGATGACATATGTTTATTGAGCCATTCTTTCTCCGACATGCAGTCGAAACTGGATCTAGTTAGCGAAACCGCAAAGTTAGCAGGATTAAATATGAGTATCCACAAAACCAAATCACTCAGAATGAATGCTAACGCAACGGGGAAATTCTTAATATACGGCAAGGAAATTGATGAAGTAAAGTCCTTTTGTTATCTAGGCAGTATAATCAATAAATCCGGCGGTTCATCAGCAGATATTGCCAGCCGCATTAATAAGGCACGCAATGATTTTGCCCAACTTAACCCCGTTTGGAAATTATCTAACATGTCGAGACGCATCAAAATTAAAATTACCAACTCCAACGTCAAATACGGTTGCGAAACGTGGAATATGCCACTCCGAGATTCCCATTCTCTTCAGGTATTTGTTAACAAATGCCTGCGTAGAATCATGAGTGTTTACTGGCCCTCCATAATATTCAATGCCCAACTCTGGTCAGATACAAACCAGCAACAAATAGAGATGGAAATAAAAAGACGCAAATGGGGTTGGCTTGGGCACACTCTTCGCAAGCCATTAGATGAGATCACAAGGAAAGCCATAGATTGGAACCCCCAGGGAAACAGGCGCATCGGACGACCATCACACACCTGGAAACGCCAAATCGCAATCGAATTATCCAAACTACGTCTACAGTGGAACGAAGTCAAACACCGCGCTGACGATCGAGCTCATTGGAACCAACTACTTTCCGCCCTATGCTCCCTAGAGGAGTAAGAGGAACATATAAAGGGTGTTTTTTATAGAGGTATAGAACTTTAAGTTGCAATAAAACAACGATGGATTATTCGATTGACATGAATTTCATTTATCCGAAAGATAATCTTGTGGCATTACATTTTAAATATGATTTCTGGCATATGACCGCTACGGCTGGCGCGGATGTAGTCCAATCTGGACGTCCAATTTTCGATGACTTTTTCCAACATTTGTGGCCGTATATCGGCAATAATACGGCGAATGTTGTCTTCCAAATGGTCAAGCGTTTGTGGCTTTACCGCATAGACCAATGACTTTACATAGCCCCACAGAAAGTAGTCTAGCGGTGTTAAAACACAAGATCTTGGAGGCCAATTCACAGGTCCAAAACGTGAAATTAGGCGGTCACCAAACGTGTCTTTCAATAAATCTATTGTGGCTCGAGCTGTGTGACATGTTGCGCCGTCTTGTTGAAACCACATCTCCTGGACATCATGGTTATTCAATTCAGGAATGAAAAAGTTTGTAATCATGGCTCTATACCGATCACCATTGACTGTAACGTTCTGGCCACCATCGTTTTTGAAAAAGTACGGACCAATGATTCCACCAGCCCATAAAGCGCACCAAACAGTCAGTTTTTCTGGATGTAACGGTGTTTCCACATACACTTGAGGATTACCTTCACTCCAAATGCGGCAGTTTTGTTTGTTGACGTAGCCATTTAACCAGAAGTGCGCTTCATCGCTAAACAAAATTCGCTTATGAAAATCGGGAACAACGGTAATCTCGTTTTGGGCCCATTCGACGAATCTACGCCTTACTTGATGATCGTTTGGCTTCAATTCTTGCACGAGTTGGATTTTGTAAGCACGCAAACCAAGATCCTTCCGCAAAACCTTCCATAAAGTGGATGGACACAGATCCAATTCCTGTGCTCGATGGCGGATGGACTCATTCGGGTCTTCCTCAATGCTACGCTCTACAGCAGCAATAGCTTCTTCTGTACGCATCGTACAGCGTCTCTGGGGATGCGAGTTATCAATAAGAGTAAACGTGGTGCGAAAACGTTCCATGGTTAATCGAATTAACTGCTCTGATGGACGATTTTGTCGACGATAAAATGGACGTAGTGCGCGATACGTTTTCCGCACAGCACCATTATTTTCGAAATAAAATTGCACTATTTGCAAGCGTTGTTCAGGCGTGAGTCTATTCATGATGAATTGCCAAACCAAACTGAGAATAAATCACTTGACAGTTGTTAAATCGATCGCCATCTTGAAAAGTAATGCCAACTTTAAGTTCTATACCTCTGTAAAAAACACCCTTCATATATAAACATAAACTTAACGTTAAAAGTTACGGGTAGGATGATCTTCCCTTTAGCTTAAAGCTCGCTTCTACTTTATCGTCCACTTATAATAATGAAACATAAATTATCTGCCCGCTAAAATCCTCCCTTTAGTTAACGGCAAGTTGCAATAATAGGTCTTATAGTAAAAATAAAAGTGCTATGAAAAGATTCTCCAAAATCCTTCATTCGAAGTCGACTTTAAACTGTAGGTCCCACCACTCATATATGAAATTAACACACACAACATAATTGTTGTGAGAAATTAGGTCGTAAGCCTGACTGAAGGATTGTAGTGACTAATTATGTATGTATGTATGTGGGAGACTGTGACAAACTTCTTGATTTAATTTATGCCAATTGAACTCAACTATTCATCGATTAAAAAATGTTTTAAAGATTTTTAACTTCAAAAACTTACTTTAATCAGTTTTTTTTTTTTCAAATTTAGTGAAGTACTCCAATCCCAACTGCATTGTCTCTAATTAAACTAGTTTTCAATGAACGCAAACAACAACTTCTATTAAGCTTAGCTTCATTAAATCAATGCTTAACATTGCATATCTTAAGGCTTCAAAAAAGATATGATTCCTGTTAGTTTCTCTGTAGAGACCTTTGCTAATTTTAACGCTTTCTGTTAAAGACAACAGCGCCAGTGATTTAGTGGCCGCTGTGTTGGAATGGAATGTAATGCGTTTAAAGAAACAGGCTAAAACCCCAAAGCAATGACTTGACATTAAAATAAGAGTCAATGACTCATTTTACATAAATTCATGAAATTTATAACAAATTCAAGTCAATTTGCATAAACAGAAAATAAAAACGTTAATCAAGAAAAAAAATGTTAAAAAAACCCAAACAAAAATTCGAGCCAATTCAAGTGTAAAAATGAAGTTCAAGTTGAAGGTTGTAAATATAGAGAAATCAAAACAAACACACGTACACACATTTTAACTTACTACACAATAAAATATTTTTTTTTAAATTTATTTAAAAAAGAAATGTTTTAAGATTCGATTCTAATTTTAATTAATTTTTGTTTTTTTTGTTTTTTTTTTATTATAAAATCTCCACCACCTGTCTGGAGGGCGGCAAGAGGCTGCCATTTCTTGAATAATCCGTTATTAAGGGTAAATCAGGGAATTCACGAAATATGGTAGAGGGTGCCGGTTGAGTTGTAGAGTCCTTTTGAAAAGGTTGCGGTAAACTATAGATGGTACCTTGGGGATTAATGAAATAGTATTTCGAAGCAGGGCCACCTTCAATTTCTTGCAGATTTAAAGATTTATGACTGAATTTGGGTAAATTCTCTACAATATAATGCAAAGAGCTTAGATACTGTTGAAGACTATCAAAATCCACTGGTTCTGTGGAGTTATCATAAACCAAGGGTGTATCTTCCCAACGGGGGCCGGAGCTGGCCGCCGTTGACTCCTCTAGGGATTGTAGATTTTGCAACAGCAACATATTACGTATGGTGGTCATAACGTCATCATAGATAAGCGATGTATTAACAGGTGTAGGGGCTATATCGTCTATGTAGTCATCGCCTAGTTGGGCTACTAAAAAAGGTTTGTGTCTTAAGTCCTTCGTTTTGTGTAAGTCCAAACGTTCACCAGCTGCTGGGGGATCTTGGATATCTTCGATATAATTTTGCATACATTTTATTTGATTTTGTAAATTTTTTATATGATTCGGATATGTTACCTTCAGATGATTGCACTTTTCCGATATGTCAGTTAAATTTGTGTGGGTCTTGATTTGTTGCATTATAACATTGGTGGCCTTAACAGAGTTCTCCAAGATTTTCGCCACCATATCCTCACTGAGCGTAGTAGTAGTGGCAGCGGCAGGAGTTTCGGTAATGGTTTCAGGGTTTATAAATAAAATTTCTTCGTGTAAAGTTGTGGTCTCTGGTGCCTGGGCCTGCTGCTTATAATCCTCCAAGTCTTCCGCTAGCTGGAGGTAGAAAGTGGCATTCTTGATTAATTCGTTTATGTGTTGTAGCAATTGCTCACCTTTAAGTTCCGGGTTTTTGCGGTTTATCTCACGCCTAAAGCGTTTGCTAATATAATGCCGACGTTGATTGGTGGCAACGGGTAATTGTTCTCGTATACCCTGTAATTTTTGCTCTTGGCCATGTTGATATTGCTGGTCAGCTTGTGATTTTTCCCATATCACAGTTTGTATTTTCTTGGTTTTTAAACGTTGTTTTACAAGAGGCAATTTCGGTTTGAATTGCTTTAAATATTTCTCTGTTTTACGCACAGAAGCTAAAATTTCCACAGGCAACTGCTGTGTCTCTTGGGTCTCTAAATCCTTAATGTTTGAGGACTTCTTTACATGATCCACTTTGAAGTGGGCCGGAGGTAATGAAGCCTTAAATATTTTTGGTTTGGCCCTTCTGGGATTCAAATGGAAAGGTCTTTGTTGTTTGTTATTGTTGTTATATTGTTGATGTTGTTGTTCACGTTGCATAATTTTCTTTAATTCCTCAAATTGTTTTGGGGGATCTATGACATGTATGACATCGTCCGCATCTTCGTACACAAAGCCTTTGGGTACAAACTGTAAATGTTCGGGCACTCGGTACTGTGTATCCTTGACCTTGGCCACTGTATGGCGATAGGCTGTTTGAGGTTTGCTGGCCATGGTAGTGCTAGTTTCACTGCTGCTATCACCGTTTTTATCTTGAACACCACCAACACGAATTGTAAGACCCCTATTAATAGAAATATAAAGGCTGACTTGCATGAAAATAATTAATTTCCAGCGATTAATCATTTTCGAAGACTTTTATTTGATTATAAACCAGGTTTTGATTTGATTTTTCTTTAAACTTTTGTTAACACTTTCAATTTCAACCTGCAACTAATGGAAAATATTGCTGTTGACTTGACTTTATAATATGAAATCTCTTTGGTTTAAGTTTTATTATATATTTCCACTAGATTTTCCACTTTTCCATGGAGTTGTCGGACACTTTTCTATTACCTCAACATCATGGAAAGGAAGGTAGCAGCAAGAAAAAAACGATAAAAAACGTTATAAAAATCAAAAATAAATTCAAATGAAAGTGAAAACAAAACGAACAGCAGTAGCATTAGCAGCAGCAGCAACAGCAGCGGTAGTGGCTATAATAACATTCGCCTGCTTAACATCCTCAATGTCGTTTGTGTCTGGTTTAGTTTAGTTTCCAGCAAACTCAAGCAGACATGCACTGGCAATGTAAAGCTACATGGGCCTATAAAAACTATTCAATAAACTGGGAAAACGACAAACACTGTCATGTTCAATGCTGAATTTTCTTTGGTCACTCTCTTCAGCTCAGTGCAGCGCAGCTCTATATTGTGGCCAACCATTCATCAGCCACAATAACTTTATTAACAGGAATATCAAGTCTTTTTGAAGTGTGATTGCTATTTTTGATCGTCTATCTTACTCTATATACCTCAATATGTAAATCTAAAGTATGTAACTGTTGCTTTGATTTTTTGTTTGTATAATACAGCCTCTGGTATTGATGTTTTGCTGTGTATATGGGGACAGGAAGATATTAAAACAACTAAATTACTTTTAACCTGTGGCTTGATCTGTTATTTCTTTTATTTTCTTTTGTTTTCTTTTCGAAACAGTCTGTTTAAATAAACAGATTTGCTTATTAAAAAAGCAAAAAAAAATTAGATTTTTTAACAGGTATATGATATAAAATGTCTCTACAGAGTAAAAGTCATTGTTAACAAGTTGTTTAGGCCAAAAAGCCTATTTGCCAGTATTGAATCAATAAAAACTTTGTTTGTATTTCATTAAATTAGACCAAATTCACATTGCCTGCAGTGTTTTCATTCATAGTTTTTTTTTAGGTCTCTATTTGATGCTTATGAGACCTTCATAATATTATTACGAAAATGGAAATGGTGTAGCATTGTTTAATATTGAAACGATAAACAAAAGCTACACAAACAAATACAACGAACTTGTTTGCATATACCAACAACATTAGCATGAAAGAAAAGGTAACAGACAAGTAAGAAAGAAAGCAACAACAAACAACGTAAGCAAAGTACACAAACAACAATGAAGTCGCAATAGAGTTCTACTTCAAGAACCTTCATCAGACTGATTATGCGAGCATATAAAAAGGCAAGACAAAGCAGGCAACGAGCAGTAAGAATTCAGTCAGTCTTGTGTGAAGACAACGCGTCTTCGTGTGAAGAGAACAGTCGTGGCTTGAAGATCGCCGTTGAAAAGATCTGTGTTGTAAGCAAAGAATAATAACGAACAAGCAATTATTGCTTGTATTCGTCAAGTGTGAACAGTGGCACAAAATGTAGTGAGACCAATAAAGAATTGTATCTAAAACTAAACACAAATTTATTTTTATTTTGTTTGCAATCAACGAACTCATATTCTCTAAACGTTTTTAAAATGGTAAAAACTAACAATATGAAATGCTTTTGTACAATGTCCGTACTCTAGATTGTTGAGAAAATATGAACGGATTTCAATAATTTTTAATTTTATTATATGAATTGCAAATCAAACTATATTTTGCCCTTCCACACGATATGTATATAAACTGTGCAAGATAATGGAAACTAAGCTTTTTGCATTACTCTTTAGATAAATAACAAAAATTCGTTATGAATTCATCTACTTTCCTAAACTCTGAGAATACTTCGTTTGGATCAGAGCCCATATTTGATTTTATATTATCGCCTGTAAAATATCCCATGGCTAAGGGTATTCATATAACGTAACGAATATTTTTTTCGAAATTTTCTTAAATTATTTGTTGTTTTCGTTCAAGATTCTTCCGATTTTCTGAATTTGGCACTTATCCATCAGGAATAATAATAATTTGTCAATAAATTCTGGGTGTCGTAAGAATTCTTCTTCTCAGGTATGCAAGCACCCAACAATGACAGAGAAAATGTTCTGTGGTCTTCTCTCTCCTCGGTAATCCCAGTCTCCTGGCGTGAACACGCAAACTTAAGTGTTTCGTAATAACTGCTATGAGGTTCCTTAGATGAAATATTGATACGCAAACGCCTCTCTGCAGATTAACGCCAATTTCATGTGGAAATTTATTTGAATTTTTTCGTGGTGGCAGCTTTAGCAAGCGCATCAGTCCTCTTTGTTGAATCTGAGACGATTTATTCAAACCACATGAGATTCAAGAGCTTTCAATGCATCCCGAAAAAGTCACTGTATGGATTTTTGGATGACGGCGAAATGGAATCATGGGATCACTGTCAAAGGCTAACACTATATGTCGATATTAACCAACTTATTCAGGCTTGAAGTGAATGATCTTGACACTAACCACATATGGTCATCTCAAGTGGTGGTGATGTCAATTTGGCACGGTATAATGATAAACTTATGCTTGTGAGTCGCAAGTGTATGCGAAGAAGTCATAAACCATAGTGGTCCTCAAAGCCATCGGTCATGGAAAAATGGACATTTAAAAATGCCCTCTACACAGAGAAGTCGTGGCGGACGTGTAGGCGATGTTGTGTTCCACGCATAATCGCATCAATAGCTCTTTCAATTCTGGGTGTCGTAAGAATTCTTCTTCTCAGGTACCCAAGCACCGAACAATGACAGAGAAAATGTTCTGTGGTCTTCTCTCTCCTCGGTATTCCCAGTCTACTGGAGTGAACACCGTAGCCGTCGAATGTATTGCTATCTCCTTCAGGGACTCCCATCTGGTGTACACATTTCCTGTTTTACTGTCGGTAAGTATGTGTACATTACCATACGATATACTCTGATACTGAAAATTACAACAATAATCTGGCAACTTGGTATTGACGATCTAATGTTCAGTTTTTCTAAATATTTCTTGAAATAGCCTTGAACTTTTGCAGCAACGCTTTGTCTCTTTTCCTCTATAAATTGCATTCTGATTTCGGCAAATGAGGAAGTTAAATAATCTGACTACACGGCTATTTGTATTAACCACACTTACTTACTTAATTGGCCACTATTACCCTTAGTCAGGATTACAACCTACCTTCTCATACCATTTGTATTGTATCTCAAATTTTTACCAGAAGACTCCAAAGAGGAAGTTGCCGAAAAATATGTCTTTCATATTTCATTCTGTTTGAGACGTCTGAGCCGAGGTTTGACTGATATAGTCCTTAATAGTATTCGAAAAATTTAAAAATTCTCAGAAATTAATTGAGGTGGATTTTGGCTATTCTAGGCTCTCTACCATGGAATTGCCATGGAAAAGTTTCTCAAAAATCTGTCGTTTAGAATCGACAGAGTAGGTATCGCTACTCATGTATAAAATTAAGACACCAACAAGGTAAGTGGTGTGAGAAGCTAGATCGTAATCCTGACTGAAGGGTTATAATGACCAATAATGTGTGTGTATATGGATTGTCTTAATCGAACCCAATGACATCCGCTTGGAGATAAAGCACAAAATAGAATGATACTTAATTCAGAAATAAGTTACTATCCAAGCAGACTAAGAAACAACCTACAGAACTCTCTTATGAATTGCTTAAGCTTGGTTTGGTCTTCCATGTTGGTGGAGGCTAGCCTGATACTATGTTCAGATATGCACTTTTATTAAGTCAATATTCGGTTAATTGAGTACAATATTTTAAGTGTTCAGGCATAATAATATACGCTGTTCAGCAGCTTATTCAATATTCATTTGACAGCTGGTAAACAAAACAGCTGGTTGCATCAACAACATTGTTTTTATTTTGTTTTGTTTTTTTGATATTTGAGTTGTCAAATATCAACAAAAAGTATTCGGTTAATTGCAATATGCTCACTAAACACAATTACAACAGTGATGCATTTTAAGTTTTACTCAATATTATAACAATTTGCGTATTTATTGCGTAATAATTAATTGAAACTTTATAAGAAATATTGAGCTCAATAACGACGTTTATTGTGATTTACGCAATAAATGTGCATATCTGAACACCGTATTAGAGTATTTGGGATTTATGCGTCAATTTACGTTAACGGAGCATATCGAAATCGAGCTGAACGCTGCCAATGATATAATAAAGCGAATTGAAGTAAATCTGCTACAAAGGCTAAGATATTTTAGATGCATGGGTGATATCGATACACCGATAAAGATATTCCATCATGATTACGAGGCCAGCAAGCATGAAAACAGCTAAAGAATCAGAACATACCAACGGCATATTGATTACATTGAACCTCAATTAAGTCTCAGAGTTATTGAAAATATGGTCCTTCGGACAAAGATATGCCTCCTAAGCCATGGCGGTCATTTTCTTGTGTTAATTCACTGAAAACTTTTTGTTTTATTTACAATTAATATCGTGTGTTTTGAATGGACCTCCCTTTATATTACATGCCATATTTACCAAATATGTAATGATGATATTTTGAACAATTTTGTATTGTTGATAGGCAAAGGAATTTGGCATGGCATGGCATTTTAAAAATGTAGTATAACTTGGCAAATTGAAATTCTTTAAAATTTTTCTTTTTTTTCATGACGATAATTTATTTTCATGGTAAATGCACATTTTCAGTAAAATAATTTGTATATATTTTTCGATTATATGGCTATAAGAATAATTGACAATTTAAAACAAATGCAATTGTGTGTGTAATTATTTTTTTTTCAGTTTCTGCATAAACAATACAAAAAATCATTGAAAATCTCCCACCTACTGTTTTTTTTTAATGATTGACGTTGATTCACATTTTAAACAAACAAAAACAAAAGATTACTAAATATTATTTTTAATATTTTTTAATTTAATTTACAATTAATTTTTATTGTTAAATATTAACAGTTTAGTAGAGGCATTTAAAAATTTGTCAATGAAGTGCAGAACTATGATTCATTCAATTTTGGCTTAGTGAGCATATGAATACGAATGTATTTCATAAACAATTAACAACAAAAAAATAATTTTCGTTTAAGCTCTCAAGGAAAGGAGTAGCAGTAGGTTAATGGCATCGTACACGATACTACCAATCCTCGCGAGAGCAGAATTTACATTGAACCTTTCAAGATTCCATCTAAGGAACCTCAT
Source organism: Sarcophaga variegata (assembly GCA_932273835.1). Taxonomy (NCBI): domain Eukaryota; kingdom Metazoa; phylum Arthropoda; class Insecta; order Diptera; family Sarcophagidae; genus Sarcophaga; species Sarcophaga variegata. The sequence goes on along the minus strand of OW026362.1, from coordinate 22,136,541 downwards.
AGGAACACTTCTATCTGCGTGTTCACTCCAGTAGACTGGGAATACCGAGGAGAGAGAAGACCACAGAACATTTTCTCTGTCACTGTTCGGTGCTTGGGTACCTGAGAAGAAGAATTCTTACGACACCCAGAATTTAGTGACAAATTATTATTATTCGTAGAAAGGATAGGTCTCAAATTCATTCCAAATCGGAAGAATCTCGAACGAAAACACCAAATAATTTTAAGAACATTTTGAAAAAAATATTCGTTACGTTATATGAATACTAGGTAGTGTGTTTGCTTATTAGGCGTAAGGCCACGGTTCACATCCCCGGTCAGTTATCAAAACGAAATATGAAAAATATTTTTTCGGCAACTTCCTTTCAGCAGATTTCTGGCAAAAACTCTGAGGGTAAATAAAATTGCAATGAAACATTTCCTAAAAAATCTGTGGCACGAAGTCGACGGTAAACTGTGGGTTCCGCTACTCATGTATAAAATTAACACACACAATATAAGTGGTGTGAGAAGTTAGGTCGTTATCCTGAAAGATTGTAATGATCAATTATGTATGTATGCATGTACAGTAATCCCTCGATTTACGTCGCAGTTGGTTACAAAAAAAGGCGACGTAAATCGAAACGACGTAAATCGAATTTCATTTTGGTCATATAAAGTAGTATGTTTTTAACAAGGAGCATTAAAAAGTCGCAGTAATTCCTCGATTTACGTCGCTGTTGGTTCCAAAAAAAGGAGACGTAAATCAAATGACGACGCAAATTGAAGTTAGAGGAAACAAAAAATTTGACGACGTAAATCGAAACAACGTTAATCGAGGCGACGTAAATAAACTTTTCCGTTATTTTGACATTGTAGAAACCCAACCTGAATATTATTAGCTTTCTGGCAGTTCAAAGCAGAGATCAGCAGTAAATCAATTTTTCGCTACTCATAAGTACTCATGAAATTTCGATTATGAATGAGTCAACAGTATTGAAATTCAAATACTCTGATTCTTTTGTACTCACTACAACATTGATTTATAAGTACAGGTTGCAATGAGTATGAATACAACGTTGACATCAAACTCATACCATTCGAAATATGTTTGATTCATAAGCCTACTCATTCAGATTCATAAATTTAGAAAAATACTTATAATACTCATAAATGATTCGAATGATTCGAATCATTCATCAAAATTTACAGTCGTAGTTGTTGTTGCATTGACAAAAAAGGAGAAAGAAACAGACAAAGAAGCAAACACACAGCCTTCTAGTGAGTATTGTGGTGTTCGTAAGCAAATCATACCTATTTTGTTATTCTTGTAAATGTTGAGTAAAGGAGAGTCGAAATCAACAACTTCATACGTTTTGTTAGGTATAAGTACCATGAATATTTCAAACTTTGAGTATGAGTAGTATGAGTATGATATTAAAATAAGTATGAATGCGTATAAGTATCAGAAGTTATGAGTATGATTCGATTCTACTCATCTTTTTAAATACTCATTGCTGATCTCTGGTATTCATCTATTGATTGCAAGGATATAGCTACATTAATAAAGCTTTCAGGCTGGTTTCCAACGTAGAGAAGTCGTCCATTATTGTGTTGCTTCTGTTCTGACTAAGTTCTTCGTTGAGTTTGGTGGAATTCGGCCAACAGGCCACTATGCGTGCTCAAGAGAGTTTTGGTATCAAAGCTACCACTTTAACCTACCTACCTACCTACCAATTAGCACAAATTGTAGTTAAAATTAGTTTTTATTTTGAGTGAAAAAGTACTTGCCTCTCTCAAAAAAAAAACTAAGTGCCATTACTACAACTTGGCGTTAAAGTTGGGTTTAGTTAAAGGTACCTTTAGCTAAAGTGAACTTTAAAGTCACCTTTAACTTATTTTCGTTATTACAACTTACAGATAAAATAAAATTAACGTTTTCAAAACGCGGTAGCGGATCTCTGGTTCAAAGTAGGTGTGCGTGTTAAATAGGAAACATTTTTGCTCAGCATTATAACGATTTCTTTACATTTTACATTTGAACTTGATTTTACTAATTTGATTAAACCAAAGCATAGTATTTAATCATTTTTATATGAAAAATAAATATAAGAAGAGACATTCCAAAAGAGTTCATTGATCCCGCAATCAATCTACACCTTTTAATAGAGAAAAATGCAAATTTGGTTCAAAATTTTAATTTGTTTGTGTACCTTATTTATCAAACAATATCATGTTAATATAATATTTTAACTTAAAAGCTTAATCAATATAAAAAGAAAATAAAATAAATTGAATTAAATAAAGCAATTTCTTATCTTAAAATATATAAAATTATGCTAATTTCTCAATTTGAAAACATTTTCAAGCATAACCATATCATTTAAAACCGCTTTCTACGCTTTAAAAGGAAAAAAAAACACGAGTATGTGAGTTTAGAAGTTTTTCTTTTTATTTATGAGGATTTTATTTTTTTTTTATAATTTAAAAAAAAAACAAAAAATATTTGATTTTATTTTCAAAGCAAGTTGTAATACAACATTCACCACCACCACACCAGCCTTAATTAAATTTACGTTTTGATGATCAACAAAAAAAAATTTAATTTAATTTAATTTTGTATTTAACGATTGTGCTTTATGTTGTTGTTGTTTTTTTATATTTTTATTATATTTTGGAAATTGTTTTAATGTTTCATTCTAATTTTTATATTTCCATTCAAAATATTTGTCCCGAACATTTCGTGTTATACGTGTGGTGACCTTCACTAAAATTTTTTTTTTTTTTTGGTTTTGGTTTGGTTTTTGGCAATATTTAACAATAACAACAAATAAAAACAACATTTTAAACATTCTGTCTTTAATTAACGTTTAGTCGCCTACATTTTTTTTCCAATTTGTTGTCGTCTTTACAAACTTCTGCTGGTTGAAATTTAGTTTAAGCACGACCAACCAAAAAAACCAACCAAATTTAATTGTCTTCCAGTGATTTTTTTTGTGTGTAAATGCTGGTCCAAAATATTAATTCCTTGGTTCACAAACAAACATTTCAAATGTAATTACATGGCCTTTATTGGGTTATTGGGTTAAAATTTTGTTTGTTTTGTTTGTTTTATTGTTTAATTCTTCATCAGCAATTTATTTAATTATTCATTTACTCCAATCATTTTTTATTTTGTTTACATAAAAAGGTCTTTGGAGCAAAACTTTACTTCAAAATACCAATAAAATTAATGCTTCAATTCAAATATTAAACATTTGCAACCAAGGCCAATAACCTTTAGGCTTTTTGCACTTAAAAACCCAATCGTCTAAAGTTAATCATTACATGCACATTAGATTCCCATATTTACAATATTTATCGAGTTACACGAGTAAGTCAATATAACTATATCTGGTAAAAGTGTTCAATGCTTGCCTCTACTGATAATAATGACGTCATTTGTCATAATAACTTTTTTTTGTTTTGAGAACCATTTCTGTTCAAAGTGTTAAGAGTTTGCATCTACTGATAATAATGACGTCATTTGTCCTAACAGACAACCATTTTCAAATTCCAGAATCTCAAGGTAAATCAGTTAATTAGTTGCGTCAATTATTTACTTTCATTTTTATGTGAAAACAGATGTAAAGGGTCCACCAAATAATTTTTTTTTTGAAAATGCTTTTAAAAAAAACTACTGAATATTTTCTCAAATTTCTTTTTTTATTTGAAAGTACAATCCTTCCGGTTAATAATGGAACATAATTTCAGTCAAATGGCTGCCTCGGCTGGCCATGCAGTAGCCTACACCAGCAGATGCCGATTTTGGCAAAAAAAATCATCTTTTCAGATGAAGCTCATATTTTGATCTTGGCGGGTATGTAAACAAGCAAAATTGTCGCATTTTGGGCCACAGAAAACACGCATGCATACATTGAAAAGCCGACGCACCCAAAACCAGTCACGGTTTGGTGCGGATTTTGGTCCAGAGGCAGAATTGCGCCATTTTTCTTCGAAAATGAGCAAGGAGTGGCCGTTACAGTCAATGGCGATCGTTATCGGGCCATGTTGAACGAATTTTTGTTCACAAAAATTGAAGAGGAGGATATTGGCAACATTTGGTTTCAACAGGACGGCGCTACGTGCCATACAGTCGAAGCTACCCTCGATGTTTTGCGCCCTGTTTTTGAAGATCGCATTATTAACCGCAGAGATGATGTCGTTTGGCCAACTCGGAGCTGCAATTTGACACCGTTGGACTATTATTTGTGGGGTGACGTCAAAGATAAGTGTTACGCCGACAAGCCAGAGACAATTGACGCTTTAAAGGACAATATTCGTGAAGCCATTGGTGAAATACAGCTGCACACAATCGATAATGTGCTTAAAAATTGGACCGATCGTGTAGGCTACTGCATGGCCAGCCGAGGCAGCCATTTGAATGAAATTATTTTCCATTATTAACCGGAAGGATTGTACTTTCAAATAAAAAAAGAAATTTGAGAAAATATTCAGTGGTTTTTTTTAAAAGCATTTTCAAAAAAAAAAAGTTATTTGGCGGACCCTTTAGAATGATACAGAAGATATCTACGTAGGCATACGATATGGCAAATTGTAGTTCTATCAACTCCTACCAATGTAAACGAAAAGCCCCTCCAAATGGAAAACAGTGAAAAAACTTTAACAAGGTCTTCATAACTTTGACAGTTGGTAACGGCTATCTTGTTAAAGCTACATCTGTCAAATTAGTTGTCATCTATTCTGCCTGTTTCTCCAAAGGCACAGAAAAGAACCTGTGTAGGCGGACTGGGCTCTGGAGCAGTTGTAAACCGGAAGTAATTTTCATCAAAAAATCATCTTCAGCCATCAGAACTATTTCTGAATGAAAGGGTATGTGAACAAACAAAATTGTCAAATCTGAGACAATTTGATCAAACCACATAAGATACAAGAGCTTTCAATACATCCCGAAAAAGTCACTTTGTGGATTTTTGGCTGGCGGCGAAATGGAATCATGGGATCATTCAATGAAAACAACGTTGGCCAGGTCATCACTGTCAAAGGCGAACACTATAGGCCGATGTTAACTAACTTATTCGGGCTTGAAGTAAATGATCTTGATGCTAACCACATATGGTCCCATCTCAAGTGGGGGTGATGTGAATTTGACACGGAATAAACTTTTGCTTGTGCGTCGCAAGTGTATGCGAAGAAGAAGCCACAAACCACAGTGGTCCTTAAAGTCATCTAAACAAAGCCTTCGGTCATGGAAAATTGGACATTTAAAAATGCCCTCCACACAGAGAAGTCGTGGCGCACGTTTAAACGATGTTGGGTTCCATGCATAATCGCATCAATAGGCCTTTCAAAAAAATTTAAAATGTTGTTATATCGACAACCTTTTTCCAAAATAGGCCCTGTTTACTAGTCCACTGTTCATGCGATTAAACGTCTTTTTATGGGAATATGCTAAAACATTGGATTACGCTGATAAAATAGCACCTATTGTCCCATTGGAAGCCAATATTCACCACTAATGTTATACGGCAGACTTATTGGCAAAAGTGATACAAAATTGGACGGCATAATGCAATAGAATGTTAGGGTTTCATTCTCCTCGAGACAGAAGCTGCTCTCTGTTCCATCGGGAAGACGTAACAGACTGCCACAATGCAATTTCAGATAATTTATTCCTGATAGAAAACTTTCAATCAACCAAACAATGTTCGCCTTTCGTAATTTATGAAACTTTTATTCTACAAATATGGTCTGGTGCATGTCGCGGGGAGGCAACGACCTGACTCTGCACAGTAAATGCTGCAATAGGACAATGCCTACAAAGTCTGTTGCGGATCCATCTCCTTCAGTAATTTCTTCGCAGTGGCCACACAGCCACACGGCGCCAAACAAGTCCAACTATGTTCAGCACACCGAGTTGGCATTGTATCGAACCCGAAGCTAGTGCTGTCAATGAGAAAAATAGAATTCCATTAACGGCAAGTTTTAATAATGGCCCTTAGTCAGGGTTGCGATCTAGCTTCTCACACCCCCTATGTTGGCGGGACCTACAGTTTAAAGTCGACTCCGAACGACTGATTTTTTTAAGAAACTTTTCATGGCAATTTTTATTTTCTCTCAGAGTTTTTGCCAGAAATCTGCTGAGAGGAAGTCGCCAAAGAAATATTTCTTTACATATTTCGTTTTGTTGGAGTTGTCTGACCTGAGGTTTGAACCCTGGCCTCACGTCTAACAAGCCAACACACTACCTACCAAACTACGGCGACTTCTTTATTATATCTTCCAGTATTAAAGACTATATTTTCCTCTTCATCTCAATTCATCTCTACTGTCTTAAAGTTTCATAGTTTGAATGGCTAGAGCAATAAGATAAAGGGGTATGAAGTATCGAATCACATCGAATCGCATGTACGATTTTATTATATTGTTCTAGGTTTCTATACGAATTTAAAGAACTAAAACTAGGACGTTGTACAATGGGTCAATTCGACCTCCGGGTACTGTACTGGTCTTAATTGACAAGTACACGTCTTCTAACCTAACCTAACCTAACATAAAGAACTAAAAATTCTCACTTTGTTCTAATAAATTTTGATTCAAATATTTAAGACTTTTGGTGTTAAAATCTTTTATCCGTTTGTATACGTTATCTAGTGTTTATATATTTTAACTGTTTGTAAACATTGTCGTAGTATTTTAAATATTTTTATTTTAATAATTAGCTTTAAGAAGTTTAACAGAACTTTATTAAATCGTAACCGCAACATTTTGTTGACGACAGAGAATATTTCTCATCTAAAATTACTTTGACATTGGCCTCCAAAAAAAAATTAAAAACAAAAACAAAAAAAGTAAATAGTTTTTCTTTAAGTTTTATGAATAGCAAAACAATAAATAAAATTTATAAGAAAATTATTATAATTATTAGGAAAATGCACACCATTTAAATCAGTAGTTATTCAGCCATGAAATTAAATATTCAAAATTGATAGGCAATAATGTTCTCAATGTACCCTTTGGTGTCGCCGTAGTCTAACAGGTACTGGACGTGAGTCCTCGATTCAAACCTGTGTCAAAACGAAATTTGAAAAAATATTTCTGCGGCGACTTCCTCTCAGCAGATTTCTAGCAAAACCTCTGAAAGTAAATAAAATTGCCATGAAAAGTTTCTCAAAATCAGTCATTCGGAATCGACTTTAAATTGTAGGTCCCACCACTCACGTATAAAGTTAACGCACACAACATAAGTGGTGTTAGAAGTTAGGTCGTAATCCTGACTGAAGTGTTGTAATGGCCAATTATGTATGTACACTTTGTTGTAGCATTCAATTAAATAAATATTTTTCTCAATTGGATAATTCCGAAGTGTGTATCTGATAATACGCAGACTAGGATTTTGGCCAGTAACCTCATGTTCGCAGCTTCTTAAAGGCCGATTGACATCACCATTTCGGCTAATTAAACGGCCACCAAAAGTTTCATGCAATCAAACGATTATGGCATGAGATATGTGGTAAGTTGCACAATTTTGTTGTAACCAGGCATTGTTCACATCAATATCATGACGAGCGGGTACAAAAAATTGGTTGTCATGGTGCGATAGCCGTCTTTATTTTCAAAGAAATATGGGTCAATGATGCCTACGCTTCACAAGCCGCACTCAACAGTCACGCGTAATGGATGCATTGGTTTCTCTAAGACATCAAGTGGGTTTTCCGAGCCCCAATACGGCAATGAAAACGAGCTTCATTTAAAATATTTTTTTTTTTTGCAAAATCGACATCATCGTGCAGTTTCTCGTTGGCTCAATAAATAAGTAAAGTAAAGATAAGTAAGATGGGTATTGACAGAATCGAAATAACCTATGGTTCAAATTTAAACCGATAGATGGCCACCCTGTAGATCTGTTTATCAGTTTACTTTTTATATGAATTTGTATTGACTATATTCAGCGTGTGATAGCTCAGCTTCTCTGTTATAAATTGACACAGCCTAGCATAAGGGAAAGGAGGAGACAAAAGAAATATTTCGATTGTGGTTCAATATTTAATAAGGCTGGTATTAAAATTTACTGGCTCATTGGAATAGGATTTTGAATGAAATCAGTAACAAAGACAATTTGAACACTTTATATTTATATTTTGGCACGACACCTAAAGTAAAGAAATTCAGATGTTGTGGACCAATTTGATCGAATTAGCTACGAAGCATTTATATTTCAACAGATCAATATAGCATAGAATGTCAAGGACTCGTTATTTATTGTTTCATTTCAGGAAAAAATGTGCCTCAGTGTTTAAGCACATTAAAAACCTTGCCGGTCTGTGTAATCGATCCTAATTCCTTCAAACCTTGTAATCATATTTTAAAATGAATTGACCCGCAGGCGGTCAAAGAGAAAAAGAAGAGAATGTTTTTTCCATTAGCCGTTTACTATGCAAGACTGTTTTAAAATGTGTTGGATTTTTGAAGTATTTTGTCAAATTTTTATTAAAATTACTAGCTGTACACTGCACGTGTTGCTGTGCCACCAGCTAACATAAATTTGAAGGAAAGACATTACACAAATAAATGTCCAATTAATTTTGAATCATTTTATTGATTTTGTTTCCCGTTGTCCTGATGATTCAGATGAACGGGCCTGAGTAGTACGCATTCGATCAGTTTCTAATCTCACTTCTCGATGTTCAATTGGTTCAAGCGAACGGGTCTCAGCGGCATATACTCGAAGATTTTCCAGTCTCAATGCTCGTCTGATTCTGAGGCTCGTAATGCTCTTTTCTTCCGTGCTTGAGGTGTAGGTCGACCAATTGCTCATTATTCATTTTGAATAATTTTCAGTGACGCCATCCATCGAAAATTAATCGCACCAACCTCCGTCGACTCATACGCAACAACTTCGTTAAAGAACGCACAATTTACGATTAAATTGATTTTAAGTAATTTTCAGTAGTGCCACCTGTCGGATATACTGAACATAGGTGACCCAAGTTATGTATCACAGAAGCAGCATACCTGAGTATAAAGGTAAGCAATAATAGGACCTTTCTATTGAGGCATCACAAATCCTTAACCGTTTAACTCTTTAATTTTGTTTCAACAAACTTAATTATTTTCCAGAGAGGACAAGTATACTCGTCATAAACAAAGAAAAATAATTCTGCCCGTGTGGTAGGCAAGTAAGACTAAAACTCAAGCATTGTCTGATGGTTCTTTAGAAAACACCACCTACATATTGTATGTGCTAAAATTATATGTGTGAATGGCGGGACCTACAGTTTAAAGTCGACTCCAAACAGATTTTTGAGAAGCTTTTCAAGGCAATTTTAGTTTCTCTCAGAGTTTTTTCCAAAAATCTGCTGATAGGAAGTCCACGAAGGAATATTTTTCATATTTCGCTTTATTCCTTACATCTAATAAGCCAACACACTATCTAACTTGGATATTTTCTACACTTATTACAGGGAAACTAAATCTTGTTTGCAGTTGGAGGGTATAGGCAATATTCCGTGGACTCTACTGAACTAAAGCGACTAAAAATGTACATTTTTCAAAGGGCCTTTATTTGGCCTTCTTCAGGGGCAAAAAATACATTAGATTCCTTGAATAATAAAAAGACGAGTATACTCGTCATTATGCGAAAAATATACTCGACATAAACGACAAGAATTAAGCATATACAAATTTGAATACTCTTGAAAAAAGTCATTGAAAAACAGTGCAAAATGTTGATTAACATCCTGTGGAAATCCGTTTCTTTCAATCACCGTTCTTCGGGCAGTGAGAATTTTCCTAGCAGAATAAGTTTTTATTTTTTTTTTTCATTTTTATTGAGTGTTCAACACTCCACCAAAGAAACTTTATTCAAATCATGCTAACAATAGCGCAAACTGTCTTTAGGCAAATAACATTCGCGAAAAAAGCCCACAAATCTAAAGATCATTGAAGCATTTTCCACGCAACTTCAGTCAAAAAAAAAAACAGAAAAAACTACGCATACAAGCAAATATTTTGTTGTACTCAGTTGGCTGGCTAGGCACACGCCTTCAATTCGTATAGTTTTGAATAGAAGTTCTAAAGGTTTTTAAATTAAATACAAAAAAAAACAAAACCTTGGTTACTTTACAAAAATAAAAAAAAAATTATGTTTTATTGTTTTATTTTCTTAAGAATAAAATTTTCTTCGTGTAAACAAAACAAAAAAAAAATGGAAAAAAAAAATTAATTTTTCCATGTAACATTCATAGGCTAAAGTTCTAATTAAGTTCTTCAAACTTTTATATAAAAACCAATTGCATTGTTGTAATGGCAATCAGTCAGCCAGTAATTGTCCCGTGTTTAATGTGGCATTTTCAATAAAAATTTAAATTCAAAAATAAAGGAGACAAAGAAACATTCATTCATTCTTTAATTAATAAAAAACAAAACTACCTTCAAAATCTGTTTCCATTATTGTGTTGTTATTTACAAGCAGTTTAGTTTGAAAATGTCCAAGTTTGTGTGCGTTTTAATCATTGTCTTATTGGTCTGCTGTTCATTCGCGTTGGCAGCGCCTCGACCACAATCAGCCCTTGAAGCCGAGGATTTGGATACAGGAGCTGTTTCAGTGGCCGCAAAGGATTCAGATACCGATTTAGATGCTTCATCATCCTACGGTTATGGTTACTATTCATCACCATACATTGGACATTATGGTGGCTTTGGTGGTGGTTATTATCCTTATTATGGTTATGGTCTTGGCGGTTACGGCTATGGTTTAGGTAAGTATCATACAAATTTCTATGAATTTTAACACAATTTTTGTGGGTAACATTTCCAGCGAAAGTTTTTTTCCATTCTTTAAATATTTCTTGTAATTACCTGAAAAAAGTGTAAAAAAATTAATATGTATAAAAAATATATATTATAATGGCTTAAAATTGAAAACTATATTCTTTACATAATTCAATTGAGGCTTTAAACCTTTAACCGTTAATGACGAGTATACTCGTCATAGCTATATGAAGTTTTTTTGCATAATATCGAGTATACTCGTCTTAACTTAGAGGTATTATAATTCCACGAATTTACTGGAATTCTTTTCCTTGCAAAAGATCAAATGTACATTTTAAATTATTCATTAGTTTGGCAAAAATAGCTTGATGAAGCTGAAATAACAAATTCTGTGGAAGTATACTAAAACTGGGTCGATTTTGTTGGTATTCTGTATAGATTGGCAGATTGGAAGGCAGTTCATGAAACCCACAAATCGATTTTAATTTTATATTCGACTGTATTCACTGTTTCAGGGGTTTAGTGCAACACGTTAAAGAACGCAATTTACACGTGTTACCATAATTCCACAGTCAACGTGTTAAGGTACCTTGTTTTCTAGATTCTCTAATTTTCCGCGATGCACTTCTGACTCGTAAATATTATTTATTGAATCTTTCCGTGAGAAGCATTTGCTTCTGGTACAATCTATGCAAACTAAATTCAAATGCCCTTAAATTCAACATTACTTTTTTCGCTCATAATTTTCCTGAATACTTAATAAAAAATTCCTTTGAAAACTATCTCCTTGTTTGAAAATTAACACATTCGCTGCCAAGGACGAGTATACTCGACTTGGCAGTGTCAAAGACGAGTATACTCGTCCTGCTTTAAATATATTATAATATGCAGGCTTATGAGTTAGCAAATTTTGTTGCAACACAAACAGTGTTAAGTGTTGCCAATTTTCGCAATGTGTCTCGTTTTATTCCATTTTCTTTATTTTATTCATCTGCGTTATTTATTATTTGTTTTTCTACTAAAACGTACACAAATACGAAAAAAGATATCGAGTCCTTCTGCCTTCCTATCGCCAACGACGAGTATACTCGTCTTTGGTTTTCTGCTTGTAAATGATTATGTATGATAATATATGTGCTCTTACCAAGAAATAACAGGGTTTTGGTAAACAATAACACTTAAAATATAAATGGCAATAGGAATCACTTCATATAATTTAAGTCTTTTGTTGCAAAGTAGAAAATTCTGCTTCGACAAGAAATTGTGAAAGGTTTGGTTTGTAGCTTGCTACACAGACCTTCTGAATAAGAATACTTTGAGTCTACAGCGTCCTATCAATAGACTGACTATGAATCTCAAGTTGCTTCTGTATGGACTTATGCAATACTCAGACGCTTTTTTATTTCAATTCCCCAACAAGAGTTTTGATTGCTTCAAACTCGTTTGATATGATAACAGATTATACTAATATTTATTTTTTCTTTCGCTGATAAACCGTCTCAAACATCAGTTTCCAATCAACAGAAACGTTCAGGCATTATCAGCGGCAAGAAAGTTCTACTCCTCACAAGCTTTCCAGCCTGGTCTTTGCCAAGAATAACCCTCCTTCCCCTATGCAGGGGATTTAATTTCCCCAAATAGACCCATACTCTCTTAGATTTAACCTCATGAGTGCAAAGTGCTCTCTGACTGACTGCCCGACTATTATTCAACTTGAATGGAGCACATTTTACGAGACTGGCTCGGAATATTTTACCTTGAAATCAAAAACTCCAACTTCTGTCTCGAGATTCAGATCTCACTGCGAAGCATTTCCTAAAGTCACAGAGTCTTCTGGTTCTGTTCAGGGGACATTTAGGGAGGGAACAGCGAATCACTTGATACATTAGGCTACGAAAACCCCTTCCATTATTCCAACTATAGTTTCTAAGAACGCCGTAGTCTAGTGGGCAATATGTTGGCTTATTAGACGTGAGACCTCGGTTCAAATTATGAAAAAATATTTCTTCGACGACTTGCTCTCGGAAGATTTCTGGTAAAAAGTCTGAGAGTACCATGAAAAGTTTCCCAAAAATCTGTCGTTTGGCATCGACTTTAAACTGTAGGTCCTACCACTCATGTATTATATTAACACCCACAACTTCAGTGGTGTGCGAAGCTAAGTCGTAATCCTGTCTAAAGGGTTGTAATGATCAATCTGTCAGCCAGAATTACGACGTAGTTTCCCACACCACTTATGTTGGGTGTTTTAATTTTATACATGAGCGGCAGGACCTACAGTTTAAAGTCGACTAAATTTCATGCGAATTTGATTTACTCAGAGAGTTCTTGCCAAAAATCTGCTGATAGAAAATAGACGAAGAAATATTTTCTCACATTTCGTTTTGTTGGGGCTGTCTTACCTGGAGTTTGAACTGAGGACTCATGTCTAATAAGCCATCACTCTACCTATTTGACCACTAAGTTGGTCTAGCACATCAACTTATCCTAGATCAATGAGAAATCTTGCTTCATTGCCAGACTCGCTTGGCCCACGATGTCATCTCGATCACAGTGGCCGTGGTTGCAGGTCATTGCGTTATGGCAAGACACGCAGAAAGACTGCAGCTCCCATCAAACGACTTTTGCCGAGATTGTGGGTCTGCTGAAGAGCAGGAAATTGTCAACCACTTTCTTTGCCAATGCCCCTCACTAGCGAGGTGCAGATTGGTTCTCCATTCCTTGTCAGCTTAGCAGAGTATTCATCAGAGATCAGCAATGAATGGTTTTTCCGTTACTCATAAGCACTCATGAAATTTTGAATATAAGTGAGTCAACAGTATTGAAATTTAACTTCTCTCTGATTCATTCGTACTCACTACAACGTTAATTTATACATAAGTATGAGTACAATGAGTATGAGTACAACGTTGACATCAAACTCATAACATTCGAAATATGTTTGATTCATACGCCTACTCATTCAGATTCATAAATTTAGAAAAATACTTATAATACTCATAAATGATTCAAATGATTCGAATCATTCATCAAAATTTACAATCTTAGTTGTTGTTGCATTTACAAAAGAAGAAGAAAGAAAAAGACAAAGACAGCAAGCAAAGCAAACACACAACCTTCTAGTGAGTATTGTAGTGTTTGTACGCGAATCATACTTATTTTGTGATTCGTGTATAAGTTGAGTAAAGGAGAGTCGAAATCAACAACATCATGCATATTGTTAAGTATGAGTACGATGAGTACTTCAAACTTTGAGTATGAGTAGATGTTCCATGATATTAAAATAAGTATGAATGCGTATAAGTAGCAGAAATTATGAGTATGATTCGATTCTACTCATCTTTTTAAATACTCATTACTGATCTCTGGTATTCATCTATTGATAGGAAGGATATGGCTACATTAAATAAGCTTTCAGGCTGGTTTCCAACGTAGGGAAGTGGCTTAGTGTGCTGCTCCTGTTCTGACTAAGTTCTTCGTTGAGTTTGGTGGAATTCGGCCACTATGCGTGCTCAAGGGAATTTTGGTATCAAAGCTATCACTTTAACCTACCTACCTACTAATTAGCACAAGTTGTAGTTAAAATTGGTTTTTATTTTGTGTGAAAATGTACTTGCCTCTCTTAAAAAAAAAACTAAGGGCCATTAATACAACTTGCCGTTAAAGTTGGGTTTAGTTAAAGGTAACTTTAGCTAAAGTGAACTTTAAAGTCGCCTTTAACTTATTTTCGTTATTACAACTTACAGATAAAATAAAGTTAACTTTTTCAAAAATATGCCAGTAGCAGACCAATGTCGATAACACTGCTCAAATTAAAGAATGCAGTGGCAACGACGGGATTTTTTTTTTGTTGGATTTGCTCACTTTGTTTGTATTTGAAGTTGCCATATTGAAAATAATATATAATATGGCAAGTTCAAATACCAGTAGGATGATCTTCCGTTTAGCTTAAGGCTCACTTCTATGTTATTGGGTACTCATAATAATGACAAACAATTTATCTGCCTGTTAAAATCCTCACTTTAGTTAACGGCAAGTTGAATAATGGCCCTAAGCATTTTAATTTGTGTGATAATATTTATAAAAATTTTAATTTATACTCCTTTTTAAAACAAAAATTAAATTATTGATTAAAATTATATTATTAAATTTATATTATTATTAATTCAATTGATATGTTGATTTTAAATAAAATCAACTTCCTCAAGCTCTTAATACTATGTTCAGACATGCACTTATATTGAGTAAATCGCAATAAACGGCATTATTGATCTCAATATTTCACATAAAGTTTCAATTAATTATTGCTCAATAAATTCATAAATTGTTATAATACTGATTAAAACTTGAAATACAGCACTGTCATAAGCACGTTCAGTGCACATATTACAATTATCCGAACACTTTCTGTTGATATTTGAAAACTCAAATGTCAACAACGAAAAAAAGTATTGAAACATCCAGCTGTCAAATGAATATTGAATAAGCAGCCGAACTGCGTATATTATTTAAACTGTTAATAATTGTCTAAACACTTAAGATATTGATAATCAATAAACCGAATATTGACTCAATAAAATTGCATGTCTGAACATAGTATTAGTCTTAAGTCTTTTGTTTTAAAATATTTATTGAAACTTATAATCTCTCTTTTTCCAGGTTATCCTTACTATGGCGGTTATTATGGTGGCTATCACGGCCTACATGGTCATTATTTCTAAGATAATATTTTCCCTTCCAATCAGAGTACACAAAACTAAATGTTTTGTTTTTAAATTTAAGTCGTATCATATAAGTGAGTGAGTGAGTAAAGAAGAAGGTTTGTTCTGTTTCTACCAAAGTTTACTACGACCAGCATTATTTTCATTTGAACTATTTGTCATTGCAATCATCTTGTAACTATTTTTACTCTTAACATTGAAATGAAATATAATTTTTGTGTTTTTTATTTAATTTAGTACAACAAAGTCTACAATTAATTTCATAACAATAACAGCAATAACAACAAAAGAGAGAAAATAAAGGAAAGTGAATATTGTGTCATTTTTAAGGTTTTTTTTTGTTTATTGCTTAACATTTTCGATTAATAAATAAAAATACAAAAATAAAAATAAAAATTATGTATAAAAAATCTTTTAAAAAAACCGAATTTTGTTTTGTTAAAAATAAAAATCAATAATTGTGTGGTTATGGATGAGTAACACCCTCCTATATCCGCATGGAAAAAAATATTTTTTTAAATTCGTTTCTCTGGCTTAAATGTTTCGGCGTCTCTGTTTTCATTTGTTTAAAATCAATTTTTTTCCTTTAAACTAATTTAAAGCAGTGATGGAAAGTGAATTAAATTGTTTTTATATTTTCAGTTCAAAAAAATTTGTAACACGACATGATATTGACATCTTTTTCAGGCTCAACGCCATAATTATTAAAAATTTCTTGTAGCAAATTTTTTTCTGTTAATTTTTGTGGTTTTTTTTTCGTTCCTCGTTTGGAATTTTTTTTTCAGAAGGTCATTAACACATCTAATTAGTGTTCAAATTATTTTTTGCTCTCTATGCTGACTAATTTAATTTTTTGTCTGTTTTGTTTGTTTAAATTATGAATAACTGATGGATGGATATTAAAGAGTTTAAATGACAAAAATAATAACAAAATATGTTTAGTTGATGAAATTTTGAAAATGATTTTCTACCCAAATTAGATATTAAATAATTAATTAAAATGAGTTATAAATGAATGAACAAAAATTTTAATTGTATTTTTAAACGCAGAGGCAAAAACTTGTTTTAAAGAATTTGAACTCGAAGCATGTCAGTCATGTCCACTTGCTTTATATCAATTTGTGTTACTTTTATGATGTTCGTATCAGAGATCAGCAATAAATCGCTTTTTCGCTACTCATAAGTACTCATGAAATTTTGAGTATGAGTGAGTCAACAGTATTGAAATCCAATTACTCTGATTCATTCGTACTCAGTACAACATTGATTTATAAGTACAGGTTGCAATGAGTATGAGTACAACGTTGACATCAAACTCATAACATTCAAAATATGTTTCATACATAAGCCTACTCATTTAGATTCATAAATTTAGAAAAATACTTATAATACTCATAAATGATTCGAGTGATTCGAATCATTCATCAAAAATTTACAGTCTTAGTTGTTGTTGTATTTACAAAGAAAAAGGCAAAGACAGCAAGCAAGGCAAACGTACAACCTTCTGGTGAGTATTGTAGTGTTCCTACGCGAATCATACTTATTTTGTGATTCGTATTTACGAGGAGTCATGGAGAGTCGAAATCAATAACATCATGCGTATTGTTAAGTATGAGTACCATGAGTATTTCAAACTTTGAGTATGAGTAGTATGAGTATGACATTAAAATAAGTATGAATGCGTATAAGTATCAGAAATTATAAGTATGATTCGAATATACTCATCGTTTTGAATACTCATTGCTGACCTCTGGTTCGTATACAATTATTTATAAAATAATTGTTCCGAAAAACCCTAATTTTTAATAGAAAAGTAAAAAAAAATGGACTTACTTAGGCTCATTCTGTTACCACAGTTTTCCCTAGTCCCGGAACCTTTCGGAGATTGTAATGGAACCCCTAAGACTGCCAATATCAATTTGTAACAGTTTATTCGCATCATCTATACAGTGAGCACCAAAGTACCCATTTCTCCCTTGACAATGTGTCCTTCAGCTTGCTAATGATTTCTGTAGGAGCTGTAGAGATGAGAAAGAAGAGGAGACCTACTGGGTATATAGTAGGTGAAGGACATTCAGCTCATCTTTCTCAACTCTACAGCTTACGCAGAAATACAAGACCAGGATATACAAGACCAATGCGCCTCGCATGCTTACCCATAATGCAATGCCCTGTAATGACCTCAATAACCATACTGAGCCTAGCTCTCTAGAGTTTAAGCCTGGACAGTCCTGGCTAGTTTTTTGTCGCCATTCTACCCGTGACCGAAGCTGCCCATTTATCGTTGGCGGAATCAACAGTGGCATTGTCAATTATAAGCTTTTCGGATTTCAGAGGAATTCCAAAATTCAAGAATTCATCGGAGAATTCGATGGTTGTACCATGCCTGGTTAGTTCATCCGCTCTACAGTTACCCAGAAAGTCGCTGGGTTCTGGTACCTCATTGAGATATCTGAGACAGCTGTATATACATACATACATACATAATTGGTCATTACAACCCTTCAGTCAGGATTAAGACCTAGTTTCTCACACCACCTATGTTGTGTGTGTTAATTTTATACATGGGCGGTGGGACCTACAGTTTAAAGTCGACTACGAACGACAGAATTTGAGAAACTTTTCATGGCAATTTTATTTACTCTCACAGTTTTTGCCAGAAATCTGCTGAAGAAATACTTCTTGTATTTTGTTTTGATATCTGCCTGGGACTCGTCTAATAAGCCAACACACTACCTACTAGACTACGGCGACTTCGACAGCTGTACACCGTCTTGTAATTCATTGTGTTGGAATTCAGTGCATTGATAGCCGCTTGGGTAACAGAAAGTGTGTTAATGTGTCGCTTGGAGATGTTTCCGTCCCCGATAGTTCCCCCGCAATCTATATTGCTGACACCTTCGCCTGAAAGACGCAACAATAGTCCGGCAGCCTTATACCAATGATGAGAACAGAGTGGAGCGAAACATCGGAGTAATTTATAATCGACAGGCATGCATCTACAATTTAGATGAACAGCATGTTCATTAATCTCGTATTTCGGCAATTTTGTGGAGTCGAAGGCTTACATGGATGAGACCTACATTGAAATCCATCAACACAGCTGCAATGTCGGCACTGGCAGATAATCTCCCTGGTCTTCATGGTCGAGGATAAACATACTGAGGCACTACAATAATGTACAATCAGACTAGAAGAACTGGCAATAAGAACATCTACCCACAGCCCCGATGGAAACTATTTAGTGAAATCGTTTTTTACTAACCAATAAAGCAATAAATCGCAGAGTATTTTTAACATCGGAATAAAAAGACTTAAGAAACAAATTTTATTTTTCATTAATTTTCAAACAAGGAAGGGCTGAGACCATTTCACTTCCATACATGGATACATACATAATTGGTCATTACAATCCTTCAGTCAGGGTTAGAACCTAGCTTCTCACACCACTTATGTTGTGTGTGTGTAAATTTTATACATGATTAGCAGGACCTATAGTTTAAACTCGACTCCGAATGCCAGATTTTTGACAAACTTTTCATGGCAATTTTACATATTCTCAGAGGTTTGGCTAGGAACCTGTTAAGAGGAAGTCGCCGAAGAAAAATTTTTTCATATTCTGTTTGGCTGGAGATGTCTTACCCGGTTTGAACCGTGGATTCACGTCTAATGAGCCAACATATTACCTACCACGGAAACAACGATGTTTACAGTTATAGAGATCTCGAGAAAGCGAAGCCACGAACATTCGCCTTCAAAAACGTTCATCAGACTGTTTACGTTGCCATATTAAAAGGCAAGTCAAAGCAGGCGACGGAGTCAGTAAAAGTTCAGTCAGCCTTGTGTGAAGACGCGGTGTGTTTGAAGAGAGTAATTGTGGTTTGAAGATCTCTGTTACAAAGATCTATCGAAGAATTATCTAGTAATTGTTATTGTTTATGCAAAGGGTGTAAACAGAAGAATAACAAACAAAGCAATTGTTGTTGTTACATCAAGTTGTGAACAGTGGCACACAGAATTATGCGAATAATAAAGAATTTTAATTAAAATTAAACACAAATTTATTTTTATTTTATTTGCAATCTACGAGCTCATATTTTAAAAGGTAGAAACGATATCATGTCTTTCAATTCAATTTCTTTCCGTCTAAACTATTTAAAAACTTCCGTGACCCATAGTTATTGCTAATGACCATGATTATGGTAATCAGTTGAGCAGTTTAAATATAAAACAGACAGAAACTCATACTAATTCGCATAAAAGAATTCATTTAAATTGGAGAATCGCAGTTGGAAATCATCATCGATATTGTTATCGTTTAAATTGTTAACGTTAATTACTAACCGATAAACTAAGAGGTGTCCTACCATTAAAGCTGGCGAATACGATAAAAAACAATTCAAAAATTCCGTTTTATTTTTATTATTAAAAAATTTATTTTTAATTTGTTGAACATGCTTTGGTTTTGAATAGTATTTTCTATTTGATTGAAATGATTAATGAATTCTTTTTATTTGAGTTAAACTTTATTCATTTAGATTTTGTTTCAACTAATATAAGATTATTTTTGGCTTTTGTATAAAAAATTCCAAAATTTTTATTTCTAATTGGGGTCAACAAAACCTTTTAGAAGTTAATTTATTAAACAAACGCTCTGTGTAAGAAGGGAGTGATTAGCGATAAGTACTGCGGCAGGCTTTAGTTCTTCTAATTTTCTTAATTAATGGAATACTTAATAAAATGTCCACATGTGCTTGGACTTGTTATAAAGATTTCAGACCTAGATAATGGCTGTAGCGACTTTCAGACGGAGATCTTTACTATCTTGAAGGCTATAAGGGGCGACTACTTCAGATTTGGAATCTTATATGACCTTCGTGGACGGTCAGGCTGCCTTAACGCTTTTTGGGTCGGTCTTGTGGAAATCACAACCTGTTCACGATTATAAGGAGTTTGTAAGGACTCAGATCGGATTCGCCTATGACTGGTTCCAGGACATAGTGGTATACCAGGTAACAAAGCGACGGATACATACATACATATATAATTGGTCAATACAACCCTTCAGTCATAATTGCAACATAGCTTCTCACGCCACTTATGTCGTGTTTGATAATTTTATACATGAGTGACGGGACCTGCAGTTTAAAGTCGATTCTGAAGGACAGATTTCCGAAAGTTTTTCCCAAAAATCTACTGAGAGGAAGCCGCCGAAGAAATACTTTTTTTCGTACTTCGTTTAATTGGAGATGTCTGATCTTAGGTTTGAACCGTGGCCTCACGTCTGATAGACTACATACTACCTACTAGACTCCAGCGACTGCGAGACGGCAGATGCTCGCGCTAATTTAGGTTCACTTACAGAACAGTTTGTTCTGATCGCCCAATCTTCCACTTCTACCTAGATCGCCGCTAGATATATCAGTGAGAAGTAAAAGAAACTTTGTGCGAATGGATCAGGTTACTATGTGTCGAGGAGTTTGGTAGTGGCCTGTTATAGATAGTGCTAGAGGGGATTTGCTGCTGGATTTCGATAGGGCCAGCCTGGAGTTATTTATTGCTTTTATTAGAGGACCACCGTGAGGTTAGATCGCTGATAAAGATTTAGAACAGATCCTAGCCGAACTATAGCAGTGTATGTTGTAACGAGGACAACTTTACACCCCTTATTAGGATGAGGTTAAATACCGCGGGCAAAAATCTTTCTTGAGGGTTTAGATTTTCTGTGTAAAGCCGGCATTAGGGCTTTGCAGAGACTTAAATGTAGTTTGAGTTGGTCGAAAGGTGCTAGGACATTAAGACTGTAGTCACACTTTTACTCTACACTTTCGTTCTTGTTGGTATTGATGATTTTTTCCAATAAATGCCGGCTCATAATAAGAGAAATGATGTCGGTCTGGAGACCAAGAGCAGGATCACTCTTACCAACAAGTGCTACTATGGTCTCAATAGGCAACTGAGTAGCAGAGACCTCTCGTATAACAAAACTAATACTCTACAATATGCTAATCCTACCCGTGATTCTTTATGGCGCACAGGCATGGACCCTCTTAAGCACTGATGCAGAAGCCTTGATTGTATTCGAGAGAAAAGTCCTACGTAAGATCTTCGATCCAGTGTGAGTTGGCGATGATTTCTGCATCCGCTCCGAACAGTGAGCTGTATGAGCTCCTCAACGACATAGACGTTGTACAGCGTATTAATATTCAGCTACTGCGCTGGCTCCGCCATGTCGTTCGAATGGAGGAGGATGCTCCGGCCAGACAGGTATTTAAAGCGAGGATCTGAGGAAGTCGGCGAAGAGGACGACCTTGTATACGTTGGAAAAACCAAATAGAGGAAGCCCTGTCATCGATTGGGTCACCAACTGGCGTAGGCACGCAAGAAGCAAAGGCGCCTGGAATTATGTGTTGCGGCAGGCCGAAATCCGATAATCGGGTTGTTAAAGGCCAATTAAAAAAAAATACCTAACAAGAGAAAAATCGATTTGCAAACACATTTGAGCCTCTAAACTAAAAAGTATGCAAAGTATTGTATGCATACATACACCATTTATGTTGTGTGTGTTAATTTTTTATACATAAGTGGCGGGATCTACAGTTTAAAGCCAGAAATCTGTTGAATTATTTTTTAATTTTCCGTATTGTTGGAGATATTTGACTTGGTGTTTGAACCGTGGCCTCATGTATAGTAAGCCTCACAATACCTACTAGACTACGGCTACTACAAAAATAAAGTTGGAACGCTTAACGATCCACACAAGTGTTACTAGAGCACAAATTGCTACTTTAGGGAGTCTTCATGTTACAGCTATGAGCTTAAACTTACTACCTACTAGACTACGGCATCTTCATTACTGCAGATATATTGTTCATAAAGAGCACAAAAGTTTTCTAATGAAATCTTCTTAATTTTATACTTCAGTTGTACAAAATTTAAACGCGTTCGTTTCCTAAGTCTTTTGTTTTCTATGCTTTGGAGAGAAAATTTTATTTCAATAAGATTCTTATAATTGATTACGAATTAATTTTATAAGTTGTTATATGTAAATATGTGTATGTTATTTTATTTTTATTTTTATTTTATACAACAAATAAAATTTTTTTTTAATTAGAAATTCAAGGTAAACTATCTTCCTTATTACACTTGATTCAAATATAAATTGCACTACAACACTCGAGTTCAAAATACTTTGATTATTTCATTTTGGAAACATTATTAATAATTTCTGTTGTTTTTTGTTTGCTAATATTTGACAAGCTGCTTTAATATAATAATTTCCTTAGTTTTATGGAATTTTATTTCAAATTCTTTTTAAATGAATTTCTTTTGTTTGCTACTGAAAAAAAAAAGAATATTATTTGTCTGAAAGGTAACCTTCCAAATGGCCCAATAAATCTTACAATTCCATTCCGTTTTCATAGTTCTTTAAAGCCATAACACTTTATGAGACATAATCTTCAACAATTATTTCTAAAACTTTACAACAAATAGCATAGTAAACCATATTTTTGG
The DNA here is from genome assembly GCA_932273835.1 of Sarcophaga variegata. Lineage (NCBI taxonomy): Eukaryota > Metazoa > Arthropoda > Insecta > Diptera > Sarcophagidae > Sarcophaga > Sarcophaga variegata. The sequence goes on along the minus strand of OW026362.1, from coordinate 22,113,554 downwards.
GTAAATATTTTGTTTAAATGAACTTTTGTAATTATTTATTACACTATGCAACAAAATACAAAAAATTTAATACACCCGAGTAACTGCCTAGTCTAAGTTGTTCAGTTAGTTGAACAGAACTCAAAAACACTTTTTTTATTTTTCTCGAACCCTCCAAACATGTTTTATTTGACAAAAACTGTTATTTTTGATCTTTTCATACAAAATTAATGATTACCCAAATATTTTTTAAACTATTTTAAAAATCTAAAGTTTTTTAGAAAGGGGAGAGATTAACCTTTCAAACGGTATACATAAATATTTTGTTCAAACTTATATGTTATGAGATTTGATGGGGTAAACTTGGAAAATATGATTTTTTCCCATTTTTTCAAGTTTAGCTATTCTTAGTTGCAAAATTTAATTAAAAAATATGAAATGAGTGGAGACATTTTGAACCAATGTCACAAATTTAAACTTTTTTAGAAAGAGGAGAGAAGGGCCTTTAAAACTGTGTACATATATATATTATTTGACTTCATATTCTACGAGGTTTGATGAGGCAAAGTTGGGAAATGCTAACTTTTGTCCAATTTGATCAAACAAAGTATCAATCTCATCACAAGATAATGCACTTTCAGAATGTCATCACTTAATTCATATTTTTTAATTAAAGTTTGCTACTATGAACGGACAAACAAGAAAAAATATGAAAAAATTAGGATTTGTCAAGTTTATCTCATCAAAACTCGTAGAATATTAAGTCAAATAATATATACATGCATACCGTTTTAAAGGCCCATCTCTCCCCTTTCTAAAAAAGTTTTAATCTTTTGACAAGAGAATGCATTGTAAGAATGTCGTCAAGTATTTTATATTTTTTTACTAAAGTTTGCTACTATGAATGGACTAACTTGAAAAAATTCGCATTTTCCAAATTTACCTCATCAAACCTCGTAGAATATTAAGTCGAATAATATATATATGTAACCGTTTTAAAGGCCCATCTCTCCTTTTTCTAAGAAAGTTTAAATTTGTAACTTTGGTTCAGAAATGTTTGTGTAATCAATCAAATTTTTGCGTAAAGTCAAAAATAACACTTTTTGTCAAATAAAATAAGTTTGGAGGGTTCAAGATATAAAAAAAAATATTATTGAATTCTACTCAACAAAACTCACAACCTACACTATGTTATTAGCTGGTTGTATTTAATTATTTTTATTTTGTTGTATAGTGTTATTTATTATTATTATTGTCTTTTATTTTTTTTTTAATTTTCAAATTCAATGTCAAATGATTTTCGTTCGTTCGTTCATTCATTTATCTGGCGTGCCTCAAATGCAGAATAATTATATCGCTTTTAAGTTCATACATCAAAAGCAAAAAACAAACTAATTGTTATTAAATTATTTGGATTTCTTTTCTTAAATAAATAATTGTAATCAATTTATATTTAAACAAGCCTTTTAACTGGCCATTAGCCATGGTTACAGAATATACTGTAATTGCCAACATAACCCCACTAAAAATAATTTTTTTCTTCTTTCTTTGCTGTAATATATTGTGTAAGACAGTAGTCCATAACAGATTTGACTGCATTTGTTACAAAACTATTCGTAGCCATGTAATGATATTACTTGTTACATGACCCTTTTCAATATCCATTTATCTTATATTGGGTCATTAAACTAGACCACTTTGTCATTATAGTTTGAAATTTTATTTTTTTTTTTCGTATTCAATTCAAGGTTTTCAAATGTAATTCATTTCTAATGATTGTAAACAGTTTTTGGAAAAATATTTCAAAATGAAAACCATTTACTTTACTACTTCAATAAGAAATATTGTGATGAAAGAAGCATTGGCTTCGAATCAGTACAAAAAAATTTCTCATTATCAATGAGCTTCACTATGCCTACAATAACACTTTTTACAGGATAGGTATGTCCATTACTAGTCCGATCCCCATTATACCAGGAGTACCGTCAAGATACAAATTTCTTCATAGGGAACATCAAATCAGTGAACAAATCAGAGACCAGTAATGAGTATTCAAAAAGTTGAGTACATTCGAATCATACTCATAATTTCTGATACATATATTTTAAAATCATGGAATCTCTACTCATATTCAAAGTTTGAAGTACTCATCGTACTCATACTTGACAACACATATGATGTTGTTGATTTCGACTCTTCTTTACTCAACATTTTTCAAGAATCACAAAATAAGTATGGTTTGCTTACGAACACTACAATACTCACTAGAAGGTTGTGGGTTTGCTTTGCTTGCTGTCTTTGTCTTTTTCTTTCTTCTTTTTTTTTGTAAATGCAACAACAACTAAGACTGTAAATGTTGATGAATGATTCGAATCACTCGAATCATTTATGAGTTTTATAAGTATTTTTCTAAATTTATGAATCTAAAGGAGTAGGCATATGAATCAAACATATTTCGAATGTTATGAGTTTGATGTCAACGTTGTACTCATACTCATTGCAACTTGTACTTATAAATCAATGTTGTACTGTAATGAATCAGAGTAGTTGAATTTCAATACTGTTGACTCACTCATACTCAAAATTTCATGAGTGCTTATGAGTAGCGAAAAAACGATTCATTGCTGATCTCTGGAACAAACAACATCATAATTTTTCATCGCATTAAAGATGGCGTATTTTGTATCAAGAAATTATGATTTGCGGAAAGCATAATATGGTGTTCTGATATGCACACCTTTATTGCATTAATTATTACGCAATAAATACGCAAATTGTTATAATATTGACTAAAACTTAAATGCACTACGGTCATACGTGTGTTTAGTGAGCATATTACAATTAACCAACACTTTTTGTTGATATTTGACAACTCAAATGCCAACAACAACAAACAAAAAACAAAAAAAACAAAAACAATGTTGTTGAAACAACCAGCTGTTTTGTTTACCAGCTGTCAAATGAATATTGAATAAGCTGAACTGCGTATATTATTATGCCTGAACACTTAATATATTGTACTCAATTAACCGAATATTGACTCAATAAAAGTGCATATCTGAACATAGTATAAGGTTTTGATTTTAATTTCAAGAAAATTGTTGAAGAATCACATCGTATGCTTGCTGAGGCATATGGTAATTATGTTCTATCAGAAGATAAATGATTTCGATGGTTCAAAGCTAATGATTTTGATGTGAAAAATGTAGAAACGTAGAAAATCAATATTGAATGAAAATGACACTTTAAGTTCGAAACAAATGGCAGAAATATCAAATGTTGCACAACAAACGATATCTGACCGTTTGAAAACTATAGGAAAGATGCATAAGTTTGGAAAATGGGTGTCACATGAATTGATGTCGCAAACTGATGAAATACTGAAAAACCACTTGTGAAATTTGCCTCAACGACACGATAGAAAAACAGTGTTTCATCGAATTGTTGTTGGCCATGAAAATTTAATTCATTTTCAGAATTCTAAATGGAAAAAATCATGGCCTAATCGAGGACAACTATCAACGTTGGCTGCAAAAAACAGATTGATTAGACAGTAAGGCAATGATGTGTGTTTGGTGAGCATCATATTCGCAATTATATAGATTTTGTTTAGTTTATCTGATTCGAATATGAATTGTCGAGCGGGTGGTGTGTTAAATTATAATATGCAGGCTCGTGGTTTGAACCAGAGATCAGTTATCTCGAAAAAAAAGGAATATGAAAAAATTTTTCTTCGGCGGCTTTCTTTCAGCAGTCTTCCGGCAGAAGCTCTGAGAAAAATTAACACACGCCACATGGTTGGTGTGAGAAGCTGGATTGTAATCCTGATTAAAGGGTTGTAATAACCAAGTAAGTATGTAAGATTCTGATGTGTTTTCTGAGACTGGTTGATACGGGCTGATGATCTGAGAAATCTATGTGAGACACGTTATTATATATCACACCTCTATGATCGTAGATATTGATCGGGCAGAATGTTTAAAAGTCATTTCGATCAAAACAGACTCATGATAGAAATAAGAGTTTTCCGAATATAGTCGTAAGAATTCGCCGTAGTCTAGTAGGTAGTGTGTTGGCTTCTCGGACATGAGGCCACGGTTCAAACATCAGGTCAGACATCTCCAACTAAACGAAATATGAATAAAAAAAATGTCTTCCTTTCAGCATATTTCTGGTAAATTATAGTATATAATGGGCCATCGTTTACAATAGAGATTGGTCGCTTGTCTTACGATTATTTTATAATTCCGCATCTCGTGTAGGACCCAACTATACAACTTCTATTAAAAGTTGTTTTAACCTATGTTTAGTATGTGTGCAGTAGGTAGTGTGTTCAACCCCTAGCTCCGACATGTCGAACGAAGTATGAATAAAAATAAAAATGGCAAGTCCACCATCGACCAGATCTTCATATTACTCCAAATCGTGCAAAGACCCACGAAAAACAAGTCGACACACACCATCTTTTTGTCGACTATAAGGCAGCCTTCGATAGCCCCATAAGGGATCATGTGTTTGTCTCAATGTCTGAGCTCGGTATACCTGCGAAGCTGATAAGTCTATGCAGAATGGCGTTGAACAATTGCTGCTGCTCCGTCACGGTAGAAATGGACCTCTCTGTACCTTTTGATACCGTGCGAGATTTCAGACAAGGCGATCCCTTATTATGCGACCTCTTCAACTTCGCCATGCAGAGTGTTCTGCGAAAGGCGGGAGTGCATCGCAATGGCACTATTTTTTTTGAAAAAAGTGTCCAGTTGCTTGCGTACGCTGACGACATTAACATCATAGGGCGTACCAAGCGAGATGTTACTGCTGAACGGGAGTCTACTAAGAGTAGTCTGGCAGTAAATGAGGACAAAACAAAGTATATGTTATCGACAAGTAGAGACGTGGGGCGAAATCCGTTAATCGGGTTGTTAATGGCGAATTAAGTAAGTAAGTAAGTAAGTATGAATAAAAATTTGTCTTTCGGCGACTTCCTCTCAGCAGTCTTCTGAGAGCAAAAAAAAATTCCTAAAACTTTTGTTCGGAGTCGTTGCTGTTGCTCCCGCCACTCATGTTTAAAAAATTAACATACACAACCTGAAGCGGTGTGAGAAGCTAAGTCGTCATCCTAATTGAATGGTTTTAATGATGTATTTTGTGTGTATGTATGTAATCGTAAGACAGTTGTCCGGTGATCAGGGAACATGGGAGAGTATTGTTGAAAGTAATAGCTTAACAGAAGATCAAAAACTGGAAAATTGGGTTGAAGTTCTTTGATTAATTAATGCATTGTCGTGTTCCATAACAGCATCGCCGTGAGTTTATATTTTTTTAATTCAATCTGCCCATCCCGCTGGGCTGATTTAAAATAAAACGATGTTTAATAGAAAAAAAGTGATAAAATATCAGCAGACCTAGAAATACCCATATTTTTGTTTGTTATTTATTTATAAAAAAAGAACGATAATTGCATTGAGGAGAATGCAAACCCACTTTTTTTTTGCTAATTTATGAACTGTTAAAATATTACTAATTTGTTTTTTATTAATTAATGAGGTTTTCTAATTAATTGAAAGAAGAAATAAACAAAACGTGAAACAATATCTGGAGCTGCATATTATAAATTAAGAAGACAGACAAATTGCATAATAACGACAAGCAATTATTAGAAGAAGAAAAATTAAAAAAAAAATATTTATTTAAACGAAAAAAATAATAATTAATATCAACAAAAGATCATTAAAAATAAAAATACTTCATTAATTATAAACGAGATTAAATATGAAATTTTCAAAAAAAAAGAAGAAAAAAAAAATTGATTTTTAATCTAGAAAAACAGGCAAAAAAAACAAAAAATATTTCAAATTCTTTAAAATATTTTCTGAAACAAGGTTTAATGACTTTAAGTTTTATTTACAATTTAGAAAAAAAAAATATATAAAAAAGACTTAAAAAGGTTTCTTCTTTTAAGAATATTTAAACAAAAAAAAAAAAAGAAAAAAATTCCAAATTTTTCGAAATACTTGTAAGACATTATTAACGATATTCTAGAGACAGACAGTTTATGAGTATGACGCTTATGGATATGTATTTTATCTTCTTAATGGCTTAACACCTACATCTGACATTTAAGAAAAATTACTCGTAGAATTTATTTCAAAAATAAATTAAAAAATTAAATATTATTGTTGTTGTACCAATTAATTAAAGCAAAAATGATTAAGTAGAGGATTTTGTTATTTTTAAGAAGATTTAAATGTATTTTGAAATAAGTAAAGTAAACTGGTTTCATATTTTTTAAATATTTATTAACAAAATAGAAATAAAACCTTTTAATGTCAAAAAAAAAAAAACAAATAATTTTCTGTGATTCTAAAGGGAAAACTTGTAGAAACTTTCAGTTGCCTTATGTGTTTTGGATAATTAATTATGAGGGGGGATTTTGTTAATCTGTTTTTAACTACAAGTTCTCAGAAATTTTGTTGTCTTAACTTCGAAATTTCTTTCTTTAAAACGAAGTTTAAACATACATACAGTGAGCGTCAAAAGTGAGTAAACACCACTGAAATAATTCATTTTCTTAGGATAGCGAGAAAAGTAAATGAGAATAGTCGAATATATTTCCAAAAATAAAAACGTTTATCTATTACTTATAAAATATTAAAACAAAAACAACAATTCATGATAAAGGAACTTTTTATACTTAAGAACATAATAGAAAATTTAAAATTATAGTGGGTGTTGACTCACTTATGGCGCTCACTGTAGATAGACTAAAACATTTCAGATTGGGAAATTTTGTTGCCTTCAGTTATTGAAGCGGAGACTGTTTCAGAACAAAAACTGTTCAGTTCAATCATTTCTTCGCTTGCACATGAACTAACTTACTTGGTCATTACAACCCATTAGTCAGGATTCCGACATAGCTTCCCACACCAACAATGTTGAGTGCGTTAATTTTATGCATGAGTAGCTACACCTACAGTTTAATGTCGACCCCTAACGATAGATTTGAGAAACTTTTCATGGCAATTTTATTTTTGCCTGAAGACTACTGAGAAGAAGTGGCCGAAAGAAATGTTTTTTTTTTTCATATTTCGTTATATTCGAGATGTCGGAGCCCGGTGTTGAACCACGTCTAATAAGTCAACACTAGGTAGGCACATGAACTAAACATATGTTAAAACCTTTTGTAATCATTCAGGATATGAAAAGAAGTTGTGTAGCTGGATCCTAAACGATTTAATGTAAAAAACTATCTTGGAATCAATGACGTTGCAAAAACGTGAAGTGACTCTCTCCGAAAACATCTAATATGACCCACTGGCACCTATACGAGCTTATTAACGTAATAGCCGAGCGAGAATTTGTGCCTCATTGAACGTTATTTGTTTGAAAAAATCAACACTTAAAACCTGTTGCTCTAACACCCAGCTTTAACTGTTGAGTGAGTTGTAATTCAGATGGATGGAGGCTCTCATGTAAATACAAAATGTGGCATTAGGCTTAATTGCTTTAAACAAAATTTTTTTTAACATTTTTGACAGTGATTATGCAGACGGCTGGCCGTGTCTGTAATGCTTACAATGTCATAAAAAAATTTTTTTTATAATTGTGTCGACTATTGCTTTCATAATCACATCGAAATACCGAAAAACAGGCTGCGTTTACAACAGTTTTTGACTATCTTTATGCTTTCGTTGATTGTTGAGCCTTACTCTAAATAAACATACATACATACATACATAATTGGTCATTACAGCCAGGATTACTCAGGATTACAGCCTAACTTCTCACACCACTTATGTTTTGTGTGTTAATTTTATACATAAGTGGCTTAGAGTCGATTCCGAACGACAGATTTTTTTGAGAAACTTTTCATGACAATTTTATTTACCCTCAGAGTTTTTTACAGAAATCTGCTGAGAGGTACCTGCCGCAGAAATATTTGTTGAAATTTCGTTTTGTCGGAGATACCTGGCCTGGGATTTGAACCGAGGCCTCACGTCTGCTAAGCCAACACACTACCTAATAGACTACGGCGACTACTTTAGGTTAGGTTAGGTTAGGTTCAAGTGGTAGCTTTGATTACCAAAGTCCACTTGAGCATGCATAGCGGCCCATTGTGACGCCACAGGCAAGCACAGTTGCTGTACTGACCGAATTAGACCAAACTAGGAAAGAAGTCTTAATTGCACATTAAAAGCACGACTACCCCAACGCTGGAAAACTAGCCTGAAAGCTTAATAAACGAAGCTATATACATACATACATACATAATTGATCATTACAACCCTTTATTCAGGATAACAACCTAGTTTCTCACACCACTTATAGGCTGACTTCCAAATTTTTTCAATACAAAGTTTGTATGCAGTTCTACTACGGTATATAAATTTTGTAGATATGCAAAGTAACCAAACAATGCATCAACTATAAATCCGATGCCTGATTGCTTTTTGACTGCGTTAAAAATACACATTGACGACGTTTTGAAATGGAATACATTGTATATGTTTTGTACAGCGGCATTATGAAACACGATACTTTGTTCAAACACAAAGCGACTTACATTTTGGAAGTCAGCCATGCTGTGTGCTTTCATTTTTATACATGAACTGCGGAACCTACAGTTTAAAGTCGATTTCGAACAACAGAACTTTTCATGGCAATTTTATTTACTTTCAGAAAGTTTTTCAAAGAATCTTCTGAGAGGCAGTTGCCGAACAAGTAGTTTTCCAGATTTCGTTTAGTTGGAGAAGTCTTACTTGGAATTTAAACCCTGGCCTGACTTCTAATAAGCCAGCAAACTACCTACTAGACCATGGCGACTTCAACGAAGCTATATACATACATACATACATAATTGGTCATTACAACCCTTCAGTCAAGATTACGATCTAGCTTTTCACACCACTTGTGTTGTGTGCGTTAATTTTATACGTGAGTGGCGGGACCTACAGTTTAAAGTCGACTCTTTTTGAAAAACTTGTTCATGGTAGGTTTATTTACTCTCAGAGTTTTTTCCAGAAATCGGCTGAGAGGAAATCGCCGCAGAAATAGTTTTGTATTTTTGTTTTGATGCCTGGCCTGCGGCTCGAACCCTGGCTTTGCGTCTAATATGCCAACACACTACCTACTAGACAACTGCGGCTTCACACCCAAGTTAGAAGTTATTAGATGGGAGCTGCAGTCATTCTACGTGTCTTTCCATAACGCAATGACCTGTAAGCATGACCACACTGATCGATATGACATCGCGATCAAGTCCGATTAGCTGGTTGGTGTGCCTTCTATCCAACGGGGGCCATTGAGTCTGGCAGTGCAGCAGGATTCCTCATTGATACAGGATAGGTTGGCGTCGCGAAAGAATTATCGATTTTATCTGCAATAAGAAACACTTCGAATAAAAGATATTCAACAGCTAATGGCCTTGTCCCAGCCGCTATATTGAAAGCCTATTTTTTGCTTGATTCCTGGCTTTATTTTTATTTTATTTTATTTTTGTTGTTGTAGTTTTCTTATTGAAAATCTAAAACTATTGATTTTGTTTTAACAATTATTAGAAAAAGTTACAACAAAAATCACCTTAAAAAATTGTTGCATGTTGCTTAAGCCTTTCGTTTATCACTCAGGCGTTCTGCCAATGAACAGCTTAAGCTATGGAAACGTTCTGCTTTCAAAATAAGTAAAAAAAGAAAAATTAAATACAATTAAATTAAAAAAAAATAAATCGACTTGTTAAGAAGTTTTATAAATTCTATCTGAAATTGTGAATCGTTAAGTAGTTCCTGTTTACAATAAAACATGTTTTTTGGATTTTAAATCATTTTTATTTTACCTTTCCTCTGCACCCATCAAGAACACGTACTTAATAAGCACTGACGTATAATGCTTTACAGGCATCAAAATGTATCAGCATGATTTTAAATTTATCAAGAGAAACGAAATAAAAAACTCAGACGGCAAAATGAAAATGTACGAAAATAATAAAAAAAGATGGAAAAAAATTATTTAATAATAAGACACTAAAATGCGTGATGAAACTTAATGAAAGTGAAATTCAATAAAAATGTTTTTTAAAAAAAAGGGGCTTGTTGGTATGCATTTTATTTTGTTTATTTTCCATACAAAAGTACTTGTCTAAAGACTTACAACCGTAGCAGGCAATAATGACAACTAAAAATAAATTAAAAATCGTTTCAAAAAATATTATAATTCAGGGTCATTTTATTCACAATTTTGTTTCAGTTTCAGTTTTTTTTTTGCAAATTTAGAAAGAATATGATTTTGTAAAGCATTATAATATCGGGTGGGCCTTCTGTCGGTTTAAATTTAAAGCATTGGTTATTTTGAATCTGACAATACTTATGCCATTCTATTCTGTCACAAAATTCAGTATATTATCTCCACTGAACTGTAATGAATCGATTTACTCTTGAGCAACGTTGGGATGTATTGGAAATTCATATCAAAAACAAAGATAATTGGTCGGAAATTGTGCGTGAATGTCGCGAAGGACCAACCGGTATACGTTTTTTTTCCAGAATCTTCTGAGAGGCAGTTGCCGAAGAAGTAGTTTTTCAGATTTCGTTTAGTTGGAGATGTCTTACTTGGGATTTAAACCCTGGCCTGGCTTCTAATAAGCCAGCAAACTACCTACTAGACCATGGCGACTTCAACGAAGCTATATACATACATACATACATACATTTAGTGCTAAAGTTTGTGAAACTGGTTTCACGGTTGATGCGGAAAGACGTGAGCGTGCTTGTACAGTGCGTACACCAAAAAATATCGAAGCTGCAGCTGAGAGTCAACTCGCCATCGTTCTCAAAAATTGAACTTTTCACGTACCAGATTTTTGTCTTGAGCCGGAGGTGGGAATCTTCGGAAGACACTTTTGTTCCAACAAAAGAGTGCACGATTCACCATCATTGGTGCCTATGTACTAAACCCACCACCTAAACACTTCAGCCACTCTCGCCCCGCGGGACTGTCGTAAGGTATTACTTCGCGGAGGGCTGGTTAGCTCGAAAGCTTTGTCACATTAAGTCAAATTTCGCCTCCATTCCTCCAGTCTTCGGAATACTAGCATAACTTCAGCAGTTTACTTAGAGTTTTGCGAAAACATCTCGGTATGACGTCTTACAAAGTTCAATTTGTTCTAAAGTTGAAGCCGCATTACCATCCATTTCGTTTTCCCTTCGCTAGATGGGCCAACGGGAAACTTCACAATGATGTTGATTTTGTCAAAAAAAAGTCATCTCTTCGGATGATGCTCATTTCCATCTTGGTATGTATGTATTTGGGGCTTAGAAAACCTGCACGTGGTCTTACTGAAGCCAATGCACCCATTACGAGTGACTGTTTGGCGCGGCTTACTTATATTCCTTTGAATATGACGACGGCGCAACCATTACGGTCAATGAATACACCTATCGCACTATGACAAACGATCGTTTGTACCCGATTTTCATGGTATTGATGAGAACGGTGTTGGGTTTCATCAGGATAGTGCAACTTGTCACACATCTCATGCCACAATCGTTTTATTGCGTCAAACATTTGATGGCCGTTTAATTAGCCGCCAAGAAGCTGCTATTTGACACCGATGGACTATTTTCTGTGGGGCGCTGCTGAAGCAAAGTGTTATGCCGACAAACCAGAGACAATTGAGCATTAGAAGGCAAATATTCGTGGTGCCATTGCCGACGTACGACCCCATACACTCAAAAAAATTCATGAAAATTGAACAGCCGACTTTTTTGTACCCGTTCTTCATGGTATTGATGTGAACGATTCCTGGTTTTATGAAGAATGGTGCAACTTGCCAGACATCTTATGCCACAATCGATTTATTGCGTCAAATATTTAATGGCCGTTTAATTAGCCGCTAAGAAGCTGCGATGTGACACCGTTGGACTATTTTTTGTGGGGCGCCGCTAAAGAAAAGTGTTATGCCGACAAATCAGAGACAATTGAGCATTTGAAGGCCATCGTTCGTGATGCCATTGCCGAGATACGACCCTATACTCTCAAAAAAGTGCAAGAAAATTGGTTCAATCGAATGAGGAGCCATATGAATGGAATAATATTTCATTCTCAACCGAAACAATTGTACTTCACAACAAAAGAATAAATTTGGCTAAATTTCAAGCCGTTTTTGTTTCATTGCTTTTTTAAATTTAAACTTTTAAATGGCCCACCCTTTACCTCCATTATCTGAGTTGTATACTTTGTATAATGGGCATGGTTTCACGTTCGTAAAACAAAATCGGTCTGTTACAGCGCCGCCTTTCGTTGGTACTATACTGCTTAGAAAGTAAAACCAATCTACGTATTCAACTTGTTAACCTCGCGGTACTATGTTCTCTGCATTAACATTATATTTTTCCTTCTTTTGTTCAACATTAATGAGACATTAACATCAAACATCAAACAATACGTGGTAAACTTTATACATCTTTTAGTTTAGGCTCACATGTTGCATGTGGCCTGAGCTCATTCGCATACTCCAAATGCTTAAGTCAACATGTTGAACTAATGATTCAAAATATCTTCTAGCGTCTAACTTTCATTTTCCGTCTAACTTATCGTATCAAAGGCTTGTTTGGAATCGATGAACAGAAGAATGTAGAGAAGAATTACAATGAGTCCTGACTGACTTGGTTTACAGTCATGCCTGTTAATTTTGTAGATTATTCTCAGCTTTTGATTCCTTCAAAAATGAGAGGAGTCTGCAGAAGTTGGTCACATGAAGTGGCTATACTCTCTACTTCTTCAATCGATCTATAACTTCTACAGAAACCATCCATTTTGCACATAATGACCCGTGAGAGTAGTATCAGAGAGCTTTCTATTCAAAGTTTCTATTCCTTTCAGCCTATTTTGTTAAGTGCTTAAGTGGAGTCTGCATACTCTTGTAAGTCTATCAGCCAACAATTTCCAGATTGTTCCTCCGACCAGAAACATACACAGGGTGTACACAAAAGTGCTGGAGATGCTAGATAATGGATATGTGGTGGCCCTTAACAGTTTCAAGTTGAAAGTTGCTCTCGAAAGAGATCTGAGGCTGTCAGAGGTTTACCAATAATAGGAGGTGCCTTACATACATAACATACATAATTGATCATTACAATCCCTCAGTCAAGAGTACAATCTAGCTTCTCACACCACACCAACACACTACCTACTAGACTATGGCGACTTACATTGATACTAACGATTCTAAACGAAAACAAACGAAATTTTTCTCATCAGTATATGACTGGGATATAGAAATTGTGTCTCCATCCAATTTTCTTTCTTAGCTTAGCATTATACAACCAAGACCCTCAGAAGCTTTTGTGCATGCACTGATTTTTTTCTCCGTCTTAACTACACAACACATTTTATGTGCTATTTGTAGCCGGCACTACTTTATGACTGATCATTAGATTCCAGACCATTAAGCTATACAAAGCTAACAAGCCATATTCTTTAAGTGGAGTTGTCTCATCCAAAAAGTTTGATCTAGAAGGTTGACGTTAAAGAAGCAATACAAAGCTTATGTTTTAGTAACTACTGGCGTGACTAGTTTGACGAACCAATAGATTCACTAGAAGCCAGCTCAACATGCTGAAGCAATGTCCTCCTTTTTTGCCAAGTCTATAAAAGCTACACTCCAAAGATGCTGGCATACTATTCACATTGTTCCCAGTACTCACAAGGCATTGTTGCTTAAAAAGTCTAATAGATTCACTAGAATCCAACTCAACACGATAAAACAATGCCCTCTTTTTGTGCCAAGCCTATAAAAGCTACACTTACGTCTAATAAGCCAACACACTATCTACTAGACTACGGCGACTTCTTGAGATGCCTTACTCAGGATCACTTCAGTGGCATAATTAATAATCCTTATTTCGGTTTCCAACACACTGCGGTAGTATTTAAAGAGAAGAGATTCCTTAAGTTTCAGCTTGTCCTAAAAGCTAGATGGTAACACTTATAGAAATAACTTCTCAGCGTAGTATTGTATACCACACTGTTATTAAACACTTCCAACATAAATTTCGTATTTCTTATCTACATTCTTAAGAAAAACTGACCTGTTTATTGATACAATTTGATCATAACAAAAGACTTAAGGCACAAACTTTGTTTTGATATCAACTGCCTGGCAAACTGTTAAATTTTGTTTTTTACTTTTTACTTTTAAAAATACAAAACGGGACGTTTAACTCAATGATTTTATCGCATCTACCAAATGCCGTTAAAACTTTGGCTGTGTAATCAAAATGCTGTGTTTTTTTTTTGCAACTAGTTCACCTTGAGTTATCCTAGAGCAATAAATTCCTTTAAACAGAACACGTTCCCTTAAGCATTGTTCTTAAAGTTGAAGGTCTTTTGAGATTCTAGATGATGTTGTGCTTATGTTTTTTTTATTATTAATTTTGAAAGGCAGGCCCAATGTGTTTTACGTTGTTTATAGGAATTCTAAAAGAAAAAAAAAACCGAAAAAATTCAGAAAACAAAGAACAAACTACGTCAGTATGTTGGCAGAATTTTGCGGAAGAATACCAACCATATTATCAATTAAATAAGATGTTGTTGTTTTTTTTTTAATTATAATTTTGGTTTTTGTTTTTTTTTTTTTTTTTGCTTTTTTATTTGGCTCCAAACACCTCATGCTGTCTCTGAAATGGGAGTGTTTCTGCTTGGCTGCACTATAAAATCTAAGACTTAAATGAAGAAGTCGAAGTAGAAGTAGAAGTTAAAGAAATTAATGCTTGAAGTGATGAAAATAAAAGAAATAAATACATTGTGATACAATTCTTTTGATTTAAGCAACCAACTACATCCGCTCTATACCGTATAGAAACAAAAATGCTTTTGAGTCATCAAACCATACATATGTGTATGGCGCTGAGATAAAATATTTTAATTTCGAAAACAAATGAAAATTAGTTCCTTTATAATTAAATCATGGTACACATACGCTTAATAATGGTATTAAATTTAAATTTCACACAAAATCGACAAAAGTTCTACATAATTTCATAATTTTGAAATGGAAATATTCATAAAGGGTGGCTCACTATTTCATTCATATGGTTGCCGCGACTGGCCTTACAGTACCTCATTCGATCGAACCAATTTTCGTAAACTATTTTGATGGGTCGCCGTGGTCTAGTAGGTAGTGTGTTGGCTTATTAGACGTGAGGCCTCTATTCAAACCCCAGGTCAGGCATTTCCCAGTCAACGAAATATGAAAAAATATTTCTGCGGCGTCTTACTCTCAGCATATTTCTGGCAAAAACTCTGAAAGTGAAATAAAATTGCCATGAAAAGCTTCTCAAACATCTGTCGTTTGGAGTCGACTTTAAACTGTAGGTCCCGCCACCCATGTATAAAATTCACAAACACAACATAAGTGGTGTGAGAAGCTAGGTTGTAATCCTGACTGAGGGGTTCTAATGACAAGTTATTCTATGGGTTTATCTCTGATACCCAAGCAGCAATCAAGTCTCTTCTGAGAGCAACTTTCAACTTGAAACTGTTAAGGGCCACCACATATCCATTATCTAGCATCTCCAGCACTTTTGTGTATACCCTGTGTATGTTTCTGGTCCGAAAAACACTCTGGAAATTGTTGGCCAATAGACTTACAAGAGTATGCAGACTTAACCACTTAATAAAATGGGCTGAGGAGAATAGGAAGTTTGAATAGAAAGCACATTAATCAGCAATTTAAACTGGACGGGTCATTATGTGGAAAATGGATGGTTTCTGTAGAAGTTGTAGATCGATTGAAGAAGTAGAGAGTATAGCCACTTCATGTGACCAACTTCTGCAGACTCCTCTCATTTTTGAAGGAATCAAAAGCTGAGAATAATCTACAAAATTAACAGGCATGACTGTAAACCAAGTCAGTCAGGACTCATTGTAATTCTTCTCTACATTCTTCTCTACAGCCACTGTTCATCGATTCCAACAAGCCTTTGATACGATAAGTTAGACGGAAAATGAAAGTTAGACGCTAGAAGATATTTTGAATCATTAGTTCAACATGTTGACTTAAGCATTTGGAGTATGCGAATGAGCTCAGGCCACATGCAACATGTGAGCCTAAACTAAAAGATGTATAAAGTTTACCACGTATTGTTTGATGTTTGATGTTAATGTCTCATTAATGTTGAACAAAAGAAGGAAAAATATAATGTTAATGCAGAGAACATAGTACCGCGAGGTTAACAAGTTGAATACGTAGATTGGTTTTACTTTCTAAGCAGTATAGTACCAACGAAAGGCGGCGCTGTAACAGACCGATTTTGTTTTACGAACGTGAAACCATGAACATGTTACAAAGTATATATCGTAGATAATGGAGGTAAAGTTTGATTTTAAAAATGAAATAAAACAAAAACGGTTTGAAATTATCCCAAATTTATTTCTTTTTGTAGCGAAGTTCAATTGTTCAGGTTGGAACCTCATTCGATTGAACCAATTTTCTTGAACTTTTTCGGCAATGGCATCACAAATGATGGCCTTCAAGTGCTCAATTGTCTCTGGTTTGTCGGCATAACACTTTTCTTTAGCGGCGACCTACAGGAAATAGTCCAACGTTGTCAAATCGCAGGTTCTTGGCGGCCAATTGTCATCACCATTTTGGCCAATTAAACGGCCATCAAACGTTTGACGCAATAAATCGATTGTGGCATGAGATGTGTGGCAAGTTGCGCCCTACTGTTGAAAACAAACATCGCTAACATCAAAAAAATCCGTTATCATGGTGCGATAGGTGTCTCCATTCACCATAATGGTGGTGCCGTCTTAATTTTCAAAGATACATATATGGGCCAATGATGCCCCAGCTCCACAAGTCGCCCCAAACAGTCACTCGTAATGGCCGCATTGGGTTTTGTAGACCACGTGTGGGTTTTCTGAGCTCCAAATATGAACGTATTCTGCTTCATTCGAAAAGATGATTTAATTGGTAAAATAAACATCATCGTGCAGTTTCTCATTGGGCCATCTAGCGAAGCGAAGACGAAGCGGAAGGTCATGCGGCTCCAACTATTGAACCAATTGAACTATTGAAGTATTCAATGCTTAAGAACGATGGCGAGTTAATGTTGATGGATTCTGAAGCACACTCTCAGCCATAGCTTCGATATTTTCATGAACTTTAGCAATAAACTTGCGTATTCTGGGCACTATTGATCCTTGTTTGAGACCAAATTTTGTTCCACATTTTCGTTTAATTTCCGACCAATTGTCTTTGTTTTGGAAACAAATTTCCAATAAATCCCAATGTTACTCAAGCATAAATCGATTCATTACATGCAGTGGAGATAATATACTGAATTTTGTGACGGAATAGAATGACATAAGTATTGCTAGGTTCGAGATAACCGATGATTCAAATTTAAACCGATAGATGGCCCACCCGATAGATTGGCCGTATTATTAGGAAGAAGCCTGATACGGTCAAAAGATAGGGTTAGACTGCTCAAGAGTTAAGAAATACCAAGAGATGCTTAATGGTACAAGAACTAGCACAGACTCATCTTACTTGACAACGTCATAAACTAACAGCTGCAATACGTGTTAAATGGCGAAGCTCTATGGAAGTCATTAGCTTCCAAAACAGTTAAAGGAAAAAAGATTCAGTGGAACAAGGTATAAATGCAAAATGATTTTAGACAAAGTTTAGACCCGAGATCAGCAATGAATCGTTTTTTCATTACTCATAAGTACTCATGAAATATCGAGTATGAGTGAGTCAACAGTATTGAAATTTAACTACTCTGATTCATTCGTACTCATTACAACATTGAATTATAAGTACAGGTTGCAATGAGTATGAGTACAACGTTGACATCAAACTCATAACATTCGAAATATGTTTGATTCATATGCGTACTCATTTAGATTCATAAATTTAGAAAAATACAAAATGTACTCATAAATGATTCGAGTGATTCGAATAATTCATCAAAATTTACAGTTTTAGTTGTTGTTGCATTTACAAAAGAAGAAGAAAGAAAAAGACAAAGCCAGCAAGCAAAGCAAATACACAACCTTCTAATGATTTGTGATTCTTGTAAATGTTGAGTAAAGGAGAGTCGAAATCTACAACATCATGTGTATTGTAAGTATGAGTACGATGAGTACTTCAAACTTTGAATATAAGTAGTATGAGTATGGTATTAAACTAAGTATGAATGCGTCAGGAATTATGAGTATGATTCGAATCTACTCATCTTTTTTAATACTTATTGCTGATCTCTGGTTCAGACATACTTCAAAATCTAGAGTTAAATTATTGAATGTAACCAAGGAAATACAATAGAAAGTGTATTTCTTGCTGAAAGAAAGTTCAGAATGCCTAGAGAATTTTTCAGTTATTTCTTCCCATAAAGCCTGAAATCGTCATTCTGTTATTCTATCGGGTGTGCTATTTGTCACATGTAAGTTGTCGCTGTTAGACGTGAGGGAACAGTTCAAAGTGTTCATCATGCATATTGTTAAGCATGAGTATGATGAGAACTTCAAACTTTGAATATGAGTAGTATGAGTATGACATTAAAATAAGTATGAATGCGTATAAGTATCAGAAATTATGAGTATGATTCGAATCTACTCATCTTTTTGAATACTCATTGCTGATTTCTGGTTTAGGCAAGGCAATTATTTCTACAACTAAAAATATATTTGGACGCCTCTGATATCTTTTATTGTTCGTCTTGAGTTAATAGGACATTCCGGCAAAATATGGCAAATAAAGATTTTATAATTTGGCGAAAAGCAATTAAAATTTAATTTGTAAAGTTGTTTAAGAGCAATTTTTAATGTGTAAAAAAGTATGAAAATAATTAAATTTATAAAAAGAAAAAAAATTTTAATGAATTATTCCACAAATAAAAAATCTAAAACAATAACGAACGAATTTATTTTATTGGTTCATTATGCATTATTGTAATATGTACACAACAACACGACAAATATTTTGATAGACTGCATGTAGTTAAAGTGAGACACTGTGGTTCATTGCTCTTATAAATATGAACGAATTATTTTTTATTTTATTTTTTGAAAAGAATACTTTGCTCATTAATAAGCGATTTGTATACGAACATTTGAATTTTAAGCAGCCCGTAAATGTTAATAATTTTTCAAAATCCCAAATTGTTTTTGGATAAATTATAAATTATTTGCCAGACAATTACACTCCTTAATAATTATTTGCGCGCGTTATTGTTATTGTAAGTACTCAAGACAAAGAGTTTCAAAATATATTTCAAAAATAATATTTCGTATCAATTTTGCTGAATGTCTACAATTAGTTGGAAATAAATTGTTTTTTTTTCTTAATTTTAATGCGGGTATTGTTTTCATTAATTAATAAAACGTTTTACGATTTAATTGACTTTGTTAAGTATATTTCTTAATATTCTGGAGTTCTAACCCCTATGCAACACAGCCTAAGACGTGCTTTATTAATACGTAATTCAGAAAGAAATCCAATCAGTTTTGTATTTTTTTATTGCATAAAATTATTTAATAAAGTCTACGAATGCAATTCTAATAAAATAATATAAAAATATCGGGTGGGACATCTATCGGTTTAAATGTGAATTATCGGTTACTTCGAATCAGACAATACTTATGTCATTCTATGAAGTCGCCGGAGTCTAGTAGGTAGTGTGTTGGCTTATTAGACGTAAAGCCAAGGGAAGACATCAAGGCAAAATACAAAAAGTATTTCTTCGGGACTTCTTCTCAGCAGATTTGTGGCAAAAACTCTGAGAGTAAATAAAATTGCCATGAAAAAGTTTCTCAAAAATCTGTCTTTCGGAGTCGACTTTAAACTGTAGGTTCCACCACTCATGTATAAAATTAACGCACACAACATAAGTTGTATGAGAAGCTAGGTCGTCCGCGTGACTTAAGGCTTGTAACGACCAATTATGTATACATGTATGTATGGTGCAACTTGCCACACATCTCATGTCACAATCGATTTATTGCGTCAAACGTTTTATGGCCTTTTAATTAGCCGAAATGGTGAATTGGCCGCCAACCAAAAAGCTGCGATTTGACATTGTTAGACTATTTTATGTGCGGCGCCCTTAAAGAAAAGTGTTATGCGGACAAAGCAGACGCAACGAGATACGACCCTATACACTCCAAAAAGTGCACGAAGATTGGTCCGATCGACTGAGGTACTGTGAGGCTAGCCGAGGCAGTCATATGAAAGAAATGATATTCCATTTCTAACCGAGACAATTGTACTTCACAGCAAAAAAAAAATTGTCAAAATTTCAAACCGTGCTTGTTTTATTGCATATTTCAATTATTTATGTCCTGTTCAAGGTGTGCAAGAGGTAGGACGACATATCCATTGCCTTCAACTAAAACACATCATGTGTTAGTACAAGCTGAATAACTACGCTGTAGTCATAATATCCCCGTTTAAAACATCATATTCGTGCACATATCATTGTGCAAAATTAAAAAGGCACTGGGTACACTTGTCAACTCAACAAATTCTTTTCAAATTTATCCTAGTCGTTCTATCGGCTTTGATCTACAATAAACATTTTAAATTCTGTCTTGCAATAAATTTTATTTTATGTGAACAAGTGTTCGGATAATTAAACGGCAAATACAAAAAAAATTATACAATAAATTTTGGTTTAATAAGAAAAAAGAAGATCCAATAAATTTAAAAAATAAAGTATTAGTCATGAGGAAGCATTTAAAGTGTTAAAAAATGTATTCATAATTATATACAAAATATTATGGTAAATAAAAATTGTTTTTAAAAAATTAAATTTTTTTTAATATCATCTTCACAAGCACATGTTATTCAACTTTCAAAAAACAAAAAAAAAAACAAAACAAATAATCATGTTTTAACAACAATTATAAATTATGGTAACAACAAACAAATCAATATCAGCTTAAAAATAATTTTAAAAATTTTGAAAAAAATTCATGAACTTATCCGTGCCTTACATTATTTAAAAAAATTTTATTTTAAATACCATAAACTGTAGATAAGCATTTCATTTTAATATAAACATCGTATAACAATAAAAATTGAATGCTGTTGAAAGCCACAACGTATCACGAGTCTAATTATGCTAGAAAATGTGTTAAATTTACAAACACAAAACTTGAGGCACTTGAGCCTAAAAAACGGTAATTATTTTAACGTATAAAAGCTGAATAAATAAATATGGTAAACAAATTTAAAAAAAATTCTTTTATATACGTACAATATGATTTAAATTAAAAAACGAAAGACTTAAGACACGAACTTTACCCAAATCTCAACGTTGTTCAAGCATAAATCGATTCATTACGTTCAGTGGATATAATATACTGAATTTTGTGACGGAATAGAATAACATAAGTGTTGCCAGATCTGAATGTTCATCCAGATGGTTCAAATCTAAACCGATAAATGGCCCAATCGATAGATTGGTCATACCATTAGTAAAAAGCCTGATAAAGTCACAAAGTTAGCATTGGAATGCTCAAGATTCAAGGAATAGCAAGAGATGTTTAATGGTTCAAGTATTAGCACATGCACATCTTGAGTGAGTACGTGCCAAACTAACAGCTGCTATACGTGTTAAATGGGGAAGCTTTATGGAAATCCTTTGCTTCCAAAACAGCTAAAGGAAAAAAGATTCAGTGGAACAAGGTATAAATGCAAGATGATTTTAGACAAAGTTTAGACCCGAGATCAGCAATGAATCGTTTTTTCGCTACTCATAAGTACTCATAAAATTTTGAGTATGCGTAACAGTATTGAAATGCAACTATTCTCATTCATTCGTACTCACTAGAACATTGATTTATAAGTACAGGTTGCAATGAGTATTAGTACAACTTAGGCAACAAACTCATAATATTCGAAATATGTTTGATTCATACAAATACTCATAAATGATTTGACAGATTCGCATCACTCATCAAAATTTACAATCTTAATTGTTGTTGCATTTGCAAAAAAAGAAGAAAGAAAAAGACAAAGACAGCAAGCAAAGCAAACATACAATCTTCTAGTGAGTATTCCAGTGTTTGCACGCGAATCATACTTATTTTGTAATTCTTATAAATGTTGAGTAAAGGAGAGTTGAAATCAACGGCACCATTGTTAAGCATGATGTTGAGTACGATGAGTACTTCAAACTTTGAATATGAGTAGTATGAGTATAATATTAAAATAAGTATTAGAAATTATGAGTAAGATTCGAATCTACTCATCTTTTTGAATATTCATTGCTGATCTCTGGTTCAAACGTACTTCAAAATCTAGCGTCAAATTATAGAATGTAACCAAGGAAATCCAATAGAAAGTGTATTTCTTGCTGAAAGGAAGTTCAGAATGCCTAGGGAATTTTTGAGTTATTTCTTCCCATGAAGTCTGAAATTTTAATTTTGTTATTCAATCGGGTATGCTATTTGGCACATGTAAGTTGTCGCTGTTGGCCGTTAGGCAGCAGTTCAAACCCCGGGTCAGACATCTCAAGACAAAACAAAATTATGAAAAAATTTTTCCTTCCTGTGACCAGATTTCAATAACTCTGAAAGTAAATAAAATTGCCATGAAAAAGTTTTTCTAAAATTTGTCGTTCGGAATCGAAAAAATGCAACTGTCAGTCCCGCCACTCATGTATAAAATTAACACACACAACATAAGTGATGTGAGAAAGTAGGTCGTAATCCTAACTAAAGGGTTGTAAGAACCGAATATGTATGTATGTATGTATGTAAGTTCCCTTAGAGATGGCAGGATTTTCCCTGAAAATCTCATGATTTACGGACAACCACATGTGATTAAGCCCCTAAAGAACGTAGTTTCTATATCCGTCCTTATCCATAAAGGTCGAGGATTTCTCAGGGAATTTTCGAATAAATCCAACGTAACTCTGATATGGGTTCCGGGACATAGGGATATGATTAGAAATAGCATTGGTGATGAGGTACTCACAATCTCCGACATGTTACTGGGCTTAGTTATTCCAATTGAGTCAGGTAATTTGAGTAGTATCCACACTTATAACACGCAATCACCCCTATCGCAAATAACTATTCCCATAAAAAAATTCCCAAATTTCCTCATTTCCTATTGTAAATCATTCCCAAAAAATTTTTTGGGAGTGAATTCACAAACACAAAAAATATTGTATCGCCAATGTTTATTCCCAAGAACTATTTTGTGAAATTAATTCCCAACACTTGCCAATGGGAACAAGAAGGGAACATGTAAGTTATAAATTGTTTTGGTGTTGTTTTTTAAAACTAAGTATATTGTTTAATTTAAGGAATGCAAATGTAATACTAGTACAAGTTGGAGTGTGATATTTTCAATGAAGACTGGTTTTTAGGTTAAAGTATTCCAGAGAAGACTGGATTTATTTTGTTTTGTTTTTATGTATGTACATATATGTAAAAGTGATGAAAGCAAACTTGCTACGCTAGTATGAATGCGTTCAGCTTCATTCAGACGTGTTCCTTGAATAACTTCATCAACTTACAATATATGCATAAATTATGTAACGCAATGCAAATATTAACCATTTGAGCACTTTTCTTTGGGGAGTAGTGTAACTCTCATGCTCCACGCAAACAACGCCATCTGTTTTTAAGAACTCCGTTGGTCCTTTCCACAATATAACGCGCTCGAGAATGCACTTCGCTAAATTTTGCTTCTGCTGATCGGTCTGCGGCATTTCTATAGGGTACTAGAATCCATGGCTCAGATGGATAATCTCCTAAATTATATTTAGGAGACAATCTCCTAAATTATATTTGTATTATATGTATATGTAATAATTATTACAAAAGTATACCTAGATCTTTGCAACCTTTCCATGGATTGTTTCTCCTCTTCCTGCACCAAAAAACGAAGATATACACAAATAATTTTTTAAGATTTGTATTTTTCTTTGAAAAATTGTTGATAGGTAATTCACAATATTTTTTTTGTTTATACAGCATTTATAACTAATTCACAATAAAAACTTTTATTCCCAATATATTCGCAATACCGATCTTTTGGGATGGGAAAAAAAATTTACTCCCTAATAATTTATTCCCATAATATTCACGATAAGGGTGAATATTTCAAGACTCTGCTGGACAGTTTGGATAAGACGAGAACTAACTCACTTCTTCCTTTAAATCCCATGATCATCCATTGCATAACAGAAGCTCTTACAAGCCACTGTCCCTTTGGTGGACATGCTGAAAAATTTAGCATTGCAGCAAATGACTTCAACAGGAGATGTGGGTTTAAGGAGGAAAAGGAGACTATCTTTCAGCTCATGAGTCAGTGCCCTGGCTTATCATATATAACGCTTTCAAACATCTTTTTCCTGGCTTTCTAATATAGAGATTGCTGCAATAGCAATATATATTTCGGAGTCAAGGGAAAGTTTGATCTCGGGGTAAAATTGCTTGTGGTAGCACAATGAGCCTAATTGCTGGCATATGTGAGACTTTTTACCTAACCTACCCTAATTTTGTGTAAATGGAATTGGTGTTTTGCTTTTACATCGTTTAACATTAAAATTGTAAACAAAAGCTACAAAAACAAAGACAATGAACTTGTTTACATGATAAACAAGTAAACAAAAGATATACCAACAAAACACCAGCATAAAAAAATTGATAAACAAGTAAACAAAAATCTACCAACAAACATCAAATAAAAAACAAGTAAACAAAAATGCAACAACAAACTCTACAAGAATAAATCTAAACAATATGTTTACATTTACAGAGATTTCGAGAAGGCGAAGTTATTCACCTTCAAGAGCATTCATCAGACTGTTTACCCTGTCATATAAAAGGCAAGACAAAGCAGGCAACAGTACCAGTAAAAGTTCAGTCAGTCTTGTGTGAAGACGCGGTGTGTTTAAGAGAATAATTGTGGTTTGAAGATATCCGTTGCAAAGATCTAACGAACAATAGTTAGTGTTTACGTAGAAGAGTGTAAAGAAGAAAAACAAATAAAGCAAGTTGTTGTTGTTTACATCAAGTTGTGAACAGTGGCACACAGAATTGTGCGAACAACAAAGAATTAAATTTTTTATTTGCAATCTACTAGCTTATATTTTAAACGTTTTAAAAGATAAAAACGTAACAATATATTTGCGTCGAGTTGTTTTTTCTAAATCTATAACGATTATAACAATTATAACAAACTAGAGATGCCAGTTTAAAAAGTGGTTTCAAATGTCTTTTGTGCCATGGATGTGCCTATACTCAGATGATGAGAGGACTCTAAAATTTGCAATATTTGAATCATATTATCTGGAGTTTGTATACGAAATAAATTTGTTGGCTGATTGGCTGTTATGATATTTGTATCACACATGTCATTAATATATTCAATAAGCCTTCATTTGAAGAATAAAACTAGAACTGGAACTCATTTCTGAAGCGTATATTTCAACAATTGACTGAGCCAGCTGAAAAAACTGTAAAGAAAACCTTTTCTATAATAATGAATTCGGTTTTCAATAAGTTTTTCCAAACAAAAGACTTAAGCAACAAACCTGATTTAATTTTTTTTTTACTCTGATTTTCACACTCTGGCCAATATTTATTCAATTCAAATGAATTTTATAGGCCAACCTAATGTTAATTTAAATTTGGAATAATTAATTAATAATTTAATACGTATCACGTGCCTTATCAAAATACTTGTTTGTATGAGAAATTAAATGCCGAAAAACACAAATTCCAATAAAACATTTGCAAACAGTAGTAGTCATAATGGCAGTAGCCAGCCCATCATCAAATTAAATCTATCAAACGTAGAATACAATCGTTTTAATTTTTTTTTTTTAATTTTATTTTTTTATTTTTAACTTCAGCGTAATAAAACAAACAAAAGTTAACAGCAACAACAACAATAATAGTTGACATTTTATTGTTACTTATTGTTGTGATACTCGTATTCATTTATTTATTGTGTTTGAAATTTATGTTGATTTCAATAAATTGCTGTCAGCTCATAAATTGATGCACTGCGCTTAACGTATGAATGAATGAATGGAATAAAATGGAGACAAATTTGATGTGAATAAATAAACAAACAAAAAATGGTGATTTTATTGTGCATAGCATAGTAAATAAATTTTTAACTTTAACATCGAAAACAATAACCAAATGTCAGGATTTATGTATTGTGCCATGAATTGTTAGGAATTTAAAGTATCAGAATATTTAATTTATTATGAAAGACAAACATTTACTGTTACGATTTTACTTTATAAAAGCAGGTGGACTTGAAGATTATAATTGCAAAATAATAGAAATTGTTTACTCTTGTTATCAGTTATTATTTCTTTATTTACATAAATACTAGTTGCACCCTGCGCGTGTTCCGGCGCCACCAACTAAAATAAATTTGAAGGAAAGACATTACACAAATAAATGTCCAATTAATTTTGAATCATTTTATTGATTTTTTTCCCGTTGTCCTGATGATTCAGATGAACGGGCCTGAGTAGTAAGCATTCGATCAGTTTCTAATCTCACTTCTCGTTGTTCAAGTGGTTCAAACGAACGGGTCTCAGCGGCATATACTCGAAGATTTTTTTTTATTTTGTTTATTTTTTTCAATTTTTATATATTTTTACACTACATAAACAATAGATCGAGGATATTTACAATTCATAATTTTTTCACAATGACCCTAATGGGGTACTCTAGTAAGATATATATTTAATGTAATAAATTATTATTAATAAATTAAAATTCCAATTGATTTTAATATAATAATAATTGGCTAATATTCTCCTGTAATGAAAATTTTTTTAAAAAACATTATATATTTATATAAGATAAAACTATGTCAGGTACTAAAAAATAAAAAAAGGAAGAATAATTACTGTGAATGCAGCCACCAGTATTTTTTATTGAAACCATATTCTACAGTATATTTATCTCTTTGAGGTATCAAACCTCAAGTTATCCATATCGAATCTATTAAAGTCAATCGATTTGTTTGTTGCCCGTCTGTACAAATGGTAAAAGATTGGGACTCCTGTATCAGTTTGAGTGAAACCTTTGCTATCTAAAAATAGGAAGGCTTCCGGTGGTACAAATCCTTTTTCTGCAGTGGTCCTAATGTAGCGTGTACCTGTATAACATGGGGCTCCCTATACGCGAAGATTTTCCAGTCTCAATGCTCGTCTGATTCTGAGGCTCGTAATGCTCTTTTCCGTGCTTGAGGTGTAGTTCGACCAATTGCTTTTCATTCATTTTGAATAATTTTCAGTGATGCCATCCATCGGAAATTAATTGCACCAACCTCCGTCGACTCATGCGCAACAACTTTGTTAAAGAATGCACAGTGTACGATTTAATTGATTTTAAATAATTTTCAGTGGCGCCACCTGCCGGAAGTTGGTCATACCAACTTAGAAACCTTCGTCGGCTCATTCGCAACAACTTTGTTAAAAATCATAACATGATCAAATGCATAATTTACGATTCTATAAAGTACATACAAACAAACATTCATTTTTATATGGGTATGTGGGCGTGGCACTTCGGCTATTTGAAATTTTAAAATAAAAAGTAGCCTATAGCTCCTTCCAGACATAAAGGAAGATACTGTGAAAATTTCAAGAAAATCGGTCTAGCCTTTTAGCCGTCTATAGACTTCAAACAAACCCACAAACAAATAAACACACATTCATTTTTATATGTATATAAGATTTAATCAACATTCTTCAATTGATAATACCTGACTATCAATTTTATAGGCAGGGCCGGCTATCGGTTTAAATTTGAACCATCGGTTGTTTCAATTCTGGCAATACTAATGTCATTCTATTCTGTCACAAAATTCAGTATATAATCTCCTCTGAATGTAATGAATCGATTTAAGATTGAGCAATGTTGGGATTTATTGGGCCTACGAGAAACTGCACGATTTTGTCAAAACCAAAAATCTTTTTTTCGGATGAAGCTCATTTTCATCTTGGTGGGTACGTTACTAAGCAAAATTGCCATATTTGGGGTACAGAAAACCCACACGTGTTCTTACAGAAGCCACTGCACCCATTACGAGTGATTGTTTGGTGCGGCTTGTAAAGCGAGGGCATCATTGGCCCATATTTCTTTGAAAAGGAAGACGGCTTAACCATTACGGTCAATAACGACACTTATCGCACCATGATAAGCGATTTTTTGTACCCGCTCTTCATGGTATTCATGTGAACGATGTCTGGTGTCAACTTGCCACATATCGCATGTCACAATCGATTTATTGCGTCAAACGTTTGATGGCCGTTTAATTAGCGGAAATGGTGATGTCAATTGGCCGCCAAGAAGCTGCGATTTGACACAGTTGGACTATTTTCTGTGGAGCGCCGTTAAAGAAAAGTGTTATGCCAACAAAGCAGACGCAATTGAACATTTGAAGGCCAACTTTCGTGACGTCATTGCCGAGGTACGACTCCATACACTCCAAAAAGTGCAAGAAAATTGGTCTAAATTGGTCTCGAAAGAGGTACAGTGAGGCCTGCCGCGGCTTTATATGAATGAAGTTATATTTCATTTCTAACAGGAAAAATTGTACATCACTACAAAGGAATAAACTTGTTCAAAATTTCAAATCGTTTTTGTTTCATTGCATTTTGAAATTTAAACTTTTATATTGTCCACCCTTTAGTATTTATCGTGCTTAGCCTTGATTTGAGTAATGATGCAAGGAGTACACAAAATAAGAAATAAAAACTAAATTACAGAGATTGTTTAAATTCTTATAGGAATCAACAGACACTTGTCTGTTGCCAGGAGAGTGTTGTCCTTTCATTTACCAGTAATAAATTTAAAAAATCAGTGAAATGTTGAAATACTCTCGTAGTATACTGAAGACGCTATTGTTGAATAGTTCAACGTATATTTTTAAAATATAAATAAACAGCCTTTATTAATATACTACGTCGTGACATATTTAAACTCTATATACTGTGATCTAGTTATGGAGGAATACCAGATTAATTTATTTTGTTTAATTCTTTAAGAAAAATTTCAAATCGTTTTTGTTTGGATTTTTAAATTTAATATTTTAATTTTAAATTTAAATTTATTAATTTAATTTAAATTTACCACAAATACTAAATTTCAGTGCATCAAACCTTAGAATATACATATATGGCTCTGTTTCTGCTTTATAAATTTTTAGTCTGGTAACTTCTAGAATCCCTCTGTTGATTTGTTATGGTTTTTTCATGTTTTTGTATTTTTTGTGTCTTTCTATAAAGTTTTTTGTTTGACGTTTGTATCAGTTTCAAAACTTCTTCTCTAATAACAACTCTACTTACAGTTTAAAGTTTAATTTCACGGATCTATTTCATAATATAATAGGTTATTCAGTGAATATTGAAGACTAACTATCTGAATATAAGTCGCCGTAGTCTAATAGTTAGTGTGTTGGCTTAGTAGTCTTGAGAACACGGTTCAAACTCCAGGTCAGATAAAACGAAATATGAAAAAAAATTTCTTCGGCGACTTTCTCTCAGCAGATTTCTGGCAACAGGTCTGAGAGTAAAAAAATGCCATGAAAAAGTTTCTCAAAAATCTGTCGTTCGAATTCGACTTCAAACTGTAGGTCTTGAAAATCATGCATAAAATTTGACATGCACAACATAAGTGGTGTAAGAAGCTAGGTCGTAATCCTGAGTGAATGGTTGTAATGACAAATTGTTTATGTATGTATGTAATTGGTATAGTTAAGCTCTGTAATACGTCACAGATTGTAAACTCCGTAATGGCGCTGGCCACCTCGTCAGCAATGCAATTTTCTGTGACAACCCTATGTCCCTTAGGTAGGTAGAAGTGGCTGTCCTCTCAATGGAGTCATGAGCGGACACACTTAGGACACATTCTCCCCTAGTCCAGGAACCACTCGGAACTTCCGATGAAGCGACTCAGACTGCCAATATCCATGCATGACAGTTCATCCAGATCCTCCATGTAGTAGGCACCCAGGTGCCTCTTTCTCCTCCGTCCTAGTGCCGAGCATGTGCACAGTAGGTGAAGAGCAGTCTGATCCTCCTCCTCATCTCCACAGCTTCTGCAGAAATCATTTGAAAGATGCTCAAGACCAATACGCCTATAATACAATGCCCCGTAATAACCCCGATAGCAGTGCTGAACCTACTTCTTTGGAGTTTAAGCAGAGCCGCCGAGCGCCTTCTGTCCAGGCTTGGCCAAATTTTTTGCGCCGTTCTGCCTGTGTCCGAAGCCGCCCATCTACTTTTGACAAAGTCCACGATTGAATTTTCAATTATAAGCTTGCAGGAACCCAAAGGGATCCCTAATGTAGAGAATTCATCAGAGAGCTTGATGGTCGTGCGCCTGCAGTTATTGGGTATACTAGTCCACGATTGAATTTTCAATTACAAGCTTGCAGGAACCCAAAGGGATCCCCAATGTAGAGAATTCATCAGAGAGCTTGATGGTCGTGCGCCTGCAGTTATTGGGTATACTAGACTTGTACACAAGACATCTTGCTAGTTTACCCTTCACTAAATGCAATACTGAATTGTTCTCTTTTTTGTTGGTCTTGATTATACGAGTACACTGAAATGTGTATTTCTCTTTCATTCAAAGTATACAACAGCACTAATTTATCTGTGAAGTAATGGATATATGCTTTGTGTGGTAAGAGTATATTTCACTACTGAAACTAAATTTTCAGTATTGTCAAATGAATTTCAGTAGTGTCAACGTTGAAAAATATGCGTATATAAGTGTTTCTATACATTCTTTGCTTCTGCCATGAACTCTTCCAACAACAATCTCTCTTCAAATTGCTATGTTAATATTCGTTGATGTTCGTGTCCTATATGTGTAAAAAGCCGAAGATGTTCGGCCCCCGGGGCTATTGGTGCCGACGTCTGCTATTGAATAAATACTCCTTCTTTATTCTGAAAAAAAAGAAAAAACATTTTTTCTTTCCCACTTACTGCAAAAAGAAATGCACGTTGTGACACTAGGTACAGTATTTTTGCTGTACTCTTCACACAACTCTCTTTTGTATTGTTGTACAATGGTTTATGAGTGCAGTTGTTTTTTTGTTCTCTATCTATGCTTCACTCTTATTTATATTTGAAGCTACAGTAAATATTCGCTTATGAGAAAAATACAATACCGTACAATTTTAAATGTCTTGGGCACACGTTTAGGGTATACAAACATCACTCATCTTTGAGTCAAAGTACCATTGGGAAACTATAGATTTTTAGTACCCAGTCAGGATTCAAAAATCGAATGTTCTCTTCAAAAAAATTGTAAGGAATAGTTAGAATCACAGGTTTCTGTAACACTTAGTCAACGAGGAGTTTAAATTGAAACAAATCAGATGAATAACATGGATATGAAAAGGACCATAAGAAGGCCAGGTTTAGATTGGAATCGCCAAAACTCAGGATGCATGATTTGTCAAGATCTAGAACAGTGCGACATAAAAATAAAATCAGCAACCTTTGTAAGATGCTGTGTAGCAGCAATATACGCTCAAGAGGGTAGGGGTAAAGGAAAGCAAAAATTTTTTTTGTTGGGTTTTTTTAATTTTTTTAATTTTTTTAATTTTAAGTTTTCATATTTTATTTGACGTATTGACGCAATAAGATCTACAAACCAAGAAATTTCGTTTCAACCGGGCTTTCTTTGTTTTCTATTTTATTTATCTCTTGCGATAGAAAAATAACTTCACAGTTTTCTTTCATCTTCTTTTTTTGGATTTAATTTAATGAAATGTAAACAAATAAAACAGTCCAACAGTCCATAAATAGTAATTACTGGTAGCATTAAAACGCTTAAAGAGTTATTTATTTTCATAATTATTTTCAAGCAAATCACTTCCAAAGGAAATGAGATAATTCTTTAAGAGTATTTATATGAACAATTATGTTTAAATAACATAAACTTTTTAATTTTTCCTTTATTTTATTTGATTTTTTTTAAATATATTTTTAGTAAACAGAAAATAAAAAAAAATACCGCCAAAAATTTTTTAACATCAAACATAGAAAGCAAAAGTAATATGTATTCCCCCTGCGAAATTATATTTCTAATCATCCAAGCGTATAAACATAAATACACCTAATTCTGTTTTTACACGGTAGATTGGTTCCAGAAAAAACCGTGTAAAAAAAACCGTGTAAAAAAGACACTGATCGTATGCAAAAATAGGTGATTGGTTCCTAATCTCTAAAACCTATTAAAATTAGTGAAAAACAAGGATTTTTTAAGAAGTTTTGTATTTGACATTTTCTTTTAGGTATTCATAAAATATTTAACAAAATTAAAAATATAAATAACTTAATAAATATAAAATATTTTTTGGCTTACCTTTCATTTTAATGCGTTAAATTTAATGTAACGATAGAAAAACATATTTGCCAATAAAATATTTCTTTACCAAACACAAAATATTAACATATTTCAATTGCTCTGACCTTTGTGCTTGTATGCACAAAAGGGAATTCCCCTAAATTTGTGCCATTTACATTTGCTTTGACCAGTAAATTTGCTTGTCGCGCAAAAAGGGAATTCCCTTAAATTTGTGATATGAACATACTTTGCAAAAATTAAATTTGATAAAAAAAATTTAAGCACAAAAAATTTTAAATCGTGCTAAATGGAATAAAATCGTGTACCAAAAATTAAAAATATTTTATTTTCAAACCGTGTTATATCAAAACCGTGTAAAAAAAGACCGTGTAAAAACAGAATTAGGTGTACTCAACTATGAACACGAGTCAAAGCTTATAAATCTCATAAAAAAATAAACAAAAATTCGTTTTTTTTTTGTAATATTAAAATAGAAATAAAGACCTTGAGAACGAGAATTGTTCTTAAAGAATGAAAGAAAACGGGGAATATTTCTCAACCATTTAAAGTTTACAGTGTTGTGTGTGATAATTACTTTAAAAACATCGTACCGAAAACGTTTTTAATTGCTCCTTTAAATGGTTCAGAACATAAAATGAACATTAAGTACCACCACAATAAAGTGTGAAGATTTATGAAGTTCCACTAAGACGTGCTAAAAAATGGAAGCCAAGCTGTGAAATATTTGAAGAGTATTCTTAATTTTCTTATTGGGTATACGAAACAGTTTTGAGTGGCTTAAAAATTTAAAAATAATTTTGTTGTTGTTTTTTAAACGCTTAAACTGACCATCCATATATACATACATATATGTATGTAAGAGCTAAGACCATAATTTTATTGGAGTATCACATGCACCCAGTAAATGTTTTACTATGACTCTACTTTACATTTCATGGCAATTTTATTTGCTCTCTCAGGTTTTTCCCGAAGACTTTTGAGTGTAATAATATGTTCAGATATGCACTTTTATTGAGTCAATATTCGGTTAATTGAGTACAATATTTTAAGTGTTCAGCTGCTAATTCAATATTAATTTGACAGCTGGTAAACAAAACAGCTGGTTGTTTCAGCAACATTGTTTTTATTTCGTTTGTCGTTGTTGACATTTGAGTTGTCAAATATCAACAGAAAGTGTTCGTTTTAAACACACTTATGACAGTGTTGCATTTTAAGTTTTACTCAATATTATAACAACTTGCGTATTTATTGCTTAATTATTATTTGAAACTTTATATGAAATATTGAACTCAATAATGGCGTTTATTGTGATTTACGCAATAAAGGTGCATATTTGAACACCGTATAAGATGCCGAAGAAATATTTTTTAATACTTCATTTTATTGGAAATGTCTCATCTATATTACCTAATTTTGATAGTTAATTCACTTCACCAAAGTGCCAGACTCTAGAAACGCTTTGTACAACGAAAACAAAATCAACCGACGTTGTGTAACTCGTAGCTTTGTCTTGTTGATACCACATGACGCCGTCCAGCTTATAATTTTAAACCGCAGTTGATAAATTATTCGGTTATCATACGGTTATGGCCCTCTGCATCAGTTAATTTGGCTATTAACCACACTTATAACATGAAGTCGCTGTGGTCTAGTAGGTAGTGTGTTGGCTTATTAGATGTGAGGCCTTGGTTCAAACCCCAGGTCTGGCATTCCCAACTGAACATTCCTCTCAGCAGATTTCTAGCAAAAACTCTGAGAGTAAATAAAATTGTCATGAAAAGTTTCACAAAAATCTGTTGTTCGGAGTCGTTCGACTCTACACTGTAGGTCCCGCCACTCATGTATAAAAATTAAGGCACACAACATAAGTGGTGTATGAAGCTAGGTCGTAATCCTGACTAAAGGGTTGTAATGACCAATTATGTATGTATGTATTTATATTCATATAACAGAATAGTAGTCTCGTTGGTAGCAGGAGAGTACGTTCAACATTGCTAGACTCTGCTGGATACGTATGCGTAACAAAAGGATAGGCTGGCTTCTGTCTTTAAATCGCATGGCCATCCATCGAACACTAGCGATTCTTATGGACCACTGTATTTTCGGTAGGCATGTCGAAAAATTCGGTATACTGGCAAACGACTTCTGCACGAGCTGTGGGTATGAGCCAGTGCCCTGACCTATCATTTTCTGTCACACTGTTGAGTGTGTTCTCTGATATAAAGATTGCTGCAATAGCAAAATGTATTTTGGGCTCGGATTGGTTTTCTCTAGGGAATATTTAATTCCGTGATAGAATTGTTTGTGTAATAAAAATTCAATGACTGGTTTGAAATTTGCTTAAGTAGAGCCAGAAGCACGTGGAATTGATTGGTAGCCATTGACGAATTCCACGTCATGTAGGAGTGATTCAAAATTCACTTTTGATATACTCCGAGTTTTATTACTTTCTTAGGGCAACAACTGCATTCTGTTTTGAAAATTTTTTCGAAATTTAAATACAAAAGTGTCCACGATGGCTAAAACCATTAAATGTTCAAACTTTTTTAAAAACATACATAATTGGCCATTACAAGCCTTTAGTCGGGATTACGACCTAGTTTCTCACACCATTTATGTTGTGTGCGTTAATTTTTGTAAATGAGTGGCGGGACATACAGTTTAAAGTCGACTCCAAATGACAGGTTTTTGTGAAACTTTTTCATGGCAATTTTATTTACTCGCAGAGTTTTCGCCAGAAATCTGCTGAGAGGAAGTCGCCGAAGAAATATTTTTTCATATTTCGTTTTGTTCGAGATTCCTGACCTGGGGTTTGAACCGAGGCCTCATGTCTAATAAGCCAACACACTTTAAAAAACTAATTAGAAATAAACTTTTTAATTAAACAACATAACGTTGAGATGTTTTTTTATGTCCAAGAGAACATCAAATTGTCAAGTTCAAATTCATTTTGTAGCGTTTGGAATTAGATTTCTAAAAACCTTCAAATAATTTATTGTGGTACATAGTACTTTACTTTACAATGTACGAGTATTTCAATTAATTGTTGTTTTTTTTTAATTATAATCTTACATACTGTGAGAACAAAGTACACAGACAAGTGTTAAATTACAATTACATACGTATTGTTATTGAACTTGAATCTTTTGTTTCAAAACCAAAGAGAGAACAAAAGGGTTAACTTGGGTTGTCTTTTTGTAAATTCCTCTTTTAATTACAAATTCTAATGGATGTCATCATTAATTAAATTAAATTGAAATTTTTTTTTTTGCTTTCAAGCATTGAAGATTTATTAAACATTTAACGTGCTTTTGTTTATAATTTAAACAAATTTATTTATGAAAGTAGTTTACCTAGTAAAGCAATTAAAATGACATTGTTTTTAGCAGAAGATCCACATTTCAATTGCAAATCAAATGTTTGTTAATGGGACCAGATGAAGTAACTTAACCTAGACTTTGAAAAGTTAAACAATTATTGATGATTTATTCAATAATAAATGGAATTATTTAATCATTAACAAATAACGTTTCATAAAAACTCTTAAAGATAACATATTCAATCGATTTGATTTTAATCCGAAACGTATTTAAATAATCTCCTGCCAAATTAAATATCTTCAAAGTTAGGTTAGGTTAGAGGACGTGTACTTGTCAATTAAGACAAGTACAGTACCCGGAGGTCGAATTGACCCATTGTACAACGTCCTAGTTTCTCACATCACTTATGTTGTGTGTGTTAATTTTATATGTGAGTGGTGGGACCTACAGTTTAAAGTCGACTCCGACTGACAGATTTTTGAGAAACTTTTTCACGGCAATATTTATTTTCTCTCCGAGTTTTTGCCAGAAGTCTACCGAGAGGAAGCTGCCGAAGACATATTTTTTGTATTTTGTCTTGATGTCTGGCTAGGGCTCGAACCCTGGCTTTACGTCACACTACCTACTAGACTACGGCGACTTCAAGTGACAGAATATAACATGGATTTTATTGAATTCATATTTTAAAAATAAAAGTCGCCGCAGTATAGTAGGTAGTATGTTGTATTATTAGACTTGAGGCCACGGTTCAAACCCCAGGTCAGGCATCTCCAACTGAATGAAATATGAAAAAATATTTCTTCGGCGACTTCCTCTCACCAGATTTCTGGCAAAAATTCTGCGAG
This sequence comes from Sarcophaga variegata, assembly GCA_932273835.1. Taxonomy (NCBI): domain Eukaryota; kingdom Metazoa; phylum Arthropoda; class Insecta; order Diptera; family Sarcophagidae; genus Sarcophaga; species Sarcophaga variegata. The sequence goes on along the minus strand of OW026362.1, from coordinate 22,077,031 downwards.
TAAATAAAATTGTCATGAAGTTTCTCAAAAATCTAGGTCTATGATGTAGGTTCCGCCACTCATGTATAGAATTAACCGACACAGCATTGCTCAATAAATTCATAAATTGTTATAACATTGAGTAAAACTTAAAATGCAGCACTGTCATAAGTACGTTCAGTGAGCATATTACAATTTTCCGAACACTTTCTATTGATATTTGCAACAACGACAAAAAAAAACAATATTGTTGAAACAACCAGCTGTTTTGTTTACCAGCTGTTACATGAATATTGAATAAGCAGCTGAGCTGCGTATATTGTTATGTCTAAACACTTAAAATATTGGTAATCAATAAACCGAATATTGACTCAATAAAAGTGCATGTCTGAACATAGTATTATAGTCGATAAAACATGGTGAATGTTGACTTGTTATGATCTTCTAAGGGCTCGACGTTATGTGAAGATCTGGTCTATGGTGGACTGACCAGGTCTGAAGTCACACTGATAAGGTCCAATCAAACAAGTGAACTTTCTATGCGATATTATTGTAATAGGGTCTTAAATTTTCAGGATAGCATAGAAGACACAGTTGCGGTTTTGTAGAGAACCTATAGTCCTTAAAGGAACTAACGGATTATATATGTACCAGGTTTCTGTAGACTGCGAAATTGCTACCACCTGCATAAACTTTATAAGCAATGACACAATCCAAGCATAAGTTTGCTGGAAGAAATTTTGAAGACCAATAGAAATTGTTTTAAAGAATTTTTGCCGCAAACCATGGCCCTGAAGGAAGTTATAAACGCCAACCTGAATCTTCAGTCAGCGCACGGATTCTTCGGCGACTTATTCTCGGCAGATTTCTTGCAAAAATTCTGCGAGTAAATAAAATTGTCATGAAAAAGTTTCTCAAATATTTACCCTTCAGAGTCGACCTTAATCTGTAGGTTCTGCCAGTCATGTATAAATAGAGATTGTAATCCCGAATGAAGGGTTGTAATGACCAATTATGTTTGTATGTATAGCCAGTATACATTTTTACAGTTGATACCACAGTTCAGGCCTATCGCTCGCTTGCAACAATAAGGTGCAGTAGCCGCCTTAGCGATTCTAAATTGGGTATTCAAGTTCCAATTGAGTTTGCTGTTTAAAGAAGAACTAAAATTCTAGAATTTTGATATCTTTTGAATCATTTGATAATTTATTATTCTCAAAACAACAACAGAAATTGATTTTTATCGCCAAAATTGTGTTAAAGTCAGTGTTTTTAGAATGCCTTCATAAAAGTTGTATTAAAATTTAATTTAAAAATATAAAAAAAACATCAAATAAAGTAATACAAGTAGTTTGTTAATCTAACACATGTATAAACCGTAAAACAACTACAAAGAATTTGTTGCCAATAAATACCAAAATTAAGTATCTTGTCTACCTAACATTTATGCTGTCATTATTTTGTGCTCAAACAGATTTATTAAGAACACATAAAAGTACGTTTGCAACTTTAAAGTCACTGTCAATTTCAACTGTAAGTTAATCCATAAACTTCAAATGCCATAAATGCTTAACAGAAATCTTGAAAATCTTCGCCTTTGTTTAAGCAAATAATTTGTTGCCAAAGCTGTTTAAGCCATAAACTTATTTCAAATGTTTAAAGTTTAACTGAGATTATAAAATTCAGAATCTTATCTTCTTATATATAAAAATAAATGTGTCTTTATTTGTTTGTGGGTTTGTTTGAAGTCTATAGACGGCTAAACGGCTGGACACATTTTCTTGAAATTTTAACAGTACCTTCCTGTATGTCTGGAAGGAACTATAGGCTACTTTTTATTTTAAAATTTCAAGTAGTCGAGGTGCCACGCCCACATACCCAATAAGTATTTAATGTCGCATATCTTATAAACTACAACAGCTAGAGTCCTCAAATTTTGTATGGATGACTTTGACGTATATATGAATAAAATGGGCGGATTGGCTATAGTGGGCGTGTCACCTCCCATACATACATAATTGGTCATTACAACCCTTCAGTCAGGATTACGATCTAGTTTCTCATACCACTTATATTGTGTGTGTTAATTTTATACATGAGTGGTGGGACCTACAGTTTAAAGTCGACTAAGAACGACAGATTTTTGAGAAACTTTTCATGGCAATTTTATTTATTCTCAGAGTTTTTGCCAGAAATCTGCTGAGAGGAAGTCGCCGAAGAAATACTTTTTGTATTTTATTTTGATGTCTGGCCTGGGGCTCGAACCCTTGCTTTACGTCTAATAAACCAATACACTACCTACTAGACCACGGCCACTTCACCTCCCATAGTCTACATATATAAAAATGAATGTTTGTTTGTATGTACCTTATAGAATCGTAAACTACGCATTTGATCATGTTATGATCATTAGCAAAGTTGTTGCGCATGAGCCGACGAAGGTTTCTAAGTTGATATGACCATTATCCGATAGGTGGCGCCACCGAAAATTAATTAAAATCAATTAAATCGTAAACTATGCATTTGATCATGTTATGCTCTTTAGCAAAGTTGTTTCGCATGAGCCGGGGAAGGTTTCTAAGTTAGTATGTGTAATTTCCGGTAGGTGGCGCCACTGAACATTACTTAAAATGAATTAAATCGTAAACTGTGCATTTGATCATGTTATGATCTTTAGCAAAGTTGTTTCGCATGAGCCGGGGAAGGTTTCTAAGTTAGTATTACTAATTTCCGACAGGTGGTGCCACTAAAAATTACTCAAAATGAATTAAATCGTAAACTGTGCATTCTTTAACAAAGTTGTTGTGCATGAGTCGACGGAGGTTGGTGTGATCAATTTCCGATGGATGGTGTCACTGAAAATTATTCAAAATGAATGACAAGTAATTAGTCGACCTACACATCAAGCACGGAAGAAAAGAGCATTACGAGCCTCAGAATAAAGCGAGCATTGAGACTGGAAAATCTTCGAGTATATGCCACTTGAACCACTTGAACGACGAGAATGCCTAGTACTTAGGCCCGTTCATCTGAATCATCAGGACCACGGGAAACAAAATTAATAAAATAATTAAAAATTAATTTGACATTTGTGTAACGTCTTTCCTTCAAATTTATTTTAGTTGATGGCGCCGGAACACGCGCTGGGTACAGCTAGTGAAGGCCAAATAACTTTTTTCTTTAAATGCTTTAAAGAAAACTACTGAATATTTTCTCAAATTTCTTTTTTTATTTGAAAGTACAATCCTTCCGGTTAATAATGGAAAATAATTTCATTCAAATGGCTGCCTCGGCTGGCCATGCAGTAGCCTACACGATCGGTCCAATTTTTAAGCACATTATCGATTGTGTGAAGCTGTATTTCACCAATGGCTTCACGAATTTTGTCCTTTAAAGCGTCAATTGTCTCTGGCTTGTCGGCGTAACACTTATCTTTGACGGCACCCCACAAATAATAATCAAACGGTGTCAAATCGCAGCTCCGAGGTGGCCAAACGACATCAGCTCTGCGGCTGATAATGCGATCTTCAAAAACAGGGCGCAAAAAATCAAGTGTAGCATCGGCTGTGTGTCACGTAGGGCCATCCTGTGGAAACCAAATGTTGCCAATATCCTCCTCTTCAATTTTTGTGAACAAAAATTCATTCAACATGGCCCGATAACGATCGCCATTGACTGTAACGGCCACTCCTTGCTCATTTTCGAAGAAAAATGGCGCAATTCTGCCTCTGGACCAAAATCCTCACCAAACAGTGACTCGTTCTGGGTGCGTCGGCTTTTCAATGTATGCGTGCGGGTTTTCTGTGCCCCAAATGCGACAATTTTGCTTGTTTACATACCCGCCAAGATCAAAATGAGCTTCATCTGTAAAGATGGGTTTTTTTTGCCAAAATCGGCATCTTCTATAAAATTTGAATCTATGCAATGCATTTCGTAAAGGGGAAGGTAAACCAAGCCATTATCATCAAGCGATTTCAAATGTTATATTTTTTTTAATTTTCTTCAATTGTTTTAAACGAAATTAATTGAAATAAACAGTGTATAACGACAGCATATTGTCAACAACAAATAAGTTTTTAAATTTCTTTAATTGTTAGAGTTACGGCTTATTTAACTCGTAAATTCCTTGAAATCATTGTTTAGTGAATAAAAATTTCTTTTTGCAATTTTCAAAACACATTTGGAAATATCAAAAACACCAACAACAACAAAAAAAAAGGTTTTTAATTTCTGTGATTGGGAAATACCCATGATATGAACAAAACACTTAAGAAAAAACCAAACATGAAGAAATATTCTGGTGAAAGCCAGTTTAAAATAAAATGTTAATGAAATAAAATTTTTCTTGTTTTATGCTGCTGTTGACAAGCTGATAGAAATTTAAGATTCTAAAAGAAATTCATTTAAATAAGAACAATAGATTCACACTCAGAGATAGTCTGTCGCCAAGTCATTGTTAAATTCATAAATTTCTTCTAAATTAGGCCATATTTGTGTTATTGAAACGACAAATGTACAGTTCTAGGCTTTTATTAGCCGATAAAAATATTAAAATAATATTAGCATCTCATTATGTAAATGTGATTTCAATATGTCTGTCTACTTTCTTTAAAATATTTAGAATTATTCCAGCTATAACATACATACATACATACATAATCACTCAGTATTACAACATAGCTGCTCACACCACGTGCGTTAATTTTATACATGAGTGGCGGTATCTACAGTTTAAAGTCGACTCTTAAGGACATATTTTTTTGGGAAACTTTCATGGCAATTTTATTTTACTCTAAAGCTGGATTCACCCAAGTTCAGTTTTTTGAGAGTTTGTTCCAAAACGATTCACCCACTTTCAAAAATTGTTCTGTAAAAACAAGGATATGGTAACCTTGTTTTTACAACAAGGTAGTGGGATAGCTGAAATAATTTTGGGAGTCGAGATTTTGAATTTTAAAAAAATCGATTTTTGGCCAAAAATATATGAGAATTCTCTAGAAGATCAGTGGCCATTTGGGAACATATAAGAAATAGTACACCATACAGACTATATGCAAATGATAGTCCAGATGGTCCTCTTTCCAACCGTGGTAGTGGGATACTATGTCCCAATAAGAAAACACGCACGATCTTACTCTTCGTTAGAAAAAACTTTTTTGGTCTGGTAACTAACCAATATCAATTACATTACATACAAAATCGAAAAAAAATAAATATAAGGGACTTCCCCTAAAAAGTGATTTTTTCAATGATTCCATTTGCATATAGTCTGTCATATATTTTTGGCAAAACATCGATTTTTTTAAAATTCAAAATCTCGACTCACAATATTATTTCAGCTATCCAATTACCACGGTTGGAAAGAGGACCCTCTGGACTATCATTTGCATATAGTCTGTATGGTGTACTATTTGTTATATGTTCCCAAATGGCCACTGATCTTCTAGAGAATTCTCATATATTTTTGGCCAAAAATCGATTTTTTTAAAATTCAAAATCTCGACTCACAAAATTATTTCAGCTATCCCACTACCACGGTTGGAAAGAGGACCCTCTGGACTATCATTTGCATATAGTCTGTATGGTGTACTATTTCTTATATGTTCCCAAATGGCCACTGATCTTCTAGAGAATTTTCAATCAAAAAATGTATTTTTGCAAAGCCAATTTCAACAATACCATGCCACTTTATATATGACTTTATTGCTTATTGTATTAGGAGGCCTTGGAACGCTCCTTTGAGTATGATATGGTACTCAAAGACCTAGTATATGCCCTAAAATAAGCTTCTAAACAAGTAACCTTGTTCAGCTTGATACTGTTAAACAGTTAACAGTGCTCTGTTAAGAGTAATTTTTGCTCTTTTAATAGCAAATTTTGCACTGTTAACGCTAAATGTGGCGCTGCTAAAATTTATGGATTGCGTCTTGGGTTTTCAAATTCGAATTTATCTTCACACACATCGTTGTGGTTGCATATTTGTTTATCATGTATTGCACGATGATTTTCTTTAACAAAAATTCGACAATACTATGCTTGGCATTGACTTAGGTTAGGTTAGGTAAGGTTAGAGGACGTGTACTTGTCGAATTGACCCATTGTACAACGTCCTAGTTTCTCACACCGCTTATGTTGTGTGTGTTAATTTTATACATGAGTGATGGGACCTACAGATTAAAGTCGACTCCGAACGACAGACTTTTGAGAAACTTTTTCATGGCAATTTTTACCAGAAATCTGCTGAGAGGAAGTCGCCGAAGAAAATACTTTTTGTATTTTGTCTTGATGCCTGGCCTGGGGCTCGAACTCTGGCTTTACGTCTAAAAAGCCAACACACTACCTACTAAGCCTACGGCGACTTCATTGACTTAACTTTCCTCCATTGCCCATTGAATGAATGGCGGGCACTTTCCATGTTTGGCTGGTTTGAACTTCTGAGTAAAATGATTGAAGAGATGAGGCCTTTTGCCAGAATTCACTTTATAGTGCAGCGTGAGATTAAATTTGTTAAGTATGTTTTCAGGTTTTCAGCGACAATTTTGTTTACAGCTGCAATGTATTTAACAGACCGAAGTCTTAGTGCTCTTAACCAATCCAGTTTCTTCCACCTTTTTTTATCACTTTTCGAATGGCTCACGCATGAGGTGTAGTTTTTCGACTGAAAACTCTATGAAATAATCAAGCGGTCTCAGCAAACACTTAAAAATTTTTGTAATAACGCGTCGTGTTTTTGTATAGCATCGGGTGGACTATCTATCGGTTTAAATTGGAATCATCGATTATTCTGAATCTGGCAATACTTATGTCATTCTATTTTGTCATAAAAGTCAGTATATTATCTCGACTGAATTTAATAATTAAATTACACTAGAGCAACGTTGTGATTTATTGGGCCAACGAGAAACTGCACGATGATGACGATTTTGCCAAAAAAAAATCATCTTTTCGGATGAAGCTCATTTTCATTTTTGTGGATACTTTTATAAGCAAAATTGCCTTATTTGGGACTCAGAAAACCCACACGAGGTTTTACAGGTGTCAATGCACCCATTGCGAGTGAGTGTTTGGTACAGCTTGCGGAGCGGAGGCGAGTTCCTCTCAGCAGATTTCTGGCAAAAACTCTGAGAGTAAAAAGTCTGTCGTTCGGAGTTGACTTTAAACTGTAGGTCCGACCACTCACGTATAAAATTAACACACACAACATAAGTGGTGTGAGAAACTAGGTCGTAATCCTGACTGAAGAGTTGTAATGACCAATTATGTATGTTATGTTAACCATTTCGGTCAATGCAGACACCTATCGCACTATGATATCCGATTTTTTTGTACCCGCTCTTCATGGTATTGATATGAACGATGTTTGGTTTCAACGGAATATTGCATCACATGCCACAATCGATTTATTGCTACCAAACGTTTGATGGCCGTTTAATTATCCGAAATGGTAATGTCAATTGGCCGCCAAGAAGTTGCGATTTGACACCGTTGGACTATTTTCTGTGGGACGCCGTTAAAAATTGTTATGCCGGTAAACTAGAGACAATTCAGTTGAACACCAACATTTGTGATGCCATTGCCGAAATACGACCTCATATACTAGAAAAAGTGCACGAAAATTGGTCAGCTGCGGCAGCCATATGAATGAAATAATATTCCATTACTAAGCGAAACAATTGTACTTCACAACAAAAAAAAAATTTTTCTCAAATTTTAAACCGTTTTTATTTGATTGAATTTTTAATTTTAAACTTTTAAATTTCCCAGCCTATACTTCATTTTTCAATAATCAAAAAACACATAAATTTTGTTATTTGCGCAAAAAAAATCCACCAAATTTATTAAGTGCACTCTTACTGAGGCGATCAATTCCCAGGTCAGGCAATTTTCATGCAAGTCTTACAACAATAGCCTTGCATTTGTGGCTAAAATGCCGTTTACTCTTGTCTTTGATTAATTAATTGTTCAATCAGTTAAAGAAAAATCATTTTTTTTATTAATTTTTTACCAGTTTCGGACAGTTATTTCATTAAATCTCCTTCATTAGAATTGTATTTGAAATGATTTCATGATTTTTTATTTATTTATTTTTTTTTTTTTTTGATACGATTGGCTAGTTAAAGGAATTTCGATTAAAATTTAAATGAAAACATTAAAACAACAAAACAAAAATAAATCGTTTGCGATATTTCAAGGTAAACTAATTAATAATAACCCCTCGCCACAAAAACAATACAAAATAAACAAACAGACGATTTAAATTAATTTTTATTTTTATTGAAAATCAATTCAGAACAGAGATGGTACAACGGACTCGAACTGCTTAGAAGCAGGAGGAGTTAATTTTGGTGAAAGTTGTTAAGGCGTTTTAACAAATTACGTACGAATATAAAACTAGATCAGCAGAACTGTTCTTTTTAATTTATTTTGTTTAAAATTAAATTTAAAAACAAAAAAATTCTAACGTCACCGAATATGTCGCCAATACGTATTTCACATATGATTCTCTTGTATAAATTGAAACCTAAGTTATCAAAAAAAAAAAACATTGATTGACATAAAGTGCCATAAATTTTCAATAAAATTTTAAATACTAATGACGCCTGCAATGCAAAAACAACAAAAAATAATTAAAAAATCTTATGTTAGTTTAGAAGCTTTTCCGTTTTTTCTATAATTTGCATGCCATTCACCCCATGTTAGTGTTCAACATCATTATGAAATATTTTTGCTTTGGTCACCTTGAAATCTAATCTAATTTCAGTTTAATAACTTAAAGTGGTTCGGCTAATTAGTCAACAGCTAAACTGGTATCACAGTTTTAAATAAAAATTCTATAAAAACTTAATGAGAAACTACGATGAATTATTCAGAACACATTTTATTCATCATTTTGATTCATCAACTTTCATTAAAATTAATGAAACAAAACAATAGTTTCAGATTAATGTTCATTAATTTCGAATTGGGTAGTTTAGCTGACTAAACAAGCTTTATAAATAATTTGAAAACCAACAAAATTCCAAATCCTGGATATTCTTTGGCCCATAACTCCAATTTTGAGTTTATTCGTCCTTTAGGGGCTTACCCTTTAGGTAGTGATTGATATATTTACAGCCATTTACTGCGATACTGGTTACTTCAAAGGAACAATATTAGTTTGGATCAGGTTGCCATTGGATTGAAAATTTGAAACTTTAAATTTAAAAATGCGATATAAACAAAAACGGGTTGAAGTTTTGCCAAATTAAATTTTTTGTTGTGAAGTAAACGGTGTTTTTTATAGAGGTATAGAACTTTAAGTTGCAATAAAACAACGATTGATTATTCGATTGACATGAATTTTATTTATCCGAAAGATAATCTTGTGGCATTACATTTTAAATACGATCTCTGGCATATGACCGCCACGGCTGGCTCAGATGTAGTCCAATCTGGACGTCCAATTTTCGATGACTTTTTCCAACATTTGTGGCCATATATCGGCAATAATACGGCGAATGTTGTCTTCCAAATGGTCAAGCGTTTGTGGCTTTACCGCATAGACCAATGACTTTACATAGCCCCACAGAAAGTAGTCTAGCGGTGTTAAATCACAAGATCTTGGAGGCCAATTCATAGGTCTAAAACGTGAAATTAGGCGGTCACCAAACGTGTCTTTCAATAAATCTATTGTGGCACGAGCTGTGTGACATGTTGCGCCGTCTTGTTGAAACCACATCTCCTGGACATCATGGTTATTCAATTCAGGAATGAAAAAGTTAGTAATCATGGCTCTATACCGATCACCATTGACTGTAACGTTCTGGCCACCATCGTTTTTGAAAAAGTACGGACCAATGATTCCACCAGCCCATAAAGCGCACCAAACAGTCAGTTTTTCTGGATGTAATGGTGTTTCCACATACACTTGAGGATTACCTTCACTCCAAATGCGGCAGTTTTGTTTGTTGACATAGCCATTCAACCAGAAGTGCGCTTCATCGCTAAACAAAATTCGCTTATAAAAATCGGGAACAACGATAATCTCGTTTTGGGCCCATTCGACGAATCTACGCCTTACTTGATGATCGTTTGGCTTCAAATCTTGCACGAGTTGGATTTTGTAAGCACGCAAACCAAGATCCTTCCGCAAAATCTTCCATAAAGTGAATGGACACAGATCCAATTCCTGTGCTCGATGGCGGATGGACTCATTCGGGTCTTCCTTAATGCTACGCTCTACAGCAGCAATAGCTTCTTCTGTACGCACCGTACAGCGTCTCTGGGGATGCGAGTTATCAATAAGAGTAAACGTGGTGCGAAAACGTTCCATGGTTAATCGAATTAACTGCTCTGATGGACGATTTTGTCGACGATAAAATGGACGTAGTGCGCGATACGTTTTCCGCACAGAACAATTATTTTCGAAATAAAATTGCACTATTTGCAAGCGTTGTTCAGGCGTGAGTCTATTCATGATGAATTGCCAAACCAAACTGAGAATAAATCACTTGACAGCTGTTAAATCGGTCGCCATCTTGAAAAGTAATGCCAACTTAAAATAATTGTTCCGATTAGAAATGGAATATTATTTCATTCATATGGCTGCCGCGGCTAGCCTCTCAGTACCTCATTCAATCGAAACAATTTTCGTGCACTTTTTCCAGTGTATGGGGTCGTATCTCGGCAATGGCATCACGAATGTTGGCCTTCAAATGCTCAATTGTATCTGGTTTGTCGGTATAACACTTTTTTTAACGGCGTCCCACAGAAAATAGTCCAACGGTGTCAAATCGCAGCTTCTGAACTCCAAATACGGCAATTTTGATTATTAACATACCCACCAAGATGAAAATGAGTTTCATCCGAAAAGATGATTTTTTTTCAAAATCGACATCATCGTGCAGTTTCTCGTTGGCCCAATAAATCCCAACGTTACTCAAGCGTAAATCGATTCATTACGTTCAGTACAGATGATATACTGAATTTAATGACAGAATAGAATGACAATAATTTTGCCAGATTCAAAATAACCGGTGTCTCAAATTTAAACCGATAAATAGCCTACCCGACATATATTGCTTTCGAAAGTGATGGAATTTAAAGGATCTTTCTAATTTTTTTCACGATGACAATGTTAGATTAATAGGCTCGATCACCGACAACGTTACAATTACCACCGGAACCCCACATCTATGCAAAAAAATTAAAAAAAGGCAGTCATTCTGAATTTATTAGAAAATATTGAAGAGTGAGAGACCAGAATTTCACACTATTCCACGAAAAATCAAACGTACTGCAAAGAAACTTAATCGTCCGACATTCATAGCGACAGACATTGGTTGCCTTTATCTTAGAAGTATTGCTGCAGGTGCAGCATACATAATTGGTCATTACAACCCTTCGGTAAGGATTACGAACTAGCTTCTCGCAACACTTATGTTGTGTGTGTTAATTTTACGCATACATGACCTGCAGGGACTGTGAATGACAGATTTTTGAGAAACTCTTCATGGCATGTTTATTTTTTGCCAGAAATCTGCTGAGAGGAAGTCGCCAAAGAAATAGTTTTTCATATTTTGTTTAGTAGGAGATGTCTGATCTGGGCTTTGAACAGTGGTTTTACGTCTAATAAGCCAACACGCTATCTACTAGGTGACGGGAACAATGGCAACTGCAGCAGAAAAGTTTAAATTGTGAATCCATTTCCTATGCATATGTACTGGCTGCCCAATGATAGGCTTACACCGCTATGAGTTTCAAAATAAAGTGGCGAGGGATCCCTAAAAGTTTTAATGTCCCTTTCCTGTTATATTGAAGCAAGAGTATCGTGGTAGTAGTATAATGAGAAAAGGAGCCGAACTTATTCAATGCCCTTAACCACATTCATAGGACAACAGATGACAAAATGGTCGTTAAGAGAATCGTCTTCCATCGAACTCCCAGCCAATTTGTTAGCTTTTTCTGATCATACAACATGCAGAAGATGGTTTCTACGGTTCAGAGATAGAGAATAATGTGGAAGACCACCAAAAAAGTTTGAAGATGACACTTTGAGTCGGAAGCAAGTGTCAGAAATGTTAAATGTTGCACAACAAACAAACTCTGACCGTTTTAAAGTTATGGAAAGTGGCCAATGGAATACCGAAAAACTACTTGTGAAACTTTGCTTTGAGGACACGATAAAAGATCAGTGTTTCAGCGAATTCTTACTGGCGATAGAAAATGGATTTATTTTCAGAATCTTAAACGGAAAAAAAATCCGAGATAACCGTCAACTACGACTACAAACCCAGATCGATTCGGCACGTAGGCAGAAAGTCGTACAACGAGTTTCTAGAACCTGGTGAAAGTATGAATAGATTTTGAACCATGTTTTGATCGAAAAGCAACCAGAATAGGCCACATGACACGGCAATGCACCTACACACAAAGCAAACCCGGTGCAGGTGGTAATCAAAAAACATTAGACTGGGAACTGCTATCCCACCCCTCATATTCACAAGACTTGATTCCTTTCGAATGGTATTTGTTTTCATCGATGGGACACGCATTGCCAGAGAAACACTTCGATTCCTATGATGAGGTCGAAATTTTGTGTGGCTTATTTGATTGCTTCAAAATACAAACAGTTTTATAGGAGTTCAATCTATAAATTGCCTGAAAGATAGGAAAAAAGTGTTTAGTCAGCAATGACCAATACTCGTACCATCTTACCAGACATCTTGTACCAATACATCCTGTATAAATTTTCCAAAATAAGTAAAAAAAATTCATTATCTTAATTAAGAAGTTTATAGAATCTATTCATCTATAAAATCATCATAAAGAAATCAATACATCGTCCCACATACACTGTAAATGGTTGAAAAAACTTTTTCAAGTATTGCCATTGGCGTGTGACATTTATCGCCATCTCAGTTTACTTTTGTGTGTGAATTTAGCCAAATGATACTGTGGTTAACACCTTTATTTTTCTTGCCCTATAATTCATTTCTACGGTAATGCAATTAAAAACTTTCATTAACATACAAGTGTATGGAAGCGTATTACATACCTACGATAGGTGTATGTATGTTGCATACATATGTATGTAGATTTCAGGCATGCACAATAGCAACGATTTCATTTAAACTCAATAAATATTTGTTCTAAAACTGAAATTGAAATTAAACAGAGCTTAACTTGAGGAAGAAACAACAAAATAAAAATGCAAACAACATTAAATCGCTTGTAATACAAAAAACAAACAAAAAATGAGAAAAAAATTTAAATTTAAACGCTTTGTCGACAGTCTATGCTAGTGCTTGTGAATGCAACAGCAGGCAACAATACTCGTACAACAGAGCTCAACAGAAAGTGCATTTCAATGAAACGAAACAAAAACAAGAGCAGCAAGAAAATGCTTTCAAGCTAAAATATTATAAGGAACGAAAATTGATTCTTTTAAGAATAATTTTAATGCTCAACTCAAGTAGAGTTGCCAAGTGCATGCAAAATAATTTCTTTCAAATGCAACATGAACTTAACATTACTGCTGAATATGTTGATCTTATTAGTTCCGTAGCCGTTGTCTAGTAGGTAGTGTGTGGGCTTATTAGACGTGAGACCTCGGTTCAAACCCCAGGTCAGACATGTCCAACTAAACGAAATCCGAAAAAACATTTCTGCGCGATCTCCTCTCAACAGATGTCTGGCAAAAACTCTGAGAGTAAAATAAATTTGCCATGAAAGGTTGCTCAAAAATCTGTCGTACGGAATCGACTTTAAAAACTGTAGGTCCCGCCACTCATGTATAAATTTAACGCACACAACATAAGTGGTATGAGAAACTAGGACGTTGTACAATGGGTCAATTCGACCTCCGGGTACTGTACTTGTCTTCATTGACAAGTACACGTCCTCTAACCTAACCTAACCTACAAGGACAAAGAAAGACAAGAGAGGGTATTAATCACTTTGGCCACAGGTCTAGGCTACAAGGTGTAAGCAAAGTAATATGCCAAGCAATCTCCAGTGTCATCAGGCGAGTAGCTATTGTGTTAGTTGCTATCGTTGGTTGGCAATTGTACAAAGAATCTCCTTTGTTGACCAAAACAAATTGGTTATGGTTTGCTCGGTGCTAGACATGGTAGATAGGCAGAACTGTCTTTGAAGGTCAACATGTCATTTTGAATTTTTAAAATCTGAATGAAGATCTGTAATCAGCGACCCCAAAAACCCCTGAGTAACAATTTTTAAGTAAATCTGATTAATTTTTATAAACCTCGACCGCCATATTGGATCCGAGGATTATTGCAAAACCCATGCAGGGCTGTGTAATCACCGTGTGCATCCTGAAAAACGATCGCTATTGCGTCTTTGGAACCAATTCATTCATACACACATATATAAGTAATTAGTCATTAAAATCATTCAATCAGAGTTATAACCTAGCTTCTCACACCACTTGTGTTGTATGTGTTAATTTTACATATGAGTGGCTGTAGGTCCCAGTTTAAAGTCGACTCCGAACGGCAGATTTTTTGTGAAACTTTTTCATGATATTTTTATTTACCTTCAGAGCTTTTGCCAGAAAACTGCTGAGAGGAACTCGCCGAAGATATAAAAATGGAATCAAATCACTTCGCCAAATGCACTGTAATGACTACTGTTAGGTTTCTGGACTGTTGCAGGCTCTGTGATGTAATCTACAGTGAGCGCTATAAGTGAGTCAACACTTTTGTTCTTAAGTATAAAACAGTTTTGTTCTTAAGTATAAAAAAGTTCCTTTATAATGAATTGTTGTTTTTGTTTTAACATTTTATAAGTAATAAATAAATGTTTTTATTTTTGGAAATGTATTCGACTATTCTCATTTACTTCTCTCGCTATCCTAAGAAAATGAATTATTTCAGTGGTGTTTACTCACTTTTGGTGCTGAGTGTATATAGCCCTACTAACATTTTTCTTATCTGCATACATTAAAATTCAAGTGACTAGTTCACTGATCATTATTCTTTTACTGCGGCTGCGATCACTTACATTTGGCATCATACGGCAAGGACGGAACGTATTTTTGTGCTCCTATCGTACATCAAGTGATTGTTATCAATTATATTTGCATCCAATATAAGCTCCATTGGGGATATTTATTGCACCTGTTTTTTGCTAAAAATCTCTGTGAGCGAGATAAAGGAATTTATTTTGAAACGGCAACAAGTTGTCTCTCAAAAAAAAAGCATTCAGCTTCAATAACTTGGTCTATGGTTAGGATTGACACTTTGACTATGGTTATCGCAGTGTGTACAAGTGGCCGCGTAGAACTGAGACCATTGGCCATATCCCATGTCTGAGGCTTTCACACTCTCCTTCAATTTCGATTTCCGATAGGGCGCAACACCATATCATAATTTTTTTGAATTGTTTCGAATGTAGATATCTCAACTAGAACAGTCAATGTCTTCCGTGCTTGTACCATCTCAAAGAAGTTGAGAAAAACCAACTACAGAGTTTTAATATCGTGTGAGCCATCTATCGGTACCATCGGTTATTACGAATCTGGCAATACTTATGTCATTCTATTCTGCCACAAAAATTCAGTATATCATCTGTACTGACCGTAATAAATCGATTTATGCTTGAGCAACGTTGGGATTTATAGGATCATCGAGAAACTGCACGACGATGTCGAATTTGGCAAAAATGATGCTCATTTTCATCTTGGTGGATATGTTTATAAGCAAAATTGCCATATTTGGTGCTCTAAAACCCACACGTGGTCCTACAGAAGTCAATGCACCCATTACGAGTGAATATTTGGTGTGGCTTGTAGAGTGGTGTATTTCTTTGAAAATGAGGACGGCGTAGCCATTATGGTCAATGGAGACACGAATCGCCCGATCCTAACCGATTTTTTTGTACCCGCTCTTCATGGTATTGATGTAAACGATGTTTGGTTTCAACAGGATGGTGCAACTTGCCACACGTCTCATGCCGTAATCGATTTATTGTGTCAAAGGTTAGGTTAGAAGACGTATACTTGTCAATTAAAACAAGTACAGTACCCGTAGGTCGAATTGACCCATTGTACATTGTGTCAAACGTTTGATGGCCGTTTAATTAGCCGAAATGGTGAAGTTAATTGGCCGCCAAGGAGCTGCGATTTGACATCGTTGAACTATTTTCTATGGGGCGCCGTTAAAGAAAAGTGTTATGCCGACAAAGCAGACGCAATTGAATATTTGAAGGCCAACTTTCGTGATGCCATTGCCGAGATACGACCCTATACACTCCGAAAGTGCAAGAAAATTGGTCTAATCGAAAGAGGTACTGTGAGGCCTGCCGCGGCTCTTATATGAATGAAGTTATATTTCATTTCTAACAGGAAAAATTGTACATCACAAAAAAGGAATAAACTTGTGCAAAATTTCAAACCGTTTTTGTTGCATTTGCATTGCATTTTTTAATGTAAACTTTTAAATTGTCCACCCTTTAGTATTTGTCAAGCTTCGGCTTGATTTGAGTAATGGTGCAAGGAGTACACGAAATAAAAAATAAAACCTAAACTACAGAGATTGTTTAAATTCTCATAGGAATCAATTGACACTTGTCAAATGCCAGGAGAGTGTTGTCTTTTCATTTAACAGCAATAAATTTAAAAAATCAGGGAATTGTTGAAATACTCCCGTAGTATACTGAAGACTCCAGTGTTGAATAGTTCAACGTATATTTTTAGAATATAAATAAACAACCTTTATTAATATACTACGTCGTGACATATTTAAACTGTATACACTGTGATCTAGTTATGGAGAAATAGCAGATTGATTTATTCTGTTTAATCCTTTAAGGATACTTAAGCACAATGGCCTAAAAGTAAAACATTTCATATGTGTTTTACAAAACTCACGGCAACACTGTGCTAGACATCACTACACTTGATGATACTCTCGATGTATGCATATGTGTTGGCTTGTCTTGTTGTGTGTAGCTTTCAATACTGACGCTTAAAACCAACACCAAAAATAAAACGAAATTCATTTACTGTGTAAGCACTGAGCATGCGTAACTTCTTATAACTCTGAGTAGCAAGCACTGTTCCATCTTGAGTTTTTTTTTGTTTTTTTTTTTCATTCTTTTTAACGCTCTTTATTTTGTTTTGGTATGGGTTTTTTTACATAAAACTGAAACAGAAACTGAAACAAAAGCTGAGCAGATATATGAGAAAAAGTTTCAAAAGTAGAAATAAAAAAAAATAAAAATATACTAAAAACAAGTGAAATAAAAACAAAAGCAACAATAACAATAACAAACAGAAAATTGTTGATCTTAAAAACAAATAAATACAGCAACAACTCATGTCAAGTGTGTTATTTGATGTGATAATACGTACGAGTCAACTTCGATCAACACCTTTTTTGGTTTTCATACAGTAATTGAGAATTTTTATTTTCTTAAAGAATTCTTAAAAAAACAAAAAGATTTAAATTAAAAAATAAATTTTAAATAAAAAAGAAATAATAAAAAATAAAAAATTTCTTAATCCCAAAAAAAAAAAAAAAAAAAAAAAAAAAAAAAAAAAAAAAAAACAATTGTGCAGAATCAGAATATATGGAAACACAATTAAAAAAAAAATTAAAATAATTAATTAAATTACAAACAAATTATGGAAATAAATGTGCATAAATTTTGAAAAATTTTTTCTTTTGAAAATTATTAAAACATTGTGAAATTAAAAGACAAAAATTTTAAAAAAGACACTGAATTTTAAATAAAAAAATTAAAAAATTTTCTTTACTTTTTATAATTAAAATAATTAATAATTCAAATATTTTAAATATAATTTGTAGGTGCTGATAATTACTAATCATTCGTGTATTTAGTTTTGTGGTGTGCTAAGAACCGTTAATTTTGAAAGTAAAAGAGAACTTTTAAACAAAAAAAAATTTAAAAAAAATGGTGAGTGTTTTAAATTTATTAAAAAACAATTTAAAAAAAAATCAAAAGTAAATTAAAGTAAAATGTAATTGAAACAATTGTTTCCCTAGAGTAACATTCAAATATTTTATTACACATCCCATTTAAAAAGAATTTTTATGCGGATTTAGAATTTTTTTCTCAAAAAGTATTTAACGGATGTGATAAGTGCCAACAAATTCTTGGAAATTTTATGGGACATTAACACCGTATATAAATGCTAAAAATCATTGACCATAAATGAATCATTTTAAATCGTGCACATTAATTAAAATCAATTCATCTGGGCGTTTATATATTTTTTTTCCTCTTTTGACTTTGATTTAATTCAGTGACAGTGGGACAAGATGCTGTATGAAATGTTTGCTCTGCGCGACTTTTTTTATAAATCAATAAAAGAAAGAAATGATTTATTGTACGCCATAAAAGAATCACGTTTTGGAGATCATGATCGTTAAATATGACGTTTTAAAGCATTTTTTAGAACAAAAATAGCCAGAAGTTTGAACTCTATTTCAGAGTGATTTATGATCGATTATAATTCTCTGGTGTTAGTTTAATATATTTTGATCTGGATATAGTAATTTGATCTGGATATAGTAAAAAACAGCATTATCTGCGCCTAGTATCAGTAAATTTTTGTATATAAATTAAGATTTTTGAAGTCGCCGTAGTCTAGTAGGTAGTGTGTTAGCTTATTAGACATAAAAGCCAGAGTTCGGGCCCCAGGCAAGACATCAAGACAAAATACAAAAAATATTTCTTCGGCGACTTCCTCTCAGCAGATTTCTGGCAAATACTCTGAGAGTAAATAAAAATTGCCATGAAAAAGTTTCTCATAAATCTGTTATTCAGAGTCGACATTAAACTGTAGGTCCCATCACTGATGTATAAAATTTACACACACAACATAAGTGGCGTGAGAAACTAGGACGTTGTACAATGGGTCAAGTCGACCTCCGGGTACTGCACTTGTCTTAATTGACAAGTACACGTCCTCTAACCTAACCTAACCTAACTGCTCAGAATCTACTACAGCACAGAATCTACTCCATTTTGAATAAGCATTCTTTGAGTTTAGTAGGTATTCCGTAGTCTAATAGATAATGTGTAGTCTTATTAGACGTGAGGCCTCCGTTCAAACCAGGTCAGATATCTCAAACAAAACGAAATACGTAAAGAAATATTTCTCTGGCAACTTCTTCTTAGCAGATTTCTGGTTAAGACTCTGAGAGTTAAGCATCGCCATGAAAAGTTTCTCCGGTCGTTCGGAGTTGACTTTAAACTGCAGGTTTCGTGTATTTAATTAACACACACAACAAAAGTGATGTGAGAAAATAGGTCGTAATCCTGACTAAAGGCTTGTAATGACCGATTATGTAAATATGAAGGTACTTATTTATATTTCTCAATAGTTTTTTGTATATAAATTAACTGTCCAGCACAGTACCTACATATTGGAATTCGTACTTCATTTTGTGTAAGGATTCTTTGAGTCTTCAGTGGCCTGCCAAAAGATCGAGTTACCAATCTCGGTTAATTCAAAGCTCTGCTAATTGTAAATTCACAATAAAAATATTGTTTACATTTGCTGTAAGAATAGACTTTGCCTCTCTTTATCTTCCTTTCCAAATATCTGTTACATGTTCTGGCTGCAACAGTGTCGTGGCAGCTTACTTCCTCGTAGTTCATTTGCCTGCTCATTATCAAATTCTTGCATTCAGCAGAGCTTAACTTTATTTTCCGTAACTAGCTGATCTAGTTTCCTCAGACAGTTCTTTATTACGTTTAAATTAAATCATCATAAGAGCAGAGCGCTGCGATGGCGAATTGATTCTCAGATAGTATTACTAAGTCCCGTCCTTTGCAATTTTTATATCCAAATTTAAATTGAGCACATCTTTCACTTGGGAAGTGCCGACAAGTTCGCTCATGGGCTTAAAATACTTCATTTTCGTTTCAAAAACTCCCACACCTGACGTATGCGTAATCCACAAAATGTTGCCTATTTTACATAAGAATGTACTGATTCTGTTCAGGTGTAGCTACAGCGGACACTGTCAGGCACTCGATTCATTAGGTCAGGAAATTCTTTAATGAATTTAATGTTCGAATTTTCTTCCATTATCCAAATCATATTCTCGAACGCTTTGGTCTTTCACAACCGTGTACAGTGGATTAAAATTCAACAGACTTTGCAGTGCCTCTGTAGAACAGGTTTTCATTGCCTCTGTTAAAACAAAACACACTAGTCCATGCATCTTGTCCAACTCTATTTGAGCTATCTTCAGATTTGTTCTACTTGCCCAGACTATTGCTCGGTTAGATTAGAGAACGTGTAGTTATCAATTAAGACAAGTGCAGTGCCCGGAGGTCGAATTGACCCATTGTACAACAATGAGGCCCGGTTAAAGCCCCAAAATTTTCTTGCAGATCTTCTGCATATCATTGTGCCATGTTTGCCCCTTCCTGACATTCTCTCTATATGAAAGCGATGTCCATGTCAAAGTGATATTTCAGAAAATATCTCATAAAGAGCCAAACTATTGATGCCAATTCAATGAAAACTTGTAATTGTAATTAAAAATCTGCAAAAATCTATAAATTCTAGGGTCCACAATTTCTTACGATTTTGACTACTTTTTGCAACATTGGTGTACCACGGTAAAATCCCCTTTAGAACCACCGATTAAATATTACGTTAGAAAACAGCGCAAGACAAAAAAATCACAACTACAATCCTTTTGTCAGGATTACGACCTAGCTCCTCAAGCCACTCATGTTGTGGCAGAAATCTGCTGAGAGGAAGTCGCCTAAGAAATATTTTGTCATATTTCGTTTTTGTTCGAGATGTCTGACCTGGGGTTTAAACCGTGGCCTCACGTCTAATAAGCCAAAACACTACCTACTATAATACTATCGGTTACTTTCGTGAATATTACAGCGCTTTGCCTCTTCAAACATTGTCGGAATGCAGAGTGCTTATGAGTGTAAATATGGCGTAAACAAAGTGCGTTAGAGTTTACAGCGGTTGCCACAATTTTCGACTCCAACGATCGCTATATTCGATATAGTTTGGGAGCGAGTGTGCTATTTAACTTGCAAACCTTGAAGTCTAGCGTATGATGTTCGTTGTCGGCGTTGAGGTTAGGATCAGGGAGGGAATTGTTACTTACGAATTTAAATTTTGCAAACGCTGATCATGTGTAAAAAAATCAAAATTTTTAAACAACCCACACTAACTGATTAGCAGTTATTCACTAATTTTATTGACTGGGCCACCCTAATTTCACATTTTTTTTTTTTGTTAATTTTGTTTTATAATTTTGAACTTACTTTGCCAATTTTGCGTTTCGAATATTTAATATATTTCGACTTAATGATGCTAGTTCACCCACTTAAAGAATTTTAAACAAATAAATTAAAGTTCTTAATAAATGTTGTCATTGGCAAAAAAATAAAAAAAATTAAAGCATGAGACAGCAAATTGTCCCGATTTAGATGGGGAAAGAACGGAATTTTTGGTTAACATTTATGGTAAGGAATTCTAAAACACAATGATGGCGAAAGGCAAATATTTGTGCTAAATTTATTTCTTATTTATTGTTTATAAATTAAATAAAGCCCGTGACAGTGTTACCATTAAAGCTGTCATTCACAAAGAGACCATCAATTAAAAAAAATTTCATAAAGCAAACAATAAATTAAAGAAGAAAACCAAAATAATTTGAAAAACAAATTAAATATTCGTATTAAACAATGCTTATAACATATCTTATATGAAAATAAATGGTAATTAAAAACAAAGAAGAAGAATAAATAAAATAAAATTAAAAAATAAAAATTCTTAAAGCATGAAATAACATTTATGGGCATGTAGGCGTCTTCCCTTTGTTCTTAACGAGCTTATCATTGATAAATATTTTTTATTTATTTTATTAGTTGTTCTTATTGTAATTAAAATAAATTAAAACAAAATTAGCAGGAATGTTTATAAATTTTTTCATTCTTGCTCCGTTTAATCACATTCACATTCGATTTCTGTGCGAATTCTGCTAGTGGAACGAACTCCTTCCTATACACTATAATCAGGTTTAAATTATTTTGTAGGTGAACATCATCATCATCATCATCATCATCATATTAATAAAATATTATTTTGTATTTAGGAAATCCATCTTAATTGGTGAAACATGTTTATTTGCGTAAAATGAATTAAAACAGAGAAAAAAAGCAAAAACTACCATCATTGTTAATGGCAGTGAAATACATTAACAAACCAAATTACCTGGGGTTCGTTTCTTGTGTCTTTGGTTTTTAATTCTTTTAAAAATCGTATCTTTTTGAAGGCTTTCAATATTGGGCAACCTGACCATTTGCCACTGAAGTTGTGTGCGAGTATATTCTAACGTTACAACTCAGATTAAGCCGATCATGTTAGTCAAAGTGTTTGAATTGTAAGTGTATTGTGGCAGATTTGATTTTTGGTTTTGAAAATTGAAGCAAAAAAAAACCGCAAAATTCGCAGAATTAAGTGAAGTGTTCAGATAGGTACCCTTACATACATACACAATTGGTCAGGATTACGACCTAGTTTCTCACACCACTTATGTTGCATACGTTAATTTTTATACATGACTAGCGGAATCTACAGCTTAAAGTCGCCTCCGAACGTCTGATTTTTGAGAAACTTGTCATGGCAATTTTTTTATTTACTTCCAGAAATTTTGCCAGAATTCTGCTGAGAGGAAATTGCCGAAGAAATATTTTTTCTATTTCGTTTAGTTGGGATTTGAACCCAGGCCTCACGTTAGTTACCACGGCGAAACATTAACGTTTTAAATAAAAAAACCCTAGACAACTATAGTGCTGACTTTCAGGACAGGAATTGTACTGGCTTGTCTCTCTACATGTGCGGCTACTGCTACCACCATTAAAAATAAAGAAACTATAGTGGAATCAGATCAAATAATCTTCAGCAAAATGAAATCCGAAAAAATATTTCTTCGGCGACTTCCTTTCAGCAGATTTCTAGTAAAAACTCTAAGAATAAATAAAAACTTGCCATGAAAACTTTCTCAAAAATTAGACGTTTGAAGTCGACTTTAAACTGTAGGTTCCGGCACTCATGTACAGGGTGGGCATAAAAAAAAGCAAAAACGGTTTGAAATTTTTATTATTTTGTTGGTAAGTACAATTGTTTCGATTAGAAATTGGAATATTATTTCATTCATATGGCTGCCGCGGCTGGCCTCACAGTACCTCATTCGATAGGACAAATTTTCGTGCACTTTATCGAGTGTATGGGGTCGTATCTCGTTGGCCTTCAAATGCTCAATTGTATCTGCTTTGTCTGCATAACACTTTTCTTTAACGACGCCCCATAGAAAAGAGTCCAATGGTGTCAAAGCGCAGCTTCTTGGTGGACAATTGACTTCACCATGTCGGCTAATTTAAAGCACATCAAACGTTTCACGCAATAAATCGATTGTGTCGTGAGATGTGTGACAAGTTGCACCATCCTGTTGAAAACAAACATCATTCAAATCAATACCATGAAAAGCGGGTACAAAAAAAATCGGTTATCATGGTACGATAAGTGTCTCCATTGACTCATTGACTGCAGTGATTGCGCCTCATTTTCAAAGAAATATGGACCAATGATGCTTCCGCTCCATCAGCCGCACTAAACAGTCACTCATAATTGGTGCATTGGCATATGAAAGATCACGTGTGGGTATTCTGAGCGCCAAATTCGATTTTTTGCTTATTAAAGTACCCATAAGATGAAAATGAGCTTCATCGTTGGCCCAATTGCTAATAAATCCCAACATTGCTCAAACTTAAATTTATTCATTGCCTTTAGTGGAGATAATAAACTGAATTTTGTAACAGAATAGAGTGACATAAGTATTGTAAGATTCGAAGTAACCGATGGTTCAAATTAAAATCGATAGATGGCCCACCCTATATAAAATTAACACACACAACATAAGTTGTGTGAGGAGGTGGGTCTTAAAAGTCATATTCAGGACTATGACGTACGTATGTTGTGCATAAATTAGGTAGCATTTGACCGATCGCATGATTGTAATTGATTGTGGCCGCAAGAAAAAATACTGACGGGGTGAAATCGTATGATTTGGGGTAGCCAGTTCATATTACCCCCTACGTGAGATGACCATACCCTTAAAAATGCTTGGGAAGAATATGTAATGGAGCACATGACCTGTGTAATGGCCTTTCTAACGTTGTTCTCAAACAAATAGGGACCGACGATGATGCCAGTCCAATCTCCATACCAAACAGGGGCAATATTTCGGCAAGTCGTCCCAAATTTAAGAATTTTTTTTTTTTTTGCTTATTACCCATTCATCCAGAAACGTAGGATATGAGGGTCAGTTGCCAAATGCTTCTGACACCATACAGCGAACTCGTATCGTTGTCTGAGGCAGACCCCGGTGATTTGGCAAAACGACGTGAGGCCACAGTTCAAACCCAAGGTCAGACATCTCAAATGAAATGAAATATGAAACAAATATTTCCCCGGCGTCTTCCTCTCTGCAGTTTCTGGCAAAAACTGTAAGAGTAAAATAAAATCGCCATGTAAAGTTTTATCAAAAATCTGTCGTTTGGAATCGACTTTACACTGTAGGTCACGCTACTCATGCATAAAATTAACACACACAACATAATTTGTGTAAGAAGCTGGGTCGTAAACCAGACTGAAGAGTTGTAATCACCAATTATGTATGTATGTGTGTGTCATTATCGAATATAAAAGAAACTATAAGATTGCTTTTTCATTACAAAGGTTAATGACTTTTACATTTCTTTTGTGTATGTTTACAAAAATATGTCTTAGAAGACTTGAATTTATTCATAATTTCAATTTAGACCATGTGCCTCTAGTCCAAAGCAGTAATTTATTCAACAAACTATCACCAATTCGATTAGAAACCCTTTTTAACCCATAAAGAAATATGTTGTTGTATGTGGCTTAAGGTTGATTAATTAATACGAATACAAATTAATTGTGAATTAATTATTAACAGACAGATATTTGAAAAATTCTTCTAATTGAGCACGCGTTTAAAGAAACAAAGTTTTTTTCTTTAGTCTTTCGTTCTGTTTGGAAATTTATGTATGGGTAACATATTAGGAAAATAAAAAGTTGGTTTCTTAAGTCATTAAATCTTCTGCTATAATTTATTGTTTACAAAACATTAGCGAAAAAAAAATAAAAATTTATTCAGTTTGGCTTTTTAAATAAATTTTGGTTTTGCCATTTCATTCAAATCATTTGCATATTTAATTAATTGCCAATGAAAATTTATTCTGTTTTTAACTTTCAAATATTTAGATACGTTCTAAGACCTCTTTATAAAACTAACCTCTCCAAATACATAAGTGTTTTTATTTTTTTTTTTTTAAGAATACTTTCTTTGGAACTTTCTTTTGTTGAATATTTTAAAAATTTTTTCTTTTAATTAAAACGATAAAAGAGCGGTGATTTGTTAGAATTTTAAAAATTCTTTTGTTAATGAACATGGCTAGAATGTGTTGAAATGCCTAATGAATTTAGTCTCATAATGTGTGTACATATGTATGTTTGTTGAATATTTATATTGAAGGTCATGAGCAAATTTAAGTTTCTCTATTCATAGTTAGGCATATGAAAAAAATTTAAAAAAAGTTAGGTTTACTTTAACTATGATCTCATTTCAATTGATTTAGAAATAAAGTGAATGATTTTTTGTTTTTATTTATTTTATTTATAAAACATTAAGGAAATCAATTTGAAGTTTATTAAACGATGAAAGCAATCATATTTTGCAATTAATGTACAGATAAAGTCGCCGTAGTCTACTAGATAGTGTACTGGCTTACTAGACGTAAGGCCAACGGTAAAAACCCCAGGTCAGACATCAAATCGAAAATATGACAAAATATTTCTGCGGCGACTTCCTCTCAGCAGATTTATGGCAAAAACTCTGAGGGTAAATCAAATTGCAATGAAAAAGTGAAGTCGCGCCTCTTCTGTATAAAATTGATGGTGAGAGAAGTTAGATCGTAATCTTGAATGAAGGCTTGTAATGACCAATTACACAGCCCTGCATGGGTTTTGCAAATAAGATGGCTCCAGGTGTTTCCTAAGGCATTTCTGGGTGGGTTCAAAAACTTTCCATCACGTCAGGTTTTCGAGAAAAAGGGGGTTGAAACCCCTAAAAATAGCGTTTTTGGACATTTTTGAAAAATTGTAGAGCTAAACACGGACGTGCTAGAACCATCGCTATTGTCAGAAATTGACAACTGATCTTTGCTTTTTAAAATGAGCCCAAAGCCAAATTGTTTGTATGCACCCTTAAAGTAGGGGGTGGGTTTATGTCAAGGGGTGCAAGAGAATAAGAAACACATTGCGGAGGTCCTTAAAAATTAATCAGATTTACTTGAAAATTGTTACTCAGGGGTTTTTGGGGTCGCTAATTACAGATCTTCATTCAGATTTAAAAAATTCAAAATGATTCATGTTTAGCGCGCAAAATGCCTTCGGAAACACCTAGAGCCATCTTATTTGCACAAAAAAAGTCTTATATTCCAATAAATTTGAGTAAAGTGTACTCTACTCTATGTCCAGAGTTTATAATTTTTTTATTATAAGAACCCCAAGAACTTACTTACTTACTTGGCCACTACAACCCTTTTGCGAGGATTACAACCTAGCTTCTCAAGCCATTCATGTTGTGTGTGTTAATTTTATACATGAATGGTGGTGGCACCTACATCTTAATGTCGTCTACGAACCACAGATTTTCTGAAACTTTTCATGGTAATTTTATTTCACTCTCACTGTTTTTGCCAGAAATCTGCTGAACTGTAGTCTACCTCTCACTACCTCCTACACTACTGCCTCTTCAATGAACAGCATCTAGTCTTGGTATTTCCTCTTCAAACATTTTTGAAGCACCTGACAGACTGTTTTGATGATGTCCAGCAAATGGATGTTTAAGAAGGGGATTGTATGTAGCAGCATTGTTTTTATTCTTTTTTTATTTTTTTCTTTTTATTCTTTTTTTCATTTGAAAGTTTACATTTAAAAATGCAGTCAAACAAAAACGATTTGAAATTTTGCCAAATTTAGTACAATTGTTCCGGTTAGAAATTGAATATTATTTCATTCATATTTCTGCCGCGGCTGGCCTCACAGCACCTCATTCGATCGGACCAATTTTTATGCACTTTTTCGACTGTATAGGGTCAAACATATCTCGACAATGGCATCGCGAATGTAGGTCTTCAAATGCTCAATTGTCTCTGGTTTGTCGGTATAACACTCTTATTTAATGGCGACGCTCTGAAAATAGTCCAACAATGTCAAATTGCAACTTCTTTACGGCCAATTGACTACCACAATTGTGGCTAATTAAACGACTGTCAAACGTTTGATGCAATAAATCGATTGTGGCATGAGATGTGTGACAAGTTGCACCATCCTGTTGAAGCCAAACATCGTTCACATCAATACCATGAGAGCGGGTACAAAAAATTCGGTTATCATGGTGTGATAGGTGTCTCTGTTGACTGTAATGCTTGCGCCGTCCTCATTTTCAAAGAAATATGAGCCAATGATGCCTCCGGTTCACACGCCACAATTAACACTCACTTGTAATGTATGCATTGGCTTCTGTAAGACCACGTATGTCTTTGTTTGACAATTTTGTTTGTTAGCGTACCCTCCAAGATGAAAATAAGCTTCATCCGAAAAGTTTTTTTTTTGGCAAAATCGCCCTCATCACGCAGTTTCTCGTTGGCCTAATAAATCTTAACGCTGCTCAAGCGTAAATCGATTCATTACGTTCAGCGGAGAAAATATACTGAATTTTGTGACAGAATAGAATGGCATAAGTATTGCCAGATTTGTAATAGAAATCGCCGTAGTCTAGTAGGTAGTGTGTTGGCTTATTAGACGTAAGTCCACGGTGCAAATCCCAGGTCAGGTATCTCCAACTAAACGAAATATGAAAAAATATTTGTTAGGCAGATTTCTGGCAAAATTTCTGGGGGTAAAATAAAATTGCCATGAAAAAGTTTCTCAAAAATCTGTCTTTCGGATTTGACTTTAGACTGTAGGTCCCGCCACACAACATAAGTGTTGTGAGAAGCTAGGCCGTAATCCAGACTGAAGGATTGTAATGGCCAATTATGTCTGTATGTTGCTTAAGCGTAAATCTAGTCATTATGTGGAGATCAAATACTGAATTTTGTGAGAGAATAGAATGACATAAGTATTGCCAGAATCGATATGACCGATAATTCAAATTTAAACTGATAGATGGCCCAACCGATACACTCACTAGAATTTTAATAGTTTGGGGATCACAAAATGCTATATAGGAAGTAGTATGCAAACCAACTTTCTTCTAAGAATATTTTTTTTTAAATTTTCAATTCAGAATCTTTGTGTTTAATATATGGGCAGATAAATTAGAATTATTTATTGTATTCTTTAAAATTAAAAAATAACCGTAGAAACCTTCCAAGAAACTGAACAAATAATTATTATCACTTAAACTAAATTCAAGAATCTAAACAAAAGCCTTTAATAGGCATTAAAAATTTTAATGATTTTAGACTTCATAAATGGCAAAAAAAAAGAAAAACAAAAATTATAATTATTGCCGTCATCGAACGAGCAACACCTACAATTGAAAACAATGACATTGTATTACAAAACACCTGTGCTAAAAATTAGAAAACAGAAAGAAAAATTCACAATTAAACAAAAACCAAATGAACAAACAAAAGTTTAAACATTTTTCCCACTTAAAATGTTCGATACGCATTACAAGTGATGCTACATCGCGCAATAATGAATGGAAACTCAACTTATCTTGTACTGGAAATCTTAAACAAATACTTGTTCTTCTCTCTCGGCTATGAACATAAATTGAGTTTCTTAACATGGAAAACCAGAGATAAACTAGTTTAAGTTTTTCAAACTGAACTCAAATGTATGTTTGTTTGTTTTTCAACTGACCTTGAGATATAAAAAAACAACAAAAAACACAAACGTAAAGTATGACAAAACTGTTGAACACATTTTTAAATAAAAGAAAATTTTTAAGCCATAAATTAATTTTTTTTTTTTTAACATGTGGTTTAATTTTCAACTACCACAACCATAATAACAATAAAAAATGTGTGGAAAAAAATTATAAATTTTTTATGGCAGATTCTAACAATTAAAATTTAAAAAAAATTTTTTTTTTGTAATAACTTAGCAGCATGTGGGTTTCGTTTATCGTGTATAAAAAACCTTACTTAGAGCATAAAATATTATAATCAACAGACATAAGTTTGCGGTCAAATATCACAGCATAACACTGCCACACACTGTACATGAACTTCCGGTAAGAACCGCTTAAAACTGTAGTCTGGGCATAAACAATTTGAAAAACAAAAAACAAAAGAGAATTAAACCAAGAATAAACCCACTTTACAAAGCCCTATGCAATATTCAAAGTTCAGTTTTGTATTTGTGCCATCAACATTACCATTACCATCTCCATCATCATCATCATTATCTCCATTATTGTGGCTGCCATGCCAATGAAAAGTTCAATGCTGTTCTCGAAGAGTTTCCATTGAAATTACCTTTAAAAACGTTAAGAAGTGAGAAAATGCCTTAAAAATAAATCAATTGGAAAACGATGAAAATCTTATGGCAGCAGATTGTTGTTTTTGGGTTACACCATGCAGCACAAAAATCTCTGTATATTGTTTAATTAATTTCATATTTTTCTCTTATTTTCATTGCAGAATTACGTTCATACACTTTGCCTACTACTGGCTCTCAGTACACGATCATTTGCTCAGTACTTTCAATCCAACTACTATGAGCCAGTATCGAATTATTTAGAGCCTGCAGCGTCCCAGCAGCAAAACATAGGCTACAATTACAATCCACCACAAAAGTCGGGTTACAGCTATCCAGTGCCACAGAAACCTTTTGAATTGCCAACCAAAGGTTACTCTTATCCACAGCCTAAGCAACCATTGGAATATCCCAAGCCAACACCCGCTAAACAAGGTTATTCATATCCTCAGCCAACGGTGAAATTTGATTTACCCACCAAGAAACCACAACCACAAGTACCACAACCAACAAAATCCGGTTATAGCTACCCTAAGCCAACAGTGAAATTTGAATTGCCTAAACAGCCCATTAAATCGGGTTATGATTATCCGAAGCCAGAAATTAAGTTTGAATATACAACAACAACAACACGAAGACCAACACCACCACAGCCACAAAAGCCTGGCTATTCCTATCCCACACCAGCTGTAAAATTTGAAATTCCCAAAACTACTAGAAAACCCACACCAGCTCCTCAGAAACCTGGCTACAGTTATCCCACGCCAGCTGTTAAATTTGAATTGCCTACGCAAAAAACTGGTTATTCTTATCCCACACCAGCTGTTAAGTTCGAAATTCCCACCACTAAGAGAACTACACCGGCTCCTCAAAAACCTGGTTACAGTTATCCCACACCGGCTGTTAAATTTGAATTGCCCACCAAACCTACACAAAAACAAGGCTATTCTTATCCCACACCAGCTGTTAAGTTCGAAATTCCCAAAACTACTAGAAAACCAACGCCAGCTCCTCAAAAACCTGGCTACAGTTATCCGACTCCTGCTGTTAAATTTGAAATACCCACCAAACCTCCTCAGAAAACCGGTTACTCTTATCCCACTCCTGCTGTTAAATTTGAAATACCCACCAAACCTCAACAGAAAACCGGTTACTCTTATCCCACACCAGCTGTTAAATTTGAAATACCCACCAAACCTCAACAGAAATCCGGTTACTCTTATCCCACACCAGCTGTTAAATTTGAAATACCCACCAAACCTCCACAAAAACCCGGTTACTCCTATCCCAAGCCAACCGTTAAATTCGAATTACCTAAACCCACTCAAAATGTCGGCTATTCCTATCCCACTCCTGCTGTTAAATTCGAAATACCCACCAAACCTCCACAAAAAACCGGTTACTCCTATCCCCCTCCCCAAGTTAAACTTACATATCCCACACCTGTAAGAAACGGTTACTCATATCCCAAGCCAGCCACTGCATTTGAATATTAATTGTGATTACACTGCTATCCTGCCTTCCCTCCTCCCTACCACTCCTTAACTTAACTTAACTTAGTTTGTTCATCGTTAGTTTAATTCTCTAATAGTGTTGTTAAGTTTACGAGTCTTGAACGAATGAATCCAACAAACGAATCATAGTCATTATTAATTAAATTATTAATTAAAATCCAATATGCATGATGGAACCGATTTAATACTCGATTTTATAGAATTTAATTGAAATGAAGAAGAAGAAGAAGAAGAAGAAAAAATTACAAAAACAAAAACAAAATAGTTTAAATAAATAATTTTTAAGTTTTAATTTTAAGAATTTTTCTAAGAAAACAATGCAATTAAACGAATGTTTAAATATTTTTTAAATAAAATGAAAAAAAAATTATGTCTGTATGTACAAAAATTGTGTGTGTGTTTCTTTATAAAGGGTGGACCATTTTAAAGTTTAAATTTAAAAATGTAATTTCAACATAAACGGCTTGATATTTTACCAAATTTGTGCTATTGTTGTGAAGTTCAATTGTTCCGGTTCAAAATGGAATATTATTTCATTCATTCGGCTGCCGCGGCTGGCCGCACACTACCTCACTCGATCGGAATAATTTTCATGCACTTTTTCGAGTGTGTGGTGTTGTATCTCGGCAATGGCATCACGAATATAGGCCTTGAAATGCTCAATTGTCTCTGGTTTGACGGCATAACACTTTTCTTTAACGGCGCCCCCCAGAAAATAGTCCAGTGATGTCAAATTGCAGCTTCTTAACGGCCAGTTGATATCACCGTTTCAGGAAATTAAACGTTCATCAAACTTTTGACGCAATAAATCGATTGTGCCATGAGATGTGTGGCAAGTTGAACCATCCTGTTGAAACCAAGCATTGTTCACATCAAAGCCATGAAAAGCGGGTACAAAAAATCGGTTATCATAGTGCGATAAGTGTCTCCACTGACCTTAGTACCGTAGTGATTGCGCCTCGCTTTCAAAGAAATATGGGCCAATGATGCCTTCGCTCCACAAGCCGCACCAAGCAGTCACTCGTAATGGGTACATTGGCGTATGTAAGATCACGTATGAGTATCCTGAGCAGAGATCAGCAATGAATCGCTTTTTCGCTACTCATAAGTACTCATGAAATTTTGAGTATAAGTGTGTCAACAATATTGAAATTTAACTACTCTGATTGATTCTAGTGAGTACGAACAACATTGATTTATAAGTACAGGTTGCAATGAGTATGAGTACAAACTCATACCATTCGAAATATGTTTGATTCATACGCCTACTCATTTAGATTCATAAATTTAGAAAAATACTTATAGTACTCATAAATGATTCATCAGATTGGAATCATTCATAAAAAATTACAGTCTTAGTTGTTGTTGCATTTACAAAAAAAAGAAGAAAGAAAAAGACAAAGACAGCAAGCAAAGCAAACACACAACCTTCTAGTGAGTATTGTAGTGTTCGTACGCGAATCATATTTATTTTGTGATTCTTGTAAATGTTGAGTCATGGAGAGTTGAAATCAAAAACATCATGCGTATTGTTAAGTATGAGTACCATGAGTATTTCAAACTTTGAATATTAGTAGTATGAGTATGACATTAAAATAAGTATGAATGCGTATAAGTATCAGAAATTATGAGTATGATCTGAATCTACTCATCGTTTTGAATACTCATTGTTGACCTCTGATCCTGAGCACCAAATACAACATTTTTGTTTATTAACATACTCACCAAGATGAAAATAAGCTTCATCGTTGGCCCAATTTCTAATATTAGTTTTAATGGAGATAATATACTGAATTTTGTACCAGAATAGAGTGATAAAAGTATTGCCAGATTCGAAATAACCGATGGTTCAAATTTAAATCGATAGATGGTCCAATG
The DNA here is from genome assembly GCA_932273835.1 of Sarcophaga variegata. Taxonomy (NCBI): domain Eukaryota; kingdom Metazoa; phylum Arthropoda; class Insecta; order Diptera; family Sarcophagidae; genus Sarcophaga; species Sarcophaga variegata. Next base: position 22,044,067 of record OW026362.1, on the reverse strand, counting down.
ATTTCTAAAATGTGAAAGTACACATCTATTAAGTATTTTTTCAATACAGAAGATACCTAAAAATTATGTGTTTTGTAGACGTTAAGTAATGGTAAAACTATAGCCAGGTTAAGCTTCAGGAATGGAGAAATAATTTTCATCACGATATTTTCCAATCCGTTCAATGGATCCTCATCAACGGCACTTCTTTCACCCGTATCTCAATCTTTTCTAATAGCTAAGCTGCTAGTAGATCCCTCTCGAGCATTACGGTCAACTCTAAAAGCGTTAGAGAGTGTCTCCGTTGTCTTGACGTGTCTCTGGGCGCCTTAGTGTATCACTTGTTTGGATTCGTGGGCACAGGACATTCCAAGCAACTGTATGGCTTGACTTGATGGGGATTGGGTTACAAATAATGGCTAGGATGTATAAAACTCATCACTAGCTTATGGGAGGAAGACCACGGGAGCTGTAATGAGCCTCAACCAATTTATGAGCATATTAAAATGCCTGAGGTATGATAACGCTGGAGACAGATATGAAGAAAGATTTCGTGACAAACTTCTACTAGAGTAGGTGCACTTCTTCCGGAATCCTGGCCAATCGAATTGGATATGGCACTCACATCTATTAAATTGGCGATTAGGTGAGAATTCTCCTAAGATATTAATATATCCTGGGTCAATGAGGATTTCAGCTCCACTGCCAGACTCACTTGGTCCTTCTGGCGCACCAACGAACTAGTCAAACTTGATCGCAATATCATCTCGATCACAGTGGCCATCGTTACAGGTCATAGCGGAAAGACTGCAGCTCCTACCAAACGACTTTTGTCGTGGTTGTGGAGGAGCAAACTGTCATCTACTTTCTTTATCAATGCCCATCTCTTGCAAAGTACATCTATTGACTATTGACATCAAGGATACTTTTAATATGCGCTGACCAACTTCTTTGATGAGTTTGCTGGAATTCAGGCAGGACAGGGAATGCGACTATCTGTGGCGTCGCAATGAGCTGTTACATGTAGACAAGTGAGCTTTGGTAATCAAAGCTACCACTTCAACCTACCTCCCTACCTACCTAAGTGAAATATGTTCTGAAAAGACTTTCAAAGAAACGAGGCAAACTTATTTGTGGCTTTAAAGATAGAAAAAGATTTCTGTTCTGAAATTGAAGCAGAGAGTCGCTAATTGATTGACAGACAGTGTTTTTTGCAATTTGATTTATCGATTATCGATAAAATATTCGATATTTATTTTATATTTTAAGTTTGGTCAACTATTGAACTTGTTTCTGTGAAATATTTTAACTTTATGTTGTATTTAAAAACGATTGTTGCCTTTGATAACTCCAACAGATACATCAGAATATATCAAAAACAGCTCCTTCACAAAAATTCACCACATTTGGGCATTATTAAGCAAAAAAGCTTTTAAAACATTTCATATTTTAAATTCTAAAACAAAATTAAAGTATATGCGCGGGTGTAGAAGTAAATCTTTGAATAATTTTTAAAATTCGAAGACGATTAAAAGTCGCATTTAAAATATCATGAGCAATAAATTTTATTGATTTCTAAACTAATTTGAAAATATTTGCAATTTAAGCACTGAAGACCCCATTTTATAAATAATACTAGATGTAAATAGCGCGTGTTTCCGCGCCACGAACTAAAATAAATTTGAAGGAAAGACATTACACAAATGTCCAATTAATTTTGGATCATTTTATTGATTTTGTTTCCCATTGTCCTGATGATTCAGATGAACGGGCCTGAGTAGTACGCATTCGATCAGTTTCTAATCTCACTTCTCGTTGTTAAATGTTTCACGAACGGGTCTCAGCGGCATATACTCGAAAATTTTCCAGTCTTAATGCTCGTCTGATTCTGAGGCTCGCAATGCTCTTTTTTCTTCCGTGCTTGAGGTGTAGGTCGACCAATTGCTTGTCATTCATTTTGAATAATTTTCAGTGACGCCATCCATCGGAAATTAATCGCACCAACCTCCGTCGATTCATGCACAACAACTTTGTTAAAGAATGCACAGTGTACGATTTAATTGATTTTAAATAATTTTCAGTGGCGCCACCTGCCGGAAATTGGTCATACCAACTTAGAAACCTTCGTCGGCTCATGAGCAACAACTTTGCTAAAGATCATAACATGATCAAATGCATAGTTTACGATTCTATAAGGTACATACAAATAAACATTCATTTTTATATATGTGGGCTATGGGAGGTGACACGCCCTCTATAGCCAATCCGTCCATTTTGTTCATATATACGTCAAAGTCGTCCATACAAAATTTGAGGACTCTAGCTGTAGCAGTTTATGAGATATGCGACATTAAATACTTATTAGGTATGTGGGCGTGGAACGTCGCCTACTTGAAATTTGAAAATAAAAAGTAACCTATAACTCCTTCCAGACATACAGGAAGATACTGTGAAAATTTCAAGAAAATTGGTCCAGCCGTTTAGCCGTCTATAGACTTCAAACAGACAAACAAACCCACAAGATTTGAGAAGAATTTATTTTCCATAAATTATTTGAGATCACGAGAAACTTATAGAATTAGGCAGCTGCGAAGAAAATGTATATTTTTTTGGAAAATACACTTAGCATGGAAGAAAAAGTTGTTTTAATTATAATTCTTTTTAGACCAACACTTACGAGATGAGCCCTATTCATGCAGTGCATTGTGTTGGAATACAGGGAAGATAGTACATAAGAGGAAGGAAAGAGGAAAGAGCATTTGCTTTTTAGTAATAGTTCTCACTTTCTTTTTTCTATTGTGATTAATCATATATAATGTCAACCATTGACAATCACCTCTGAGAGTATGTATAATGAAAGTGCCATGAAAAAGTTTCTCAAAATAGTTTGATAACTACTTTAGGTAAAGTCTAGCTATTGTTGGTCGAAATAATGCTGTATATTTTACTATAAGCTATTCGTGCAAAGACATAGCCATATCCATAGTATACCCCCGCCACTAAAGGTCCCAGAATCTTTCCGTCTATTGGAACAGATGGTTGGAAAGATATGGAAAGGAAAAATCTCTTCTCAAAATGAATGGATTTGAGGCAAAAAAATTTTTTTTTTGGAAAACTGCAATAAAAGAAGGTTTGAGCCACTATTTAATCACACTCTATCGCTAAGGATTCGCTCGGGTTAGTAAACAGCCTTTTGACAGGAAACTGTAGAGTCAATGAAACATTGTTCAGAATTGGTGTTGTCTCGAACCCAACATATAGCTTCTACGATGATGATAATGAATCATTAGGACACATTCGTGCAGCCTACGGAGGCATTAAAGTATCCCAGGAAGAAAAATCTGTTGACTCCGAGCAGCATCCTGAACCACAATACGGAGGAGGAGACATTATAGAGGAGCAGACACTATAGAGATACCCTATAAAGTTTGTATTGAGTATAATAGACAGTACGCTTGCAGTACTAAGGCATCTTTTTACGATGATAACAATGATAACCATGCGGAAAGAATAATTTTTGTTTTGTTTTTATTTGAAGAAAAGTGCATGAGCGTCACATCGGTTGCTCGTTGAGGCATATTGTGATCATGCTGTATCAGAAGCAACATGCATAAAATAGTTTCGACGGTGCAGAGATAGATCATGATTTTAGTGTGAGAAATGTAAAACGTGGAAAACCACAAACAATATGGGGTGAGGATGACACTTTGAGTCAGAAACAAATGGCAGAAATGTTAAATCTTGCACAACAAATAATTTTGGACCGTTAGAAAGCCATGGGAAAATTTCAAAAATCTGGAAAATTGGTGCCACATGAATTGAATGACAGATACTGGCATTGAAAGATGAATTTACAGCAAATAATCACTACAAGATCAGACCAATTCGACAGGAAGACATTGCTGTGTGTCTGGTGGCCCCAGAAAGATGTGGTGTACTACGGCCACCTAAACCCTGATGAAACCAATAACACAGAACGCTATTAACAACAAATGATCAATTTGAACCATGCATTGAAGGGAAGAGAATAGGTAGATAAGTTAACAACATGACAATGCACCTGCATACAAAGAAAATCCTGGATACAATCAAAGCATTAGATTGTGAGGTACTAACCCTCCCGTCGTATTCACTAGACTTGGCTGCTTCAGACTATTATTTGCTTTTATCAATAGAACGAGCATTCGCTGAGCAGCAACAATTCGATTCCTACTAGGAAGTCGAAAATTTGGTGACTTATTGCTTTGCTTCAAACGACGAACAGCTTCATTTGCGTAGAATCCACAAAGTGCTTGAAAAATGGAAAAAAATGTGTAGCAAGCAATGAACAATACTTTGAATAAAATGTTTTCTACTTCACATTAAAAATTAGAATTTTGTTGTCATGAAAAACGCTCATTTCATGCCGGTACATTTGGTAAATTGTTTAGATTGAAAGCCGTAAAGGGTATACATAAAGTTATACCCATAAATGTGTATTCATAATTAGTTTTTTAAAGCTTGTTCGAGTAATTAGACTTTAGATTTTGAAGAGACAATCCACAAAATAGGCAATTCCACTTTCAAAACGTATAGGTATTTATTAATATAAACAAAAAATAAATAAAAATCTCTGATTTAAAAGAAAAACTTATTCTTATTAAGCCAGCCTTAAAGTATGTAATCAATGTTTTATAATAAAAAATCTCAGAATCTGAAGCGGAGCTTCGTGGCAAAATTGTTGTTGATGCTGTCTTATAACTTTCTATAGGGTAAATGTACCTAATATCGGCATGTACCAGTAGTCGGCGGTAAAAAAAATGCAAATAAATAAGAAAACGGACCATTATTTATTAAAGTTAAAACTAATTTTTGTAGAAAAAATAGTTTTCTTTTCTTATGAAATGAGTAAATTTGAGTGGGACGAATAATTTTGTCCATTTTTATCCTAATTCAGTGGTGGTTTTTCAACAAGTGCAGTAATTTTAGTTTAGGTGCCTCCTTAAACAAGTAAATATTTATATTAAATTAAGTGTTTTTGAAGAAAGTAATTGATTTTAATGAAAGAAAATAGTTAAAATATTAAATTAAAAATTAAGGAAATTAATATTTTTTTATAATTTTTCATGCTGCCGGCATTAGGAACAAAAAATTATATGATTTCCAATTGTCGGCAGGGGGTGCCGACTACTGGAAATTGGGTTTTTTCTTAGATTAAGGTCAAATTTTATAAAATGGTTTAGAAATCATCGCTCTTGCTGTTTCTTAAAAGAAAAATGAGTAAAAACTTGATTTACCCAGTAGTCGGTAAAGTTTATGTTGAATACACTGGGACCTGCCGAGAATAGGACATAAGTGATCTAAAGTCGGCAATCTTACATTTATATATATAACTAGAAGTGCTATAACAGGACGAAAATTCGTGGTTTAGTAGTCATAATAGGCTGTTCTTGGAGTTTTAGGCAATATAAATTCATTAATATGTCCACCAACGGAAAAAGGCTCATACTCCAATACTCCCAAGAGTCCCTAAAATGAGCTTTAATGGAAGTAAGAAATGGCACATCTACAATATTGGGTGCAAGCAATTCCACGTTCCTCCATACAGGACAGAATCCATGGCCGTGTTTCTGATGATGCCAGAAAAATGGGTCCACAAACAGCCTTGACTGAATCAGAAGAGGAACGTCTAGAGAAATGGCGCAAAGACTTAGCAAAGTCTGGATTCCCATTAAATGTTGAAGACTTGATAAATACAGTTTAAGCGATAATAGTAGATGATCAAAAACCCACACCGTTTCTAAATGGTCGCCCAGGAAGAAAGTGGTACCAATATGGGATTTTTGAAGCGACATCCCAGTCTAAGCCTTAGAGAAGCGGAAGGAATAAGTAAAGGACGAGCGGTGATAACAGAAGAAAACATAAAAAAGGGTTCAATGAATTAGAAACCTTCCTGACAGAGCAAAACGCTTTAGACATTTTGAATGATCCATCGCGAATATTTAACGGAAATGAAACCAGCTTTAGTTTATGCCCTAAAACCGGAAAAGTCCTTGTCCCAGAAGGATATAGAAATGTGTACAGTATCCAAAAGGGAAATGAAAAGGAAACAATAACAGTGCTGCTGGTTTTCTCAGCAAATGGTCTGATAGTGGTCCCAATGGTTGTGTTTCCATATGTGCGACCACCTCAAGATGTAGTAAATAGCTTGCCGGAAAATTGGTTTTTAGGCAAACCTGAAACGGGATGGATGATTAGTGAGACCTTCTTTGAATACATCGCTAACGGTGTCGATAGTTGGCTTAATGAGCACAATGTTCAGCGGCCAATTTTGTTGTTTGTGGATGGTCATAAATCCCACATGACGTTAGAACTAAGCAAGTTTTGCGAAGAGAATGGCATTATTTTGTATGCCCTTCCTCCTATTATGCAGCCTACGGATGTTAGCGTGTTTAAGCCGTTTAAAACAGAATGGAAGAAAATCGTAAGAGAGTGGCAGTTAAAGCCTGAAAATAATAACAAAGTAGTTTCAAAGTCTACGTTTTGCCCACTACTTAATATGGTCCTTTCCAATATATATGAATAGATCTCGTAATTAAACATGGAATAAGTAACTTTTATTTTATTTTAAATAAAAATAATTTGAAATTCTATATGACGTTATCTTTTATTTAAAAAATATTTTAATGCCGACAATAGGATAATTTTTTGCCAAACTTAGGAACGCATGTGCCGACGACTGGAAAAATCGATGATTTAAACAAAATATGGAAATTACTTATAATTTGCTATTTTAATGTTCAAAGTTGGTAAATGGATCTAAAACTAAACTAATCACAGAATTGTAATAATTAAACATCATCTCAACAATACTTTCCCACTTCTAATCAGACCAGTTTGAAAAAGAGAAAAAAATAAAACTGCTGACTACTGGTACATTTACCCTATATATCCTAGCGTTTAAGTCTTCAACAATTGTCATATTTTCAATAGGCCACACCAATTAAATAATAGCTTAACTTTCATTAAAACTGTCATCATAAAGAAAGAGCACGAAGATGTCTTTCTTAATTTAAACCTGATTAGAAATTATTGGAAATTTTCTGGATTAAAAATTATTTAAAAAATATGAAAAAAATTTCATAATGTTTGCTGTTTAAGATACTTTTGAAGTTTATCAGTGTTGCAAAGTTTAAATTTTGAAATGGTACTTTGTCGTTTCAAATAGTACTTTTGTAAAAAATATTTATTTACATCTAATACACGTACGAAACGGAACAGAAAAACTAAAGGTAGTATATACAAAACAAAAACAGCTGATTCGGAAAGTAATTTGTTTTCTGTACCACAAAACACAACAATTTCTCTCTTTCTAACAAACCACAGTGCTGCAGCATTTGTTTTGCATGCATCGTAACAATAACAAAAATAATCAAACTCACCTTTTACGAACTGCTAATCCACCAACACCCTCTCTTTCTCATCGTTGATGCAATGCAATATAATTCCATACACCCACACATACACAAAATATTTGGCTGTACACCATGCATGTGCATGAAATTAACCACAAAAATCATTTTCACACACACTCAAGGCCATGCACTAACAACACATTTTTTTTTCATATATAAACCGGTTACTCTGCTATTTTACTCCAGCAATGGAGTTTTCAAATTTTGTGACGTATTAAAACATTTTTTGTTGTTGTTGCTTTGATTTTTACACTCATGGCCTTGTACAAACAACCACACTTCACTTATGATTTTTTTACTTTTTTACGTACACCCTTACTGATGAACACCATTTTATAAAAAAAATTTCATTCTTATTGAAATTACATAAAAAAAAATAATTAAAACCTTTTTATTCCGTTATCACACACACGAACATTATTTTATTTATACAACTTTTCTATTTTTTGCGTACCTATAACAAAACTTTAATTTATTAATTTTACTTTAAATTATAAATTATAAACTGCAAACACTTTCACTAACACCTTCTAACATTGTACAAAAATTACCACTAACCGGCTGTCGGCTTTGTAGTTTCTTATAAAGCAACACAATCAAATAACATCAATCAATAACATAATGATTAAGGGACAATAACAACAACAATTACGTGCATCTTTAAATAAAATTGAGTGCTCTCCTTTCCCATGGCGACAAAAACCTCGCAACATTAATAACACAAATAACAAAAAAACAACAATAAGAACAAACACAACAGTTTGGTTGTCTGTTTCATAAAAACTTAAAGAAATGTAAACCAAACTACAGTAAAGTTCAACATGCCTTATATTTTATGAACGCATTGTTATTGTAACAAGCCAATGTTATTTTTTGTGATCAAACAATGTTAAGTAGATTCCTTTACATTCTACATTCTACACAGTGATGCCAACTTAGCCCTTTTCGGGCTAGATTTAGCCCTTTTTGAAGTATCTTTAACGCGAAAATTTTTTTTAGCCCTAAACTAAAAAACGCGCAATTTCAGCCCTTTTCAGTATTTTTGTTTAGCCCTTTTTGCCCGTTTTTCCTTTAATTCTGTATGGCAATATTATCTTATATTCCTCTGGCAATGTCGAATTGTAAGCCAATGTGACAGCGCTTTTTTGTTCTATTTTTTGTTTTCTTCTTTGTCATTTACATAGAATTAACAAAAGTATCGAGAAACACAAGCTTTGCTGAAAGTTTAAAATTGTATTTACCTAATAATTAGGCATTGATAAAAAACATTTTAATAAGTATATGAGTGTATAAGTCATAATTTAATATTCTTGGATGTTTCTTTAAAGTAAATGTTATGCTATGTTTAGATGGAGAGCTACACGCAAAGATATCGTAAAATTTGGGGCACAGATCCCCTTTTTAAGAAATGGATAAAGCCTTGTAAAGATGAATCTAAAGCAGTATGTATTTACTGCAACACGCAAATCGCCGCTAAACACTATGACCTGGTCAGACATTCAGAAACGAAAAAACGATTAAGAATTGTGGTGTTTTTATCTGAAAAGACTATTTTAATTTTAGCCCCCTTTTTGCGCTTTTTTCAAAAACATGAAATTGTATTGTACTAAAAACGTATTTTTTTCAATTTAGCCCGTTTTAGCCCTTTTTTCATTTTTGTTCACGCGTTTGGTGTCATAAGAGTTGGCATCACTGATTCTACATATTCTTCCTCTCTCGAGTGTCGTTCAAATTTTTTTTGCTCATGTGTATGAAATTATAAGAGAGCAAGGTGGGAGAGTGGGAATAGTATTCATGACCAAAAATGTAAAAAAAAAATTGTAGCAAAGCCAAAACAATACAATTGTTCTTGTAAAATATTATAGAATCCATCAATGCATTCATGTTGTTAGTTTTTTTTCTCAATGCAATTAATATACATACATATATATGTTCATCCAAAAGCAAAGAAACCACACGCATACAAAAGAGTTGTTGTTTTTAAAACCCTTTAATAGAGCAAACAACTAACACTCTCTTGTCACACAACAATCGAAGAAGCATTTTTGCATGAAGCCGATGAACGAAAGTTTTTTTATACGTGTATTAAATAGGGTAAGTGTGTTAGAATACATTTGGTATTGTGAATGAATGAGTGAATGTAAGAATGAAAAATGAGTAACAGAGCGAAGGTATTTATGTGTGCATGAAGTCAAAGTTTTGTTACTGCTGTTTTTTGTACACGCACATTGCATTTAACTTAAATACTGTGGGTGAAGAACATTAGGATTTTGAATGATTGACAATTGAAGGAGCATGAACATGCATGAAAGCGGATGCATGACAGTTTTTCAACTCACATTCTGTCAAATTAAATTATGAATGCTTAAGGAATGAATGAATGAACAATAAATAACTGCTTGCTTATCTGGTAAAGCTACATAATTTGGGAGTGGAGTATAAATTGTTGTTCTTCTAATTGTTTTTGTTTCTTATTAATAAAGGGATAATAAGAGAAACAGAAAAATAACATGAGCGTATTTGTTGTTGTTTGTTTTTGTTTACTTTCTGTTATGCATCATGCATTTGTGACTAATAAACAAGTTGAGAGTGTGTTCTTTGCTCTATGCAATGTAGAATGCAAGAAATCTACTTAACATTGTTTGACAACAAAAAATAACATTGATTTGTTTATTCTTTCCATTCATGTGCAATAACAATGCGTTTGTAAATTATAAGGCATGTTGAACTTTAGTGTAGTTTGGTTAACATTTCGTTAAGTTTTTATGAAACAGGCAACCAAACTGTTGTGTTTGTTCTTGTTGTTGTTTTTTGAATTTATTAGTGTTATTTGTGTTATTAATATAAATAACTGCATGCTAATCTGGTAAAGCTGTATAATTTGGGAGTGGAGTATAAATATGTTGTTCTGATTGTTTTTGTTTCTTATTAATAACGGGATAATAAGAGAAACAAACAAATAACATGAGTGTATTTGTGGTTGTTTGTTTTTGTTTTCTTTCGTGCATATGTGACTAAAGAACGAGAGGAAAGAGTGTTGTTTGTTCTATGCAGTGTAGAATGCAAGAAATCTCCTTACATTGTTTGACAACAAAAAATAACATTGATTTGTTTATTCTTTCCATTCATGTACAATAACAATGCGTTTATAAATTATAAGGCATGTTGAACTTTACTGTAGTTTTGTTAACATTTCGTTAAGTTTTTATGAAACAGGCAACCAACCTCCTGTGTTTGTTCCTATTGTTGTTTTTTGAATTGTGTTTTAATGTTACGAGGTTTTTGTCGTCAAGGCAAAAGAGAGTGCATATGCACTCAATTTCATTTGAAGATGCACCTAATTGTTGTTGTTATGGTCATGTAATCGTCATGTTATTAATTGATGTAGTTTGATTGTATTGAAAGCTACAAAGCCGATAGCCGGTTAGTGGTAATTTTTGTGCAATGTAAGAAGGTGTTAGTTAAAGTGTTTGCAGTTTATAATTTAAAGTAAAATTAATTAATTAAAGTTTCGTTATACGCAAAATAGAAAAGTTGTATAAATAAAATAAATGTTCGTGTGTGTTGTGTTAAAACAAGCGTGATAAGATAATAACGGAATAAAAAGGTTTTAATTTTTTTTTTCTGTGAATAGTTTCAATAAGAATGATTGAAAAATTTTTATAAAATGGAGTACAACAGTAAGGGAGTACGTTAAAAAAGAGCAAAAACAAAAGTGAAGTGTGGTTGGTTGTGCAAGGCCTTGAGTGAAAAAATTAAAGCAACAACAACAAAAATATTTTAATACGTCACAAAATTTGAAAACTCCCTTGCTGGAGTCAAATAGCAGAGCAACCGGTTTATATATGAAAAAAAAAGATTGTTGTGTTGTTAGTGCATGGCCTTGAGTGTGTGTGAAAATGTTTTTTGTGGTGAATTTCATGCACATGCATGGTATACAGACATATATTTTGTGTGGGTGTGCGGAAGGAAATTGCATTGCAACAACTTGGAGAAAGAGAGGGTATGAGCGGATGAGCAGTTCTTAAAAGGTGAGATTTAAAATTTGTTGTATACCAATATAATCAATGTAATTTGTTACGATGCATGCAAAACAAATGCTGTAGCATTGTGGTTTGTTAAAAAGAGAGAAAATGTTGTGTTTTGTGTTACAAAAATCTAACCAGCTAGCTGAGAAGAAAACACTAACACTACTGTTGTTTAAAGAGTAATACTACAGTAATGTTATGTTGATTTCAAGGTTATTTTCTTGCAACCAAGCCAGTTAAAGATTTTAAAAATTTAAAAAGAAAATTTTGCATGAGTTTATTCAAAAATTCTGAGTAAAAGGTTTTGAATAATCAAAATAGTGTTTAAAACTTGTTTTTAATATTTTTTTGCAATCTTATGGAATCTTTTGAATTTTAGTTATATTTGAATTTCAAATATTTTTTGATATTTTAAATATTTTACAAAATTAAATTTTTATTTGTATTTTTCTTATTGCTTCTTTAATTTTATTTATTTTTTTATTTTTAACTGTTTTCTTTTCATGCTTATGCAAATTTAATATTTGTTGACGAGCAATAAACAGTCACTCGTAATGGGTGCATTAGCATATGTAAAATCACGTGTGGGTATTCTCAGCCCTAAATACGACATTTTTGCTTATTAACGTACCCATAAGATGAAAATCGTTGGACCAATTTCTAATAAAACCCAATATTGCTCAAGCGTAAATCGATTCATTACCTTTAGTGGAGATAATATACTGAATTTTGTACCAGAATAGAGTGATAAAAGTATTGCCAGATTCGAAATAACAAATTGTTCAAATTTAAATCGATAGATGGTCCAATGATTTCTAAAATGTGAAAGTATCAAAGCATTAGATTGGGAGGTGCTACCCCACCCGACGTATTCACTAGTTGGCTGCTTCAGACTAATATTGGATTTCATTCGATGAGCAGCATTGCGATTTCTACGAGGAACTCGAAAATTTGGTGTTTTCTACTTCCCATTAAAACTTAGAATTTTGTTGTCGCGAAAAAGGCTCATTTCATACCGGTACGTTTAGTAAATTGTTTACATCGAAAGCTGTAAACGGTATACATAAAGTTGTACCCATAAATATGTATTCATTAGTTTTTTAAAGCTTGTTCGAGTAGTTAAACTTTAGATTTTGAGGAGACAATCCCCAAAATAGGCAATTGCACTTTCAAAATTTATATGAATTTATTAATACTAACAAAAAATAAATAAAAGTCGCTGATTTAAAAGAAAAATATAAAATATCATTCTCATCAAGCCAGCCTTAAAGTATGTGATCAATGTTTTATTATAAAAAATCTCAAAAACTTAAGCTGAGCTTGGTAGAAAATTTTTATATTCCTAGCGTTTAAGTCTTCAGCAATTATCATATTTTCAATAGCTTAACTTAGCTTTAACTTTCATTAAAACTGTCATCATAAAGAAAGAGCACGAAGGTATCTTCGTTAATTCAAACCTGATTTAGAAATTAGCGGAAATTTTCTGGATTTTTGTTAACTAATTTTTGAATTCCGAGACAGGATGGCTTTTTTTTGGCTCAAGAAAGAGAAAAAAGCATAAAATTAATAAAATTAAAATAAAAAAACAATTAACGCTTCAATTATTTGCTTTTTGATGCACCAACACAATGAGTTAATTAAATAATATATTCAAACAAATTTTAGTTTAAAAAATTGAATTTTGTTTGTCGTAATATTTACTAAAAATATGAAAATAAAATGGTTTCAGTGCAAGATCAAAATAATTTATTTCAACAATTTGATAAAAAATTTAAAATGTTTAAATATTTGCATAATTCATCTGGATATAGAGATACCAGAAATTCGTTACTTGTGCAGTGTTTCTTTTGTACTGCATTGAAACTGATGCGGAAGGTTAACAAATAAAACGAGATCGAATAAGATCAGTTAACAACAAAATTTCGAATGCAAAAATTATTTAAAAAAATATGAATAAAATTTCATAATATTTGCTGCTTAAGATACTTATGATGTTTATCAGTGTTGCAAGATTTAAATTTTAAAATGGTACTAAAATATAACTGAAAGAGTACTTTTTCGTATAAAATAGTACTTTTGTACAAAATATTTATTTACATTTAATACACGTACGAAACGGAACAGAAAAACTAACTGTAGTATATACACAACAAAAACAGCCGATTCGGAAAGTAATAGAAAGTAAAATCTCCGTTTGGTCAAACTTCGAAATCAAAACTCAAACTGTTGAAATGAAAAAGTACTAAAGAATTGAATTTTTCAACACTGCTGCCATACCTCCCCCATACTAAACATTATCTCTGTTTATTTTATTTGTATTGCGCTACTTTGTTACAGACTAGGTACTGTTTGTGGGGAATTTAGAAAAAAGAGTAAAAGTATCATATTTCTTCTCAGACACAAACACACAAATATTGATAAAATTCTATTTAGTTGCTCGTCAATAAATAATAAATTTGCATAGGCATAAAAAGAAAATAGTTAACAATAAAAAAAATTAATAAATTAAAGAAACAAATAAAAATAAGAAATACAAAACACAATAATTTCTCGCTTTCTAACAAACCACAATGCTGCAGCATTTGTTTTGGTCACAAAAAAAAAATAATGAAACTCACCTCTTAAGAACTGCTCACCCACCAACACCCTCTCTTTCTCTTCGTTGATGCAATGCAATATACTTCCATACACCCACACACTTCAAAATATTTGGCTGTAAACCATGCATGTGCATGAAATTAACCACAAGAACCATTTTTACACACACTCAAGGCCATGCACTAACAACACAACATTTTTTTTCATATATAAACCGGTTACTCTGCTATTTTACTCCAGCAAGGGAGTTTTCTTACTTCATTACGTAGTAAAACTTTTTTGTGTTGTTGTTTTGATTTTTACACTCATGGCCTTGCACAAACAACCACACTTCACTTATGATTTTTTTTATTTTTTTTACGCACACCCTTACTGATGTACTCCATTTTACAAAAAATTTTCAATGATTCTTATTGGAATTACTCACAAAAAAATAAATAAAACCTCTTTATTCCGTTATCATCATTCACGCTTGTTTTAACACAACACATGTATTTTATTTTATTAACATATAGAAAACCTATTTTTTGCGTATAAAGAAAATTTAATTTATTAATTTTACTTTAAATTTTAATCCACAAACACTTTCATTTACACCTTCTTACATTGCACAAAAATTACCACTAATCGGCTGTCGGCTTTGTAGTTTCTTATAAAGCAACACAATCAAATAACATCAATCAGGTAACATAATGATTAAGGGACAATAACAACAACAATTACGTGTATCTTTAAATAAAATTGAGTGCTCTCCTTTACCATGACGACAAAAACCTCAATCATCAATCAATAACATAATGATTAAAACACAATAACAACAACAATTATGTACGTCTTCATCATACGCTCTCCTTTAACATGGCGACAAAACCCTCCTAACATTAATAACACAAATAACACTATGACAATTCAAAAAACAACAACAAGAACAAACACAACAGTTTTGTTGCCTGTTTCATAAAAACTTAACGAAATGTTAACAAAACTACAGTAAAGTTCAACATGCCTTACAATTTACAAACGCATTGTTATTGTACATGAATGGAAAGAATAAACAAATCAATGTTATATTTTTGTGGTCAAACAATGTAAGGAGATTTCTTGCATTCTACACTGCATAGAGCAAACAACACTCTTTCCTCTCGTTCTTTAGTCACAAATGCATGAAAGAAAACAAAAACAAACAACAACAAATACACTCATGCTATTTTTCTGTTTCTCTTATTATCCCTTTATTAATAAAAATCAAAAACAATTAGAAGAACAACATATTTATACTCCACTCCCAAATTATCCAAAATGCTTTACCAGATAAGCAAGCAGTTATTTATTGTTCATTCATTCATTCCTTGAGCATTTATAATTTAATTCAGTACAATGTGTGTTGAAAAACTGTCATGCATCCGCTTTCATGCTTCTTCAATCAAAGTCCTAATGTTCTTCACCCACAGTATTTAAGTTTAATGCAATGTGTGTGTACAAAAAAAAAGCAGACAACAAAACTTGGACTTCATGCACACACAAATTCTTTCGCTCTGTTATTCATTTTTCATTCTGCATTCATTCTTTCATTCATTCACAATACCACATAGCACAGTAACCATATTTAATACAATGTAAGCATGTATAGCGCGTATAAAAAACTTTCATGCATTCGGCTTCATGCGAAAATTATTTTTCTTTTGTTTGTGTGTTGTTGTTTTGTTTTTGTATGTACATATGAGTGTAAATTAATTGTCTTGAGAAAGAAAAGAAACAACATGAATGCATTGATGGATTCTATAATATTTTACAAGAACAATTGTATTGTTTTGGCTTTGCTACAATTTTTGTTTACATTTTTGGACAAGAATACTACTTCCACTCTTTCACCTTGCTCTCTTATAATTTAATACAACATGAGCAAAACGAAATTTGAATGGCACTCAATTTCCTACAAACATATTCTTTTTGGTTATTCACGCATTGATATTGCTGAAAAAGGGGTTGTAGTAGTAGTTGTAGTTGTAGAGAATGTTGGAAGAAATGTTAGCTGTGTAGAATGTAAAGGAATCTACTTAACATTGTTTGATCACAAAAATAACATTGATTTGTTACAATAACAATGCGTTTATAAAATATAAGGCATGTTGAACTTTGCTGTAGTTTGGTTTACATTTCGTTAAGTTTTTATGAAACAGGAAACCAAACTGCTGTGTTTGTTCTTGTTGTTGTTTTTTGAATTGTCATATGTAGTGTTATTTGTGTTATTAATGTTACGAGGTTTTTGTCGCTATGATAAAGGAGAGCATATGCACTCAATTCCATTTAAAGATGCAAGTAATTGTTGTTGTTATTAATTGATGTTAATTGATTGAATTGCTTT
Organism: Sarcophaga variegata; assembly: GCA_932273835.1. Lineage (NCBI taxonomy): Eukaryota > Metazoa > Arthropoda > Insecta > Diptera > Sarcophagidae > Sarcophaga > Sarcophaga variegata. The sequence continues at coordinate 22,027,643 of OW026362.1, read as the reverse complement.
AAAAAGAACTACAAAGCCGGTAGCCGATTAGTGGTAAATTTTGTGCAATGTAGGAAGGTTTAAGTGAAAGTGCTTGTGGATTAAAATTTAAAGTAAAATTAATAAATTAAAGTTGCGTTATAAGCAAAAAATAGAAAAGTTGTATTAATAAAATAATGTACATATGTGTTGTGTTTTGTTAAAATAAGCGTGATATGTATAAAAAGGTTTTAATTTTTGTTTTTTTTTTGTGTGTAGAATTTCAATAAGAATGATTGAAATTTTTTTATAAAATGGAGTACACCAGTAAGGGTGTACGTTAAAGAGAAATAGCAAAAATCATGAGTGAAGTGTGGTTATTTCTGCAAGGCCTTGAGTGTAAAAATCAAAGCAACAACAACAAAAAATGTTTTATACGTCACAAAATTTGAAAACTCCATTGCTGGAGTAAAATAGCAGAGCAACCGGTGTATACATATATGAAAAAAAAAATGTGTTGTTAGTACATGGCCTTGAGTGTGTGTGAAAATGTGTTTTGTGCTTAGTAGGAAGGTATATTGCATTGCAACAACGAAGAGAAAGAGAGGGTGTGAGTGGATGAGTAGTTCTTAAAAGGTGAGTATAAAAATTTGATGTAGACCAATACAGTCAATGTAATTTGTTACGATGCTTGCAAAACTAATGCTGTAGCATTGTGGTTTGTTAGAAAGAGAGAAAGTGTTGTGTTTTTTGGTACAAGAAACTAACCTGCTATCTGATAAGAAAACACTAACACTACTGTTTTAAAAGTAATGCTGCAGTAATGTTATGGTGATTTGAAGGTAATTTTATTGCACACCAAGCCAGTTAAAGATTTAAAAAAGAACATTTTACATGAACTTAATCAAAAAGTCTGATTAAAAGGTTTTGAGTGACCAAATTTGGGTTCAAACGTTTTTTTTTAATTTTTTTCTTGAGCTTGTTATCTTTATATTTCAAATATTTTTTAATATTTTAAATATTTTTCAAAATTACATTTTTATTTGTATTTTTCTTATTGTTACTTTAATTTAATTAATTTTTTCTATTTTTAACTGTTTTCTTTTTATGCCTATGCAAATGTAGTATTTGTTGACAAGCAATAATAACTACAGTACGGGCTCGATTTGCGCAACCGATAGGAAATCGGGGTTGTTGCAATGTTCGAAATGTTGCAATAACCGACCACTAAATACAGTGCAATTTTTAAATAAATTTTTTAACAAAAACAAGCAATTTAATTAACATAAAATAATTAATTCATTTATTAAATAGAAAAAAAGTTATTATAAAAGGTTTAAATTAATATATTACTAATAAAAATAAAAAAATAATGATATTTAATATAATAAATTTAGTATTCACTAGTTTAAACAAAAAATTTTGAGATGTTTGTCTGAACTTTGGATTTTTTAAACTTTTTATTAATTGCAGACTCCTTTATGTACTGAAGTGCAACAATTTTTTCAATTGAAATATTATTTGTTGTTGCCCAATCTATGTAAACGTTAAGTGCTTTAATAACATCATCAGTTTTTATTTTTGGTATTTCTTGTACCTCAACATGAACTGAATTTTCGTCATCAGAAAGGCATATTTCTTCGTACTCATCTTCCACACTATCATTGATCCACATATTCACTTCTTCATTTCTTAAATAAAATCAAAGAAACAGAGACAAAACAAAAAAATAACTGTAAATAAACAGTCAAAATTTTTTGTGAGGCCAGTGTCGTCGTGAAAGGAGTTGTTAGATTCATATGATTTGTCAAACAATTTTAAATTACGCTTCTGATGATGAGAATAAAAAGAAAATGAAACAGAATAACTGCCAAATAATATAACATTTGCAAAATAAAATATAAAGTTGCACTTATCGCGACTGTTTTTTGAAAAAAGTTGCTGTTATAAAGACTGTAATGTTAAAAATTAGGCTGTTGCGCAAATCGGTCAGTTGCAATAATAGGTAGTTGCGCAAATCGAGCCCGCACTGTATATATTTACTAGCAATTGTTAATTTTGTACTTGTTTTATATGTGATTGTCGAGACCTATAGTTTTTAAAGTTACAAAATATATTCGTAACATTGCATTTTAGTAACAGAAACAAGTTGCGAACAATTTGACAATAAATTATCCATAAAACCACTGCCGTTTGACTAATATGCATTCTATTCCGGATATATTATGTGGTTGTGCTGGCCGCAGTTATATAAAAGAAGAAAAAGCATAAGGTATAGTCTGTTACTTACTGGCAACTATGGCATGCTTAGAAATCTTAGGCAATGCCTATAAGAAATAAGGAATTTCATATCGATGTACTGATATGCAGAGAAAACTTATTGATTTACCGTTGGAATCAAATACAGTTAAATTGAACAACAAAATTATGCCACTGTAGTCTAGTGTTGGCTTATTACACGAGAGCATGCGGTTCAACACTCTGGCTCAGACATCTTTAACAGAACGTAAAACAAACGCGAATTCCTCTAAGCAGTCTGTAGAATAAAATTTCCATAGAAGGCTTCTCTAATCTGTCGTTCGGGCACTCCCAGAACATGAGTGGCGTGAGAAGCTAGTTTGTTATCTACCTGACTACGGCGACTACATATTTATGCAAGCGGCCACTAATATTTCATCTTTCCAGCAGTTCAAGCACAGTGTAGTCTAATAACATCCTAGAATACGGGTCCTGGAGTGTAAAAAGCCCATTAAGACTTACTATGGGCAACGAACGGCATGTGGTTTTCTAGTCATAATGGTGTGGTTGGAAAGCAGGAAGCGAATATTCTGAATAATAAAGCCAGAGTATTACATATCATAAGCTTGTACAAAATACAGACATCCTATAGAAAGCAATGTAGTATTCTTAATGGCGAGCGCACAACAAGACCACATGTTGGCTTAGGTGTATATCAATAGGCATGAGACCCTTCGATGGTCTCTTGGTACAAACTCTACTACTCCTTTAGTGGTAGAAAATTAACTCCAACTCTGTTGTTCAGTATTAAGCATCTGTTTATTCATGTATAATTTGAAGGCTTATTTGTCGAGGTAATGCTTGATTCTTAATAAATCATGTCGATTTTTGGAGAGATTATGTCAGATTAGATGATGGAAGACAAATTTCATTATTTAATCGAATTCTTTTTATCACATTCTGTCCTACTCGTTTTTGTTTTTTGAGTTTAAACTTATAAAGCCGTGTGATAAAGTATTGTAAATGATCAAGGAAAAGAAAAAACTTGTTGTTGGGAATTATTTTTCGTTAATAAAATTTATTAAAAAATAAATTCTCGTTGTGATGACATTTAAAAAATAAAATTATCATTAAGGATTTACCATATAATTGCACAAGATTATAGGAATCTAAAATATTATGATGCTCGGCGATAGCTTAAATTATTGATAGCTTAGAAACGTTGACGACGGACGACACGGTGACGTTTGGCGGTCTTGTAACGGTAACCATCAGCAGAGGAGAAAGAGTGAGCTGGAGCAGAGGCAGATACATCATAGGATTCTGAGGCGTAAGAGGCAGCTGGGGCAGAGTAGGATTGAACGGGAGCAGCGTATTGTACAGCTGGGGCTGAAGCAGCTACAGAGTAGGATTGAGCAGGAGCCGAGTAGTGGACAGCTGGAGCAGGAGCTGAGTAAGAGAAAGCTGGGGCAGAAGCAGCTACGGAGTAGGATTGAGCGGGAGCAGCATAGTGAGCAACGGGAGCAGAAGCTGCTGGAGGCAAGTATTCGGCGGTAGGAGAAGAAGCTGCTGGGGGCAAGTATTCGCTGGACAAGTGGCTGACATCACGACGGTTGCGGCGGACAACAACACGGCGGTTGGTCTTGTATTTGTAACCTTCGGAGGCAGAGAAAGTGTGAGCGGGCTCAGAGGCAGCGGTTTCGTAAGAGGCAGATTCGAAAGAAGCAGCTGGGGCGGGAGCTGAGTAGGATACAGCTGGGGCAGGAGCTGAGTAGGATACAGCTGGTGCGGAAGCAGCTTCCACATGGTAAGATTGAGTAGCAGGAGCAGAGTAGTGTACAGCTGGAGCAGGAGCTGAGTAGGATACAGCTGGTGCGGAAGCAGCTTCAACATGGTAAGATTGAGTAGCTGGGGCAGAGTAGTGGACAGCTGGAGCAGCAGCTGAGTAGGATACAGCTGGAGCAGAAGCAGCAACCGAGTAGCTTTGAGCGGGAGCTGAGTAAGAGACAGCTGGAGCGGAAGCAGCTTCAACATGGAAAGATTGAGTAGCAGGAGCCGAATAGTGAACAGCTGGAGCAGGAGCAGAGTAAGAGACAGCTGGTGCTGAGGCAGCAACATGGTAGGAAGAGGTGGCAGGAGCACTATAGCTTACAGCGGGAGCTGAAGCAGCAAAATGGTGGCTGGGAGGCAAGTACGTGTTGGGTGGCAAGTGGCTGACATCAGCAGCGACTGCGGCAACAAGAGCGCACAAAACGATAAAGAATTTCTGAAATGATAACAAAAGAGAATCGATTATTGACTGTGTCTGAATAAATTCATCTTTGCAATTATTTCCGTTTCAAAATACTAACCATTTTTAGTAGGTAGTGCTTATTTCCTTAAGGCCTTAGAATCCAATGGAAAATGATAACTTCTTCGTTGCCGTTCACCATTTTTATACAAAAAATATTGAATGCAAGAAATTTGCATATCTCGCTAAAACATATCAAAAAAAAAAAGTTATTTATGACACTGCTAGTGATAGCTTTGTTGCTATCATTGTTGCTATGTTTGTTGCTATAACACACTACACTATTGCAAATTATGCAATCCGGTTTAGAACGTACGAATACTTTAAAGTCATTCTACTAAATTCGCAAACTTGAACTTGTTTCCTTACTTAGCCTGTTCAGTTTGTTCGCGTTGCTTTTAATTTTTGAATTTTTTTTTCTTCTTTAACCTGAAACTAAAGTAGCTCATAAAATCGAAATTCAAAATTCAAATTTTATTCAAATGACTGAAACAAAACGCATCTTTTTTTTGGGGTTTTTCGTTATTAAATGTTAATTTTTTTTTTGTATTTATTTTGTATTCTTCTTATAGTTTTAAGTCGTTGGTATTTGTTTCCGGTACAAGAATTCTTAATACTTTACAATTATTTCTGTTTTTGTTTTTTTTTAAATAAATATTCTCCCAAAATGGAGAAGTAATGCGAAATCATTGTAATTCATAATCATTTAATGACGACGGTGGACAACAACGCGACGGTGGGTCTTGTAACGGTAACCATCATCGGCCAATTGATGAGCGGGGGCAGCTTCAACGGAAGCGGAAACTGGGGGCAAGTATTCGCTGGTGGGTGCAGCAACGGGGGCAGCTTCCTGTACGGGAGGCAAGTATTCGTTGGAGGGCAAGTGGCTGACATCACGACGGTTGCGACGGTAGACAACACGACGGTTGGTCTTGTAACGGTAACCATCATCGGCCAATTCATGAGCAGGAGCAGCTTCTTCGACTACATTGACGGTGATGGGTTGTTCGACAACGGGAACGGATTCTTGTACAGGGGGCAAGTATTCGTTGGAGACATCACGACGGTTGCGACGGTAGACAACGCGACGGTGGGTCTTGTAACGGTAACCATCATCAGCCAATTCGTGAGCAGGGGCAGCTTCTTCAACGACAGCGAATTGTTGAACGGGAGCATCTACAACAGGTGCAGATTGTTCTACAGGGGGCAAGTATTCGTTGGAGGGCAAGTGGCTGACATCACGACGGTTGCGACGGTAGACAACGCGACGGTGGGTCTTGTAACGGTAACCATCATCGGCCAATTCATGGGCGGGAGCAGCTTCTTCAACTACAACATTGGAAACTTCTTGGACGGGAGCAACTTCTACGGAGACAACTTCTTGTGTAGGAGGCAAGTATTCGTTGGAGGGCAAGTGGCTGACATCACGACGGTTGCGACGGTATACAACGCGACGGTGGGTCTTGTAACGGTAACCATCATCGGCCAATTCATGAGCGGGAGCAGCTTCTTCAACTACAACATTGGAAACTTCTTGGACGGGAGCAACTTCAACGTGAACAGCTTCTTGTGTAGGAGGCAAGTACTCGTTGGAAGGCAAGTGGCTGACATCACGACGGTTGCGACGGTAGACAACGCGACGGTGGGTCTTGTAACGGTAACCATCATCGGCCAATTCATGGGCAGGAGCAGCTTCAACTTGTTGGACAGGAGGCAAGTATTCGTTGGTGGGAGCAGCTACGGGAGCAGCTTCTTGTACAGGAGGCAAGTATTCGTTGGAGACCAAGTGGCTGACATCACGACGGTTGCGACGGTAGACAACACGACGGTTGGTCTTGTAACGGTAACCATCATCGGCCAATTCATGGGCTGGAGCAACTTCAACGGGAGCAGCTACTGGAGCAGCAACTTGTTGGACAGGGGGCAAGTATTCGCTGGTGGGAGCAGCTACAGGAGCAGCTTGTTGCACAGGGGGCAAGTACTCGTTTGATGGCAAGTGGCTGACATCAGCAGCTACTACCGCCAGAACAGCGAAAGCAATCAAGAAAAATTTCTATACGAAGTAAAAGGAAAACAGAAAACGAAATGGAAAATTTTAGCACAAAACTTGCTTTTAATCCAATTTATGAGAAGAAACCTACCATTTTCGATTTTTAAATGATATTTTAATCAAATAATCCAACGACTTTTACACTGTAGAACTCAATGTTTACAGTAGTAAATCCAAATCTAGAATGTTGTGTTGGAGTTCTGTGCAAACTATTTATACAAAATCTCTTGAATTGCGAACGCTGTAACGCTTCTTCTAAAACTATGGCTTAAGCATAGCATAACACCAACAACTACTAATTGTGCTCAGACTTTATCGTATATCTTCGTAAGCGAATGTATGTATGGGGGATCAGCTGTAAAAGTTTCGCATCATATTACGCACTCAGATTCGCGCTCTCATTTGGCCAAACGTAAACGCTCACGCATATGCTTAACTAAGCGTATGCCAAGCTTTAATACGAAGAAGAACAAGATGATGAACAATGGAAAAGTAGAAGAATGGCCGAAAAGAAAAGACGTAAAAGCTTTTTAAGAAAAAGGGAATGTTTCATATATGAAATCGGAATGGTGATCTTCAAACGTTTTGCCGAATTGTTGTTATTGTTTGTTCTGTCAATAATTTATTCAGTATTTTAATTGCCAACCAATTCATAGTGATCGTTTGTGAATATATTAATTCAAACATATTTAAATATGTAAAAGCAAAAAAAGCAAAAAACAAAAATGTAAATAAAATTAAAAAAAAAACAGAAACTAAATTGAATTGCTTCATTCTCTCTCCGTGTAGAGTTACTTGCTATTAATCTTCTTCATGTCATGTTTGATTTGCAGAAATTTTATTGATTTAAACCAATTTTTTGTTTTGAATTCCTCTAAAATTAATTGAAACTGTCTTCAATTTTGCCTTGGCAACACGCACAGTTAGTACTCCAATCGCTCAAACTCGGTTCAATTATTCGCAAACAAAAATAATTTTAAAAATGTTAAAAAAAATTTACGGTTTGTTTAACAGTTATCAGCTCAAATGCGCCCTACACCTCTATCTCGAAACTACATATTATGCCATTGAGGTGTAACTGAGTTCTCGATGCCAACTTATTAGAGAAAAAAAAGAAAAAAAATTTCTGATTACTGGGGAAACAATTTTAGCTGGGATCACTTGCGATAATTTTTACACTTTTCACATTATATGAAAATTAATTTAATTTCCGATTTTAAAGCGTCGTACATAGTGTCCAATTGGATATAAATTTCATTATAAGCCCCTGCAGTGTTGTAATTAATTTCGATTGCGTTCATACTACTGTTCTTAGTTTGTGATTTCGCAATCGTTTCCACATTAAACTTCACATGCATACATACATACATAATTGGTCTTTACAATCGTTCAATGATTACGAAGCTACGTTCAGGATTACAACGTAGCTTCCTAAACCACACATGTTGTGTGTGTTAATTTCATATGTACATGAGTGGCGAGGGACCAACAGTTTAAGAAACTCTTTATTTACTTTCAGAGTTTTTGCCAGAAATCTGCTGAGAGACAGTTGCCTAGGAAATATTTCTTCATAATTCGTTTTGAACAGTGGTCTACTAAGACAACACACTACCTACTAGACTACTACGACTGAGCTTTCTACGCACATAATTCCTGAACTTATCAGGTGTACCGGCATTAAAGAACATTTTTTGTCTGTGAAAATAAAACACAATTCCAAAGGAATAAAACTGTCATCCAATATTCGATTTCCTCTCAGGAATCGAAGTGCTGGTTAAACAATTCGTGTCCTTTTGGCGTAAACCGATAGTAGTCGGAAGGACCAAAGTCTGGTAAATACGGCCACTACATTAGCTTCCAGCCTAATGCTTTAATTGTATCTAGAACCGGATTTGCTTTTTGAGCAGGTCCATTATCGTGTTGTAAAATTACTTTGTCGTGTTTTGTGGTTCAAACTGGTTGTTATTTTTTCAATGCATGGTTCTAATTGATTATCTGTTTTTGATAGTGATTTACCTTAACCATTTCTTCAGGTGTTAGAAGCACCTTTCTGGCCCCACCTGACACACAGCATAGTCTTCTTGCCGAAACTATATGGAATTGCAGTAACAATTCAATGCAATGAAGTCCCCGTAGTCTAGTAGGTAGTGTGTTGGCTTATAAGACGTAAAGCCAGGGTTCAAACCCCATGCCAGACATCAAAATAAAATACAAAAAGTATTTCTTCGGCGACTTCCTCTCAGCAGATTTCTGGCAAAAACTCTGAGAGTAAAGAAAATTGCCATGAAAAAGTTTCTCAAAAATCTGTCGTTCGGAGTCGACTTTAAACTGTGGGTCCCACCACTCATGTATAAAATTAACACACCAACATAAGTGGTGTGAGAAACTAGGACGTTGTACAATGTGTCAATTCAACCTCCGGGTACTGTACTTGTCTTAATTGAAAAGTACACGTCTCTAACCTAACCTAATGCAACTCTGACTTTCTATCGTGGATTTGAAGCATAATTTCACATGTGATTTTTTTGTTTTCCATCAGTCGGTATCTGCAATTAATGTGGCACCCATTTTCTAGACTTTTGGATCTTTTCCATAGCTTTTGAAAGGACAGAAATTGTTTGTTTGGTGCAAAATTTAACATTTTTGCCATTTGTTGCGGACTCAGAGTGTCTTCATCCAATATTGTTTGCAATAAGGCGTCTTTAAACTTTTTTGGTGGTCTTCTACGTTCGTTATTTCTCACATCAAAATCGTTATCCGTGAACCGTCGAAATCATCTTCTGCAGCCTAGTAAGGATACATATGAAATATTAGATTAGAAACCGGTTTTCAATGATTTGTGAATATCAAGCTGTTTCAAGTCTGTTTTTAGTTCTCTATCGGCTTTATAAAGCTTATATGATTATAAAGCTTACATGAATGAAAGCCTGCATTAAACGCCTTATAAATCGTACAGAAAACGAACGTGAAAGCAAACCTAACAAATCTATGACAGTGCTATAGGGTGTAGTAATTTGTGGAATAAAAAATTTTCAATGAACTCATCATCAATTGCAATTTATCATTTGAATTTGTAATTAAAGGTTGTTTATCAAATATATTCAGGGTAAATATTTATTTGATTATGATTTAAAGAATTTTTTTTTGCATACTTTGAAACAATTATTGTTTGGTTCCGCATTTAATAATTCTTAAATTATTATTTTTTATTTATTAAATTGTTAATGGGCTGATGCAAGCAAACCAAAATATTTCTTAGAAGTCTTTAAAAGGTATGATTGAATTGATTAAGAATAATAGCAATTGCAATTGATTAATTACCACATAAATTAAGTCATGACGGTTTGTTTGATGGAAGCATCACAATTTCTTAGAAATTTTATAAAATTTCTGAAATTTTTTATGGTATTTTTGGGTCCTATAATTTTTTTGTTTTTTTATTGAAAAATTTTTAAAGGTTAGTGTTCGCATTAGTATATGAGGGGCAGAAGTGCCAGGTATTATCTTCATACACAAGGTCATGCAGTAGTCCATGAATAGCAAGGTTTTAGTTGCGTGTGATGTGTTTTACGGTTATACTGTCATACTGGCTGCCTTCCAAAATGTTAGTTGCTTTGTGTTTGAACAAAGTATCGTGTTTCATAATGCCGCTATACAAAATGTTTACAATGTATTCTATTTCAAAATGTCGTCAATGTGAATTTTTATCGCAGTCAAAAAGCAATCAGGCATCGGATTTATAGTTGATGCATTGTTTGGTTACTTCGCATATCTACATAGTTTATATACAGTAGTAGAATTGCATACAAACTTTGTATTGATACATTTTTGAAGGCAGCCACTTAATTGCTCAGAAAAGTATTACGACCTAGCTTCTGACACCATAAGTGCCAAGCCCTACAGTTTAATGTCGTCTCCGAACAACAGATTTCTCAGAATTTTTTCATGACAATTCTACTTAGTCGTTCTATCTGTCGTTTGGAGTCGACTTTAAACTGTACATCCCACCACTCATGTATAAAATTAACACACACAACATAAATGGTGTGTGAAACTAGGACGTTGTACAATGGGTCAATTCGACCTCCGGGTACTGTACTTGTCTTAATTGATAAGTAAACGTCCTCTAACCTAACCTAATCTACTTAGTCTCAGCAGTTTTCTGGCAAAAACTGTGAAAGTCGAAAGTCGCCGAAAGAAATTCTTTTTGTCATATTTTGTTATGTTCGAGATGTCTGATTCACGGATAAGCCCACACACTAACTACCAGACCAAGGCGACTTTCTACCATACATAGATAAATTTAATACACATTTAATGGGTGGTGTGATGCTAGGTTTAAATCCTTACTTAAGGCTGGTGGCATTAAACATCCTGTACTAAAGTTAGGTGGCCTTCTTAGTCAAATTTTATACAGAATTTAGCAGTTTACATTGTCATAGATGCTTCTTTTAGAGCTTTTTGTCTACAGTCCTTTGCCTTAGAGAGCCTTCTATGGAGCATTATCTATTGAATGCTCTCTGAAATCGATGAATATTGTATACTAGCCGTACCCTGCGCGTGTTGCTGCGCCACCAATTAAAATAAATTTGAAGTAAAAACATTACACGAATGTCCAATTAATTTTGAATCATTTTATTGATTTTGTTTCCCGTTGTCCTGATGATTCAAATGAACGGGCCTGAGTAGTACGCATTCGATCAGTTTCTAATCTCACTTCTCGTTGTTCAAGTAGTTCAAGCGAACGGGTCTCAGCGGCATATACTCGAAGATTTTCCAGTCTCAATGCTCGTCTGATTCTGTGGCTCGTAATGCTCTTTTCTTCCGTGCTTGAGGTGTACGTCGACCAATTGCTTGTCATACATTTTGAATAATTTTCAGTGACGCCATCCATCGGAAATTAATCGCATCATCTTCCGTCGACTCATGCGCAACAACTTTGTTAAAGAATGCACAGTTTATGATTTAATTAATTTTGAGTAATTTTCAGTGGCGCCACCTGTCGGAAATTGGTCATACCAACTTAGAAACCTTCCCCAGCTCATGCGCAACAACTTTGCTAAAGATCATAACATGATTAAATGCATAGTTTACGATTCTATAAGGTACATACAAACAAACATTCATTTTTATATATATAGACTATGGGAGGTGACACGCCCACTATAGCCAATCCGCCCATTTTATTCATATATACGTCAAAGTCGTCCATACAAAATTTAAGGACTCTAGCTGTTGCAGTTTATGAGATATGCGACATTAAATACTTATTGGGTATGTGGGCGTGGCACATCGCCTACTTGAAATTTTAATACAGGAAGATACTGTGAAAATTTCAAGAAAATCGGTCCAGCCGTTCCAGCTTCAAACAATCAAACAAACCCACAAACAAATAAACACACATTCATTTTTATATATAAGATAGTGGAGACCGTCATTACTCCGACTGCAATAAGTCTGAGCATGCGATTGGAAAGGGATTCCTTTGGACTAAAATGGACTTGTTGAAGTCTGTGCTTCAGTGTTTCTCTTTTGGGGTATGCCATTTAATATAATATATGTTCTAATTTGGTTAATCACGGCAAGAAGATTAATTTGATGTATAAATTATTTTTCAATAAACTTAGAAACTTTGTTAAAATAATGGACCAGAATCTGTGATCGTAATTGTGTCAACATCCTTATACTATGTTCAGACATGCACTTATATTGAGTAAATCGCAATAAACGGCATAATTGATATCAATATTTCATATAAAATGTCAATTAATTATTGCTCAATAAATTCATAAATTGTTATAATATTGAGTAAAACTTAAAATGCATCACTGCCATAAGTACGTTCAGTGAGCATATTACAATTTTCCGAACACTTTCTATTGATATTTGACAACTCAAATATCATCAACGATAAACAAAAAAAAAAACACAAACAATGTTGTTGAAACAACCAGCTGTTTTGTTTATCAGCTGTCAAATGAATATTGAATAAGCAGCTGAACTGCGTATATTGTTATGTCTGAACACTTAAAATATTGTACTCAATAAACCGAATATTGACTCAATAAAAGTGCATGTCTGAACATAGTATTACTCCTCAGAAATGATCATACTTAATGCTTAGTTGGATATATGCATACATACATAATTGGTCATTACAACCCTACAGTCACGATGACGACCTTGCTTCTCATACCACTTATGTTGTGTGTGTTAATTTTGTATATGAGTGGTGCAACTTACAATTCAAAGTCGAGTCCGAACGCCTGTTTTGTTGCCAGAAATCTGCTGAGAGGAAATATTTTTTCATATTTCGTTTTGTTGGAGATGTCTGACTTGACTTAGTAGGATAGTCTTGATTAAGGACACGGAAACAAAACAATCATAAGAAAGGGGGCATATGTTTTGGGCCAGACCTGTAATAAAAAAATTTGTGAAAGACACGTCATAGAGAGTATTCTCCGTAATTATTTTCAAATAAATAAGTAGAAGAATTCTATGTTTCTTCTTTTTAAATTGTGTGTTCGCATAAACAATTAAAAATAATTTGAAGAACTGCTAACTGCTGTCCGAAAATGTACACATTAACCTGGGTTCAGGGTTAAGTTTTAACAATAACTGTCAAATTAATTTCAGCAAATAAACTGGCTTCGTTTCTAATACGATGTATAATTAAATCAAATCATATTCAATCATTTGAAAACATGAAATCATTATTATCGCCAGAGACTGGCGGCAATACATCTAATTTATGAAGCGTCAAACTGAAAGGTGTTAGACTCTAGTTTCAGCATATTAATGGCAATTAATGCTTATTTAAATTCAAACTCATAATATCCCTTCTCGTTTTCATTCATACAATTTAAAATAAAATAAAGTTTGTTTTAAAAACACTGTGTTGGAGTATATATATGACGTGTTTCAATAACAAACGCCTGCTGTTAACACTACTCATCAGAACTATGGTACATCATTAGTTAACGTTTGAACGAAATTGTATTGCAAAGGAATTCAATGGATTTCAATTCCAGTCAATTCAAATCAAATCAAAGAATTGCTAGTTAAAAACAATAGAAAACTAACAGAAGTTGTTGAATTTTGCGGAACCATCAACGTATTTATCAATTAAATATCGCGTTTAACGTTTCACAATTTAGCTGCAGGCTTTAATTTTTTGAAAATAAATGAAGAAAAATTTGTTAAAAATAAACGTCTGTCTGATGTTATTTTTAAAATAAATTAAAACAAGTTTAAAATCAAAATTATTTCAAATAAATGTAGTTAAACAAGCAATGAGTAGATGCAGAGAGAGGCAGAGAGACATATATAGAGAGAGAGAGAGGGCAAGAAAATATTAAAAACTATTTAAAGCCATGTTCTAACATACTTAACTTAAAGCTGAAATGAAAAATGTATTTAAAAGCATAAATTATCAGCTAAAGAGTCACAGTTTTTGAAACCAATTTGCATCAGTAAGTTCATTGATGTTTTGAGACATGCCTCCTAAATTGAATTCAAAATCATTGAAGAATTTTTATGATTTTTTAGAATAAGAAACTGTGGCTTACTTATGCTAATCAATTGAAATTGTAATCTCAGTTTGCAATCCAATTGGATTCCATATAAATTCTTTGAGGAAATTATTATCGAAGTAAGCTTAAATTGCAACATTCAAATGCATTATTGGCGTATACCTAAACCAAAGCATAGGCCTTTTGGCCGCTCAGCAAGGTTTCGTTGGGCGCGTTTACTCAATTTCATTCTATTCACTCTCCTTTAGATGAGTACATACCTACATACATAATTGGTCATTACAATCTTTCAATCAGAATTACGACATATCTTCTCACACCACCCATGTTGTGTTTAAAGTTTAAAGTCGACTCCGAACAACAGATTTTTTGAGAAACTTTTCATGGCAAATTCGATATACTCTCCGAGTTTTTGTCAAAAGTCTGCTGAGAGGAAGTCACTGAAGAAATATTTTTTTGCATATTTCAAGAGGTCGTAGATGTCTGACCTGGGGTTTGAACCGTGGCCTCACGTCTAATAAGCCAACACCTACTAGACTACTGCGACTTCGGCGACTTACATGAGTACATACATAACATAATTGGTCATTACAACTCTTTAATCAGGATTACGTCCTAGTTTCTCACAACACTTATGTTGTATGCGTTAATTTTTATACATGAATGACGGGCCCTACAGTTTAAAGTCAACTCCGAACGACAGAGTTTTGAGAAACTTTTCATGGTAATTTTATTTATTCTCAGGAAGTCGCCGACGATATATTTTTTAATATTTCGTTTAGTTGGAGATACCTGAGCTGGGGTTTGAACCGAAGCCTCACTTCTAATAAGCCAACACCTACTACACTACTGCAATTTCAGCGACTTAGATGAGGTGTATGTGATCAGATCAAAAACTGAACATTCAAATTGTATGTAACGTCGTGCGACAATGTTATTTGGTGCACATATGCAACACAATACTGCGTACTCGAATACCCTGTGTAACAACATCGATCATACTGTTTCGTTCACTTTTGTCCTTATCAAATATGTTCACGATCTTCTTCAAATCGGAGTTCGACAAGAATGTCTGCGAAATTTTGCCAACAATGTGTTAACCGAGATATTGTAGTATATTCCCGTGATTGGTTTTCAGGCCAACAAAAGAAACTGGCTTCTCCAAGTTCTCCTTATGTGACCCTGTAGCTATACTAACTTTATCGGGTATCTCATCATCTCCATATTCTCTGTTGTGATAAGGTCAAATATTAATTGAAGTATCGTGTCATGTTCCGTACAATATAAACATGTTGTACTGTTTTATACTATGTTCAGATATGCACTGTTATTGAGTCAATATTCGGTTAATTGAGTACAATATTTTAAGTGTTCAGGCATAATATACGCAGTTCAGCTTATTCAATATTTATTTGACAGCTGGTAAACAAAACAGCTTTGGAGATGTCTGACCTTGAGTTGGAACCGTGGCCATACGTCTAATAAGCCAACACACTACCTACCAGACTACAACGAATTCTCTCTTATCTGCTATTTGCTTCCATCGATGGGACACGCAATACGAGGAATTTGAAAATTGGGTGACTAATTGGTGTGCTTTACAAGAGGAAGAATTCTTTTTTTTTTGGAGCGGTACTCATAAATAATTTTTAGAGGAGAAATTTATGGCAATTAGATAGGACATAAATTTTTTTTAATTTGAATAAAAACCTCGTAAATAAAATACAAGTGAAAGCTGCTGTAAGAGGTCAATTTCAATGCGATCTCCTCCAACTCATTTGCTCTAAAAGTTTTTAATTAGTTTTGACTGATCTTCTGATACAGCACAACAACAAAATCTTATTCAAATTAAAAAAATGTGTGTGTGTTTCAATTCAATATTGATTAATGTGAGGGGCCCTAACATTTTCCCCAAGATAGAAATTTGGCTGAAACGTCATTAAAGGCAAGTGGAACGTACAGTTATAAAATTGTTAACGTTATTATCAGTTTATTAACGCAATAAAAATCAAATGTAACGACCACCAGGCAATCGCTCAAATGTAAATCGTTTGATTTTATTACTAAATTTAAATTTGTGGCCATTGGCAATTAAAAAAATGAACTCAAATCAATTCGAATCAAATTAAATAAAATTCAATAAATTTTTATTTGAATATTCCAGATTATTTAAATGTTGTACACAAAACGACGACAAATTATATGACATTTTAAAAGTTTCTTTTCTCATTTCTTTTCATACAATATTAAAAAAAAAGTTATTTTAATTTTTTTAAATTTATTTTTAATTTATTTGAGTAAAACATAAATTTTAAATGTTAACGTGTATGCCTGTATTGCCTTTTGTGTCTTTATAATGTTGAGAAGAAAATGCTAATTAGAGAATGGCTTCTTTTCAAAAATTAAATTTAAAATAAAACAATAACTGTGCGAAGTTTTATTGTGTATGAAAATTAAAAACTTACACAAAGGCTTGTACGAATTTAAAACGGCTCTATCCCAACACCGTTTTAAGTAATAAATTTCTTGAAGAAACTTTTAGAGAAGAAATATCAAGGATTAGAAAATTTAGGGCTTTTATTGTAACTTCCCGTTAAATTTGGGTTTAGTTAAAGGTAACTCTAGCTAAAGTGAACTTTAGAGTCACCTTTAACTTATTTTTGTTATTACAACCTAATGATAAAATAAAGTTAACTTTTTCAAAAATATGGTAGTCGATAACACTTCAAGTTTTTTTTTTAAACTCAGCGGCAACGTATGTATGTGCTCATTTTGTTTATATTTGTAGTTGGCATATTGAAAATAACATATAATACGGCAAGTTCAAACATAAAGTTAACTTTAAAAGTTAAAGGTAAGATGATCCTCCATTTAGCTTAACGCTCACTTCTACCATATAGTCCATTTATAATAATAAAAGACAATTTATCTGCCCGTTAAAATTCTCCCTTTAGTTAACCCTTTCATGTCCGATGTTGCCTATAGGCAACATTGTACATTTTTGTTCATAAATTCCGTAATTTTTAATTTTTTTAAAAGATTTTTTTTTGCAAACAAGCTTGGCTAAAAACGTGTAAAACCAGAATACGTAGGACTCTGAATTTAATATCACTTCATATTTAGGACATGACTAACAAACACATGTCTTTAAAAAAATTTAGCTCTGGCCAAAAAAATTCGGGCATGAAAGGGTTAAGGGCAAGGTGTAATAATGGCCCTTAAAATGTTTCTCAGAAAAGTGCTGAAAGGAAGTGTTATTGTTCAAGGTGTCTCTCGTTTAATATACCAACACGCTACCTACTAAACTACGGCAATGCAATCATCGGTTCCGGCGATTAACTTTCAAGTCGAATCCGAACGACAGATTTTTTTTAGAAATTTTTCATGCCAATTTTATTTACTCTCCGAATTTTTACCAGAAGACTTCTGAAAGGAAATATTTCTTTAATATTTTTTTTTGTTCGGGATAGCGAATCTAGGGATTGAACCACGACCTCACGTCTGCCTAAACAGACTACAACGACTCCCTGCCACCTATACATAAATTTAACACACATGTCAAGAGTGGTGATGTGAAGCTAGATTTTAATCCTTAGTAAATGGTTGTGTTGCGTAATTAAGTAACAAACAGAGATCAGCAATGAGTATTCAAAAAGATGAGTAGATTCGAATCATACGTTTATTTTAATTTTATACTCATACTCAAACCCATACTCTCATATTCAAAGTTTGAAGCATGATGTTATTGATTTCTACCCTCCTTTACTCAACATTTACAAGAATCACAAAATAATTATGCTTCTCGTACGAACACTACAATACTCACTAGAAGGCTGTGTTTTTGCTTTCTTTGTCTTTTTCTTTTTCTGTAAATTTTGATGAATGATTCGAATCACTCGAATCATTTATGAGTATTATAAGTATTTTTTCTAAATTTATGAATCTGAATGAGTAGGCGTATGAAGCAAACATATTTCGAATATTATGAGTTTGATGTCAACGCTGTACTCATACTCATTGCAACCTGTTGTAATGAGTACGAATGAATCAGCGTAGTTGAATTTGAATACTGTTCACTCAGTCTTACTCAAAATTTCATGAGTACTTATGAGTATAGAAAAAACGATTCATTGCTGATCTCTGGTAAGAAAGTAAGAAACTTTTCTATTTGGATGCTACTACACTGTCTGGAGAGTACATTTTATTCAAAATGTATTGCTTTCATTAAGGACAGATTGAATATTTTAAATGAGAGTCATTTGTATCGGTGGGAAATTAGTTCTCTTTCCGTTTTAGATGCCACGTACATGATTAGTGTATACTTTTGGGATAAACGTTTGATAGAGAAAGCAGCGATGAATGAATGCGATTTTCTGAGGGTTATTTTTTGTAGATATAGCCCAGGTAATTATTAGATGTGAGGCCATGTTTCTAGCCCCAGGTCAGATATATCTTAAGAAAAAGTATTTCTTCTGTGCCGTCCTCTCAGCAGATTTCTGGAAAAAACTCTGAAAGTAAACAAAATTGCTGAGAATAGGTAAAGAAATTGGGAAGCAAGGACAAATGCAGGTGAATAGCCATGAAATTGCACGGAGCGTCAAGCTGTATGCCATGCCAAAAAGAGTTATCGCCTAAAGAATGGGATGTATAATTGAATGCAAAAATATACATCGAGAAGAGAACAATTTCTAAATCCAACTCGCCGTAGTCTAGTATGTAGCGTGTTTGCTTATTAGACAGGAGTACACGGTTCCATCCCCAAGTTAGATATCTCAAACAGAACAAAATATGAAAACATAAATCTTCGGTGACCGCCTCCCAGCAGATTTCTGGCAAAGACTGTGAGAGTAAAAAAAATTACCATGAAAAGTTTCTCAAAAATCTGTCGTTCGGAGTCGACTTTAAATTGTTGGTCCCTCCACTCATGTATAAAAATTAACACACACAACATAAGTGGTGTGAGAACTAGGTCGTGATCCTGACTGAAGGATTGTAATGACCAATTATGTATGTATGTTATGTATGTGTTGTATACATTACCCTGTGGTGTAGGTTGCCTGATCTGATCTTCTTATCTTCTTATCTTGCATGGTAAATAAATCTGTTGGAAGATGCATTGTGCTGTCACAATAATAAGTCTATTAGTGAATGAGGCTATTCGCTTCTTTATCTTAAGGCATTAAAACTTTCAACCTTACGGGTATAAAAGATGTAAAAAATTAAGTTTTTATGGCCTATTGAGAGTATGACAAAAAAGTTCATCTTAACAATTATTGTAAAATAAAGTTAAGTTAACGATCTTACGATCTACCCATATACAGATTTCGTATTTGAAAAGATGTTAAAATCTACGCTTCGTTTTCTCAACTTGATTTTGTTCCTCTTTTTGTTTTTTTTAATTAATTTTGCATACTAACGCGTTGGTAAAATTCGAGACGCTTTGTCTCTGAAAACCTTTAATGAACTTTTTTTTTGTTTTGGTCAATAATTTATGCAAATTTTATTTGAAAAAAATCTCGCCAAAGTTCTTTTTTGATTGTGGCTGTTTTTATGGTCTTCTTCTTCTTTATTTCTCTAGGATTTATTTATTTTTTAGAATTTAAATTTTTTTTTTAATTTCTTTTTTTTTTCTTTGTAGAGTTTTTTTTTGTTTGTAGTTTTTGGTTAATATTGATCAGGTTTTTAAACTCTATTGCGTGGCTTTAAGATTAATTTTATGTTCTTAACTTAAATGACTAGTTCTCATAAATCAATGGCTTTAAAGACAAGCACAGATATTTGAATATAAAAAGAAAGGGAGTTAATAACAAGAATGAATTGGAGGAACAAGTTCGAAATTCAACAATAGAATCTTAAAATTCTAAAAAAAAATTCAATATAAATAACACGATACTGTAGATATTTTCATACTTGAACTACATACGATCCACCGCAGCATATCAGTGTGTAGAGCGCGTATTCAGAACACTTTAATGGCTATTTAATTTAAAGACGTATTCCCTAGATCCATATCGCATAGATTTTCTACAGCCAAAGGGAATTATCGTCAAGAGTCAGGGTTTTAAAAAGTAAAGCGAAGCTAAAAGGCAATTTGTTCATATCCTTAGGGCCATTATTACAAATTGCCGTTAAACTTGGGTTTAGTTAAAGGTACCTTTAGCTAAAGGGAACTTTAAAGTCATCTTTAACTTATTTTCGTTATTACAACTTACAGATAAAATAAAATTAACTTTTTCAAAAATATAACGGCACTATACCAGCATCGATTTAAATAATAAATTTCTTGAAGGATCTTTTAGAGAGAAATATCAAGAATTAGAAAATTTTGGGATATTATAACAACTTGCCGTTAAAGTTAGGTTTAGTTAAAGATAACTTCGGCTAAAGTGAACTTTAAAGTCACCTTTAATTTATTTTTGTTATTACAACCTAATGATAAAATAAAGTAAACTTTTTCGAAAATATGGCAGTGCCGGAGCAATGTCTGCCCGTTAAAATTCTCCCTTTAGTTAACGACAAGTTGTAATAATGGCCCTTAATGCGTTAAATATTGTAAAAAGAGGACAAGTTAGGATGGGAAAAGAAGCTTAGAATTATAAAAAAATTATTTAGCGATTATTTCTAAATCCGAAAAAAATCTAAATTTTACAAAGTTTTGCCCAAATAGGTACAAACTAATTTAAGAAAGCTTAGGTTAGGTTAGTGGGTAGCTTGCCATTCACAGGCAAGTTCACACGTTGTCTCATATGGCCCATTGTGTTACGAAGTGTAAAGTAAGCCTGGTTTGACACACACCCAACTCCGGATGAAACCAACCAATTGCCACTTTCGCTATCATGCGCAGACCTACAAATGTTCTGTCATTCAAGTGCAGGGCACTCACATAAAGGGTGTTGTATCGTTTCCGTTCACTCCACTTCTTCAGTAATTTCTGTGGGGCAGATCGAGCTTGGTGGCTAAATTGCCAATTGCGCATTGCCCCTTAAGGATTCCTGTTAGAGTATGAACCGTTGCCTGGTCGAACTCAATTAGTTTCTTGGTTCTTCTGTTGTTCACTGCTGGACACAACAGTTTTAAAATTCGGAACATTTTAGCATAATGTTGTCGTAATCGCTATACTTTTCAACATTAACTAATATTTGCTTCAAATCAAGGGATATTGTATCCATTTGGGTATATCTCGCAGTTATCAGAGCGATTTTCTTTAAGACTCAACTTGTATGGGATCGGAGATAGATCTCATTCAAATGGTTTTGTGCAATTTTTGCTTACACGACGTATATTCTCTATGTAGCCGTAGTCTAGTACACGTAGCCTACTACACTTCGGCGACTTTCTCATTAGCTGCGTATTTTTCTGCAGATCGTGTGTATTGGATCAGTGCCATCTATCTGGCTGCGGAACATGTGGGCACGCCGGCATAGATGAAACTGGCACACGTGTCAGGCGAAATTCGAATCAGGGACCTGGACGAAAGGAATAGTGGAGACACCTAGATATCTCTTTAACGTTCGAGACGCAATCCGGACGCGGATATGAACACGCAGGGGCCAAGGGGACTCCACTCCGAAGTAATATCACCGTAGTCCCGGAGTGGGCACAACAAGTCCACGAGACCAGGGGGATTTAGTGGGTGAGGGCCCCACACAGGGAGGATGTGGCGACTTCCTATATGGTGCGGTTAGGTACATTTACCCCTCCTCGGCGTAAAAAAAAACTATCTGGATATCATAGGCTCTATAACCCTTCTATCAGAAGTCTAAGTGGCTTCATAAAAAGATCTGTGTGGTTCCAGGATTAGCCAGGATGTATGGACAAACCAGCTAGTCTGTCGGCTTACTAGACGTGAGACCACGGTTCAAACTCCAGGTCAGACATCTCCAAAAAACGCAATATTTCTTCGGCGATTTCCTCTCAGCAGATTTCTGGCCACAAACTCTGAAAGTGAAATAAAATTGTCATGAAAATTTTCTTGAAAATCTGTCATTTGGAGTCCAGTTTAAACTGTAGATCCCGTTACTCATGTATAAAATTCAAACACAACATAACGACGCCTCCGTTCTATAACATTCTAAGTCGAAAAAGTGTGTTTTGAGTTATGAGCTCTCAAAGTTTTCACGCGATATACGACTATATGTGTATTCTAAGTAGATTTTTCCCTATAACTTCGAAACGGATCGGCGCATCTTAACCAAATTTTGACAGTATTTAAGTTAGAGAACGTAGAATATAAAAATGCAATAATATTGGAACGTTATGGAATGGAGGCGGCGATAAGTAGAGTGAGAAACTGGAAGCATAACTGAAGAGTTGTAATGACCAAATAGGTGTGTATGTATGTACCGCTATGAGGAGTTTGACTTAAAAGTCAAGATCGTGAAATATTCCATGTAAAGTAAACCACTGTGTTTTTTAACACGTTGACTGCCGACTACGAAATAACTCGTAGATTACGTTCCCGTCTAGGGAGCCAACTACGAGTTATCTCGTACTCACTAAGCCTGCCATTTTTGTGCAGCTACGAATAAAATCGTATTATATCAGTTTTAGTATCGATAAATGGCTTCTGGGAAAAGAACAAAAAGTCAATGTTGGCTTGCGTGGCAAGTTTTCTGAAAATTGCCGCGGCAGTCAATGTGTTTAAATAATTTTTTTATTTAAAAAATATAAAATCGGAAATATTTTGTATTTGTGCCATGAGTTTTTGATCTTATTAACTGGTCAGTACTTAAGGCGTTGTCCCCGATATTATTAACCTCTATTTAGAAATCCGCCTCAACCACGGGCTAAAAAAAATTAATACAAATTCAAATAACAAATCGTCATGGGCGTATCAGTTTTCTTATTCTTAACATAATAATGTGCGTACGGTATACCGGAAATGAAATGAAAATTACAAAATAAAACAAAAATTTTAATTTAAATTACAATTCATTCATAAATTTTCAATTTATTCATGATAATTTTCATTTCTTACTAATGGTGCATGTAAAATATTCAACTTTGTACGCCTATTTAAGACCTGAAGTATTATTTGCTAAACAAAAAATACAAGAGAAAAAACGAAATTCCTTAACAAACCTATGAAAATCTGAATTAAAATTTTTGTTTGTTTAGTTGTTTATCTACGATAAAGTAATACCAACAGAACCACAGCCATGCTTTATTATGACGCAATGAAGAAGTCAATAAACGTACCACATGAAGTAATATTGTAAGCGAAATACATACATAATCACGTTTTCTCTAAAGCTCTTAAACCTATTGAATGATCACAAAAAAACTTAGTGAATTTTGTTTAAACAATCATTAAACATTTGTTTTGTTAAACGAATTTAAATTACAAACAAACATTACAAATGCCTTATTTGGCATTTTTCGTATTGAAAACTTTCGAGATTTTGCTTGAGGGAATATATGTTCCCTTATCTGTTTTTTATTAGAAATTGTTTCAGCTTTTTGAAGGAAAAAAAAAACCAAAAATTCGACCACAGACATTATAAAAAAAGTACTTGAGCAAATAGATGCTAAATATTATGCCAAAAACAATTAAATCAACAAAAAACAAGTCAAATACCTCTTGAAATCAGTCTCAAGATGTTTTCAATTGTATTTGTTTGCCATGAGGGCGGTCAAAAGAATTTTATCTGAAGATTTCTGTCTTTCAAAATTCTGATGTAGTGGTTTAAAAGAGGAGGTGTGTACTCTTTGGTTCATTTACTTCATTGGCCTCCTTTTTTGGTACACAATGAAAATAACAAAACTAGATTTTGTAGTCGTTAAATAACTACAGAAAAAAATAACGAGATGTACCAACTTTTTGGTGGAATAAATAGATCACGTGTTATATATGTGATCATAAAGACTTCAATAAAGAGAAATATTCGTAAACCTTTAAAGTCATTAAACACAAAAGCAATAAAATTTGATTTGATTTTCTGTCTTTACCAGCCTTACTTTGCTGTAGGAAAAGTTACATGCCCACATTTCTTAACCGTCTTTAAAAGTTTGTTCTTTCGGGCCAACATGGTAATGAAATTGCACTGAATTTGTTAATTAACTGGCAGCCAACAACATTATTACAACTTGCCGTTAAAGTTGGGTTTAGTTAAATATAACATTAGTTAATGTGAACTTTAAAGTCTCCTTTAACTTCGTTTCGTTATTACAACCTAATGATAAAATAAAGTCAACTTTTTCAAAAATATGGCAGTGCCGGAGTAATGTCGATAAAACTGCTCACTTAACAAATTTTTTTTAACGCAATGGCAACGACTGGCTTCTTTTTTTGTTCTATTTGCTCATTTTGTTTACATTTAAAGTTGCCATATTTAAAATAACATATAATATGGCAAGTTTAAACATAAAGTTAACTTTAAAAGTTAAAGGTATGATGATCCTCCCTATAGCTTAACGCTCAACTCTACCTTATTGTCCACTTTTGATAATGAAAAACAATTTATCTGCCCGTTAAAATCCTCCCTTTAGTTAATGGCAAGTTGTAATAATGACCCAAAGAATCTAGTATTGATTAAAAGATTAAAAAATCGATTTTCTAAGGATCACTAATGACTTAAACCATTCTGGTTGGTAACCATTTTGAGGAAAATCTCTCACTAGCCATCCAATGTACTATTAAGACCTCAAAACAAATTAGGCACAATAGATTCTATTCGACTGATATCGATGAACTCCTGATATAGACAAGATCCTAAAGTTACCTGACACAGAAGTAGGAGTTGTCTTATTCATAAGGAACGATAGTATACGTTTCCGGTACTTCTCCAGAACTTGGAAAGTTTCACTTAATGACTTCATGATACCGAAGTCAGGTGCGGGCGCTACCAATCTCCCATTTGTCAAAATTATTTGAAAAAGTGTTAATAAAGGGGCCGCCAAATAACCTTTTTTTTTTGAAAATGCTTTAGAAAAAAAACTACTGAATATTTTCTCAAATTTCTTTTTTTATTTGAAAGTACAATCCTTCCGGTTAATAATGGAAAATAATTTCATTCAAATGGCTGCCTCGGCTGGCCATGCAGTAGCCTACACCAAAAGATGCCGATTTTGGCAAAAAAAAAATCACCTTTTCAGATGAAGCTGATTTTGATATTGGCGGGTATGTAAACTAGAAAAATTGTCGCATTTGGGGCACAGAAAACCCGCACGCATGCATTGAAAAGCCGACGCACCCAAAACGAGTCACTGTTTGGTGCGGATTTTGGTCCAGAGGCACAATTGGGCCATTTTTCTTCGAAAATGAGCAAGGAGTGGCCGTTACAGTCAATGGCCATGTTGAACGAATTTTTGTTCACAAAAATTGAAGAGGAGGATATTGGCGGCATTTGGTTTCAACAGGATGGCGCTACGTGCCATACAGTCGAAGCTACCCTCGTTGTTTTGCGTCCTGTTTTTGAAGATGGCATTATTAACCGCAGAGCTGATGTCGTTTGGCCACCTCGGAGCTGCGATTTGACACCGTTGGACTATTATTTGTGGAGTGACGTCAAAGATAAGTGTT
Source organism: Sarcophaga variegata (assembly GCA_932273835.1). Taxonomy (NCBI): domain Eukaryota; kingdom Metazoa; phylum Arthropoda; class Insecta; order Diptera; family Sarcophagidae; genus Sarcophaga; species Sarcophaga variegata. The sequence goes on along the minus strand of OW026362.1, from coordinate 22,002,054 downwards.
ACGCCGACAAGCCAGAGACAATTGTCGCTTTAAAGGACAATATTTGTGAAGCCATTGGTGAAATACAGCTGCACACAATCGATAATGTGCTTAAAAATTGGACCGATCGTATAGGCTACTGCATGGCCAGCCGAGGCAGCCATTTGAATGGAATTATTTTCCATTATTAACCGGAAGGATTGTACTTTCAAATAAAAAAAGAAATTTGAGAAAATATTCAGTAGTTTGTTTTCTTAAAGCATTTTCAAAAAAAAAGTTATTTGGTGGACCCTTTACTTCGACTATTAACAATGTTAGTGGTTTTAGGAGAAACCATAGCACAATACAACAAGCTCATAGCCGTATTCACATCTTAGAGGAGTCTTTGAAAAAAAATTGTTTTGCCCTCATTACAGATGTTTCCCAAGATATGATGTGGCGTGAATTATCCAAATTTGTTGAAAACATATATGAGCTATTAAAGAGCTATGTATTTGAGTAAGAGTAAATTTACACTTGAAGATGGTCCTTTTCTAAGTACCCCTTAGGAAATCAGTTCAAAGGCTCCCCAGGGCATTATTCTAGGTCCACTCTCATATACTTCGGCCATGCCAATTGGAGAAAAATTCACATTTCGATGTTTGCGGACGGCACTCCATTTTTTTATAACACGATCATTGTTTAATGTGGAAGTCACGAATATCAGGTTGTCGGATATGAAGTGAAGGTCAAAATCAAAATATCTCCATAGGGAAAATTTTTTATTAATTATTTATTGTTTTATTTTGCACCTGGCAAAAATGTTACATCAAATCAGTGAGCAAACAAACCATATCATATTTGTTGAGCGTGCAAAAGATGGTGGACTTGCCACCAGATAATGATGATTTGCGGAAACCATTAATTTTTTGTTTTAATTTGGGGATAAGTACTGGAGAGTCGTAGAGACTTAGTTCCTTCCGATTACTATAATGTTTTAATCGATGAGACATTGGCTGCGCAGCACTTGGATTACGACGAGGAATTCGAAAATTAGGTAACCAATTGGTTTGATTTATTTGCCTGAAAGATGGACAATATCTGTAGAAAGAAAACATAAGTTTTTTAAAGCTCTTTTCACACCAGTACACTTGGTAGAGGTAAAACCGATATGTATAAAGACGAAGAGAGTTAAACTAAATTGGCTTATTGGTATGAACTCAACAAATAAATTACGAAACCTATTTAGTTTGGTGTTACGAGATATAATTATATCGTACTCCCTTGGCAATATAACATAATTGGTCATTACAACTCTTTAGTCAGGATTACGACCTAGCTTCTCACAATTTTATTTACTCTCAGAGTTCTTGCCAGATATCTGCTGAGAGGAAGTCGGCGAAGAAATATTTTTTCATATTTTCGTTTTGATGTCTGACCTGGAGGTTTGAATCGTGGCCTTACGTCTAATATACCAACACACTACCTACTAGACTACTTCGACTTCTTGGCAACATATATAGAAAAAAATCCCAAGGCGTTCAAAATAAAATTCTTCGAATGATTGCTGCCACACCAGATTTATATTAAAAATACAAATTTTTAAAAGATTAAAAGTTTCGCTTGTTAAAATGGAAATCATCCAAATACGTTAACATCGTGCTATGTTATCCTGGTATGTTATCCCGGAAATAATCGACTAAGAAGAAGAGATATTCTTGCACTTGGCCGAAGACCGGACAGATGAATGTAGAATCGTTGCATAATAATACGACAGCGACTTATTTCGGCAATACATACGTGTATACTCGACATTATGGGAAAAATTTTCGTTTTACTTTGACGAGTATGCTCGACAAAACAGTTCCTGATTTCTGTGTCTTCCTAATATTGGTCAGGAACATATTTGCAGAAGTGTTTGTTTTACCATGATCAGCGAATCTTCTGGACATCATTTTTACATTTTTGAGGCTTTTGAATAAATTAAAAGGCCACGTTTAGAAAACGCACAGCACAAGCTTATCTCGTTATGCATGGGAGATTAAAATTAAAAGAAAATAAATTTAAAAACAATTTTTTTTTGTTTTTTGAAGAAATAGTAGTAAAAAGAAGTGGTAAAATAGTGATGAAAGAGATCCCATAAAACCGTTGGTGTCTGAAAAAAAAAAAACAATCACAGATCAATGAACTTTACGATGTTTTTTGTTATGTTTTGTTTAAAATTATTTTGATTTTTATTTTACAATAAATCAAATCTTAACTTTTTAGTTTTGGCCTACTAGAGGAGAAAGAAATTGTGTTGTGATTGAAAAAAAAATAAAATTTCTTTTCTTTTTTTTTTAGATTATTTTGATGATAGAGAAGAGAAACAAAAAATTTATACGTGTGTTGCTGTTGATTAAATTTAGAAAAATTTTAAATAAAAACTTTTTTGAACCAAAGCTGCACATGTTTGTTCCAGTATTTAAATGTGCCTTAATTCCTAAATGCAAATTTTTATTTGTCCATAACAAAATGGTAATGATGCTGTTGAATTTTTAATATTTTCTTCTACTCTTTAAATAGATTGTTATTGGCATAGTGTTTAATGAAATTGCAAAAAAAAACAAGAACAAAAAAAGAAATTAAAATTATTAGTAAGGCAATTAAGGAATTAAATCGAAAACCTGTAATTATTTAATGGGTTAACAGATAGTATTAGCAACCAGAAATTAGCAAAAAAAAAAATAATTCTTGTATATAAGAAAACTGAAAACGATATTTTAATCAAAACGACGATTTTGTCAATCATAATTATTTTAGAAATGATCAAATACACTTGGATTGAATACTAGTGTTTCGTTAAATACACCCCTGATAAGTACTATCGGATAAACGTATTTTACATTTTATGGGAGGATCTGATCTCAATTAAAAGAAAAAAAAGAAATTCTTTGCAGAAAGAATGTATTTGTACATTGAAAGCGACCTAGTTTAGAAGGCAGTGTGTTGGCTTCTTAGACGCGAGGCCCCAGGTCAGACATCTCCAGCAAAACGAAATATGACAAAAATATTTCTTCGCGCACTTCTTCTCAGCAGAGTTCTGGCAAAAACTCTGAGGGCCATTATTACATACATACATACATACATACATACATAAGTGGTCATTACAACCCTTCAGTCAGGATTACGACCTAGTTTTTCACACCACTTATGTTGTGTGAGTTAATTTTAATCCGAACGACAGCTGAGAGAAAGTCGCCGAAGAAATACTTTTTGTATTTTGTTTTGATGTCTGGCCTGGAGCATGGACCCTGGCTTTACATCTAATAAGCCAACAAACTACCTACAAGACTACGGCGACTTCAGGGCCATTATTACAACTTGTCGTTAAAGTTGGGTTTAGTTAAAGGTAACTTTAGTTAAAGTCACCTTTAACTTCTTTTTATTATTACAACCTAATGATAAAATAAAGTTAACTTTTTCAAAAATATGGCAATTAAATGTTCAACTAAACAAGTTTTTTTTAACGCAGTGGCAACGACGGGCTTCGTTTTTTTTGTTGTATATGATGATTTTGTTTACATTTGAAGTTGCCATATTGAAAATAATATATAATTTGGCAAGTTCAAACATAAAGTTAACCGTAAAAGTTAAAGATAGGATGATCTTCCCTTTAACCTAACGCCGACTTCTATTTTATAATAATATATATCCGCTCACTTATAATAATAATGAAAAACAATTTATCAACCCGTTATAATCCTCCCTTTAGTTAAGGGCAAGTTGTAATAATGGCCCTAAGAGTAAATAAAATTGATATGAAAAGTTTCTCAAAAATCTTTCGCTCGGCGTCGTCTTTAAACTGGCGGTCCCGCCACTTATGGATATAATTAAAAAACACAACATAAGTGATGTGAGAAGCTAGGTCGTAATCGTGACTGAAGAGTTGTAATGACAAATTATGTATGTATGTGTATGTATGCGTTGTACATTATCAAGTAACAGCAAAAATCGTGTGATTTGTGCAAAGTCCATAATGTCGCACTGGGACGCAAAGCACGGACCAATTAAGAGCAATCCTTAAGAAGAAGAATAAATTCCAGTAAGATGTAATAAATTTGAACGTCGTCACCATTGTTTTTTACCGTATTGTATGAAGATTTTAAAATAAGGATTTCAATGTCCCTGATACACGGTGCTAAGGCCAAAACTACGAAGGTCCCCTTAATTATGACATGACACTGTTTGATGTTGTGTAAAAGGATCTACAACATATATTTCATACATTATTGACCTCTACACCCCATTTTTCGACAGAATTAAGGTATAGGTTAGGTCAGGTTAGTTCAGTGTGGTAGCTTCCATACCAAAAGCTCACTTGAGCACACATAGCGTCCCGTTGTGACGCCACAGTACCCATGATGTACACTAATTTTATGCATAAGTGTCTGTACCTAAAATCTTAAGTGGACTATGAACGAGAGATTTGACCTGCTCTTTTGTTTATTTTCTCTGATTGCTTGTCTTAAATGAAGTCTTAGTCGAAAGAAATAGTTTTTCCACTACGGTTTTTTATATATAAGAACTCATCTAGTAGACCAACATACTACCATTAGACTAAGGTCACTATTGGCACAATTGCAAGTTTGGTCATACAATACATATTTTGGATATGAGCTTTCATTTTGCTGCTGTCTTATTCAAGAGTTGATGAAAAGAAGCAAATTAGATTTGAAGCATCACCTGATGTCAGCTGGTTCATCCTTTGTGGCTATATTAGTTATGGTATTTCATTCAGGAGTTGCTCTTTTTATGATTGTTTTTCTCATCTTCTGGCAATAGCTACTGCGTTCTACTTTGTGATTTCCTGAAGTTACAATTCTGTTCTTATTATCTGCACAATTGTGCATCCCAATGATAGTACAGATGATGGCGTTTTAGCTTCCTATATTCTAATTAAAGTCACCCAGAAGTATAACGATATCTCTTCTTCGGATCACATTGATCGTGGTAATTACTTGGGCGTAGAATTGATTCTTCTTAATGTCGGTGCACAGCAGTGTTCTCCTATACTGTTGTATGCCTTTCCCTGTTTAATTAATTATTTGAACTCGCCTCTCGTTTCCATTAATTTTCCACAGTTAAATAGAGTGTAGTATGATGTGAATCTCATTTCATGCGCTAACGTTTCTTGTAATAAAATCGTGTTGGTTATTGCTTACTTTTACTGAAACCTTTAATCAGGATTACGATTTAGTTATGTACACCAGCAATGGTGTGCGTGTTAATTTTTATGCATGAATGATTGGTCCTACAAGACTGCTGAGAGTAAGTCAACGAAGAAATATTTTTTCATATTTCGTTTCTGTTCGATATGTCTGAGTTGGGGTTTGAACTAAGGTCCAATACACTACCCAGTAGACTACAACGATCTCAATATGGTGAGCCGGGGCCTTTCTGATGTCCTCTGTTTTTCCTGTAGTTGGTTACCAAGTACACTTTGCCCTCCCTAAGTACATGAATATCACATAATATAAAAAAGTTTCGAGTTCACGGGAAGACTAAATATTCGGTGTAAATATGTCATAATCTTATATTCCACCATTCTCGTTGAAGGGTATTTTTAGGGTACTGGCAATTGCATAATATTTGTATACTGTTTTGAATGTAGAGTGTAAGAAATATTTAAAAATTTTGTGAATTCGTTTTGCAAATATATTTGCCATTGCAGTTGAGTATCTTTTTCTGTGTTGAGTTTTAGAATCTCTGCCAGCTCTCGACGTATTCTGAGTCTACTTTTCACAGATTTGTTTTTGAGTTTCCGTGAGAAGATCAGAACCTATGACACTGTGGGCAGGATAATTATAGGCAAAAACATCGTGAACTGACAAATCGATTGCCTAATAGCTCTATCCTTAACTGTACCCTGGAAGGAGTAACTAAGGTTTTTTAATGCGTATCATTAACGCCTGCTTACACGACTATGTACTTAAAATCCTTTAAGTGTGACAGATCTCTTGGTAACTGAAAAATAAATGTTTTGGCATTAATTTATTCCAAATAATTTCGTTGCAATTTAACACATTTTGCGTCTGCTGCTAATTAATAATTTTAATCCTCTTCATTTAATTAATTAACAAACTTGAAAACGTCGCGTTTTAAACATTTGTTATCAATTCAATTCAATCCATCGTATCATAATTTGGCATAAGCAAGCCATATAATGGGCATTTTATAGATCTAAAACATCTCATCGATATGCATTTATTAAATTCATTTTTGTTTGTTTCTTTAAAAACATGTTTTTTCAAAAATTTTTAAATTAAAACACAAAATACTACTACTACCCGTTAAGAAATATTTAAATTACAGAAGCAATAAAAAATTTTTTTTTAAATATTTAACTGCAGACACACAATTAGTTTCATTGTGAAATATTTAAACTTTAACATTAAAAGGTAAAGGGTGGTCCATCTATCGGTTTAAGTTTGAACCATTTGTTATTTCGAATCTAGCAATATTTATGTCATTTTATTCTATCCCAAAATTCAGTATATTATCTCCAGTGAACATAATGAATCGATTTACGCTTGTGCAACGTTGGGATTTACAGTAAGACCCCGCTTAACGCTGCTTCGTTTAACGCTGTTTCAGTATTACGCGGTAGCATTGGGATTCCCCTAAATCGCACACTGTATTGATACTTGTTGTATATGTGTGCAAATGAAACGGCCATGCATCAACCAAAAGCGGTGCACTATATAGTCTGTCCAGAATAAAGATTACAACTGTATTTTCCGAAGTCGCAATCACAGTACGAACGTCTTTCCTGCGTCACAGTTGATTTATTGTTAAGTACGTTACTAGTTAAGTACGTGTTAAGTTGCCTCGTTTAATGCTGGAACATATTGGAACGTTGATTGTAGTCGCCGGAGTCTAGTAGGTAGTGTGTTGGTTTATTAGACGTAAAGCCAGGGCAGACATCAAAGACAAAATAAAAAGTATTTTCTTCGGCGATTTCCTCTCAGCAAATTTCTGGCAAAAACTCTGAGAGTGAAATAAAATTGCCATGAAAAAGTTTCTCAAAAATCTGTAATTCGGAGTCGGCTTTAAACTGTAGGTCCCACCACTCATGTATAAAAACTAACACACACAACATTAGTGGTGTGAGAAACTAGGACGTTGTACAATGGGTCAATTCGACCTCCGGGTACTGTACTTGTCTTCATTGACAAGTACACGTCCTCTGACCTAACCTAACCTATTGGAACGTATTCCTCATTACGTTAAACGGGGTCTTACTGTATTGAAATAGATGGGCCAATGAGGAGCTACACGATGATGTCGATTTTGCCAAAAAAAAAAAAATCATCTTTTCAGATGAAGCTCATTTCTATCTTGTTCGGTACGTTAATAAGCAAAATTGCTGTATTTGGGACTCAGTAAACCCACACGTAGTCTTACAGAAGCCAATACAGCCATTTCAAGTGACCTTTTGGTGCGGCTTGTGGAGCGGAGGCATGATTGGCCCATATTTCTTTGTAAATGAGGACGATGCAACCATTACGGTCCTGATAAACGATTTTTTTGTACCCATTCTTCATGGTATTGATGTGAACGATGTTTGATTTCAACAGAATAGTGGAACTTACGACACATCACATGTCACAATCGATTTATTGCATCAAACGTTTGATGGCCGTCTAATTGGCCAAAATGGTAATGTCGGTTGGCCATCAAGAAGCTGCGATTTGACAGCGTTGAACTATTTTCTGTGAGACACTATTAAAGAAAAGTATTACACCGACAAACCAGAGACAATTAAGCATTTGAAGGCCGACATTCGTGATGCCATTGGCGAGATACGACCCCATATACTCGAATAAGTGAATGAAAATTGGTTCGATCGAATGAGGTACTGTTAGGCCAGCCGCGGCACTGTTATGAACGAAATCATATTTGATTTCTAACCGGAACAATTGTACTTCACAACAAAAGCATAAATTTGGCATTTTTTTCATATTTCGTTTTGATGTTTGACCTGGGGTTTGAACCGTGGCTTTACGTCTAGTAAGCCAACACACTGCCTACTAGACTACGGCAATTTTTGTTTTATTGCATTTCTTTAAATTTAAACATTTAAATGGGCCTACCCTATATTATATTTTCTTCTTCTTTTTGTTAATAATTATTCCCAGAAATAATAGAACGCTCTATCGCTCTGGTTTTTAATCAAAAGAAGATATTTTAACATAAGTATTGTTACAATAAATTGTTTAAATTGTTAACAATTTTTAACACACTAATTGCGTGTTTATGAAATTATTACAGATTTAATAAAGAAGAATCAAATTCAGTTTTTAGTTCTTAAAAGCTTAACCAGTTTGTTTACAACAATCAAATAATGGATGTATTATTAGAAAAATTTATGAGTCTTGTTATAAAATGTTTTACGAAAATGTTGACACCATCATAACTCAGACTTTATTTATGATTTCAATTAAGAACAAGAATTACAATGGAATTCTTTTGTTATCCCTTGTGAAAATAACGTAAAAACATTATTTTTTTGCCAAACAAATAGCAAACAATAATCAGGAATATTTATTACAATATTATGCAAATTTAAAATTAAATACGAGGGCTGATAAATATACTTTTTGTAAAACGAAACTCGCCATAGTCTAGCAAGTAATGTGTTGGCTTATTAAACGTAAGGCCTCGGTTCAGGGCACTCATTTGCTGTATAATTCAGATTAGGCGTCATTAAATTCTAACTGAGTGATATATCCACTCAAATCAAGTGTTAATTTTAAATTTTTGTGCAACTCATTGCCTTCACTATCTGCACTTGAAGATTCTCCTACCAGATATATGTTACGAAGTTGACCTTTTTTAGTCCATGCTCCACTGGCAATATATTAAAACGATAATAACAATTCAAATCATCGACAAACATCTAAGATAAGGTAAATCGAATGACGATGTAAATTGAAGTGAGAAGCACCAAGAAGTTTGACGCTATAAATCGAAACGACAAAATCGAAACGCCGTTAGTCGAGGGATTGCTGCAATATCAATAAAATGAAAATAATCAGAGTAAATGCAGACTCCAACAAATTTTTTTCTATTAAAAGCATCCAATTTCATTGTGCTATGGTATCTCGAAATGTATCTTGGCAGCTCATCAATCTTCTCATCAAACCGAAACAACTAAATCGAAACGTCGTTAGTCGAGGGATTGCTGTAATATAAATAAAATGAAAATAATCACAGAGAACGCAGAGTCCAACACACTTTTTTCTATTAAAAACATCCAATTTCATTGTGCTATGATCTCTCGAAATGCATGTTGACAGCTCATCAATCTGCTCATGAATCTCATCAAACCCTGTACAAATTGAGAAACACCATCATTCTCAACTCCATAAAAATTGGTACCTTTGGCTCGTATCCTATATGAATAAGAAACTTTGAGTATGAATGGTAAACACTACCAAGTTTACATCAATCAATATTTGAGTGAAATTTTAAAAAATTTCTGGTACAATAGGTTATCAGACAAAAGGCTGCTGGTATAATCTTATCAGAGTCAAATCCATTTTTTAATATGTAAAAGGGTATGACAGCGGATAGTATTCGCAAAGCAATTAACTGGAATCCATAAGGTAGCAGAAGGAGAGGACGTCCTGCTTATACTTGACGCAAATAGATGGATGAACATGCTTGGAATTTAGAATAATTTGGATGAATTTCATTGAGATGTTATTCCCCTCATAAGAGCAAGAGGAGCTACTAATGATAATAAAAATATCAGACACGTGACAGACAATGAATGCATCGACAAAATATTCTCCTCTTGAACCTGTTTAAGGCAAGTCAAACTTTTAACGAAGTAATGTTTAGAAGCTATGCCAGGGTAGCAGAGTTGTATGTTATTTTAAGGCCCGCATGATCACATACGCAAGATTTTTTCAAATTGTCATATGAAGTCTTATTAAGCCTTGCGTAAATTTCAAATACCACCCACTCCGTCGCGATTACAGCCTATTTTCTATTCAATTTTGTACGTTTCTCTGATAAATTTTTATGATGAACTTATTTGTGTCAAATTTGTTGCTTGAAAAGTGGAGAATAAACGTGAGTCCATCCAAGTGTGCTCATGTAACCTTCACACTCAGAAGACAAGACTGACTACAAATAAAAATAAATAATATTGATGTCCCTGTTGAAAATTATTTCAAATACCTGGGAGTCCACTTAGACCGGCGTCTAACATGGTCCCGCCACATCGAGGTCAAATTAGCGGCCATGAAGCTGAAATCCGCTCAAATGCACTGGATTATTGGTCCTAATTCAACACTAGACCTTGAATACAAGGTTCTTTTATACAAATGCATTATAAAGCCAATATGGACCTACGGCATTCAGCTCTGCGGCAGTGCTTGCGCTTCTAACGTTTTGAAATTACGGAGAAGACAGTCCAAGCTTTTACGACAAATTGTCTGCGCTCCATGGTATATTCGTAACGACAGTATCCATAGAGTTCTCAACATTCCTACAATTCAGTCGGTAAACTAAAGATTCACCCCAACGCATTGGTAAGGGAGCTGCTTCAATTCGACGGCCATCAGATGTTAAAACGAAGTGACACATTGAGCCTCGCTCGACGGCTGCACTGAAACTAATTTTTTATGTAGTATTATTATAAGACTTGAATACAATATATAGTTAACACGCTGGTGCTAACTACTAACCTTCAAAACTAGCTTTAAGATTTGAAAACTATTGTAAATTTAGGAAAGATTCAATAATAATAAAAAAAAATTGTTGCATTTAAAATTCCATTATTAATTCGCATTCAGAATTATTACTGTTTCCAATTGTGGTACATGAAATCAGGACCATTTTGATATTTGATCTAAACGAAGAGATATTAAGTACTACTGCGAATGAACCGTCCATATTGTTTAAGTTTTGAACTATTTATACGTTACAAGTATTCTATCACAATACATTAAGTATTAAGACCCCAATCATCATCACCTCCAAAAAATGTTTATATTATTCATCCAAATTTCTATGAAGGCTTGATTCAAAATAGATGAACAAGGTTAAAAGTTATAATAAATCGATTGGCATTATTACGTACATAACTGGTCAACATTACGACCTAGTGTTCCCCACACCACTTATTTTATCCATATGAGGCGGGACCAAAGGTTTAAAGTCAACTCCGAACGACAGATTTTTGAGAAACTTTTTTATGACAATTTCATTTGCTCTCAAAATTTTTGCCAGAAATCTGCTGAGAAAAAGTCGCCTAAGACATATTTTTCGTATTTCGATTTGTTGGAGTTCTCTGATCTGGGGTTTAAATCAAGGCCTCGTTTCTAATAAGCCAACACACTAACTACTCGACTACGGCGATTGGCATTATTACAGCAAGTAAATATTCTTGGTATTTAAAATGTCTTAGTCAGGGTTGGTACCTAGCTCTGACACCACTCATATTGTGTGTGTTCATTTTATTCATGAGTGGCGGGGGACCTACAGTTTTGAGAAATTTTTCATAGCAATTTTACTTACTTTCAGAGACTTTGTCAAAAAGACTGCTGATAAGAAGTTGCCGAAAGAAATACTTTTTTTGTTCATATTTTGTTTTGTTTAAGATGTCTGAGCTGGGTTTTGAAGCACTTGTTCTAGCGTAACACACTACTTACTACGGCGTTTATATAAATAAGTATTCAGTAAATATTACGTAACATAATTGGTCATTACAGCACTTAAGTCAGGATTATGACCTAGTTTCTGACACCACTTGTATTCTGTGTTAATTATATAAATAAGTTCAAAATCGACTTCGATTACCAGATTGTTAAGAAGCTTATCATAGCAATTTTATTTTCCTCTCAGAGTTTCTATCAGAAATCTGCTGAGAGGAAGTTGCCGAAAGAAATATTTGTTTTCATATTTCGTTTTGTAAATATTACGTATCATACAAATAGAGGTCCACGTACAAAAGAATCTAATATTTTAAAAACAAATTTTTTTCTTTTACACAATAAAGCTATCAAATCTAAAGATTAAGATATCAAACCTGATGAAAAAAATCTCACAAACATTCTTGAAATTTAAATGTGTTCGAAAACTATTGTCATTATTGAAAATATAATTCCTTTGTTGGACACCGTATGCTTGAAAGCGTTTCAATAATAATACTTTTAATATCCATTAATGCTCATCGTAATCATAATTTGTTGTTGATTTTTTCGGTTTGATAAGAATATGAAATAAAGCCTGTGAAATCAACATCATAAACTCAATAGAACAACATTCACTTTTTTTTTCTTGAAATTTGTTACGCTCAACTTAACTTCCGATAACTGGCTGTGTTAAAACTTAATTGAAATGCTAATAAATGCTCGTAGGCTGGCAGTATTGCCAAAATTAAAAACAAGAGAAACAAAAAATATTATAATTACAATAGAATTTTATTATAAAACTCTATGTATTGTTTTCATCTGAGCTGGTATTCTTAACCGCGTCTCTTTTTTTTCTCTTTTTTCTGCACAATTTTAATGATAATCACATAATTTTTTTATTAGAGTGTAAAATATTTTGGTAATAAAGGTTTAAAATACTTCTTTATTAGCCTTAACTAGGCAAATTAGAAGCATATTGTTCGTCTTAACTCTTCCAAACAAATTGTCTTTCATTTTGACAGTCAACCTCTGAATGGCGACTTCGAGATTTGCAAAAAAAAAAAACTGACAATAGGCTTATTATTATTTAAATTAGATCTGCTCAGAAAAAAAAGAAAACATAATAAATTTCAATAAAAAGCATAAAAATAGACAAACAATTATCATAATAATGAATGATAAACTCTACACTTTAAATCAAATACTACAGCCAGTATAATAACCGTGTAATTTGCAACCTTGCCTAGCTAGTTTTTTATTCAACAGTACCAAATTTAAATTCTTGAAAATTATTCTTCCAAAGTGTAAAGGCATGAGTGTTCCACAATTTCAAGAAAATTTGAAATACACTTTAAGCCAAGTCTTCGCAATACTATACTATGTTCAGACATGCACTTATATTGAGTAAATCGCAATAAACGGCATTATTGATCTCAATATTTCATACAAAATGTCAATTAATTATTGCTCAATAAATTCATAAATTGTTATAATATTGAGTAAAACTTAAAATGCATCACTGCCATAAGTACGATCAGTGAGCATATTACAATTTTCCGAACATTTTCTATTGATATTTGACAACTCAAATGTCAACAACGACAAACAAAAAAAAAACGAAACAAAAAAACAACGAACAAAACAAAAACAACGCTGTTGAAACAACCAGCTGTTTTGTTTACCAGCTGTCAAATGAATATGGAATAAGCAGCTGAACTGCGTATATTGTTATGTCTAGACACTTAAAATATTGGTCATCAATAGAATATTGACTCAATAAAAGTGCATGTCTGAACATAGTATCAGAATGTTTTTCCAAGAATTTGTAAGCTTTTGTTTGCAACTGAATAATCTCTCGAAGAGTATCTGCCCAAGAGAATAACATTCGCAAATTTTCTACATTCCATACATACATACATAACTGGTCATTACAACCCTTTAGTCAGGATTACGACCCAGCTTCTCGCACCACTTATGTTGTATGCGTTAATCTTCTACTTGAGTAGTGGGACCAACAGTTTAAAGTCGACTTCGAACGTCAGATTTTTGAGAAACTTTTCATGGCAATTCTTATTTACTCTCAGAGTTTTTGTCAGAAATCTGCTGAGAGGAAGTCGCCTAAGAAATTTTTTTCATATTTCAGTTTGTTGGAGATGTCTGAGCTGGGGTTTGAACCGTGGCCTTATAATTAATAAGCCAACAAACTATGTACTAGACCACGGCGCCTTTAAATAAATTAAAATAATCAAGTTTGCCAAACGTAACGTTTTTCAAAAAAAAAAAAGTCCAATGTTCTACCGACGGGTACTGTACTTGTCTTAATTGACAAGTACACGTCCTCTAACCTTACCTAACCTAACCTTTTTCAGGGAAAAAAGTTCCATTGGAAACGTTGAATAATAATAAAAATTCGATTTGTTTTTTTAACACTAGTATACTCGATATTATGTGAAAAATGTTAGTTTTTCTTTGACGAGTATACTCGATATAAACTGTTAAGGGATTAAGGAATGTTTTAAAGAAATATATTCGTCTCCCTTAAGGAATGATTTACTCTATGCACGGCCTCCCTAGTATTTTTATTTATTTATTAACTAGCTGTACCATGCGCGTGTTGCTGCGAACAGGCCTGAGTAGTACGCATTCGATCAGTTTCTAATCTCACTTATCGTTGTTCAACGGTTGTCAGTGGCATGTACTCAAAGATTTTCCAGTCTCAATGCTAGTTGCCCGTCTGGTTCCGGGGCTCGTAATGGTCTTTTCTTCCGTGCTCGAGGTGTAGGCCGACCAATTGCTTGCCGCTTTGGAGGCATGATTGTATGATGTACCCAATCCAATTGAAACCAGCAGCATTTTTAAAAACTTCCCAAAATTAAGATGTTTCAAATTTTACGGGAATGAGTTGTACTAAAAGTTATTAAAATCGTAAATGATAAATGCTAAAACGTCTGGTATTTGCCCGAGCAACACATGATCAAACGCATAGTTTACGATTCAATTCATTTGGAATAATTCTTAGTGGCGCCACCTATCGGAAATTAATCGCACCAACTTAGAAACCTCTGTCGACTTATGCGCAACAACTTTGCTGAATATCATACCATGATCAAATGCACGATTCTATTAATTACATACAAACAAACATTCATTTTTATATATATAGATTACAATACAATTAAAAATTAGATCCTAATTATATACGAGCGGAGTAACTTGACCATATGCTCGGTTTAGTGTCACAGACCAGAGTCTCTGGCTGGAATAGAACCCACGACCCTCACGCTAATAGTTTAGCACACTGCCCACTAGACTACTAGGGCAACCACGATATTTTTTATTTTAGGTCTTCCTACAAGCGCTTCTTATTATATATTTTTATATTAGTTTCAAAGAGGCCATTGTGTGTATAACATCGATTAATTATTCGTATTCGAATTTTCCTAGACTATGGCTCGAATTTCACACGAAATTGATCGATGGCATGTGTTATGTTGACTTTGATAATGGCTGTGGTTTGCGATTTATTCGCATACAACTGCGACATTAGCAAACCTTATAGGAAAAATTCTAATTTGGGCAAATTGGTTAGTCTCGGCGGCCAGTTTATATGACCTCCACGTGAAATGATCATTATTCCGATTATACAATTCAGGTCAAACAGTTCGTATTCATCAGCCTACAGTGCTCGTAGAAATTGCGACAGAAGGCGGCACCAGTTTAAAATCCACACCAAAGAATGATTTTATCAGGATATGTACATACATACATACATACATACATACATAATTGGTCATTACAACCCTTCGGTCAGGATTACGACCTAGTTTCTCACACCACTTATGTTGTGTGTGTTAATTTTATACATGAGTGATGGGACCTACAGTTTAAAGTCGACTCTGAACGACAAATTTTTTTTGAGAAACCTTTCGTGGCAATATTATTTGCTCTCAGAGTTTTGGCAGAAATCTGCTGAGAGGAAGTCGCCGCAGAAATACTTTTTGTATTTTGTTTGATGTCTGGCCTGGGGTTTGAACCCTGGATTTACGTCTAATAAGCCAACACACTACCTACTAGACTACGGCGACTATCAGGATGTATAGCGTCCGTAATTTAACAAGTTTTTTTGGATCTATCTTAGACCCATTTCGATAAAAACAATTTTATTATTTGCACTTGTTGCTGAATGCCATGGTGATTTGGCAAAAGAGACTGAGTAAGTGACAACTAATCCGACTGATATAGTTTCAACAAGATGGTTGTTAACAACTGTGAAAGTTCACAAGTTCCTGTTGAAATGGTTGTGTCCATTTAAGGGTAAACAAAATTTTTTCACATTCTAAAAGGAGCGTCAATCATAACAAAAAAATTCTAAAAACTTTACCTTAAAAATCTCTTTAACTTTCAGGATCCCCAATATGGTTGATCACCAAACTGAGCATTTGTCATTGTCAAGGAAGTAATTTTTTATAAATTTTTTAAAAAATAATACAAAAGATTTGTAAATAAAATGAATAATTTTTTATTCGATTATGGAATTTAATAAATTTATTGCCATTAATTTTAAAATACTTGTCTTTACGTTTCTTGGTTTTTATTTTCGAATGAATTCATTTAAAAAAAATTAAAAAATTAATAAAGAAAACAATACAAGAGTATGCCATAAAATTCGAAAGTTGTTGGTTCATTTTGCAAATTAATATTTCAATTGATTCTTATTCTATTTTTGTTATTATTGTTATTAATTAAATATTAAAAATAAAAATAAACTTGTTCTTGCAAATGTTCTCCAATTTTATTTAATAAATAAAATATAAAACTAAAATCAATTTTTTTGTCTATTGTATGGCGTAAAACGATATTTTTAAAATTCAATTGATATGACTTTCAACAAACTGATGACATATTTTTTTTAGTATACCATTTAATGAAATTTAAATTAAAATTTTTTTTATTAAACAAAAGGCATTTTATTTTGAATTAATGAGACGTGAAATAGATTCCTTTACGTAAGCCTATGCAAGCTGCAATAAGAAAACATGTTGCATTTCATAATGATTATGGCAATATTTTGGCTGCCTTCCAAAATGTTGTTGCTTTGTTTTTGAACAAAGTATAGTGTTTCATAAAGCCGCTGTACAAAATCTTTACAATGTATTTTATTTCAAAACGTCGTCAATGTGTATTTTTAACGCAGTCAAAAAGCAATCAGACATCGGATTTATAGTTGATGCATTGTTTGGTTACTTTGCATATCTACATAGTTTATATACAGTAGTAGAACTGCATACAAACTTTGTATTGATACATTTTGGAAGGCAGCCTCTCTGTACCAAATACAAAAAGTGTAACGTTAATATAACATACATAATTGGCCATTACAACCCAGTCAGGATTACGGCCTAGCTTCTCAACACCACTCATGTTGTGTATGTTAATTTTATACATGAGTGGCGGCATCTCCAATTTGATGTCAACTACGAACGACAGATTTTTGAGAAACTTTTCATAGCAATTTAATTTACTCTCAGAGTTTTTCCCAGAAATCTGCTGAAGGGATGTTGCCGAAGAAATATTTTTTTATATTTCTGACCGGGGCAGTAATATAGGGTGAGCCATCTATTGGCTTGAATTTGAACCATCAGTTATTTCGAATCTGGCAATACTCATGTCATTCTATTCTGTCACAAAATTCAGTATCCACTGAATCTCCACTGAATTTAATGAATCGATTTACGCTTGAGCAACTTTGAGATTTATTGGGCCAACGAACTCATTGGCTGTCGATTTTGCAAAAAAAAAATCATCTCTTCGGATGAAGTTCACTTTCATCTTCTTTCAATGCACCCATTACGAGTGACTCTTTGGTGTGGCTTCTCGAACGGAGGCATTATTGGCTTTTATATCCTTGAAAATGAAGACGACGCAACCATTCCGGTTTATGGAGACACCTATCACACCATGATAACCTATTTTTTGTACCCGCTCTTCATGGTATTGTTGTTAACAATGTTTGGTTTCAAGAATATGGTAAGAATTGCCACACATCTCGCGCAACAATCAATTTATTGCGTCAGAAGTTAGATGGCCGTTTAATTAGCCGAAATGGTGATGCCAATTGGCCGCCAAGAAGCTGCGATTTTACACCGTTGGGCTCTTTACTATGGGAAGTGTTATGCCGGCAAACCAGAGACAATTAAGCATTTGAAGGCCAGCGTTCGTGAAGCCATTGCCGATATACGACCCCATACATTCGAAAAAGTGCACGAAAATTGGTCCCATCGAATGAGGTAATTTGAGACCAGCCGCGGCAGCCATTTGAATAAAATAATATTCCATTTCGAATCGGAACAATTGTACTTCACAAAAAAAATAAATTTGGCACGATTTCAAACCGTTTTTGTTTAAATTGCATTTTAAATTTAAACTTTTGAATGGTCCACCCTTTATAAAGAAACACTCACAAAGTTTTTGTACATACAGACATAATTTTTTTTCATTTTATTTAAAAAATATTTAAATATTCGTTTAAAGAATTCTGCTTCACAATAAAAAATTAAATTTTGCAAGATTCAAACCGTTTTGTTTAAATTGCGTTTTTAAATTTAAACTTTTAAATTTCCCCACTCTATATATCGTCATATTACAAAAGACTTAAGACACAAGCGCCGAATAGGTGTTAATGTTTTCTACAAATTTTCGTTTCAAATATAGGTAGGCAGTGGCTGTCCCCTCGATGGAGTCGTGAGCGGACACTCTTAGGCCGCACACAGGGTCCATTGTGATACCACATGTTGAAACTAAAAAAGAAAAACAAATTAATTAAATAATAAAAATATAATGAAAGTTATTGAGGATTATTGTGTGGACCTAATAGAGACCTGCATGAAAATGTCAATAAAATTCAAAAATTGTGAATTACTGTTGTGATCTCATGCACCTGTTTATATGCTTCAAAATGTGTTCATCTCTTTAATAAATTGTGAATATGACTCGATTCATTCTTCTCTGCATGCACTCACAAGTGTGTAAGAGAATCATGAGCGCACGAAATCAAAATAACAATGAATATGCACTCAACACAGTATATAGAGCACTGTGTTGTAAGTGTTGAGGCCTGTTTTTGCAAGACGAAAGATTTTATACGAAAACACACAGTACTGGTCGTATTTTCCATATAGACAGATGAATTTGTAAAATGATTCGTCTTAACTAGACATAGCCAAAGGAACAAACAGAAAAGAATACACTTGTTTTTAATGAATGCAAGATTGAATCACTTTTCGATTATATTGGTACACTGTATAGTGGACAGTCGCCGTAGCCTACTAGATAGTGTATTGGATTATTAGCATGAGGCATCAGTTCAAACCCCAGGTCAGACATCAAAACGAATATATGAAAAAATACTTCTTCGGCGACTTCATCTAAGCATGTTTCTGTTAAACAGAGTAAATGAAAGTGCCATGAAAAGTTTCCCAAAAATCTGTCGTTCGGTGTACGTCCTACCCCTCAATCTACAAAAAATTAACACATACAATATGGGTGGTGTCAGAAGCTAAGGCTCAATCCTCACTACAGGGTTGTAATGACCAATAAATCAATAATCAGCATATATTTGAAAAAAAAGTTATAAAATAAAGACCAGGCAAGGTGTATGAAACAAAATTTTCTTGGGGTGAAAATTATGAAGTCGCCGTAGTCTAGTAGGTAGTGTGTTGGCTTATTAGACGTAAAGCCAGGGTTCGAGCCCCAGCCCAGACATCAAAACAAAATACAAAAAGTATTTCTTCGGCGACTTTCTCTCAGCAGATTTCTGCCAAAAACTCTGAGAGTAAATAAAAATTGCCATGAAAAGTTTTTCAAAAATCTGTCGTTCGGAGTCGACTTTAAACTGTAGGCCCCACCACTCATGTATAAAATTAACACACACAACATGAGTGGTGTGAGAAGCTAGGCCGTAATCCTGACTGAAAGGTTGTAATGGCCAATTATGTATGTATGTGTATGTATGTTGGAGGAAATCGGTGTATATATTGAAGATTTCTTAATTCTATTTTGGAATGAAATAAATTGTGAACGCTTAGCCTTTGAATGTTTCAATGTATTTTGTCAACAGATTATTGAAACGTAATTACGATATGACACGATGCAATTTAAAAAGCCTAGAAATAGAAGCAATTGAATGAATTGAATTTAAGTTAAAAAATTACAATTCGATAGAAATTACGGTTTGGTACAGTATCATGCGAAATATTTATTTGAAAAGTGTAAGCAACACATTGTTTGACCATTATATGGAGCACAGAGAATATTCATTCCATTTCGTGCAGAAAATATTGTCTTTTGCCAAATCTGTTAAAACGCGTGGCAGATAAAATTTTATTGCTTAATTAATTAAGACGAAGAGGTTTTTAATTCATTTGATTGTTTCTCTAAAAAATTTTAAAATAAACCACACACGCCGATAATAAAAGAAATTGATTCACAATTTATAAGCAATCAAGTCTAATAATAAAAAAATTAAAGAAATTTGAAAAAAAAAATTAATATATTTTTAATGAGAACCAACAAACTATCAATTTAATTGCCGAAAGTTATACAAAATATCGCATCAATAAACAAAACAAAAAAACTGCTTAATATTCCAGCGAATGCCTATAATTAAGCCACAAGTCCAATTAAGAAAAACAAAGCAAAAGTAAAAAAACTGCTTTTGTTTCGATATTAATCAACTGACTCCGTGTTGTCTACCATTTGCATTTATAATTGGATTTCTTTTACATTTCGATTCTTTTTTTCTAAATCAAGTCTGGTCCAACAACAAATTTTTTTTGTGGATTTCAAGTTGGCTTTCGAAATTAGAATTTAACAAAAAAGCTTACAGAAAAGCTTGGTTTGATATTTAATCTTGTTCAACAACCGGATATTAACTACAAATCTAAGGAAAATGTTAATAACAGATTAAGTTTACGTGTTTAACAGAATAAATGAATTAAAATTTCTATCGATTTGTTTTAGAAAATTCAGTTGAAAGCACAACTACTGCTCAAATCGTAGTCTATTGATCATTGTGCTTAGACTTTGATCAGTTGGTTCAGTTCCATACTACTTTTTTTGTCTTTATCTGCAGATCAGTTAATAAAAAGATTTAGTCAGTTTATTCCCATCACTAAGAGCTTGGTAACAAACCCTTTTCTAGAACTTTTTACTCGAAACAGTTATCATCGATACACTTGAATTTCAAATGAGGCAAAATGACTCGGCCCTCAAAAAATTTGAAAAGTAACAGATATTTTGCACACTACAACCAGAGATTAGTTTTGCAAAAGAACATAGATTGGTCAGTAATATTTAGATTCTTAATATTCATAGAATATTTAATATTTACTGAATATTTTTTAATGAAGTCGCCTTAGTAGTCTAGTATATAGTGTATTGGCTTATTAGACGTGAGGCCTCAGTTCGAACCCAAGGTCATCTCCAATTAAATGAAATATGCTTCTCAGCAGATTTCTGGCAAAAACTCTGAAGGTAAATAAAAAAAATTGTCATGAAAAAGTTTCTCAAAAATCTCTCGTTCAGAGTCGACTTTAAACTGTAGATTAACGGCATTCATGTATAAAATTAACACACACAGCATAAGTGATGTGAAAAGCTAGGTCGTAAATCCTAGCTGAACGGTTATATTGACCAATTATATATATACATATGTATGTAATATTCTAATGCAGTCTGAGAACTAATAAATTCTGATAGGACGTAGTATTGTAGTGGAATCAATGATAGCATGTGATACCATGTAATTTTCTTTTTGGAAAAATTCTGTAAATTTAATGGGAAATAAAGACCAAAGTTTTGGGATAAATAATAATGTCTCAGCAAAAGAAGACTTACAGGAGTATTTAAACATGTCACCTTTTAAATAACAATCATCACGAAGCAGTATCCTAAAATCTTCATAATTAATCATTGCTTAGCATAGCTTTCCTTTGCCTAAAAGATATTATGTGGTTATTTAAAAATGTTAGCAATTTTTTTTGCAGCCATTCATTAACATAAACATCGTTCTTCATGCAAATGTTATTATTTAAAGGAGTACGTACGTCGTTTCCACTGTGTACTGTGTAAGTTGTCTGTCAGTAAGTAGTGAAAAACAAGCAAAACCGTCCCATAAAGAGAATTTTAGGCGGTCACACAAGTCGTATGACATTTTAAAGTTTTAATGTGGAAGAGAGCGGATAGTCTAGTAGGTTATGTATTAACTTATTAGACGTGAGGCCATTGTTCAAACCCCAGGTCAGACATCTCCAACAAAATGAAATATAAATGAAGATTTCTTTCGGCGACTTTCTCTCAGTAGATTTCTGACAAAAACTTTGAAAGTAAAATAAAATTCCCATGAAAAAGCTGTGGTTCGGAATCGCCACTCATGTGTAAAAGTAACACCCACAACAAGGTCGTAATCCTGATCAATTACGTATTTATGTAGAGGACAACGTATACTATATGTATAGTAGATTTAATGTGAATAAGAGCGTACGACACTGAAAAAAATACGGATTGAAACTTGGCAGATGTGCGGCTCTTTTGCTTTTGCAAAATTTCTTAAAAACATTCATACTTCATTCTATCACGGATGTATTGATTTTACTTTCATCTGGTTTTCTACAAATCGCGTAAAGATTTTTACTTCCAAATACTTTTCAAATACTTTTCTGTTATATTATCTCTCTGACTTAAACTCCTCTAACGGACATTATTACAACTTGCCGTTAACTAAAGTTAGGAATTTAACTGACAGATAAATTGTTTTTCATTATTATAAGTGGACAATAAGGTAGAAGTGAGCATTAAGCTAAAGGGAGGATCATCCTACCATTAACTTTTAAAGTTAACTTTATGTTTGAACTTGCCATATTATATATTATTTTTAATATGGCAACTTCAAATATAAACAAAAAGAGCAAATACAACAAAAAAAAGCCGTCGTTGCCACTGCGTTTAACAAAACTTTTTTAATTGACAGTGTTATCAACATTGCTCCGGCACTGCCATATTTTTGACAAAGTTAACTTTAGTTTATCATTAGGTTGTAATAATGAAAATAAGTTAAAGGTGACTTTAAAGTTCATTTTAGCTAAAGTTACTTTTAACTGAACCCAACTTTAACGGGAAGTTGTAATCAGGGATCAGCAATGAGTATTCAAAAACATGAGCAGATTCGAATCATACTCATAATTTCTGATATTTATACGCAGTCATACTTATTTTAATATCATACTCATACTACTCATATTTAAAGTTTGAAGTACTCATCGTAATCAGACTTAACAATACGTATGATGTTGTTGATTTCGACTCTGCTTTACTCAACATTTGCAAGAATAACAAAATAAGTATGATTCGCGTACGAACTTTACAATACTCACTAGAAGGTTGTGTATTTGCTTTGCTTGCTGTCTTTGTCTTATTCTTTCTTCTTTTTTTGTTAATGCAACAACAACTACGACTGTAAATTTTGATGAATGATTCGAATCACTCGAATCATTTATGAGTATTATAAGTATTTTTTAAAATTTATGAATCTGAATGAATAGGCGTATGAATCAAACATATTTCGAATGGTACGAGTTTGATGTAAACATTGTACTCATACTTATTGCAACCTGTACTTATAAATCAATGTTGTAGTGAGTACGATTGAATCAGAGTAGTTAAATTTCAATACTGTTGACTCACTAATACTCAAAATTTCATGAGTACTTATGAGTAGCAAAAAAAAAAAACGATTCATTGCTGATCTCTGGTTGTAATAATGGTCGTTAATTGTGTAAATTGACCTTAATAAGTACCCATATTTCTTTTAACAAATTCTACTATATTTCAACATTAATCAGCAACATAAGTAATGCAACCCTTTAGTCAGGATTACAACCTAGCTTCTCATACCACTTTGAAACATGAATATTATATTTTATTGTAACTAATTTGATTGCTTGCTTCGCTAATTTAAAACACTACCATGAATAGTAAATATTCTGTAGAAAAATAAGATTAAAACGTATATTTTATTTTTAAATTTTAAAGTTTTATTAATTTCACTAGCATATCTTAAATTAAATTCTATGTAAACTTATGTACAGGCGTTCTTAAAATTTCACTATAAAATTTCTTTAAGTGTCTTTATCATACAGTTTTATCTCTAATTAACAATGGTTAACAGTTTCTTTCTTTTTCTTCTGTTTTGTTTTATTGTCTGTATGAAGAGCAACTAAATCAACTTCATTTGGGTTGACATTGATAAAATAGAGTGTGATTAGCATTAAAAAAAAAACTTGAGAGGGCAATTTCTCAAGTCTTAAAAATCAAATGGTATTTTGGGTTTCTCATAGAAATAACCAGCGTCAGTATGACTGTGATCGTTTTCATTGGATTGATGTTCTGCACTTGTAGCGACATCTTCTGCAAGGGGTTGTTCATTCGGAAGAGGCTTATTGTCCCTAATTCCAGTATTAAGCTGCTCCATTTCAGTGATGCCACCACATTCATCTGCTTGTCTTCTCAAAGCTTCTGTTGTATGTTCTTGAATAGATTGGTATTTCGGCTTCTCATAAGAGTAACCATGATCAGTTACACTACTTTCGGTTTCATTTGATTGTTCTTGTTCAAGAGCGGCTTGTGCATCTTGGTCGTGGTCTTGAGTTTTGTAAGTCTCTAAAGGCAATGGAATTGGAGTTGTTGTTGTGGTTGTGGTTGTAGTAGTTAAGCTTGGTTCAGCCTTCTTAGGTTTAGCGGGTATATGTTCATAATCATCGATTATGGACGTATCCTGAACAAAGCTTATGTCATCACCGGGCTTAAAAATGACATCCGGTGCTGAACCACTTAGTAAACTGTCATCATCCGAATTGAAAAGTTTAAAGTTGGTTGTGGCATCTGGATAGTTAATGAGCACAATATCATCCTCAAACTTTTTGTGATACTTTGTGTTTTGCAATGAATGCTCAGTTTTTAATTCATAATTAACCTGCTTTGTTGGGGAAGCGTCTTCTTTTCCAATAATGGTGGGGTTTGTGCTGTCAACTGTTAATGGAAGAGGTTTCATATGTTGCTTTAATTCACTTCTCTTCGTTTGATTGAATCGTATTTTTTTAGGTATTCGTTCGGTTGATAATTTAATTTCACTGGCATTTAGAAATAAGCCCGTAAACAAAGGCCCTTTAGTTATCGGCTTTAGCTGGCCATCCAAGAAATCTAAGCGTAATGGTTGTATGTAATTCACTCTTATAGGCAGTGGCTCATCAATAGCCTTGGGCTGATTGTGTTGATAGCTTGAGCCATTAATTGTTTTTGCTAATTGTAGGCTATTAGGTAAAGGATCTGGTATAACCTTGGGTTGATTGTGTTGATAGCCTTGGGCAATTGGTTTTGTATGCTTAACATCGTTTGATGGTGGTAAATATTCTCTGTTCATAGTGTGTTTAGGCTTTATGGTCACATTATTGTTGTCTAAAACCTTAAATGGATTGGGTTTGGGTTTGGGATCTTGAATAATATGCTTTTGCTGTAGCTTTTGATTTATTGGTACAGGATAATTAGCAACTTTTGGTTGATTATTAACTTTTGTTGCCAAAACCTTTCCTTCTTCCTTCAATGGTGGCAAGTATTCATTGTTTAACTTACTTTTAACCTTGACGGGCGGTGGACCATTATAAACAATCATGGGCAGATTGCACTGGCTGTTAACCACTGCCTTCACTTCTTTTTCCGATGGCGGTAAATATTCTTTGTTATCTGGTGGCAGATAAGCACGTTCATTCACTTGCAATTCGCGAACATCTGCTCTTGTGAAATAGCTTCCAAATACAACAATAACTCCCCATATAAGATGCATATTCTTCGAATATTAGAAGGAAACAAATATTTTTTTTTTTGAATAATTTTTATTGGTTTTACGATTTACGAACAGAAGCTCTTACCATATAATCACTGCACACTGAACGGTGTCTTTGAACGGAATATTGCAAAACCATTATTAGCCTGTTTTTCTTATATATTATTTGGAGTAACAATAAAATATAATCATCATCGTTTACTTTTTAATTAAAATTATTGCGTCTATTGCCCGTATACATATGTATGTACATACATTCGATTGACACATTTTAAATGAATTCAATTCAGCGCATTTTTTTAAAACAATTTGTATACACAGACAAATTAAGAATGCGGTTAATGATGCACTCTACATTAGGATATGGTATGATATGTTCTAATTAATTTGGTGCAGGGTGCCCTGGTAGTCTAGTGGATAGTGTGCTAGACTATTAGCGTGAGGGTCGTGGGTTCGATTCCCACCAGAGGCTCTGGTCTGTGACACTACACCGAGCATATTGTCAAGTTACTCCGCTCGTATATAATTAGAATATAATTTGTAATTGTATTGTAATAAATAAGTAAATTATTTGGCACAAAAAACAAACAGCGAAATCGCTGTTGAGTTGTTAGACGAGAGCCCGTGATAAAAAAAAACACCTTACTCTGTCCCATCGAACATATGAAAAATTATTTCTTTCGGCGCCTGCCTCTCAGCATGTTTCTGGCAAAAATACTGAGAGTGATATGAAATTTCCATGAAAAATTTTACAAAAATCTTGTCATTCGGAATCGACTTTATACTATGTTCAGACATGCACTTATATTGAGTAAATCGCAATAAACGGCATTATTGATCTGAATATTTCATATAAAATGTCAATTAATTATTGCTCAATAAATTCATAAATTGTTATAATATTGAGTAAAACTTAAAATGCAGCACTGTCATAAGTACGTTCAGTGAGCATATTACAATTTTCCGAACACTTTCTATTGATATTTGACAACTCAAATATCAACAACGACAAACAAAAAAAAAAAAAAACAAAAAACTACGAATAAAACAAAAACAACGCTGTTGAAATAATCAGCTGTTTCGTTTACCAGCTTTGAAATGAATATTGTATAAGAAGCTGAATTGCGGATATTATTATGTCTAAACACTTGAAATATTGTAATCAATAAACCGAATATTGACTCAACAAAAGTGCACGTCTGAACATAGTATAATGCCGTTTATTGCGATTTACTCAATATAAGTGCATGTCTGAACATAGTATTAAACTATAGGTTGTATTGTAATATTTGAGAATACATGAATATTCAATCACTCCATTCAGGTCTATGCAGTATTTTCATCAAAATATAGCTTTTTGATCAAATTTCCGCTCTATTGGTAAAGAACTGAAATAAAGAGTGGGCCATTTCAGAGTTTAAATTTACAAATTGAAACAAAAATGCTTTGAAATTTTGCCAAATTGATTTTTTTTGTTGTGAAACAGAATTGTTTCGGTTAGAAATGGAATATTCTTTCATTCATATAGTTGCCGCGGCTGGCCTCACAGTACCTCAATCGATCGGACCAATTTTCGTACACTTTTTTCTAGTGTATGGGGTCGTATCTCGGCAATGGCATCACGAATGTTTAATTTTCTCTGATCTGTCGGCATAACGGCCGCCAATTGACATAACCATTTCGGCAACTTAAACGGCCGTCAAATGTTTGATGCAATAAATCGATTGTGGCAAGAGATGTGTGACAATTTGCTCCATCCTGTTGAAACCAAACATCGTTCACATTAATACCATGAAGAGAGGGTACAAAAAATCACTTATCACGGTGCCATAGGTGTCTCCATTGATCGTAATGGTTGCGCTGTCCTCATTTTCAAAGAAATACGAGCCAATGATGCATGCGCTCCACAATCCGCACTAGAGATGAGCGATATTTTCAAAACTCTGATTTAATCACGGTGATTGATAATTCACTGGCAATTAAAGTGATTGAAATTGCCAAATAACAGTTACTAATAATGTCGTTCTTTCAAAATTGTTACATACTCAAATTTATTTCATTTTATCTCGCTCAAAATAAAATTAATTAAATTAAAAGAATTACTATTAGATGATGCTGATAATTTACTTTTGTCTTTTATACATGAACTTTCTGTGAAACTTAATTGTCAAACTTCATATAAAAAAAAATTACATTAAAAATAATAACATTGATGACACCACTTTGATTTTGTTTAGTAGGCTTTTCGTAGTATGTATCTAGTTGTCTGTTTCTTACGACTTAATAAAATACGTTATTGTCATTATTGTTGTCTTTCGGAATACTGTGATCACAATCACTGTTTTAAAGAACAGTGATTAACAAATCACGTTCACTGAGAACAACGTTCTTCAAAAATCACTGGATCGCTCATCTCTAAGCCGCACCAAACAGTCACTCGTATTGGGTGCAATGGCTTCTGTAGGACCACGTGTGGGTTTTCTGAGCCCCAAATTCGGCAATTTTGTTTATTAACATACCCACCAAGATGAAAGTGAGCTTCATGCGAAATGTTTTTTTTTTTTTTTTTTTTTGCAAAATCGACATTATCCTGCAGTTTCTCGCTGGCTCATATAGCGAAGAGGATGTCCAACTCCTGAACCAATTGAACTTTATAAGGCATCATACCGTAAACTGGTGCTTGAAATGTTAAATTCTTGAGAACGATGACGAGTTGATGTTATTCAGCCACAGTTTCGATATTTTCGGGTGTACGCACTGTACGAGCACGCACACATCTTTGTGCATAAACAATGAAACCAATTTCACGAACTTTTGCTATAAACTTGTGTACACCGGTCACTGTTACTCCTTCTCAGCGACCAAATTTTATATGAAATTTTTGTGCAATTTCCGACAAATTGCCTTTGTTTTGGAAATAAATTTCCAATAAATCCCAGCGTTGCTCAAGCGTAAATCGATTAATTCAATTAAGTGGAGATTAAATACTGAATTTTATGACAGAATAGAATGACATAAGTATTGTCAGAATCGAAATTTCAGTTCAGTTCAATATGTTTACGATAAAATTAATTTATCACACAGGCAAGGACGATTTCTGAAGGAACTACTGTTGACACAATAAATCCTTGGTCGAATGCATAGCGTATGGCTTAATACCAGCTTTTATATCTTAAAAAATACTCAATAATTATAAATAATCGTTGATCGAAGGCGGTGTTAAATCCTAGATGCCGTCACTCATGTATTAAATTTATACTCATAACAAAAGTGTTATGGGTAGCCAGTCCGTAAATCTTGCTAAAGTTTTCAAACGGCAGGTAATGTATGTACATTTTGCTCTTTAGGGACTGACATCCATGCAATAGTTGTTTTCATGCCAAACAAGCTAAAACTGCAGCAAAACCTATCAATTCTGACTTGGACACTGCAGTTCTATCACATCCGAATTTGTGCAATTCAGCCGCGATGCGTACTTTGGAACAATTCTAGGGACCAACAATTCCTTTTAAAGGATTGGTATTATATTTCCATTCTGATTTAAATGGAGACAAATTGCTTGTAATAGAGGTTAATTTTACAGACCAAAGGTTCCTTATAGCTAATCGATGCTGAACACCAGCAAAATCGATTTATTTTTACAGTGAATGGTAACATTTCTAAAAGAAGTTTGTCGTATTGAGCAAAGCAGGGCGACAATGGTTCTAATTGAATTGCTTTAACTCGGTGCCAATGGTGGAGTAATCAAGTCTAGCGATCAGTTTGAAGAGTTTGACATCTTTACAGCCAAATTCTTGAGTCTAAATTAGTTGCGTGTGACTTTATATAATGGACTGGGAAATTATTCTTGTTGCTGAAATCGATATTCGTGCTTTGTTTATAAATATAAGGATTTCTATAAAAAAGTTAGAAGGGATTTACCATTCCCTTACACCATATGAGGGCCTTATACATACATACATACATAACTGGTCATTACAACCCTTCAGTCAGGATTACGACCTAGTTTCTTACAACACTTATGTCGTGTGCGTTAATTTTTGTACATGAGTGGTGGCACCTACAGTTTAAAGTCGACTCCGAACGACAGATTTTTTTTTTGAGAAACTGTTCATGGCAATTTTTATTTCCTCACAGAGTTTTTGCCAGAAATCTGCTGAGAGGAAGTCTCCAAACAAATACTTTTCGTATGTCGTTTTGGTGGAGGTGTTTGATCTGAAGTTGGAACCGTGGCCTTACGACTAATAAGCCAACCTACTAGACTACAGCGACTCCACTGAGTAGCACATTTTCATTTAACTTAGAGATTACGGCAATCTTGAAAGCGGCACAATATTTGTTGGTTGAAAGCCTATTCCTTGAAAATCTCTTGTTTTACCCCGATCATCCAGATTGGGATTAATGAACGAACGTAATTTCAACATTCGTCTTTGTCTATGAATGGCGCAAGAATTTTTTAAGGAGATTACGGATCATAACTCGTATATGTATGGTTCCGATTTATAGAGGTTTCGTTGAATTCTTATCAGCTGTTTATGGATGTATGTGTAAGTAGCTACAGTTTGGCTAAGAAACTTTACGTCTGTTATTGTTTATTTGTTTTATTTTTGAAACTATTTTAGTAATGGAATGGCATGGAATAATTTTAATAATCCCTGGCTTAATATATGATGTCAACGATGAGCCATTTATTATAAACGTATGAATTAATTAAAGCACTCCCAATAGTCGGCCAGTATTCAAAACAATTTTTGTTTTGTTTTCGTTGAAAATTGTTTACATTTTCGGTGTCTAAAAACAACAATTTCGAGAGATTTGTTGAAATAAATTTTATTGCAAATGATGGTGTGAGAATTTAAGTTTTTAATGTGTGTGTGTGTGTCTCTTTAATTTAGGAACAACGTTTGTTTTGGGTTTCTTTCTTTCTTTCTGTCTCAATCGAAAAATACTTGATTAAATCAAATAAACTTTACGATGTCGTGAGAATAACTTTTATTGTGTTATTCTGTGTATACAATACAATTTGCTTCTTTCATGTCTTTCTTTCTGTTTTGAAATGTTTTCAAATTGAAATCAACGCTTTTGTTAAGAAAAAAGCTTTTGTTTTATTATAGAAACTGCTTTTTTTTCTTTTTCATTTTATAAATTGGCGGTAATATTTGAAAAATAATCGGATAATCAATCAGAAATTCCCTTTTGAGCGAAATCATTACAACCCTTCAGTCAGGATTACGACCTAGCTTCTAACACCACTCATGTTGTGTGCGTTAAATTTATACATGAGTGGCGGGACTTACAGTTTAAAGTCGACTCCGAACGACAGATTTTTGAGAAACTTTTCATGGCAATTTTTGTTTTACACTCAGAGTTTTTGTCAGAAATCTGCTGCGAGGAAGTCGCCGAAGAAATATTTTTCTTTTCATATTTCGTTTTGATATCAGAATTGGGGTTTGAACCGTGGCCTTACGTTTAATAAGCCAACACACTACCTACTAGACTACGGCGACTTCAAAATAGGATTATTTAAGTAAAATGGATTGTAATGCAAACAAAACCAACGTTTCCTTTAGTTAGGATTACGACCTAGCTTTTCACACCACTTATGTTGTGTGTGTTAATTTTATACACGACTGGCGGGACCTACAGTTAACTCCAAACGACAGATTTTTAAGACACTTTTGCATTGCAATTTTATTTAGTCTTCTAGTGTTTGCCAGAAATCTGCTGGAAGTCAGTCGTCGAAGAAAATTTTTTTCATATTTCGTTTTTGTTGGAGATATCTGACCTGGGGCTTGACCCGTGGCCTCACGTCTAATAAGTCAGCATACTACCTACTAGACTACGGCGACTTACAATCCAATTACAAATTATATGTAATTATTACGAGCTGAGTAATGTCGACCATATGCTCGCTGTAGTGTAAAAGATCAGAGTCTCTAGTAGGAATCGAACCCACTACCCTTACGGAAATAGTCTAGCACACTACAGACTAGACTACCAGGGCACTCTGTTAAAATAGTATATTTTTGGTATTAACTTGTGATTATTCTCCTGTTATTAAAATTGATTTTTAATAAACAAAACCATTAAATTTAAACGTAAGCTATTTATTACTGCAAAAACATTTCATACGCGGAAATGTTTGAAATGCTGGTTTTTCAAGTTTCTTCACGAAAAAGGTTGATCAATAAATTTAATTTTCGCTATAAAGTTAAGTTACATCAACAAATTAAAATTTACATCACAAAAGTGTGTTTTTTTTTTAATTTGAATACAAATCGAAGTCATAAATTCCAAATGGTTAAACAAAAGCGTTTACTAAAGCAGACATGGACAACAAAATATTTTTTGCTAAATTTATCACAATAATAGCTGATGTAAAAATAGCCTACCAACTGCTTGTTGTCATATCTTCTTGTATTCATTTTGTTTGTCATTTATTAACTGGCAAATAAAAAATGTATTCCAATAGAAATCACAAAAACTTGTGATTTATCGTTTAAATACATACGTTTTTATTACCGATTCAATTAAACGAAATTTTCTGGATAGAACATCCTGTCAGTCCGCGTTATCACAGTACAATGATTGGTTCTACAAACGGCTTCTGACATCGCAGGATGCTACATAGACACAGATCATGAACAGACCATTAACTGTTCTGTTCTAAACCAACTTTATAGTTGGCTACGACTTTAATAGAAAGTCGCCGTAGTCTAGTAGGTAGTTGTTGGCTTATTAGACGTAAAGCCCGGGTTCGTATCCCAGGTCAGACATGAAAACGAAATATGAAAAAAAAAATATTTCTTCGGCGACTTCCTCTCAGCAGATTTCTGGCAAAAACTCTGAGAGTAAGTAAACCTAACACGAAAAAGTTTCTCAAAAATCTGTGTTCGGAGTCGACGTTAAACTGTAGGTCGCGCCTCTCACGTATACAATTAACGCACACATGAGTGGTGTGAAAAGCTAGGCCGTAATCCTGACAGAAGGGTTGTAATGGCTAATTATGTATGTATGTACGTATGTATTTACGACTTTAATAGAAGGAACTGCAAGAAAGTTTGTATTTGAAAGTTAATCACCAGATTAGAGGATTACGTCGCCGTAGTCTAGCAGGTAGCGTGTTGGCTTATTAAACGAAAGCCTGTGGTTTAACACCTTGTTCAAACACCTCGAACAGAACAAAAAAAATAATTCTTTCGGCGACTTCCTCTCAGGAATTTTCTGACAGGACTTTTTAGATTACCCAATCAGCCAATGCGTATCCAATCCATGAAAACACATTACAGTCGGAAGGAATTAAATCTGGTGAATGCGACGAGTGGAGTAGTAGTTCCCCTCCAAATGCTGTGATTGTATCCTGAACCGGTTCTTCTTTCAGTGCATTCGCATTGTATGTTGTTAACTTTCCGTGTCTTGTGGCCCATTTTGGCTATTTTTCGATCAAGTTGTGGTTCAAAATGAGCATTTGTTGTCGGTAGCGATCTGTACTAATGGTTTCACTACGTCTAGGGGGTTGGTGGCACACCACACACAGATTTGTCTTCCTGCTAAAACGATATAGTTTTGCAACTAAATTTAATGATTGTCCCGGATTGACCCATATTTTTTTCCATTTACATACATACATTACAACCCTTCAGTCAGGATTACGACATAGTTTCTCACACCACTTATGTTGTGTGCGTTAATTGTATACATAAGTGGTGGCACCTACAGTTTAAAGTCGACTCCGAACGACAGATTTTTGAGAAACTTTTTCATGGCAATTTTTTATTTACTCTCAGAGTTTTTGCCAGAAATCTGCTGAGACGAAGTCACCGTAGAAATATTTTTTTGTATTTTGTCTTGATGTCTGACTTGGGGCTCGAACCCTGGCTTTACGTCTAATAAGCCAACACCTACGTACTAGACTACAGCGACTTCGATTTTTTTCCATTTAGGATTCTGAAAATAAATTCATCTTTCACCGCCAGTCACAATTCGATGCAATAGTGATTTTCTATCGTGTCTTTGAAGCAAAATTTCACAAGTGGTTTCTCGATTTTCCATTTGCCTGTCATTCCATTCAGGAGGCATCCATTTTCTAGACCTTTGGCTCATTCCTATAGCTTTTAAACGGTCTGAAATTGTTTATTGGTTTGGTGCATATTTAATGCTTTCACCAGGTTCTAGGAGTTTGTGGTACATCACACCTTCCTGTCTTTCTGCCAAATTGATTTGTATTTGTGGTCGTAGTTGACGGTTGTCCCGTATTAACCCACGATTTTTGTGTTTAGAATTCTCAAAATGAATCCGCTTTTCATCGCCACTTACAATTCGATACAACACTGTTTGTCTGTAGTGTCTTTAAAGGAAAATTTCACAAGTGGTTTTTCAGTTTTCCATTTGTCTGTCATTAAATTAATTCTCCAGACTTTTGGATCTTTTCCGTGGCTTTTAATAAGCCACAAATTGTTTTTCGTTTCGAACTCAAAGTGTCATTTTTATTTGATATTGTTTGCAATTCGGCGTCCTTAAACTTTTTTGTGGTCTTTTATGTTCTTCCAACAGAAATTAAAAAAAGTCCGTTTACAACATCTGTATCTTAACGCTTGCTTCAGGTACATCTGGTACGAGGAAATTAAAATAAAAGTTGCAGCTTGTGGAACGCAGGCATCATTGGCCCATATTCCTTTGAAGGACGGCGTAAATATTACGGGCAATGGAGACGCCTATCGCACCATAATAACAGAATTTTTTGTACCGCTCTTCATGGTATCGAAGTGAACGATGTTTGGTTTCAACAGGGGGTGCAACTTAGCACACATCTCATGTCACAATCGATTTATTGCGTTAAACGTTTGATGGCCTTTTAATTAGCCGAAATGGTGATGTAAATTGGATGCCAACAAGCTGCGATTCGACGCCGTTGGAGGCATCATTAATATATGCACCTTTATTTCGTAAATCGCAATAAACTCAATTATTATGCTCAGTATTCCATATAAAGTTTCAATTAATTAATAATCGCGCAATAAATACGCAAATTGTTATAATATTGAGTAAAACTTAAAATGCAGCACTGTCATAAGTGTGTTTAGTGAGCATATTACAATTACACTTTTTGTTGATATTTGACAACTCAAATTTCAACAACGACAAACAAAAAAATGGCGACCAAAATAAAAACAATGTTGTTGAAACAGCCAGCTGTTTTGTTTACCAGCTGTTAAATGAATATTGAATAAGCAGCTGAACTGCGTATATTATGCTTGAACACTTGAAATATTGTACTCAATTAACCGAATATTGTGCCAATAAAAGTGCATGTCTGAACATAGTATTATGCATTGACAATTAAGCATTTGAAGGCCAATATTCGTGATGCCATTGCCGAGATACTATGGGGTCGTATCTAAAAAAAGTACATGAAAATTGTTCCGAACGAATGAGGAGTACTGTGAGGCCAGCCGCGGCATCCATATTAATGAAATCATATTCCATTTCGAACCGGAACAATTGTACTTCCCAACAAAAAAGTAAATTTGGCAAAATTTCAAAGCATTTTTGTTTCAATTACATACATAATTGGCCATTACAACCGTTCAGTCAGGATTACGGCCTATTTTCTCACACCACTCATATTGTGTGCGTTAATTTTATACGTAAGTGGCGGGACCTACAGTTTACCGTCGACTACGAACGACAGATTTTTGAGAAACTTTTTCATGGCATGTTTATTTACTCTCAGAGTTTTTGTCAGAAATCTGCTGAGATGAAATCGCCGAAGAAATATTTTTTTTTTATATTTCGTTTTGATGCCTGACCTAGAATACGAACCCGGGCTTAAAATCTAATAAGTCAACGCACTACCTATTAGACTACGGCGACTTCTTTTGTTTGTTTCAATTTCATTTTTAAATTTAAACTTTTAAATGGCCCACTCTTTATCAATGTGGTCAAATACGCCTGCAAATGTATTGTTTTTATTACCAACTAATTGGTGATATAAAATTATTATAGTCGACATTTATTATAAAATAATTATAAATTTGGCCAGTTTTATAAGTAACCTTCAATAATTCCTATGATATCATACTAAGAAAAAAGAAAAAAATTTAATTAACACCTCGCTAGTCTCAATTCTTTTTTTTTTTTAATGAAATTTAACATCATTAACTAATTAAATACCACCCAATTTAAATCAATTGTTTCTGAATCGAAATCTAAAAAGTTTTTTAACATGTTATTTAACAATTGGGCAATTCCCACAAGTCCTTGTATCGTTGTATGGCGTGTATTGTTTGATAATTTTCGTATAATAATCCGCCATACTTATACACATTTTTTAGTTGTATTTGGTCAAATCACACAAGCCGTTGTATCGTTGTATTTATTGTATTGTTGAATGACTATACAACAGTGTATGCATGCTTGATGTTGATAATTTATGACAGACACAATACAGCATAGCATTGAGCGTTCACAGACAAAAAGTGTATTCAATACAACATACACGATACAAAGTCATGTGAATTGCCCAACTAATTAAGCTGAATTAATTGAATTGAACTTCTAAAAGCTATGTTATATTAGCCTTCACTCCGAGAATAAAATCTGAAATTTTAAAAAAATTATTTTTATTTAATAAAACATCCATTTTAACGCATTTAAATTCGTAAACATTTTTCATTTCTTTTATTTTCAAAATGATTTAATTATCATAAAAACACAAACGTTGCAATACTTAATACATAATATTCCACTTAAAATTATTTGGTTTCGTAAATGATGAGCATTTTCCTTATCCGAATACTTTTGAATTCTTAAACATTTATTAGAAAAAAGAACCTTGGGGACGGGGATAATCGTAGCCTTTGCCGCCGGTGCTGGATACATGAACATTGGATGCATCAGCATTAAAGGAGTTGGAGGAGCCAAAATCGTTGTAGTCTTGATAAGTGGCACTTGGTGTGTAAGAGGCGGCAGGAGATGAAGCAGAACCATGATGAGATGAGCTACTGTGATGAGAAGCTGAGGGTGCAGATCCAGAAGAGCCACTGGAATAAGATGAGGAATGGTGGCTAGAGCTGGAAGAGCCATGACCAGAACCACTACCGGAGCCATGACCAGAGCCATGTTGCGATCCAGAACCATGGCTAGAGCTGCCGGAACCACTACCTGAACCATGACCAGATCCGTGTTGCGATCCAGAACCAGTGGAGAAGGAGGAAGAACCGTGGCCAGCACTACCAGAGCCATGACTAGCACCAGAACCATGTCCAGAATTACCGGAGGAGGATCCGTGATAAGAAGTGCTGGATAAGTGTGAACCAGAGGAACCGTGACCAGCACTACCAGAACCTTGGCCAGAGCCATGACTAGCACCAGAACCATGTCCAGAATTACCGGAGGAGGCTCCATGATGAGAACTGCTGGATACGTGTGAACCAGAGGATGTAGGAGGAAGATATTCGGGGCCTAAGTTGCCACTAAGCTGAGAAGAACCACCTGAAGATCCCTTCTTCGAGCTGCTAACATCGTATGAAACTGATGTGTATTTAGTAGTGGTACCGGAAAGTCCTGAACCACCATGTCCTCCTTGGCTACCACTGCCAGAAGACTGTCCGGAGCCACCATGTCCGCTGCCTGAACCGCTACCGGAAGAGCTACCAAAAGACGATGAAGAGTAAGTGCCAGCGCCTACACCGCTACCATGGCCAGAACCACCGAAAGATGAACCACCATGACCGCTGCCAGAACCGCTACCGGAAGAGAGTCCAGAGCTGCCGTAAGATGAAGAGGTATAACTGCCAGAGGATTGGCCACCGCTACCCTTTCCACCGCTACCATGGCCAGAACCACCGAAAGATGAACCACCATGACCGCTGCCTACACCACTACCAGAAGAGTGTCCAGAGCTGCCGTAAGATGAAGAGGAGTAACTACCAGAGGATTGGCTACCACTGCCCTTACCACCTTGTCCACTACCAAGTCCAGAGCTGCCGAAAGATGAACCACCATGACCGCTGCCTACACCACTACCAGAAGAGTGTCCAGAGCTGCCGTAAGATGAAGAGGTATAACTGCCAGAGGATTGGCTACCGCTACCCTTACCACCGTGTCCACTACCAAGTCCAGAGCTGCCGAAAGATGCACCACCATGTCCGCTGCCTACACCACTACCAGAAGAGTGTCCAGAGCTGCCGTAAGATGAAGAGGTATAACTGCCAGAGGATTGGCCACCGCTACCCTTTCCACCGCTACCATGGCCAGAACCACCGAAAGATGAACCGCCATGACCACTGCCTACGCCGCTACCAGAAGAGTGTCCAGAGCTGCCGTAAGAGGAAGAGGTGTAACTGCCTGAGGATTGGCCACCGCTACCCTTTCCACCGCTGCCATGGCCAGAACCGCCGAAAGATGAACCACCATGACCACTGCCTACACCGCTACCGGAAGAGAGTCCAGAGCTGCCGTAAGATGAAGATGTGTAACTGCCTGAGGATTGGCTGCCGCCAGCCTTTCCACCGCTACCTTGGCCAGATCCGCCGAAAGATGAACCACCATGACCACTGCCTACACCGCTACCGGAAGAGTGTCCAGTGCTGCCGTAAGAGGAAGAGGTATAACTGCCAGAGGATTGGCCACCGCTACCCTTTCCACCGCTACCATGGCCAGAACCACCGAAAGATGAACCACCATGACCACTGCCTACACCGCTACCGGAAGAGAGTCCAGAGCTGCCGTAAGATGAAGAGGTGTAACTGCCTGAGGATTGGCTACTGCCACCCTTTCCACCGCTGCCATGGCCAGAACCGCCGAAAGATGAACCACCATGACCACTGCCTACACCGCTACCGGAAGAGAGTCCAGAGCTGCCGAAGGATGAAGATGTGTAAGTGGTAGAGGAGTGACCACCACTGCCGTGACCACCATGTCCGCTGCCTACACTACTACCATGTCCAGAACTGCCGAAGGATGAACCACTGCCGTGACCACTGCCTACGCCGCTACCAGAAGATTGTCCAGAGCTGCCGTAAGATGAAGAGGTGTAACTGCCTGAGGATTGGCTGCCGCTACCCTTTCCACTGCTACCTTGTACAGATCCGCCGAAAGATGAACCACCATGACCACTGCCTACACCGCTACCGGAAGAAAGTCCGGAAGATGTGTAACTGCTAGAGGAGTGGCTACCACTGCCGTGACCGCTGCCTACACCACTACCATGTCCAGAACTGCCGAAGGATGAACCACTGCCGTGACCACTGCCTACGCCGCTACCAGAAGATTGTCCAGAGCTGCCGTAAGATGAAGAGGTGTAACTGCCTGAGGATTGGCTGCCGCTACCCTTTCCACTGCTACCTTGTCCAGATCCGCCGAAAGATGAACCACCATGACCACTGCCTACACCGCTACCGGAAGAAAGTCCGGAAGATGTGTAACTGCTAGAGGAGTGGCTACCACTGCCGTGACCGCTGCCTACACCACTACCATGTCCAGAACTGCCGAAGGATGAACCACTGCCGTGACCACTGCCTACGCCGCTACCAGAAGATTGTCCAGAGCTGCCGTAAGATGAAGAGGTGTAACTGCCTGAGGATTGGCTGCCGCCACCCTTTCCACCGCTACCTTGTCCAGATCCGCCGAAAGATGAACCACCATGACCACTGCCTACACCGCTACCGGAAGAAAGTCCGGAAGATGTGTAACTGCTAGAGGAGTGGCTACCACTGCCGTGACCGCTGCCTACACCACTACCATGTCCAGAACTGCCGAAGGATGAACCACTGCCGTGACCACTGCCTACTCCGCTACCAGAAGATTGTCCAGAGCTGCCGTAAGATGAAGAGGTGTAACTGCCTGAGGATTGGCTGCCGCTACCCTTTCCACTGCTACCTTGGCCAGATCCGCCGAAAGATGAACCACCATGACCACTGCCTACACCGCTACCGGAAGAAAGTCCGGAAGATGTGTAACTGCTAGAAGAGTGGCTACCACTGCCGTGACCACTGCCGTGACCACTGCCTACACCACTGCCATGTCCAGAGCTGCCGAAAGATGAACCACCAAGTCCGCTACCGACACCGCTACCAGAAGAATGTCCAGAGCTGCCGAAAGATGAAGAGGAATGGCCAGAACTGCCGTGGCCACCATTACCGCTACCTACACCGCTACCAGATGAAAGTCCAGAGCTGCCGTGACCACCATGTCCGCTGCCAGAGCTTCCAAAAGATGACGACGTATAACTGCCGGATGAGTGACCAGCACCACCTACACCACCATGGCTGCCAGATGAAGAAGAGTGACCGGAACCACCTTGACTGCCGAAACCACCAGAAGATTGGCCACCATAACCTCCTGAAGAGTGACCAGCGCCTGATGAGTGGCTGCCTGATGAGCCGTGGCCAGAACCACTACCTAAACCATGAGACGAGGATGACTGCGAATAACTGCTATGAATTGATGAAGCACCATAATCGCCATCAGAGAATGGTGGAGCACCCTCAGGATAATTGTAGCCCAAATGTGAGACATCAGCTACAGCCAAGGCCACAAATGCCAGACCGATTAAAAAGAGTTTCTGTAAAGATAAGAGAATCCTTTGTTATTATTAATCCTTAATCCATATGAATGCAGAGGTAGAATGTGTTTGTTTCCTTCTGTGCTTACCATTCTTTGTTTGTTTGTTTGTTTAGCGATATGATTCCAAGTACGGTCAAATGCTAAATATTATCTGATCTGTGAAATGCTTAAGTTTTTATATTAAATACGTTGATAATCTATGTTCTGTTCTGTTAATGTTCTGTTCTCAGTTCATCATTTTTTGGCAACATTGTCGTCATCATCGTCATTCGCTTCTGTCATATTCTGGTTGATGGGTTTGTTTTTTTTTTCTATTTTCTGTGATTATTTGCTGCCAGTTTCTTGTGTAACTAGTTTAAGTAGCCGAAACACCTTTGGGGAAGCAGAGCGCATAATAAAAAAAAATTCTTCAAAATATCATCGTCACCCCTCTTTTCCCGGAATTGCTGTTGTGGAATTGATGTTGTCTGGTTAAACGCTTCCAGTGTTTTTTATTTTTTATTATTTTGTTTATAAATCTTTTAATTCTTTTTAATTTTATTTATTATTTTTGTATTTCTTTTCTTCTATCTACCTATGTATACATAGGTGATTATATAAATGGCCGGTTGTTGTCATCCTTAGAAATTTTGACACTCGCTTGCAAGTGTATTTGTAGCATGTCTATTGTGAAATATTGCTTGTTCTTCTTTTTTATACTTGTTTTCTTCTTTTATGGCTTAATTCTTTTTTTTTTATTTTATTTTTCCCCTTTAATTTATAAAAAAAAAATAACAAAATTTTTTAATAATTTTTTTAGCAGAAAACATCGTATAGGGTTGGGTTGGGTTTAGTTGGACATTAGCTCCTGATATTTTTTTATTATTACGTTATTGACTTATGCTTTGAGAATATTTCAATAATTTTAATTGTTTTCTTTTCATGTTATAAATATCAAGGTTTTTGTTTGGGAACTAAAAATAAAAACTCATTAATATAGGCAGGTTTCCACTCCCATTGTTCAGTAGAAGTATTAATGTTTTCTTTTAAGCCTTAGTTGAGTTTAACTATTTCACTTAAACTTGGCTAGACAGCGTATAAAATTGTATGAATTATTTCTGATATTGATACTGGTACCATACCATATAAAAACAATTAAGGTGATCGACCTGAAGTGTAGTAAATTTAATAAAAACAATAACTATCTCGCCTGCATCATTTTGAAAATATTTAAAAAAATATTTTTTTAAATTATTGATACATACATACACACCAAATTGCTCTTTACAATCCCTTATACTATGTTCAAACATGCACTTAAATTGAGTAAATCGCAATAAACGGCATTATTGATCTCAATATTTCATATAAAATGTCAATTAATTATTGCTCAATAAATTCATAATTTTTTTTTTTTTTTTGGTAAAACCAGCACTCAGGGGATGGCCCCTACTCATGCAGTGCATTGTGCAGGTTTAGGAAAATAGGTTATAGGAAGGTGGAAAGAGGGAGTAGTGTTTGTGGACATTTGATTTAAACTCAAGATGCGAACGGCAAGGAAACGAGTTGCTGCTAGGTGACTATATAATGGCCAGTGCTATACCTTCACCATTAGACAGTCTATAGCAATCGTCTCCAAGAAGCCCGCATCTTAAGGTTAAGGAATTGTAGTCCAAAGGCAACCTAACAGAGCCCAATTAGTGAAGTTTTGAATTCCGTAAAGTTACAAGTTGTCAACACCACCCGCATTGTTATAATATTGATTAAAACTTGAAATACAGTACATTGTCATAAGTACGTTTAGTGAGCATATTACAATTTTCCGAAATTTGACAACTCAAACATCAACAACGACAAACAAAAAAAAAAAAAAAAAAAAAAAAAAAAAAAAAAAAAAAAAAAACAACGAACAAAAGAAAAACAATGTTGTTGAAACAACCAGCTGTTTTGTTTACCAGCTGTCAAATGAATATTGAATAAGCAGCTGAACTGCGTATATTGTTATGTCTAAACACTTAAAATATTGGTAATCAATAAACCGAATATTGATTCAATAAAAGTGCATGTGTGAACATAGTATTAGTCAGGATTACGACCTAACTTCTCACGGCACTTATGTTGTGCGTGTTAATTTTACACATGAGTGACAGGACCTACAGTTTAAAGTCAACTTTGAACGACAGATTTTGGTGAAACTTTTCAAGGCAATTAACTCTCAGGGTTTTATACTGAGAGGAAGTCGCCTAAGAAATATTTTTTCATATTTTGTTTTGTTGCCTGGTATTGGAATCATGGCATGATACTCTACCTTTTAATTGATTTTCAATTAAAAAATGCTAGAAATGCATAGAATTCCTGTTTATCAGTTTACACTGATGGCTCAAAGATGAGTGACAAGGTAGGTTGTGGTATCTTTATTAAGAATCCTGATATTAAACTTTCTAGTAGGCTGCCTGATCACTGCAGTTTTCTTCAAAGCAAAGGTCACAGCAATTTTGAAGGCGGCACAATGTTTCTTAAGTGACACGATTTTCCCTGAGAATCTTTTTATTTGCTCGGATAGCTAGGTTGCGATTAAGTTCCTAACAAACATAGTTTCCATGTCCGTCCTTGTGCATGATTGCCGAGGGTTTCTTGAAGAAATTTCGGTTCATTCAGTGGTAAATATGATTTGGGTTCCGGAACACAGGGATAGTACGGAGAAAGCAATCTCCTACACTTTACAGGGCATATGTACTTCCCATTGTTTCGTTTAATTTGGATATTGTTCACTCCGTTTTACGTTCAATCTCGTTGGCAGCAGGAAGGTACGTGCAATATTGCCAGACTTTGCTGGATACGTTTGGAAAAGGCCTGACTCACTTCTGTTCTTAAATCATGTGGCCATGCATCGCACAATTTCTATCCTTACGGGCCATTATCC
The DNA here is from genome assembly GCA_932273835.1 of Sarcophaga variegata. Classification (NCBI taxonomy): domain Eukaryota; kingdom Metazoa; phylum Arthropoda; class Insecta; order Diptera; family Sarcophagidae; genus Sarcophaga; species Sarcophaga variegata. Next base: position 21,959,045 of record OW026362.1, on the reverse strand, counting down.
GTATGAATCGGCATTCCAATAAATGATTTCTGCAGGAGCGGTGTATTTAAGGAGGAGGAAGAGACTCTCTTTTATCTCAAGGGTTAAAGCCCTGCTCTTGTTAAAAAGGGACGGATGTTTTTTACTTCTATTTTATGACGTCGTTGACCGAGCTCTGATTGTTGTAATAGCAAATGTTATTTTGGAATCGGGATGATTTTCTCTAGGGAATAGTTTATCCGCGGGTCAAATTAATTGTGTATATATATGGGCCTAAAAGCGGGTCTAAGTGGAACCTCTTCCTTCGAGGGCGGTCCGCCACCTAACCTAACCAAACTAACCTACTTGCTATTGAATGAGTAAAAGCTACCCGTTTGTCTAACAATGAAATGTTGTAAACCATTAACCCACTTATGGCCAAAGATGTCCATTCTATATGTTATCTGAAACGAAAGTAGGGGAGACTCTTCATGCCAAACTTTTTTAATTTTTTAACTTCGAACTGAAAGCACAATACATCTTCCGCCAACAAGGATCTCTGTTAGACATTTATGGTGTATCATATTGTCATAGTTTATCAATGCAAATAAAACTAAACTACGTTGTCTAGTATGGCAGCTCAGCATTATCAATTTCAATGGGTTAACAAAATGTTGTGGCTGTATACAGAAGATGTCAGACACTCAGCTGAGGAGTCTTAGAACGAAATATTTTTGAAAAAATTGCAAGAAATTAAGAAAGTATCAGACTTCATAGCATACTGTTCCAGTGACATGAGGTTCTCATTTGCTTACAATCGATCACAGATTTCAATCCACTTGTAACATATTTTACCACAAACTATCTTCCAGATGGCACAGAATACATACATACAACCCCTTCAGTCAGTATTTCGACCTAGCTTCTAGCACCACTCATGTTGGGTGTATTAATTTTATACATAAGTGGCGGGACCTACAGTTTAAAGTCGATTCCGAACGACAGATTTTTGAGAAACTTTTTCAGGGCGGTATTATTTACTCTCAGAGTGTTTGCCAGAAATCTGCTGAGAGGAAGGTGCAGAAGTAATATTTTTTTCGTATTTCGTGTTGTTTGAGATGTCTGACCCGCGGTTTGAACCGTGACCTTACGTCTAATAAGCCAACGCACTATCTACTAGACTATGGCGACTTATAGTGGAGTATCCCAACAGTAAAAAATTGACGGACCCTAAATTAACTTTTGATCTACGCCTATCGCAAAAAGCCGAGACTTCTTAACAAATTTTACCTTTATAGTTGTTTAATTACAGGATAGTAAAGTCTGGTCAAGTAAAACTGATTAATTTTTATAAACCTCGACCGCCATATTGGATCCGCCATTTTGAATTTTTTAAATCTGAATGAAGATCTGTAATCAGCGACTCCAAAAAACCCCTGAGTAACAATTTTCAAGTAAATATGATTACTTTTTAAGGACCTCCGTAATGTGTTTCTTTTTCTCTTGCATCCCTGGACATAAACCCACCACCAACTTTAAGGGTGCATGCAAACAATTTGGCTTTGGGCTCATTTTAAAGAGCAAAGAACAATTGTCAATTTCTGACAATAGCGATGGTTCTAGCACGTCAGTGTTTAGCTCTACAATTAAAAAAAAAACGCTATTTTTAAGGGTTGCAACTCCCTTTTTCTCGAAAACCTGGCGTGATGGAAAGTTTTTGAACCCAGATTCGTGTTCAGTGCAAAATGCCTTCGGAAACAGCCGGAGCCATCTTATTTGCACAAAAAAGTCCAAATTTTCAGGGCTGTGTTATAATGAGCTGATTAACTTTGACCATATTCTTGGTGTAGTGTCACAGACCAGAGAATCTGGTGGGAATCGAACCCACGACCCACAGGCTAATAGTATAGCACACTACCCACTAGACTAAAAAAAAATGTTGTATTTCGTTAATAAATTTTGTGATAATCTCACGAAAACTCCCGAGTCCTAAATTTCTGTGAATCATTTACTCACATAAGAGGTCTTCAACAGTCACTTTACTTATTCCTCTCGCGAATTTCTACAGCAGAGATTCGACGAGGGCCAAAGTCTCTCTCCTATTTGTAGTTCATTTCATCATCACTATTATTACTCGGTTACTGGGCTAAGAGCAGGCTAAGAGCAGGCAATATTTAGCAAATAAACTGTGTGCCACTTATAGTATAGAAAGCGAAGACTTAGTGCAACTCTTATCCATCGTATCAGGAGAGAAATTTCTAAAAGTAATCATGCCTTATAAGCTTGCTTAAAATTACCTCACTAAGTTATATGTCGTCTTCGTAGTGCTACTATGAGAACGACTATATTGGACTTTCATTTAACAGTATCCGTCCACATTAACCATCAGACCATTAACCATCACCGTAGTCTAGTAGGTAGTGTGTTGGCTTATTATCAGGGTTCGAGCCCCAGGCCAGACATCAAGACAAAATACAAAAAAGTATTTCTTCGGCGACTTCCTCTCAGCAGATTTGTGGCAAAAACTCTGAGAGTAAATAACATTGCCATGGAAAGCTTCTCAAAAATCTGTCGTTCGGAGTCGACTTTAAACTGTAGGTCCCACCACTCATGTATAAAATTAACACACACAACATAAGTGGTGTGAGAAACTAGGGCGGTTTACAATGCGTCAATTCGACCTCCGGGTACTGTACTTGTCTTAATTGACAAGTACACGTCCTCTAACCTAACCTAACTTAACCTAACCATCAGATAGAACAGCAGACAACTTTATCTTTAGATGTATGACGTAAAATCGATAAACTGCTCCTCTACTGCGAATATTTGTTTTATTATGTTTCTGTTTCATATTTATTATTAAAGCAGACCGCACTAAAAATAAAACAAAGACATTTTAAACCTATTTTCTTCTCACTCCTGTATAAATTTAAATAAAAATATTAAATCAAATAACAATTTAAAAATAAAAATAAAAAAACTAGTTCTTGAAGTCAACTAAATACGAAAGAAAAAATAATTTGTTTTTAAATGTGACAACAAAGAAAACTTTTCTACTCTTAAAAAAATAACATAATAAATTTGTTGAAAACATTTGGCAATAAACCCATAACGATCTAAATTTAAATGAATTTCATATTTTGATTTTTAAGTAGAAATTATTGTGAATGGGTGGAGCATAATGCTGACAAACTGCAACTTTCACGGTTTGTACGGGGACAGACCAAACAGAAGAACATTTTTTAGAATTTTGACAGACAGTACCTGACTGAAAACTGTCAAAATGTTTAGCTAGCATTAACTGAATTTAATCTGAACCACTTTGAAATTTTGCTTAATTAACTTTTGTCTGGAACAACCTATTCCTTATATTAATTATAACATATACTGGTACGTGCATAATTGATCGTTACAATCCTTGAATCAGGACTACGACATAAATTCTCACAGCGCTTATGTTGTGTATGTTAATTTTATACATGAGAGGGAAGATGAGACACGACCAAATTGCATTTATGATGACGCGGAACACACTTTCTTTCATTGTGAGAGATGGAGTTTAGAAAGAAGGAATCTTGAGGCCAAAGTCGGCGTCTGTACTGTCGAAAATTTCTGCGATGTATACTTCTGAATAGCGGAGAAAATTGGAATAGCATCGCCATTTACACTGAGGCCTTGCTAAAATCTTAGAAATTTGACTTGGATGAGAGAATTAGGATGAATGTCAGATTTTGTTGCGCAAATCGGACGCGGAAATGGATATAAAGGGGCCAAATGGCCAAACGGACTCCACTTCGAAGTAATACCACGGTAGTTTCGGAGTGGACAAAGAGTCAAAAAGAGGAGAGGGAGATTTAGTGGGTGAGAGCCCCACACATGGGGGACAGTGACGACCTCTCCTATGGTGCGGTTAGGTACATTTACTCTTCCTCAGCGGAAAGAAAAAAAATACATGAGAGGCTGAACCTACAGTTTAAAGACGACTTCGAACGACAGATTTTTGGAGAAGTTTTTCATTGCAATTTTTATTTACTCTCAGAGTTTTTGCCAGAAATCTGCTGAGAAGAAATTGCCTAAGAAATATTTGTTCATATTTCGTTTAGTTGCTGATGTCTGACTTGGGGTTTGACCCTAAGCCTTACGTCTAATAAGCTATCACACTGCCTATTAATAGAAGGCATCGTTTCTAAGCAACGACAGAAGGCAACCTTTATTCTTATATGTATCGTTATTGAAGAATACGCAAACATACATAGTTAGCCGGTTTTTTGAGTTTACTTTTAAATGTTGATATCCTACGAGAAGTCACCGTAGTCTAGTAGGTAGTGTGTTGGCTTATTAGACGTAAGGCCACGGTTCAAACCCCAGATCAGATATCAAAACGAAATTATGAGAAAAATATTTCTTCGGCGACTTCCTCACAGCTGACTTCTGGCAAAAACTCTGAGGGTAAATAAAAAATTGTCATGGAAAGTTTCTCAAAAATCTGTCATTCGGAGTCGACTTTAAACTGTAGGTCCCGTCACTCATGTATAAAAATGAACACAAACAATATGAGTGATGTGAGAAACTAGGTTGTAATCCTGACTACAGGGTTGTAATGATCAATTATGTATGTAGGTGCACAGGTCTTAGACAGATTTCGACAGAAGCTGTTGAGATGAGAAAGACGAGGAGGCTTATTTTCAATGAAAAATTAAGATAAAGATGATGTGATCGAACTGTCATGCATTAATGTTGTCAGTTTGAGTTGCTTCATCAGAAGCTTCGATTAACTCAGATTCTAGGGGATAAAGGATAACTCTAAAATCTTGAAAACGCAGAAATGTGATAGAAGTCTTCTGAGAGTTACTAATTGCCATGCAAAATCTTCTTAAATGTATTGTTCGAAGCTAACTTTAAACTGCATGTCCCGCCACTCATGAGCAAAGTTTGCATACACAAGAGTGCAAGAGACAAGAGTGGTATTTGAAGTGATTTTTTAATTCTAATTTGAATTATAATGACCCACTGTTATGATTGGCAGTATCTTAACTATGGTGTTAAGTCAAAAATCGGTATCTGATAGAAGATATACGCTTTTCTGAGCTGAATTACTTTGGAGGAGTGAAGTAAACTATGTACGTATAACAGATAGATTAGTGAGATTCAAGAAATAAATAAAATGTTGCTTTAATTTGTTATCAACCTGTGGATATAAAATGTACAATAAATTTTTCCATGATTATATGTATATACTTTTGATATAGTCAAGGAATTTATTTATCTTGGCTCCGCCGTTACCTTCAAAAATAATGTCAGTCTGGAGATCAAGCGCAGGATCACTCTTGCCAACATGGTGCTACTATGGTCTCAATAGGCAATTGAATAGCAGAGACCGCTCTCGTATGACAAAACTAATACTCTACCAGACGCTCATCCTACCCGTGCTTCTTTTTAACGCAGATGCATGGACCCTATTTAGCACTGATGCAGCAGCTTTGAGAGTATTTGAAAGAAAAGTTCTACGTAAGTGAAAGTTGGCGATGATTTCCGCATCTGATCCAACAGTGAGCTGTATAAGCTCCTCAACAACATAGACGTTGCGCAGCGTATTAATATCTAGCGGCTGCGCTGGCTCGGCCATGTCGTTTGAATGGAGGGCGATGCTCCGGCGAGACGGGTATTTGATGCGGGTATCTGCGGAAGTTGGCGACGAGGAAGACCTTGTATCCGTTGGAAGGACCAAATCGAAGAAGCCTTGTCATCGATTGGTGTGACCAACTGGCGTAGGCGGGCAAAAAGCAGATTCGTCTGGAATGATGTGTTGCTGCAGGCCGAAATCCGTTGTTGTTGTTAATGGCCAATTAAATAAGTATAAAATATTCAAGAAAAAAAATTATACATAAAAATTAACATTTCGGATTTCGCAAATTAAACGCTGAAGTTCATTAAATTAAATGTTTTTTTACAAATCAAAATAAACAAAAAATGATTTTAATCAAGTGGGCAATAAATCATTGTGTAGTTCATTTGTATTGTTATGGTAGAAATTATTTTTTTGTTTTGATTTTCAAAAGAAAGAAATTTAAAACAAAAAATAAATACTTGAATGCAGTTATTCCTGTTCCAGTTCTATTTTAATTTTTAAACGACTAGTTAAACTAGTCACTAAAAATGTATGGGTTTTTTTCTTTACTATCGTATGTATATACGATACCGATGTGTTTAAAAGTGGATCAGGGAGATTTTAATTAAACAAGAAGATGACAAATAAACAACGAATTTAATTCTTTCGTGCACTAAAACACATTTTAAAACTTTAATTGAATTTTATTAGTTCCTATCGGGTCTTTTAATTTCCTTTAATTGCATATAGGATCTAGGTACTCAATAACGGTTTAATTACGGTATTTTTAAATTTTATTCAACTACAGTGTTAAATATTAACACACCCATTCGATTGTATTTGAATTCCTTACTTTTTTTGGTCTTCTTTCTTTCAAGCTTCTGATATATTCGAATAACAGCGAATCTTTTTTTATGTTAATTTTTTTTTCTTATTTTTTAAATTCTTTTTTAAAATTTATGGATTTAAAAATTACACAATAAATAGAAATAGAAAAACAAAAAAAAAAAAAAAAACAAAAAAAAGAAAGAATGAAACAAGTTTTAGAACAACAGAAACCAAATTTCATTTGTTGATTAAGATGTTGTTATCTTGGGTTCACTAATGAGAAGGTTTGAAAATACGGGAATATAATATCAAGCTAATGGCCAAATTGTTTGACGCACTGTATTGTATTGAATACACTTGGTTGTTTGTGAAGGCTCAATGCTATGCTGTGCAGTCAACCCTCCTATAACGCGGTGAGTGCGTACCGCGTTGTATGGAAACCCGGATTTAACAATACAAACCAGGCTAAATCGTAGCGCGTTGTATGGAATCCGTCTAGCGCGTTATATGGAAACCGCGCTATAAGAAACTCATAATTAGTACAAATCCCATCATTCGTACCGCGTTATATGGAGACCAAGACAAGACAAATTATAAATTATTTTTATTGAATTAAAGAGTTCATATAAAGATTGGTAAAAAATTAAACAAAATTAATTTAAAAGACTGTTTTCCAACAAAAATAAGAAAGACTTTTATAAAATTATATAATTTTTGAACATTCATCCTCACTGTCAGATATGAGTTGCAGAAAATTTTTTCGGAAAGACTTGGTCACCAACAAAACGTATGTACTGTGAAAGAGCTCTGATATGACTGAAACCGATGTCTTAGGCGGCTATGAGATAAGCTGGCATGTTTATGTAAACATGTTGTTTGTATATCTCAACTGTGCTTTTGCGTCGAAAATAAAGTTGATATTAAATCCTTTTACAATATCTAGTTACTAGAGTTATTCATAGGCTGTGCGGAAGGAACTTATGGGATGCTGTTGAACGGAAACCGTGCTATAAGAGGGCCGCGTTATAGGAGGGTTGCCGCAATTTCAGCACCGCCTTATGTGGAAACAGAGTTATATGGAAACCGCGTTATAAGAGGGTTGACTGTATTGTGTATGTCGTATTCTCTTCATAATTTTTGGCATTCATACAATTTGATAGGATGAAACCAATACAACTTATTAAAAACATATGAAAAAAATGTGTATAAGTGTATCGGATTTTTACATGAAAATTATCAACATCAAGCATGCATACACTGTTGTATAGTCGTCCAACAATACAATGAATACAACGATACAATGGTTTGTGTGAATTGACCAAATGTGAAAAGATCTGAAGTGCATTAGAAAAACAGTGAGAACAGTATGTGGACTTCAAAGTTGTTTAAATTGATGCAGTTTTATTACAAAGAATTTACTAAAACCCCCTTTTTTGATTAAATAAGCCCAACTGAAAGATTTTGTAGATGCAAAATATGTATTTTTCAGTTGGGTTGACTGGATAATAGCAGTGAAATAAATCAAATTGAAGTCACCGTAATCTAGTAAGTAATGTGTTGCCTTATTCAAGGTTCAAACTCCAGGTTATACTATGTTCAGACATGCACTTTTATTGAGTCAATGTTCGGTTTATTGAGCAAAATATTTTAAGTGTTCAGACATAGCAATATACGCAGTTCAGTTACTTATTCAATATTCATTTGACAGCTGGTAAACAAAACAGCTGGTTGCTTCAACAACATTGTTTTTATTTTGTTTGTCGTTTTTGACATTTGAGTTGTCAAATATCAATAGAAAGTGTTCGGAATATTGCGAATAATATGCTCACTTATCGTACTTATGACAGTGCTGTATTTTAAGTTTTACTCAATATTATAACAATTTGTGAATTTATTAAGCAATAATTAATTGAAACTTTATGTGAAATATTGAGCTCAATAATGGCGTTTATTGTGATTTACGCAATAAAAGTGCATGTCTGATAATAGTATTAGACATCAAATCGAAAATACGAAAATATTTCTTCAGCGACTTCTTCTCAGCAGATTTCTAGCAAAAACTCTAAAAGTAAATAAATTTGCCATGAAAAAGTTTCTCAAAAATCTGTAGTTCGGAGTCGACTGTAAACTGTAGGTCCCACCACTCATATATAAAAATTAACACACACAACATAAGTGGTGTGAGAAACTAGGACGTTGTACAATGGGTCAATTCGATCTCCGTTTACTGTACTTGTCTTAATTGACAAATACACGTCCTCTAACCTAACCTTCTCAAAAATCTATCGTTCGGAGTCGACTCTCATGTATAAAATTAACGCACACGCAACATAAGTGGTGTGAGAAGTTAGGTCGTAATCCTGACTGAAGGGTTGTAATGGTCAGTTATGCATTATGTATGTATGTGAACAATTTTGAAGATTATAAAGATAGTAGTGGCCAGTGTTGCCAGTAATTTTTTCTAAAAACTTTTTATTTCTAGGAAAAAAATTTTTTTACAAAAAAAAACTTGTTTTCTACAAAAGTATCAACATTTTTAAAGGAAACACCGGAGAACGGTGTCCTCTATTGGTGTTTCTTTGTTACTTATGCCCGGGACGAATAAAATACACAATATTTTATATAAAAATGTAAATATTTCGTGTTATTGTTGAATTTATTGAAATTTTGAATTTTTCGAAAAAACTTGTTTTGTTAGAAAACAATTTTAATGAAAACTTTTTCGCATCTCAAAAAACTTGGAAAAAATGGAAAACTTGGCAAATGGCTACGCTGGTAGTGGCTAAAGATACGATCACAAACAAAACATAACTCTTAAAAAATATCATACAAATGCAGAATTGGAATTTTGAAATCAAATGAGGCAGATAGTATATTCTTAAAGTTCTGAATACTAATGATTTTACGCACTTAAAAAACTGGTCCTTGCAATCGTTCAGTCAGGATTACGGCCTGACATGCTAGGTGTATAGCAACTACAGTAACACCCCGCTTAACGCTGCTATGCTTAACACTTGATTAATACTTGTTGTATACGTGTACAAATGAAACGGCCATGCACCAACCAAAAGCGGTGCACTACATAGCGACGGTGTACGAGGTGGGAACAAAAAATAACCGTTATTTTCAAATTTCGTGAGTTACGTACGTTCGATTTTAGAATTTTTTTTTACTGTTATGTTGGTACACATGTCTGTTATATATGTTGACAATATCAGTCATTTTTGATTCTCAGTTTGTTTTTGACAAATCATTGCCTCCGTTCAATAACATTCTAAGTCGAAAAAGTGTGTTTTGACGCGATATATGGCTATATGTGTATTCTAAGTAGATTTTTCCCTATAACTTCGGAACGGTTCGGCGCATCTTAACCAAATTTTGACAGTATTTAAGTTAGAGAACGTAGAATTTAAAAATGCAAGAACATTAAAAACGTTCTAAGTACACTTAGAACGTTATAGAATAGGGGCGTCGAAATAAAAAGGTTAGTCGTGTTTTGGTGTGCTCTTCGATATTTTAATATTCGAAAAAAATGGATCAAAGAAGCTGTATTAAGTTTTGTGTAAAAAATGAAATTTAATGTGCAAGGACATTTGAAATGTTGACTGTGGCGTTTGGCGAGTTTACTATGAGCAGAACACAAGTTCAATTGTGGTGTAACCGGTTTAAGGAAGGCCGAGAAGATGTCAATGATGATGCACGTCAAGTTCGGTCAATTGGAAAGGTTTTGCTCACTGTTTTCTTCGATTTCAATGGTATGGTGCATCATGAATTCTTGCCACAAGGTCGTACGGTCAATAAGGAATACTATCTTGAAGTTATGCGCCGATTGCGCGAAGCAATTCGTTAGATTTTGCATCATGATAACGCACCAGCTCACATATCGACGATTGTGCGTGAGTTTTTGGCCAAAAACAAAACCGTAATCATGCTTCAATCACCGTATTCAACGGACTTGGCCCCCGCCGGCTTTTTCCTCTTCCCAAAACTGAAGACACCGATGAAAGGAAAGCGGTTTGCTACGATTGAGGAGATAAAAGAAAAATCGAAACAGGAGGTGTTTTCGATACTAAAAAGCGCGTTTCAGAAGTGTTTCGAGGATTGGAAAAAAACGCTGGCATAAGTGTATTATATCTGAGGGGGGTTAGTTTGAAGGGGACAAGATAGTTATTGATAAATAAAATTTGGAAAAATTGAAACTAACTGTTATTTTTTGATCACACCTCATATACTATGTACCTTTTCAACGTTCTTTTCTTAGTCTGTCCAGAATAAAGGTTCCAACTTTATTTTTCAAAGTCGCAATCACAGTACGAACGCATCTTTCCTGCGTCACAGTTGATTTATAAAGTTGCCTCGTTTAACGCTGTTTCGTTTGGCGCTGGAACGAATCCCTCGCGTTAAGCGTGGTCTTACTATACTTACAGCAGTATTTGGGGAAACTTGTATCCGAGAAACCACAGAGGAATTGACATAGTCGAAGAATAAAAAAATTCATCATAAAATCCAAATCCTAACTAATCGCCTTGGTCTAGTAGGCAGTGTGTTGGCTTATTAGACTTGAGGCCACGGTTCAAACCCCAGCTCAGATATCTCAAAAAAAAGGAAATTTGACAAACAAATATTTCTTAGGCGACATCCACTCAGCAGCTTTCTGGCAAAAACTGTGATAGTAAATGGAAATTGCAATGAAAAAGTTTCTAAAAAAATCTGTCGTTCGGAGTCGACTTTTAAATTGTAGGTCCCGCCAATCATATATCAAATTAACCCACACATCACAAGTGGTGTGAGATACTAGGTCGTAATCCTGACTGAAGGATTGCAATGTATGTAATAGAGGACTTTCCTAGCCTAGTGCCAGTTCACTATTAGTCGTCATCTCTTTCAGGGATTCCATGGATAGCGTGAGATTCAGTGCAGTTCAGTTGCCTATAATATCCAATCAAACTAGGTTCCAAATCAGAATCAGTAAATGTTTTAGCAGCCTTCGCTTTCCTTGTTATTGATTTCAAGGATGTATGACATGCCTTAAATTTTTAAAGCAACACGACTGACTACATTCAACATTGTGTTTTCAGGAAAATAACGAAATTTACATTTTAAAGGCTTCAGTTTTATTAGGAATTCAATCGGTAATCTTTTAAAGGAATTGTGTGGGGAATAAAAATCACACTTTAAGCACGGTTTTTGTGTACAACGCGACGGACAGCCTTATATCTGTAACCTCCTTGTTCGCCTTGAGATTGGGAAGAAGAGAAGTCAGCTGATGCTGAAGCTGCAGGAGCTGCCTGATAGTGGACGGGAGCAGGGGCAGCATGATGGTGTACAGCAGGAGCAGAGTGGTGTTGCACAGACACATGAGCGGCAGCAGGAGCAGAGTGATGTTGCACAGAAACATGGGCGGCAGCAGGACCTGAGTGATGTTGCACAGAAACATGAGCGGCAGCAGGAGCTGAGTGGTGTTGTACAGAAACATGAGCGGCAGCAGGAGCAGAGTGGTGTTGCACAGAAACATGAGCGGCGGCAGCAGGAGCAGAGTGGTGTTGCACAGAAACATGAGCGGCGGCAGCAGGAGCTGAGTAATGTTGAACTGGAGCAGGAGCTGGGGCAGAGAAATGCTGAGCTGGAGCAGGGGCAGGAGCTGCCGGAGGAATGTAACTCTGCTCAGGAGCTGATTGAACAGAATGGCTCTGTGCTGGTGCAGCCGAGGCTGGTTGTTGGTAATCGTAACCTAATTCGGATACATCCGCGCAAACGCTGGCAACCAAAGCAAGAGCAATTACGAAAAATTTCTATGGGAAAAAAGGAACATGAATAAATAATTAATTTAAGATTCTTTTTTTAAATTCGATTTCAATTTACCATTTTTCTTTAATTCGTTTGTAAAGTATGTTTAAAGTTGAAAAGGTTTTGTGTTAATGATCCAGTTGAACGATCATACTTTAATTTATATGCTCAGGTTTCTTCCCTCCAGCTGTTAACATTCGATTAGGTAATTAACCCGCTGAAGATTATGTGAAGAACAAAAAAAAAAGAATAAAAAATAGAAAAAACTTTAGAAACATAAGAAACTTAGTTGCGGAAATATTGTATAAAAGTCTTCTTCTGCCAGGTAAATTTATTTAAAACAATCAACCAACAATTATGAATCTTTTAAAAACTTTATATCATATTATGCTAATTCATTAAAAATGTATACAAGATAACAATTAAACAAACAAAAAAAAAAGAGCAGCGTAAATTAATGTAAATTTTTAAATGAATTCATTAATCATTAAATTGTACATAAGCTTGGCTTTACTTGGCTTTACTTTGCATTTGCTTTGCTTTACTTTTGCTTTAATAGACTCAAATGAGCACCAAATCTGTATAGAATAGGCTTTTAAATGTTTTGAAATCTCATTAGAAATAAAAAGTGATCTTTTTCTTAAGTTGTCAATGAACTTTTTTTTTCTGATTCGAAAAGAATTGTAACAACAGATTACATTTCATATTACAATACAGTGGCAAATAAAATAGTTCAGCACAATACGAAGTGAGAAAATTAGATAATTAAGGACCATTATTACAACTTGCTGAAGTCGCCGTAGTCTAATAGATAGTGTGTTGGCTTATTAGACGTAAAGCCCGAGTTCGTATCCCAGGTCAGGCATCAAAAACGAAATATGAAAAAAAATATTTCTGCTGCGATTTCCTCTCAGCAGATTTCTGGCAAAAACTCTGACAGTAAATAAAACCTGCCATGAAAAAGTTTCTCAAAAATCTGTCGTTCGGAGTCGACGTTAAACTGTAGGTCCTGACACTCACGTATAAAATTAACGCAACATGAGTGGTGCGAGAAGCTAGGCAGTTATCCTAACTGAAGGGTTGTAATGACCAATTATGTATGTATTACAACTTGCCGTTACCTAAAGCGAGGATTTTAACGGGCAGATAAATTATTTTTCATTACTATAAGTGGACAATAAGGTAGAAGTAAGCGTTAAGTTAAAGGGAGTATCATCCTATCTTTAACTTTTAAAGTTAAGTTTATGTTAGAACTTGCCATATTATATATTATTTTCAATACGGTAACTTCAATTATAAACACAATGAGCAAATACAACAACAACAAAAGAGGCCGTTCGTTGCCACTGCGTTTAAAAAGAACTTATTTAATTAAGCAGTTTTATCGACATTGCTCCAGCACTGCCATATTTTTGAAAAAGTTAAATTTATTTTAAATGTAGGTTGTAATAACGAAAATAAGTTAAAGGTGCCTTTAAAGTTCACTTTAGCTAAAGTTACCTTTAACTAAACCCTAGTTTAACGGCAAGTTGTAATAATGGCCCTAAATATTGTAGGTGGCAGGGGAGTTTGTCTTAGAATGTAAGTTAAAATTAATTTCTCTGAAGTTTAAATATTAATCCAAAGACATTCGTCAAGTTGTTGCTAAAAAACATTATTTTTTTAATTAAATGATACGTGTTTTTAAGACAGATGTGATCCTTTTTTATTGGATTGTAAAGAAGACGTGTTGCAATTAGGTGTCGTATAAAATATGCGTCAAATGGCAGCCACAGCTCTACCATTACTCTTCTCATTAAATATTCCTGGAATTTTTCACAACTTTTTCACCGAGATTCAGCTGTTACTCATCGTTTATGTGTTAGATTTGCGATTTGAACTCGGGAGTTGTTTTTGATTTAGTTAATTGGTCATTACAATCCTTCAGTCAGGATTACGACCTAGTCTCTCACATCACTTATGTTGTATGTGTTAATTTTATACATGAGTGGTGGGACCTACAGTTTAAAGTCGACTCCGAAGGACAGATTTTTGAGAAACTTTTTGTGTTTTTTTGGCAATTTTATTTACTCTCAGAGTTTTTGCCAGAAATCTGCTGAGAGGAAGTCGCCGAAGAAATACTTTTTTGTATTTTGTTTTGATGTCTGGCTTTGGGCTCGAACCCTGGCTTTACGTCTAATCAGCCAACACATTACCTACTAGACTACTGAGATTTTACAAAACCGTGGTACCGTAGTAAATCGCATTGTCTTGACATCATAATTTCTGGAAATAATTTATTCCAGAAATTGTTGCTGTACGCGCTATGGAGGGTGGATATCAGACAGATTTATGCTGGATGGAATGAGTACCTGCATACATACATAGTTGATTATTACAACCCTTCAGTCAGGAAAACGACCTATTTTCTCACACCACTTATGTTATGTGTGTTAATTTTGCACATAAGTCAAGCGGGATCCAGTCCAGTCCAAATGACAGATTTTTGAAAAACTTTTTCATGGCAATTTTGTTTCACTCTCAGAGTTTTTGCCAGAATTCTGGTGAGAGGATGGCGCCTAAGAAATATATTTTTGTATTTGGTTTTGTTGGAGATGTCTGACCTGGTATTGGAAACGGGGTATGAACCGTTTCCTCAGGTCTAACGTACTACCCACGTACTACTTAGTACTACTACTTACTACGTAAATTAGGCCGGAATTCTTAGAACGTCGTGAAATCGATTAATACCGCTGCAAACTATTAAAGGCTAGAGGGAATTAAATCTAATATGAAATAAAAAATGCTTCCCACACTTAATCATATGTCACATCTGATAGAGGAAATTATAGAAAACTTTTCGCCACAAACTAAAATTGAGATGCATAAAACACAAAGATTTTTGTTAATAAATGATGGACCATTTCAAAGTTTAAATTTAGAAATGCTATAAAACATAAACTGTTTGATATTTTGCCAACTTTATTCTTTTGTTGTGAAGTACAATTGTTCCGTTTAGAAATCGAATATTATTTCATTCATAAGGCTGCCGCGGCAGGTCTCTCTGTACCTCATCCAAGTGGACCAATTTTCATGCGCTTTTTCGAGTGTATAGGGTTGTATCTCGGCAATGGCATCACTCATTTTGACTCTGGTTTGTCGGCATAACACTTTTCTTTAATGGCACCCCACAGAAAATGGTCCGACGTTGTCAAATCGCAGCTTCTTGCCTGTCATACATGTCGCAAGGTTAAAAATACCGCACAAGGGTTTACGAAGAAGCTGTAGTGACGAGGAAGAAAAAGCAATGGAGTAGTTCTGTCATTTTACAGACATTTGGGCTCTTTATATTGCATAAAATATTGTCAATTTACATATACTTTATATACGTATTCATCAACCTGAAAACCGAAGAGATTGGAAAAATAAGACAAGTCGTTTTAAAATGTTAAATACACTTTTCTCTTTACAAAAGCTATGTCTGCAGTAAAGTTTAGGGTGAGCCATCTATCGGTTTAAATTTGAACCATCGGTTATTTCGAATCTGGCAATACCTTTGTCATTCTTTTCAGTCACAAAATTCAGTATCCAATGAATCTCCACTGAACGTAATGAATTGATTTACGCTTGAGCAGTTTTGGAATTTATTGGACCAACGAGAAACTGCACGATGATGTCGATTTTGCCAAAAAAAAAAATCATCTTTACGGATGAAGTTCATTTTTATTTTAGTGGGTACGTTAATAAGCAAAATTACCGTATTTCGGGCTTAGAAATCCCACATGTGGTTTTATAAGGGCCAATGCACCCATTATGAGAGACTGTTTGGTGCGGCTTGTGGAGCGGAGGCACCATATTTGTTGGAAAATGAGGATGGCCCAAACATTACGGTCAATGGTGACACCTATCGCACCATGATTACCGATTTTATTGTAACCGCTCTTCATGGTATTGATGTGAACGATGTTTGGTTTCAACAATTATGATGTAACTTGCCATATATCTCATGTCACAATCGACTTATTGCGTCAAACGCTTGATGGCCGTTTAATTAGCCGAAATGGCGATGTCAATTGGCCGCCAAGAAGCTGCGATTTGACGCCGTTAAAGAAAAGTGTTATGCCAACAAACCAGAAACAATTGAGCATTTAGGGGGCAACATTCGTGATGCCATTGTCGAGATACGACCACATACACACGAAAAAGTGCATGAAAATTGATCCGATCGAATGAGGTATTGTCAGGCCAGCCGTGACAGCCATATGAATGAAAGAATATTCTATTCCATTCCAGTGTATCTTTATTTATTGAACAAACTAAATACTATGTACGTGCCTGTTAGAAATCATTGATTTAGTATCATTTGGATAAAAATTTTTAGAAATATAAGCCACGAATTTGTTACAGTGTTGAAATTGTGTCCACTGCTGTCCTATTGAAATCGAATTTACTTTTTAATAAATCCAGATTTACTTGATTTACTAATTTTAAGCAAATATCGTAGTTAAAACAATACACACATAGACATACAATTACCACATATTAATAGACTCATCTTTTATAACCAGTGATAGGCCTCTTTTAAATCTTGAATAACAAAATTAATTTGTAGTTTTTTTAATGTTCACTTGATAGCATATTGACTGATTTTTGTTTTGCTATTTGTTTAATTAATTTATTTTTATTTTATTTCACAAACTTGTTATTGTTTTAAGGCATAAAACCAATAAAATTTAAAAAACATAAAATTAAAACATGTATTTGACAATTTTAGCATATCGTTCGTTCTACATATTATTTATAGCATCGTATACATATAATTTTATTATTAACCCTTTAGTGCTCATGGCTGTTTAGCATAATAAATCATGCATAAATTAAAGGCCATTATAACAACTTGCAGTTAAAGTTAGGTTTAGTTAAAGTTAACTTTAGCTAAAGTGAACTTTAAAGTCAGCGTTAACTTATTTTTGTTATTACAACCTAATGATAAAATAAAGGTAACTTTTTCAAAAATATGGCAATGCCGGAGCAATGTCGATAACACTTCTCAAATTAAACAAGTTTTTATTTTAAATCCAGTGGCAACGAAGGGCCTCTTTTTTGTTGTTATGTTTCATCATTTTGTTTATATTTGAAGTTGCCATATTGAAAATAATATATAATATGGCAAGTTCAAACATAAGGTTAGGTTAGGTTAGAGGACGTGTACTTGTCAATTAAGACAAATACAGTACCCGGAGGTCGAATTGACGCATTGTGCAACGTCCTAGTTTCTCACACCACTTATGTTGTGTGTGTTAATTTTATACATGAGTGGTGGGACCTACAGTTAAAAATCTACTCCGAACGACAGACTTTTGAGAAACTTTTCATGGCAATTTTATTTACTCTCAGATTTTTTGCCAGAAATCTGCTGAGAGGAAGTCGCCGAAGAAATACTTTTTCGTATTTTGTCTTGATGTCTGGCCTGGGGCCCGAACCCTGGGTTTACGTCTAATAACCCAACACACTACCTACTAGACTACGGCGACTTCTAAGATCAAACATAAACGTAACTTTAAAGGTTAAAGTTAGGATGATCCTCCCTTTAGCTTAACGCTCACTTAAAACCCAGCTTCTCATACCCCTTATATTGTGTAGAAATCAAGCGTAGGATCACTGACGGCAATTGAGTAGCAGAGATTTCGTACTCTGCAAGACCCTCCTCCTCCCCGTGCTTCTTTATGGCGCAGAGGCATGGACTCTATTAAGCACTGGTGCAGCAGCCTTGAGAGTATTCGTGAGAAAAGTCCGACGTAAGATGTTCGGTCCAGTGCAAGTTGACGATGTTTTTCGCATCCGATCCAACAATGAGCTGTATGAGCTCCTCAACGACATTGTGCAAAGTATTAACATCCAACCACGGCGTTGGCTCGGCCATGTCGTTCGAATGGAGGAGGATGCTCCGGCGAGATGGGTATTTGATGCGGGTATCTGCGGAAGTCGGCGAAGAGAACGACCTTGTATCCGTTGGAAGCACGAAATCGAGGAAGCTCTGTCATCGATTGGTGTGACTTACTGGCGTAGGCGTGCAAGAAGCAGACGCGCCTTAAAGGATGTGTTGAGGCAGACCGAAATCCGTTAATCGGGTTGTTAATGATCAATTAAGTAAGGAAGTACAACTTCGAAATAAACAGGGTACTTATAAGCACCGTCGGGCGGAAAAGGGTTAAATCTAAAGTTTTGACTTGTATTATTATTATCTGTTTTATTAAATATAATTTTTTTATTTTTGTTTTTCATTCAATTTGTTTACAATCCTTTCACCAGACAGTAGTAAATTTTAAATGATACCGTGTGGTATTTATTCTGAAACCCATAATTTAAATATTTTAAATATTTAAATTTAGTTTTTAATCTCTCTCTACATATTCTTTCAAAAAATTTTATTAAAAAAATAAAAATAAAAATTAGAAATTTAAATTAAAGGCCATATTTAAAGAAACTGTTTAATTTTTGGTAGAAATACAATTCACGTTCTATAACTGAAGTAAGTCTTCCATGTGAGTGAAGTTATTTTATGTTAACAGACATGAATCGTATAAAATTCGATAAAACTTGAAAAGGTGCGGTTTTCTGCCTTAGTGGGCTGGATCGCTATTGGATCAAGGCTTCTGAAACAGTTTTCGTTACGGTCGGGTGAACCCTGGGATTGGAGATATAGCCGACGAAGCTTACTTTTTTATACGATAAAGTTCTTTATTAAAATCGGGAAAAAATTCGATAAAATTTAAAAAGGTGTGGTTTCCTGCCTTAGTTTCCTGTATTAGTAGCTATTGGATCATTGATTCCAAATCAGTTTTCGTTACGGTCTGGTGTACCTTGGGATCGGAGATATAGCCGACGAAGCTAACTTTTTTATACCATAAGTTCTCTATTAAAATTGTGAAAATTTCGATTAAATTTAAAAATGTACGGTTTTCTGCCTTAGTGGGCATGATAGCTATTGGATCAAAGATTCCAAAAAAGTTTTCGTTACGGTCGTGTGAATTATGTTGTTTTGCTAGATTTGATTTTGGATTACTTTAGTTTGTAGTCGGGCCGCATAGATGTATAAGAAATGACATCTGACGTCGAAATGTTACTACCTGGGTAGCTGGGAGCTGGCTAATATAGCTAGGAAGCTGGCTAGCTGGGTATACTATATTAATATGCATACATACATATTTTTATTACTAAAATTAATCATTTCCTACAATACATATTTCAATAAATGCTTCTTATTTTTATTTTTTACAGAAATACCATCGTTTTTGGAAAAGAACTGAATCTGAATTGAGAAAAACACTCATGAAGGCCACTTTTTTCATACACCATACACCAACGACATTATCATAGAAAGCAAACTACGTCGCAAAGCACTAACACTGATGAAGAAATTTATGTTATCTGATGAAAAAAATCCTAAATTGGATTAATTGATAACTAAATTGAGTGTCACCATCTCCATTTTTATAGCGGGTCCGCCAAATAACTTTTTTTTTGAAAATGCTTTAAAAAAAACTACCGAATATTTTCTCAAATTTCTTTTTTTATTTGAATGTACAATCCTTCCAGTTAATAATGGAAAATAATTTCATTCAAACGGCTGCCTCAGCTGGCCATGCAGTAGCCTACACCAGAAGATGCCGATTTTGCCAAAAAAAAACCATCTTTTCAGATGAAACTCATTTTGATCTTGGCGGGTATGTAAACAAGCAAAATTGTCGCATTTGGGCAACAGAAAACCGGCACGCATACATTGAAAAGCCGACGCACCAAAAACGACTCACTGTTTGTTGCGGATTTTGGTCCAGAGGCATAATTGGGCCATTTTTCTTCGAAAATGAGCAAGGAGTGGCAGTTACAGTCAATAACGATCGCCCGATAACGATCGCCATCGGCCCATGTTGAACGAATTTTTGTTCACAAAAATTTAAGAGAAGGATATTGGCAACATTTGGTTTCAACAGGACGGCGCTACGTGCCACACAGCCGAAGCTACACTCCATGTTTTGCGCCCTGTTTTTGAAGATCGCATTATCAGCCGCAGAGCTTATGTCGTTTGGCCATCTCGGAGCTGCGATTTGACACCGTTGGACTATTATTTGTGGGGTGCCGTCAAAGATAAGTGTTACGTCGACAAGCCTGAGACAATTGACGCTTTAAAGGACAATATTCGTGAAGGCATTGGTGAAATACAGCTGCACACAATCGATAATGTGCTTAAAAATTGGACCGATCGTGTAGGCTACTGAATGGCCAGCCGAGGCAGCCATTTGAATGAAATTATTTTCCATTATTAACCGGAAGGATTGTACTTTGAAATAAAAAAGAAATTTGAGAAAATATTCAGTAGTTTTTTTTTTAAGCATTTTCAAAAAAAAAAGTTATATGGTGGACCCTTTATAAATATGCAGCAATGCACAAAAGGAAAACATACAATACAACTAGTTTTTTGCGACGAAACGTGATCTACAACAGGCAGCTTTGGAATTTATATCTGGCTATGCGATGGAGACTTACACTTAAACTTGGACATGGACCTTAAGGTACGACTTCTGATCTTTTCAATGGCAGCCATCTCATCTCAATAGGTCCCATGGATCCAGAGTTATTAGAGGTTAAACATTTCTATTTACCGACATTTGCTTGCTGCACGCTTACGTTTGACTGGTAATTTTATTTTGGCACGATCTGAAAGTATAGCCTCAGACCTTTCCAATGACACCCATTTAATTTTAATATGTCCCATGGATCCGGAGTTATAAGCGTTTAAACATTTTTGTTTACCGAAATTTGCTTTCTGTTTAATTCTGTTGGCCTGGTATTTGACAAAAAATGTTGACGAGAATTTTGCACAGAAAAACTGTTTCTATGTGTGGGTGAATAAAACCTATTGTACACATTCAAGTTTAAATTTTCGGGTCCTGCTTAGACTTACACTTGAACATGGACATGGACCTTAAGGTACGACTTCTGATCTTTTCAATGGCACCCATTTCATTTCAATAGGTCGGATGGGTCCAATGTTATTAGAGTAAAAACATTTCTATTTACCGACATTTGCTTGCTGCACTATTACGTTTGCCTCGTAATTTTATTTTGGCACGATCTGAAAGCGTGCCGTACAATACAACCAGTTTTTAGCGGTGAAGCGTGATTACAACAAGCAGCTTTAGAATTTATGGATGTCTGGCTATGCGATGGGGACTTATTCAGATCGAGGATGATATCCAATTTCAATAAACAATACATCCGTTGCATCATATCGGAAACAATAGATTTATTGCAAACATGACATCAACTGATCATCAAAGGCATTATGTTTAACGACAAGCAGAAGATTTTTAAAGCTTTAGATTTAAATCGACATTGGTGAACCTAAGCGCATCTTTATCAAAGAGTCGACGATAATTTTGTACTGGATATGCTGGCATTAGAGCTTTGGAAATCATTTGTTTTAACTGAAATACGGTTTGGGCCACAATATACACCGACTTTTCTCCTATTTCTGTTTTAAAATGATCTATAATTTCTGTGAAACAGCTCAAGTATATTTCAGAATATGTACATATGTATGTATATTTAGACTTACTTAGTATGTGTAACAAATTTGTAAAATTAAAATTGTTTGCCTTATTATATCAAGAATTAAGAAAAAATATCATTTTGTGTTTATTTTTAAACTTTATTTGTTTTATTTATATTATAAATTATAGAATAAATTAATTAATTAAATAAATATGTATATAATATTATATAACAATAGTAAGCATTAGCATAAAATAAAATATAAAAAATTCTAAAAAAATACGGTTTTTATTCATTTTTTTACGAAATAAGGGGAAATATTTTCTTACCCAACCCACAACACGCACATGTTTTTTTTTTCATGCCTGTGCTCGCAATGAAAATCAATTCAGTTTCAAATGTACGCTAATTACCAGGCGAACAGAAATTTCAGGAGGACGCCATAAAAAAATTAAATGTGGTAATACTGGAATCACCCTGCTATATATATGGTTTTTGAACATTTAAGTCTACTTTTAGGATGAACAATATTACCCACATACACACGCACTCTTCAATGACCATGTACCCAGTTTAATTTTTCGTTATACCCTAAAGTATAGTTGAAACGAAAAACACGTAGGGATACACAATATCATCTAATTGAAACACCCGGTCAATAAAAATCAAAACAATGTGCATCATACCTACATTTCTGCTGTAAAGTTACAATTTTCCAAGCGTGCTTCAGGGAGTGCAAGAAAATTAAGCCGACTGGCCGGTTATTAAGGAGTGCGTGTGTATGTCGCTTATACTATTCATCCTAAAAATATGTCTGCATTTTAAAAATAAGTGTAGAACAGTGTCACCCAGTTGTCCCAAATATATGTTAGACATAAATTTCTCACGTATACTTTAGGGTGTAACGAAAAATTAAACTGGGTACCTATTCATTGAAGAGTGCGTGTGTATGTGGGTCATATTGTTCATCCTAAAAGCAGACCTAAATGTTCAAAAACCATATATATAGCAGGGTGATTCCAGTATTATCAAATTTAATTTTTTATGGCGTCTTCCTGAAATTTCTGTTCGCCTGGTAATTTGCGTACATTTGAAACTGAATTGATTTCCATTGCGAGCGCAGGCATGAAAAAAAAACATGTGCGTGTTACTGGGTAGGGTAAGAAAATAATTTCCCCTTATTTCGTAAAAAAATGAATTAAAACCGTATTTTTTTAGAATTTTTTATATTTTATTTTATGCTAATGCTTACTATTGTTATATAATATTATATACATATTTAATTAATTAATTTATTCTATAATTTATAATATAAATAAAACAAATAAAATTTACAAATTAACACAAAAGGATATTTTTTTCTTAATTCTTGACATAATAAGGCAAACAATTTAACTTTTACAAATTTTTTACACATACTAAGTCTAAATTTACATGCATATGTACATATTCTCAAATAACTTGAGCTGTTTAGCAGAAATGATTGAACGTTTTAAAGCAGAAATAGAAGCAAAATTAAAACAAATGATTTCCAAACCTCTAATGACAGCATATCCAGTACAAAATTATCGTCGACTCTTTGATAAACATGCGCTTAGGTTCACCAATGCCGATTTAGATCTAAAGCTTAAAAAACCTTCTGCTTGTCTTTAAATATAATGACTTTGATGATCAGTTGATGTCATGTTTACAATAAATCTATTGTTTCGGATATGATGCAATGGATGTATTGTTTACAGAAATTTTATATCATTCTCGATCTGTAGAAGTCTCCATCGTATAGCCAGACATACATAAATTCTAAAGCTGCCTGTTGTAGATCACGTTTCATCGCTAAAAACTGGTTGTATTGTATGTTTTTCTTTTGTGCATTGCTGCATATTTATAGTACGGAGTAATAATGGAGATGGTGACACTCAATTTAGTTATCAATTAATCCAATTTAGGATTTTTTTCATCAGTTAACAAAAATTTCTTTATCAGTTTTAGTGCTTAGTAGTTAGACGTAGCTTGCATTTTATGATTTGTAATGTCGTTGGTGTATGATATATGAAAAATGGCCATCATAGGTGTTTTTCTCAACTCAGATTCAGTTCTTTTCCGAAAACGATGAAAATTTATTAATTTTTTACATGGTATTTCTGTAAAAAATAAAAATAAGAGGCATTTATTGAAATATGTATTGTAGGAAATGATTAATTTCAGTAATAATATATTAATATATACCCAGCCGGCTCCCAGCTACCCAGGTAGTAACATTTCGACGTCAGATGTCATTTCTTATACATCTATGAGGCGCGACTACAAACTAAAGTAATTCAAATTCAAATCTAGCTAAACACCATAATTCACCCGAACGTAACCGAAACTGTTTTGGAATCCTTGCTGCAATATCTATCCAGCCCCTGCTAAGGCAGAAAATTGCACATTTTTAAATTTTATTGAATTTTTCCCAATTTTAATAGAGATCTTTATTGTATAAAAGAGTTAGCTTCGTCGGCTATATCTGTGATCGCGAGGTTCACCCGACCGTAAGTAAAACTGTTTTGGAGTCCATGATCCAATAGCTAATCAGCCTACTAAGGCAGCAAACCACAACTTTTTAAATTTTAACGAATTTTTCACGATTTATAAAAAGCATTTCCTTTGCTCGTATAACAAAAAATTTACAATCTTGATTTACCAGCATCGATTATAAGATACCCTACACCACAGCTGCATAGGGTACAAATTTAATAAAGTGGTAAGGCCTAAAAGAAAACCCATTTAATCTTAATATACGTGATTAAATTGACTGTTTTTTGTTAAAAATTTGTCTCTGTCATGGGGACATCCACAAATCGATTTGAATCAAATTAGTTTCAGTCTTTCTTATCTTCATATCTTATATACAAAAATGAACGTGTGTTTGTTTGTTTGAAGGCTATAGACGGCTAAACGGCTGGTCCGATTTTCGAGAAATTTTCACAGTACCTTCCTATATGTCTGGAAGGAGTTATAGGCTATTTTTGATTTTAAAATTTCAAGTAGGCGAGATGCCACGCCCTCATACCCAATAAGTATTTAATGTCGCATATCTCATAAACTGCAATAGCTAGAGTCCTCAAATCTTGTATGGACGACTTTGACGTATATATGAACAAAATGGGCGGATTGCCTACAGTGGGCGTGTTACCTCCCATATACTATATACTATATATAAATGAATGTTTGTTTGTATGTACCTTATAGAATCGTAAACTATGCATTTGATCATGTTATGATCTTTAGAAAAGTTGTTGAACATGAGCAATGACCAATTTCCGATAGGTGGTGCCACTGAAAATTGCTCAAAATTAATTAAATCGTAAACTGTGCATTCTTTAACAAAGTTGTTGCGCATGAGTCGGCGGAGGTTGGTGCAATTAATTTCCGATGGATGGCGTCACTGAAAATTATTTAAAATGTATGACAAGCAATTGGTCGACCTACACCTCAAGCACGGAAGAAAAGAGCATTACGAGCCTCAGAATTAGACGAGCATTGAGACTGGAAAATCTTCGAGTATATGCCGCTGAGACCCGTTCGCTTGAACCAATTGAACAACGAGAATTGAGATTAGAAACTGATCGAATGCATACTACTCAGACCCGTTCATCTGAATCATCAGGATAACGGGAAACAAAATCAATAAAATGATTCAAAATTAATTGGACATTTGTGCAATGTCTTTCCTTCAAATTTATTTTAGTTGGTGTCGCAGCAACACGCGCAGGGTACAGCTAGTATTTTATAAGAACGTAATATTTTTTTATGACAGATCTGTAGCTATGGGTACGCCTCATCTGTATTAGGGAGTCCGAAGGGCTTGTTTGCTGCAACCAGCATATTTTTCATGTGTTGAAAGAAGCATTCAAGTACCTCGGCTTCTTAAGCAGGTGCTAGAAACACTTCACTTTATTTAATCTCCTTACAATCTATACCACTTATGTGTAACCCAACGAGAATGGAATACAATTCTCATTTATAAGGCAATGACTCGAACTCTATTTTCAGGCTTGATCGCGTGCTGAAGAGGGCGAAGGTGCTCATTAATGACGACAATATAATCAAATCTATTGAGTCATTGGGGCATCGTTGCAATATGGCTTATGTTTCACTGTTCAATCGCCACTACAACAGATTTTAATCGATCGAAATAAAAGAATTTGTTTCCTAAAATCATATGTTCTTACACAACACCGGGTCTTTCTCGCAGATTGGTCCTAGGATCGCACATGGCATTGCAGACAGAATTCGTTCTTTATCCGGAATATCTGTATGTGAAAGTACCTAGCTGCAGAGGTCTTTTCTGTCAATTATAATAAAAAAACTCTCAAATCTTGTATTCACAAACACTGCTCCTCTCTTTTTCCTACTTTCCATATATTTTTTCCCCCAATTTTGACACAATGCATTGCACAATTAGGGGCATCCCCTAAGTGTTGATTAAGGGGGTGTATGAAATATTTATTTGAAGCTATAAATGTGTACCTACATCACCACCGTAGTCGATCCATCAATAAGTTCCAATTTGGGCATACATTTTCCAGAATTACGGCCAGTATCTCACAAATGCCATGTAGTACATGAATGGCGGGTCCTACAGTTTAAAATCGACTCTGAACGATAGATTTTTGAGAAACTTTTTCATGGGCATTTTATTTTACACCCAGAGATTTTGCGGGTAATCTTTTGAGAGGAAGTCGCCGAAGACGACACCAAACTCGACGGCGGGGTCGGTAGCGGAGTCTACTCTGGGAAATTTGACTTGAACATTTCACTCCGGCTGCCGGAATATTGCAGCGTGTTCCAGGCGGAAGTATTGGCCATCTACCGAGCCGCGCAGTGGATCCTCTCATACGGCGTTCCTTTAACCCGCATCTCGATCTTTTCTGATAGCCAGGCTGCCATAAGGTCTCTGTAAAACGTTGCGAATAATTCCAGGATCGTCAGGGAATGTCGCCGCTGCCTCAACCTTCTTTCTGTGCGCTTCAGAGTCACACTTGTCTAGGTCCCTGAACACTGTGTCATTCCGGCAAACTTCAGAGCCGGCGAGCTAGCCAGAGCTGGTGCACTACTTCCGGAATCTTCTTCAATCAACTTGGGAGTGCCACTTACCTCGTTCAAGCTGGCCATCGCGCGGAAAATCTTCCTAGACGTCCACCAATCCTGGATCAATGAGGAATCCAGGAACCCAGACACTGTCATTCCGGGAAACTGCAGAGTCGATGCGTTAGCCAGAGCTGGTGCACTACTTCTGGAATCCTCTTCAATCAACTTGGGAGTGCCACTTACCTCATTCAAGCTGGCCATCGCGCGGATTCTTCCGAGACGTCAACCTATCCTGGATCAATGAGGAGTCCTGCTCCACCGTTAGGCTCACTTGGCCCTCAATGGATAGAAGGCCAACCAACCAACCAGTTACTTGGATCATGCCTACAGGTCACTGTGTTATGGGTAGACACGCGGAAATAATGCGGCTCCTATTTATCGACTTCTGCCGTGGGTGCAGATCCGCTGAGGAAGAGGAGACTGTTGTCCACTTTCTTTCTCAATGCCCAACTCTTGCGAGGTGCAGATATAGGTTATTTGGCTCTCCAACCCTTTTCAGCTTGACGGAGCTATCGTCCATTGATGTCAAGGATATAGCCTTGTTTATTAAGCTTTTTGGCTGATTCTCAAGCGTGGGGTAGTCGTGCTTTGAAATGTGCAGCCCTTGCGCTGATCAACTTCTCCCTCCTTGGTTTGGAGGGGCTTGATCAGTACAGAGACTGCGTTCACCTGTGGCGTCACAACGGGCCGCTATGCGTGTCAAGTGAGCTTTTGATATGAAAGCTACCACACTAAGCCTAAAGTCGCCAAAGAAATATTGTCTGAGCTGGGGGTGTGAGCCCTACTTTTCTAATTAATCGCAACAACTTTTTTTTTATAATTTTTACTGGAAATTAAATTGAATTCAATAATTTTATTTGGTTTCGAAATCAAAAGAAAGGAAAAAAATGTTACAAACTTAACAACAAATGGTTCCGTTGGAGTTAAACCTACAACTTCAATTTACGTACAGTCTGGTAACCATCTTCGGTTAAAATTTCGGAATCTTCATAATGTCTCTGTGGTGGTTGAGGTGGTACCAAATCTTCTAGTCTTGGGGCAGGAGGTGTAATGATGTGTCTCTGGGGAGCAATCTCTTCAGTGGGTGGCAAATAATTATTGCTGGGAACTTCTTGAGGTGTTGGTGGTAAATACGATGTAATGGGTGCCACTGCCTTAGGAGGGAGAACAGGAACTGGTGGTATGTAAGTCTTCTTGGGAGGTAAATAATCATTGCTGGGCATAGGTTGTGGTGGTATATAGGTTTTCTTAGGCGCAACTACTGCTGGTTCAGGTGGCAAGTACATGGTCAAAGGCAATGTTTCACTTTTAACAATAAACGGCGGCAAATAGTTTGTTTGTGGCGAAGTGAATTGAGGAGCCACGGGTTCAGGTGCATGGTAGTCATAACCCAGATGAGACACATCACCAAAAACGCCAGCAGCTAAGGCCACAAGAACGAGTAAGGATTTCTGTAAAATAAAGGTTTCCATGAATTTCAATTTCAACTTGAATTAATCACGTATAGTTTTCAATTGCTTACCATATTGTTTGTATTGCTTTTCTACTGAAGACTTGCTAACAAATGATGCTGTTTCATTTGGTTTGTAATTGTTTTATATACCTTCAATTATAGTTTCTTCAATTTCCGATACTTTACTTTCGCTTTACCTAACCTAACCTAACCCTGAACTTGATGTTGCTTTAATGCCGCTCATCTTTAATTGATGGTCAGTGTTGAAATACTTACGACACATTTAATGAGTTTTTAAATGATCTTTCAAAGCGATAACATAACAAATCGTGAAGTGTTTCATTTAACTGTGTTAACAATACATATTAATTATATCATCCATCGGTTTCATTGTTGATAAGTATGTTTCAAATCTTTTGCTCACTTCAATCACATTTAATTGTACTGAAGCTGAAATTCACACAAGGTTTGTGTATCAAAATATTTCAGTGTCTGTAAATCAAATATTAAATTGGCGTAATTCTTGGTACCTTTCTCTTCCTTTTGCAGACAGGATTAAAGCACAAAATGATTGACTACATCAGCATAATTTGTGTTGTAGTTCCATTCCAGTGTTGCTCTGATGTGGATATGTATTGGGTGGGCCATCTATCGCTTTCAATTTAAACCATCATACATACATAATTGGTCATTACAACCCTTCAGTCAGGATAACGACCTAGTTTCTCACACCACTTATGTTGTGTGTGTTAATTTTATACATGACTGGCGGGACCTACAGTTTATAGTCGACTCCGAACGACAGAATTTTGAGAAACTTTTCATGGCAATTTTTATTTACTCTCAGAGTTTTTTCCAGAAATCTGCTGAGAGGAAGTCGCCGAAAAAATACTTTTTGTATTTTATTTTGATACCTGGCCTGGGGCTCGAACCCTGGCTTTACGTCTAATAAGCCAACACACTGCCTACTAGACTACGGCGACTTTATTCAATTTAAACCATCAGTTATTTCGAATCCGGCAATACTTATCTCATTCTATTCTGTCACAAAATTCTGTATATTATCTCCACTCAACGTAATGCTTGAGGATTTACACTTGAACAACGTTAAGATTTATTGGAAATTTATTTCCAAAACCAAGACAGAATTTGATCACGGAGAAGGCCAACAGTGCCTGTTATACGCAAGTTTATTGCCAAAGTTCGTGAAACTGGTTTCATTGTTAATGCGGCAAGGCGTAAGCGTGCCCGTACAGTGCATACACCCGAAACTATCGAAGCTGTGGCTGAGAGTAAGCGTGAGAATCCACCAACATCAATTCGTCATCGTTCTCAAGAATTTCACCTTTCACGCATCAGTTTACGTCGAATTTTGCAAAAAGTTCAATTGGTTCAAGAGCTTCATTTTCTCTTCGCTAGATGGGCCAACAAGAAACTGCACGATGCTGTCGATTTAAAAAAAATCATTTTGGCAGTACGTTAATAAGCAAAATTGCCGTATTTGGGGCTCAGAAAACCAACATGTAGTCCTACAGATGCTAATGCACCCATTACGAGTGACTGTTTGGTGCAGCTTGTGGTATCATTGGCCCATATTTCTTTGAAAATGAGGACGGCTTAACCATTACGGTTAATGGAGACACACCAGTTTACGTTGAATTTTGCGAAGAGACTTCGGCATGACGCTTTGAAAAGTCAAATTAATGTAAGAGTTGAAGCCGCATCAGCATCCGCTTCGTTTTCACTTCGCTAGATGGCCCAACGAGAAAGAAACTGCACGATAATAATGATGTGGGCAATAAAATCATCTTTTCGGATGACAAAATTGCCGTATTTGGGGCTTAGAAAACCAACACGTGGTTTTACAGAAACTAATGCACCCAATACAAGAGACTGTTTGGTGCGAATCGTTGAGCGGAGGCATTATTTGTCCATATTCCTTTGAAAATAAGCACGGCGCAACCATTATGGCTAATGGAGACACCTATTGCACCATGATAACCGATTTTTTGTAACCGTTTTTCATGGCATGGTATGTGAACGATGTTTGGTGTGGTTTGGCCAAACATCTTCTGCAACAATCGATTTAGTGCATCAAACGTCTGATAGCCGTTTAATTAGCCGCATTGCTGATGTCAATTGTCCGCCAATAAGTTGCGATTTAACGCCGTTGGACTATTTTCTGTGGAGCGCCTTTAAAGAAAAGTGTTATACTGACAAACCATTTGAAGGTCAACATTCGTGATGCCATTGCCGAGATACGACACCTTATACACTCGAAAAAGTGCACGAAATTTGGTCCAATCGAATGAGGCACTGTGAGGCTAGCCGTGGCAGCCATATGAATGAAATAATATTCAATTTCTAAACGGAACAATTGTAATAGACAACAAAAAAAATTAATTTGGAAAAATTTCAAACAGTTTTTGTTTTACTGCATTTTTACACACTACATCCTCTTATTCTGGATTATGTCTGGGCTTCTTTACACCGTAATGAATGTATGCATAAGTTTTGTCTATAAGCATCAGGACCTACATTTTAACGTAGAATCCAAACTACACTTCTTAGAAATTTTTTTAAGACAACCAGTTTATACTCAGAGCTTATGCCAGAAATCTGTTTGCCGAAAAAAATAGTTTTCTATTCAAGATGTCAGAGCAGAGGTTTAAACTCTAAACATATCGTCTAGTACACCAATGGACTGCTAATCTCAGTTTTCATTCCTTGCTGGACAGTGAATAAGATTTCTTCATGTATTAAAACCCTAGCCCATGGGAACTAGCCTTTAACCAAAGAATATGCATATAAAGAATACGCATTATGTAGAAGTAAAATTTCTTATGGCGGGTTGTAACATTACGACCCGCTCTCACCAAAATCTTTTTAAAAATCATTTCTGGATGAGGGGAGAGGAATACAGAAGGAAAATGAACACAAACAAAGAGCGTAATAATGTGTTGCTATCATCGTACGTATGTATGTACATGTGTATGTATTCTTGTGTTTTTTGATTTAGTTGTCGATCAGACTGCGACAAGAATACATGTGCTGCGGATGCTTTATCATTTTATTTCAGAATAACACTCGAAGAATATTTTGTGTTAAAAATGTTCTATGTCATTAGCTGGGCGTATTTTATTTTGTCCCATAGTATATTTTTTTTAAATGCTTTGGAATGCTCGTTTTTTTTTCTTTTAATAAAAAATGGTTTTTTATTCTTTTTATTTTTATTTATCTAAAAAACATGGCCTAATTTTTAAGCCAAAGATGGATAGCTTTATGTTCTTTTAATAATAAAATTTATTATTAAATTATTATTAAGCCAAAAATAGACAGCTTTACATAGGTATGTTGATGAAATAAAAATAAAAATAGCGTATATTACTAACACTTTTATATGGCTGTAAATAAATAAATTCTCTCAACTTATTTTCTCTCTCTCACTCACTAATCCATAACCATAGGCATGTATTAACCTAGAGGAAAATTGTTAGTAATAATTTCAAGTCTACTTATTAACCCAATAATATGTATATGTGAGCGGAAAATATAGAAAAATTGTACTGCACTAAATTCCTAAAGACACCGTATTTAACTTGGCAAGTATTCTTCCAAAAATCGAAATCATTTCTCATTGATATTAGTGAATACTACTGTGATATTTCTTTGGGTGTATAATTGAAATCTGAAAAAAAGCGACATGAACCTTCTTCTTTAAAAGCTGACAAGATTTTTACGCTCTTTTTAACGAACATTCTTGATGTTCGTGTCCTATGTGTGTAAAAAGCCGAAGATGTTCTTCCCCTGAGGGAATTGTGCCGACGTCTGTTTTTAACACCAGAAAAATAAATAAAAAAGTGGTCAAACAACAAAAACGCTCGATGAGAACAACGCATTGTTGCGCTCTTGGTTTCTGTATCCTTCCCTTCTATCTTTCCCCCAGCGTCTTGAAATATTTTTGAAAAATATTCCAAAATATGTTAAAATGCATATTCTTTATACTTTATTTTCTTTGCTTTAACAAAATTATTGTAATAAACAAAAGACTTAGGAAACAAGCACCATGTCATGTATGAAGTTCACTTCCGTCGCAGCAAACTTTATTTTTTTTTATTAAATTTGCTTTCAACCTAATTTTCCATAACACTTCTGGACATACGTGTTTCGGACGGACAATGGTTCCTTTGCCATTTTGCTCTTTACTCTATGTGTAGCTATCTTAAGATTAACCATTTATACCAAGCTCTTCTCATATGATTTTCTCACTAAATTGCCATGAAATAGAGTGTGATAATTAGAGGACTTCAATTCGGAGCCTATTTAAAGCCTAGCTCGGATTTAGATCATCTTAACCAATTCCGAAGTCGCCGTAGTCTAGTAGGTATGTGTTGGCTTATTAGACTTGAGGCCTCGGTTCAAACCCTAGGTCAGACAACTCCCTCAAAAGGAAACATGAAAAAATATTTCTTCGGCGAGTTCCTCTCAGCAGATTTTTGGCATAATACTCGGAGAGTAAATAAAATTGCCATGCAAAGCTTCCCATAAATCTGTCGTTCGGAATCGACTGTAACTGTAGCACCTGCCACTCATGTATAAAATTAAGGCACACAATGTAAGTGGTTTGAGAAGCTAGGTGGTCATCCTGACTGAAGGGTTGTAATGTTCTGAGATAGAAAACTCTGAACAAGGAAATCTTAGGAAAATGGCTGTGGATGGAGAGAGATTTCTTTAAACCATAAATACATGAAAATCCATAAAACACAAACAACTATCCGCACTTTATAAAGAAAAAAAATTTAAAACAAGCTTTTTAACTGGCTCGAAACAAAACATAAATAATTCTTCATATAAAAATTTGATTAAAGTTCCATTGTTATGGTTTGTTTCGCTAGACATTTAGGAGACAATATGACAACACAATGGCAGTATATTTGATATGAAAACTCAACTGGAAATAAGCCTGCATCTCAGATGAATAGCATAAATTAGTTAAGCGTACCACTAACAAGAGAAAAAAAATATTTTATAAACTAAACCAGTTGCTAAGGAGTGTTTCGTTTATTCTCTGCATCAAATAAATGTGACTGACCCACTGACTGACATAACATAGAAAATATTTGACTACACTTCAACTTTAACTTCAACTTTAATTTCAATAACGACTGTCATGCTTGTATAGACTCACTCAAATGGTTTCAACTTTTATGATACAAATGCTCACAATGACTAAAGAGATGATGCTGTCATATCTGTGGATATATTTAAATAATTAAAGCAAATCTATCATAAGCGTATCTTATTTTATTTTATTTGATTTTTTTAAGTGGCTTTCCTTTTAAAGATAGACAGACGTGTGTCGTCTAACTGGTGTTTATAGTCATTAAAATGAATACACGATTGAACAAATAAATTTTGTAGATTTGGTTGCAGTAGCTTGCTTAACGCTTGCTCCACCTTAGCATTTGAACGGCGTTTAATTAAAAAAACAGATCAATCGCAAAAAGTCATTTAAACGTGTTTATTTTTAATTGTGGGATTTTTTTCGGATTTTTTTTTTGCTTTTAAAACAAATCACTTAAGATTTTAGAGTAAAATGAATTAAATAAAAATTTATTCCAATATTCTGATACAATAGAATAAATAATTGAGGACACTTCTATGGCTCTGAATGTATCTGAAGAGATTTAATATTTTTAAGATGAACAAATTTGCTTATTTGGGTTTAAAATTGCATACAATTTAGAGGAACTAATTTTTTTAGTCAATATGACTTATAAAAGAAAAGGTTTTCTTTATTAACGTGTGACAATCAAGTTTCAAATGGAGTCACAAGCACACTGGCTGGGAAAAGAGACTCACTGAATGAAGGTACTATTTTTAGTCATCGCAGTCTAACAGGTAGGCTGCCTTCCAAAATGTTAGTTGGTTTGTGTTTGAACAAAGTATTGTGTTTCATAATGCCGCTGTACAAAATATATACAATGTATTCTATTTCAAAAAGTCGTCGATGTGTATTTTTAACGCAATCAGGCATCGGATTTATAGTTGATGCTTTGTTTGGTTACTTTGCATATCTACATAGTTTATATACAGTAGTAGAACTGCATACAAACTTTGTATTGATAAATTTTGGAAGGCAGCCGTAGTGTGTTGGCTTATTAGACGTGATGCCAGAAAAAATATTTTTTCAGGAAATTTCTGGCAAAAACTCTGAAACTAAATCAAAAACTCTGAGAGTAAATAAAATTGCCATGAAAAGTTTCTTAAAAAATCTGTCATTCACAGTTAAAATTAAATTGTAGGTCTCGCCACTGATGTATAAAATTAACACACACAACGTAAGCTAGGTTGTAATCCTGACTGAAAGGTAAACTGATTATAATGGGTAATTTTTTAAGAGCTATAGGAAAACTAAAAAAAAAACATGACATTCAGAAAAATGCATGAAATCTTTATTTGAATCGATAGTACGGTCCATATAATTTAATGTTTGAAGCTTATTTCATGCAAATGTTGACAGCGACTGCGCCTCAAATGGTCCATCCGCTTAGTCCAATTTTAGCATACTCTTTCCAACATTTCGGCCGGTATCTCACGAATAAATGCTTCAATGTTGTCTTCCAATGCGTCAATTGAAGCGGGCTTGTCTGTATAGACATGAGTTTTAACATAGCCCCACAAAAAATTGTCTAAAGGCGTTAAATCGCACGATCTAGGCGGCGAATTGACCGGTCCCTAACGTGAAATAAAATGTTCACCGAACTCGCCTCTCAATAAGTTCATTGTTACGCGTGCTGTGTGGCATGTGGCACCGTCTTTTGCATTTTGGGCAAAAAAAAAAGTTGGATATCATCTTACGGTAGTGCTCACCATTCACAGTTACGTTACAATTCGCAGCTTCTTTGAAGAAGTACGGTCCAATGATGCCACCAGCCCGTAAACCGCACCAAACTGTGACTTTTCTGGATGCATTGGTAGCTTTTGCAATGCTTCTGGCTGATCTTCACTCCAAAATCGACAATTCTGCTTATTTACGTATCCATTGAACCCAAAATGAGCTTCGTCGCTGAACACAATTTTTCGATAAAGAAGTGGATCTTCGGCCAAATTTCCAAGAGCCCATTCACCCATTCACAGCTGCGATATTTTCTTCAGTTCGCACTCTACGTAAGCGTGTTGGTGGCTTAATGTCCAACAATGTAAATTTGGTGCGAAATTTAGTCACAATAGCCCGAATCAGTGGCTCCATTAAACTGATTTGCAAGCGTTGTTCGTTTGTAAGACGATTCATGGTTAAATTATAGACCAAACTGAAGATGTTTGACAATGAAACAAAACACGAAACGTGCGTGAGCTGTTTAAACCAGTGTTGCCAAAAAGATAATAGCTAAAAAATCACCCGTTATAAAAAGTCTCCATATCATATTGGACAAGTCGTTTCAAAGGCGTCTGCCATTATATCCGTTCTTATTTGACTCTCGCAAGCAATCCTGAAATGGTCTGCCTGCAATGCAAAGTAGTTTGCACTTGGACTAATGGGCCTTATTAGAGCTATTAAAGCATTTGAGAATTACATGAACGTTTATAGATTCCTTTAGGATAAATATTGGTGTACGATAGGCAAGTATTTTATCAGGGCTTTTTCAATTCCAATTACAGAATCAATTACACAACCCTGCAAATTTTGACTTTTTTTGTGCAAATAAGATGGCTCTACGTGCTGATTGCAGATCTGCATTTAGATTTAAAAAATTCAAAATGGCGCATACAATATGGCGGTCGAGGTTTATACAAATTAATCAGATTTACTTGAGCGCCATATTGGATCCGCAATTTTGAATTTTTTAAATCTGAATGAAGACCTGTAATCAGCGACCCCAAAAACCCCTGAGTAACAATTTTCAAGTAAATCTGATTAATTTTTAAGGACCTCCGTAATGTGTGGAATGCATGCAAACAATTTGCCTTTGGGTTCATTTTAAAAAGCAAAGATCAATTGTCAATTTCTGACAATAGCGATGGTTCTATCACGTCAGTGTTTAGCTCTACAATGTTTCAAAAATGGCCAAAAACGCTATTTTTAGGGGTTTCAACCCCCTTTTTCTCGAAAACCTGACGTGATGGAAAATTTGTGTTCAGCGCGCAAAATGCCTTCGGAAACACCCCTGCAGAGCTGTGTTATCAGAATAGCGACTAAAATATCTAGGCTATGCCGATAATATTTACCATAACTTTGCAACCTACAACTTGTTATCCAAATAAGATCACATACAGCAGGTAATTGTCGATGTCAAACTAGTCAGTGAACAATTTTGAACTCGGAATTTACCTCAAAATTCTGATGCCATTTCTTTTATAATGTAAATATATTAGCTTCTGTTAATGAATCTTGCAATTATATTACAAATGGCATATATACTTGCCGAATATAGCTTCCAGCGGAGAGTTCTGGCCAAACCCATCAATCCACAACGAGATTACAAAAAGTAAATAGAGATGGATCGGCCGATGGAGATGGAAACCTCAAAATAGCAGAGGACATTATTAGATCTCGAAGTAATTACTAACAGAGTATATGAATTTATTTGAATATTTCCTTTATATTTTTACGACCAGATCATCTAGCCGTAGTAGCCACCCGTAGGTAAAAGAACAGTCTCCTCTTCGACCCCACCTCTACAGCTTCTGCAGAAATCATTTGCGAGTTGTCCAAGACCAATGCAGCTTGCATGAGTACCCATACGTGGAATTCGTGATTGCACCTCTCTTAAGTTTAAGCGCAGTTTGTCTCTGTCTGTGCTAATTTGCGTACAATGGCCACAAGTGCAGTTCAAAAAAATCCATGTCATTAGAGGCAAGCCAGTTCGATTTGACTATAAAAATTAGGTTGCATTGAGCTCCTCTGTAGCCTTTTAGTATTTACTGTGACACATCGATCAGCTCTGTTTCCGAGCCATTGGGTGCTGGAGTTGTCAAAATGTCAATCAAAAAAACGATTTTTCTAACTTTTTAGGTTTCCCTACTACGGGAAAAACTGTACTGAAATGTCCTCTGATAAATGTTAAGAAGATGATGGAACAGCACAGTTTGATTATAGCGAATCGTGTTCTCAATAAGAGCAAGAAACTGCTGAGCGGACTACAAATATTTTTTAAATATATAACAACAGCAAGCGTGGAGTTGATAAAAATGCATCAACTTACATCATTATACATGGAATGGAAATTCATAGCAAAAAATGCTGGTGAGGTTTAATCGTCTATGTGATTATCATTAATAACATTATGAAGAGGGCCTGTAATACTGCGACCAAACTTTATAGGGTATCCTTATAATGTCTCCTCCAAGTCTTTATGATACCCCTCGATATCAACAAGAACAATACCCTGTCCAGCAGTTGGTATGCATCAGAGATCCGCAATGAATCGTTTTTTCGCTACTCATAAGTACTCATGAAATTTCGAGTATGAGTAAGTCAACAGTATTGAAATTCAACTACTCTGATTCATTCATAATCACTACAACGTTGATTTATAAGTACAGGTTGCAATGAGTATGAATACAACTTTAACATCAAACTCATAACATTCGAAATATTTTTGATTCATACGCCAACTCATTCAGATTCATAAATTTAGAAAAATACTTATAATGTATTCATAAATGATTCGAGTGATTCCAATTATTCATCAAAATTTACAGTATTAGTTGTTGTTGCATTTACAAAAAAAAAAAAGAAGAAAGAAAAAGACACATAAACAAAAAAGACAAAGACAGCAAGCTAAAAAAACACACAACCTTCTATAAGTATTGTAGTGTTCGTACGCGAATCATACTTATTTTGTGACTCGTGTATACGATGAGTCATGGAGAGTCGAAATCAATAACATCATTGTAGTAGTATTGTTAAGTATGAGTACCATGAGTATTTCAAACTTTTAATATGAGTAGTATGAGTATGACATTAAAATAAGTATGAATGCGTATAAGTATCTGAAATTATGAGTATGATTCGAATCTACTCGTCGTTTTGAATACTCATTGCTGACCTCTGGTATGCATCCAGGTGTTTCCTTCTGGGATGTAATAATGTCTCATAGTTACACCGAATCTATGTATGTATATGCCTTAAGCCCAATTGTTTTAAGAAGAATATTTGCCTCTCTGTGTCTTGAGTTTCATATAGCATATCTTTCTAAACATCTGTACCCACTTCATAGAAAGATTCTAGAACTTTTAGCGACGTGTGTTTGAAATATTTCGCTCTGGAACATAAATGGCTATGTCAAATGCATAGCGCTTAATAAATCCAGTGAAGGAAACAGCATGAATTATTTATTATTTCGAAGAACCAGAGCTAAAATTTAAA
Organism: Sarcophaga variegata; assembly: GCA_932273835.1. NCBI lineage: Eukaryota > Metazoa > Arthropoda > Insecta > Diptera > Sarcophagidae > Sarcophaga > Sarcophaga variegata. Next base: position 21,920,372 of record OW026362.1, on the reverse strand, counting down.
TAAAGTTATTTTAAAAAAGCATGTTTGTAGGCTTAGGGCCAGTATTACAACTTGCTGTTAACTAAAGGTAGGCTTTTAACGGGCAGATAAATTGTTTTTCATTATTATAAGTGGACAATAAGGTAGAAGTGAGCGTTAAGCTAAATGGAGGATCATGCTACCTCTAACTTTAAAAGTTAAATTTATGTTTGAAGTTGCCATATTATATATTATTTTCAATATGGCAACTTCAAATATAAACAAAATGATGAAACACAACAAAAAAGAAGCCCGCCACTGCGTTTAAAAAGAACTAGTTTAATTGAGCGGTGTTATTGACATTGCTCCAGCATTGCCATATTTTTGAAAGAGTTAAGTTTATTTTATCATTAGGTTGTAATAACGAAAAGAAGTTAAAGTTGACTTTAAAGTTCACTTTAGCTAAAGTTACCTTTAACTAAACCCAACTTTAACGGCAAGTTGTTATAGTGGCCCTTACAGTAGTAAAAAAAGAAGGCACTTTTCATTGACAAAGTTTCACTCATATGTGGCCAGTGTGCCAATTTGGGTACATACAAAAAAAAATACAGTTGAATTAAATTAAATTGTTAAAATTTTTAAATATTTTTTTGTTTGGAATATTTTATTAAAAAACAAAACTTTCTAAAATGATATAAAAAAAATTTATATTTAATAGACTCGTGTTTAGATATGGGTTCTTTATTAAATAGATTTCATTTATTATTTAGAATATTTGATGAGGAATATATTTAAGATATAAAATTAATTTAATTCTGCATTTTAAAAAGCATTAAAAAAAATAATATCCAGACAAACCAGTAAACAATAAACACCGTGTGGATTTAATTGTAATTGTTGAATTATTTTTGCATTTATTTAATAAATTTTAATTACAAAAAGACAATAACAAATTTATTTAAACAAAGTTTCAACAAGGTTTATTCGTTAACCTTTGCACGACCATTAGAGTATGACAGGCAAAGTTATCAATTTGTCTATGAAAGACGAATCATTTGATGTCTAAAAGACATATTTTAAAAACAAGTTACCAAAAGCAATAGTGGGTGGTCCGTTCTTTCTTGAGACATATGTGTCCATGTGGTCGTTAAAGGGTTAATGGGTAGAAATTAAAAAATGCAATCAATACTGACATTTATCGTGATTTAAAAATAATTTACAGTTCAGTACAGTTCTACATTTTAAAATTCTATGATTCAACATACAATTTAAATAAAAAAACGAAAAAATATTTTTCTTTTTTTCGCATCATAACTATTTAAGTAAATTATAAAAATAAAATCAAATATTTTCAAGAAATCTAGAATTAGAAGAAGAAGTAGAAGAAGAAGACAAAAATCAATAATAAAAACATAAAATTGAAACATGTATTTCGTGTATAATTTGTTTTGAATCGATCGATAGTATCGATACCATAAAGGAATCTATTTTGGTGAATGAACTTTATTGTTTAATAAATTGCGTTAATAAAATTTATTCATTTATTTATGTTGCGGTTTTTTTTTCTAAAATTAAACAAGTTTTCTGAAGTAAATTTATTTTATAAAATCATAAATTAAATTCGAATATTAAAGACTTTGAGAAAAAAAAATCAATTAAGAAGCGAAGATTTCAAAAAAAGGAAGATTTTATTTTTTATGAAGTAAAACTATACAGACATACACCCATAATTGGTCATTACAACCCTTCAGTCTGGACTATCACCTAGCCTCTCACACCACTTATGTTGTGTGTGTTAATTTTATACGTGAGTAGAAGGACCTACAGTTTAAAGTCGTCTCCGAACAACAGATTTTTCCGGAACTTATTCATGGCAATTTTCATTTACACCTTCAGAGTTTTTGCCAGAAATCTGTTGAGAGTAAGCCGGCAAAGAATTATTATCTCATCTGGTGTTTGAACCGTAGCCATACGTCTAATAAGCCAACACACTACCTTTAAGAGCATTCGATTCTAATGTAATGAACTCCAAGACGATATTCGACTGTCGCAGATATCTCAACGAGGTAGCGGATCGATATGAGGTTAGGTTAGGTTAGAGGACGTGTACTTGTCAATTAAGACAAGTACAGTACCCGGATGTCGAATTGACCCATTGTACAACGTCCTAGATTCTCACACCACTTATGTTGTGTGTGTTAATTTTATACATGAGTGGTGGGACCTACAGTTTAAAGTCGACTCCGAACGACAGATTTTTGAGAAACTTTTTTCTTGGCAATTTTATTTACTTTATTTACAAAGTTTTTGCCTAAAATCTGTTGAGAGGAAGTCGCCGAAGAAATACTTTTTGTATTTTGTCTTGATGTCTGGCCTGGAGCTCGAACCCTGGCTTTTACGTCTAATAAGCCAACATACTACCTACTAGGCTACGGCGACTTCAAAAAGGTTTGAGGTATGAGGTTTGTATCACATGGGTACCAGGACTGCAGAGCAGATGAACTGGTCAGAAGGCGCACGACCATTAAACTCCCTGATGAATTCTTGACATTCGGGATCCCTTTGGATACCTGCAAGCTCATAGTTGACAATACAATCGTGGACCTTGTCAAAAGTAGATAGGCGGCTTTGGACACGCGCAGAATGGCGCAGAAAATTTGACCACGGCTGGCAGCCCTGCTTAATCTCCAAAGAAGTAGGCTCAGCTCTATTGTCGGTATTATTAAGGGGCATTGCATTATATGAACGCATGCGAGGCACATTGGTCTTGGACACCTTGCGAATGATTTCTTTAGAAGTTGTGGGGATGAGGAGGAGGATGGGACTATTCTTCACCTACTGTGTACATAACCGGCACTTGGTCGGTGGAGAAAGAGGCACCTGGGTACTTCTTATATGGAGGATCTAGATAAACTGTCACGCATAGATATTATAAGTCTGTAGCGCTTTATTGGAAGCTCCGAGTTGTTCCTGGACTAGGGGAAAATATGAAACTTTGGTTTTACAATGGGCCCTGTGTGTGGCCTAAATGTGTCCGCTCATAACTCCATTGAGGGCAAAGCCACTTCTACTACTACAGCCCACTAGACTACAGAAAATCCTGGTTATAATTACTAAACCTTCTCAGAGGTAAGAAAATCTAAACTCATTGATCTAAAGCGGATTCGTAATACGGTGTTCAGATATGCACCTTTATTACGTAAATCGCAAAAAACGCCATTTTTGAGTTCAATATTTCAAATATAGAGTTTCAATTAATTATTGCGCAATAAATACGCAAATTGTTATAATATTGAGTAAAATTTAAAATGCAGTACGTGTGTATAGTGAGCATACTACAATTAACCGAACATTTTCTGTTGATATTTGACAACTCAAATGTCAGCAACGACAAACAAAAAAACAAAATAAAAACAATGTTGTTGAAACAACCAGCTGTTTTGTATACCAGCTGTCAAATGAATATTGAATAAGCAGCTGAACTTATTATGTCTGAACACTTAAGATATTGTACTCAATAAACCGAATATTGACTCAATAAAAGTACATATCTGAACATACTATAAGTTTAACGAATTATTCTATTAAATATGCAACCAACATAAGATTATCGCTTAGAAAAATTGTGGTTTCCTCTTCCAATTTATGAAACTGTTGAACACAGTTTAATCTAAAGAATCAAAGTGAGTATAGAGTACCATAAAAACGGTTATGATCTCTTTTGATTTCTTTTGCCAACTGCATTGTATCCGTGTGCGTCATTCCCCAAAAACCATTCTTTTAAAATATTGTTACGAACTCAAAAATATTTTATTGACACTATTCGACGTTAATAAATACGATTTGATTTTGATGGCTAAAAATAAAATAAAGCGTGAATTAATTTGCATCAAATACTTGTTATGGGAAATTTCTGCACTAAAAATTCTTAATTAGTAACGAATTTATTTATAAACAATGGCGTTTACTTTAATAATAATAACAACTAAGAACATTTTAGATTAAAGTACCATTCGAAAGATATGTTCAAATTCAGAATTCTATTTTTATGTTCATGTATGCAAATAAAATAAAACAATTCTAAAAGCATTTCCGGTTTTTACATTCCTTTCTTTTTTTTTTTTTTGTTTTGAACAGATACTCTTAAAAAAATTCAATTTAAAAATTTAATAACGAACGACAAACCATTTATCATGTTGTACTTGAAGGATTATTGCAAACATATTAAATGTTTCAAATATACTGACTGATTTCTTTCATGCAGATACCTTTTAAATTGAAAAGAAATGGGGGTTGCTTTTAAAGATCATTAGCTAAAGAATGGACAATTTAAAAGTTTAAATTTCAAAAAGCAATTTAAACAAAAACGATTTAAAATTTTGCCAAATTTATTTCTCTACGTTGTGAAGTACAATTGTAGTGTGGCTGGCCTCACACTACCTTATCCGATCCAACCAATTTTCAGGCACTTTTTCGAATGTATGGGGTCGGATCTGGGCAATGGCATCACGAATATTGACTTTCAAATGCTCAATTGTCTCTGGTTTGTCGGCATAGCACTTTTCTTTAAAGGCGCCCCATAGAAAATAGTCCAACGGCGTCAAATCGCAGCTTTTTGGCTGCCAATTAACAACACAATTTTGAAACGAAATGGCAATCACACTTTTGACGCAATAAATCGATTGTGTTATGAGGTGTGTGGCAAGTTGCACCATCCTGTTGAATCCAAACATCGTTTACATCAACACCATAAAGAGCGGGTATAAAAAAATAGGTTATTATGATGCGTTAGGTGTCTCCATTGACTGTAATAGTTAAGCCGTCTTCATTTTCAAACAAATATGATCCAATGACGCCTCCGATCCACTAGCCGCACCAAACAGCCACTCTTAATGGGTGCATTGGCATCTGTGAGAGCATTTTTCTTAGTAACGTACCCACCAAGATGAAACGTACCCACGAAGAGATTAATTTTTTTATGACAAATTGGCATCATCGTGTAGTTTCTCGTTGGCCTAATAAATCCCAACATTGCTTACGATTCATTACGTTCAGTGGAGATTCAGTGGATACTGAATTTTGTGACAGAATAGAATGACATAAGTAAACCGAAATAACCGATGGTTAAAATTTAAACCAACAGATGGCCCATTCTATATTTAACTGATTTACATGACATTTAAGATAGAAAACGTTTAATGAAAGTGCATGTACAGGAGTACAAAAAATAAAATAAAATAAAAGAAATTTCATTTCTTTTTATGGGAATTTAAATCAACAATTGCTACAGAAGACAAAATTATTAAAATTTCTACCAGGGCCAGGGTACACAGTGCTTTGTAATGACATGTTGGAACAATTAGCATACCAAGGGCCGTTGGACATTACTGCCATCAATGGTATTGACATAGGGCGCGAGGCAATATGTTAACAAGATTATCAGTTTTAGTAGAAAGTAAAAAAAAAAAAATTAAATTTATTTCGTGTCATGTCATTAACAAGTTTCCGGGAATCCCACAAAAAAACTTCAAATGAATATAAAGTTATTCACAGACTACATATTATGTAATATTCTATTTTCATATTTTGCTTATTAAGTCAACAAAAACTGGTTAAGAGCTATGCTCTTACTCCACAATAGGCTGTTAAAGAAATAGTTTACTTTTGTTAAGTATTTTGTGAATTTAGTTGAAATGGTTTTTAAAAAATGTTGGGTTTACAAACCAAAATATAAGTCTGCTATACTAAACTCTATCTTTTTGTTTTTTTTTTTTCAATTTAGAATCATATTTGCATATTTTTTTCTTTTCTAATAATTAATTCCCCTTTCCAGTTGAGTAGTAAAATGCTTTCAAAAAATATGAATAAATTGTATTCGGCTTTCAAAATAGGTTCTTGCCTTAAGTCTTTTGTTTTGGTTTTCAAATATGCAAATTATTTTCTTCTATATTGTGTGATCATTATCTTTTGACGTAAATCAGCGCCAACTCTATACTTAACAATAGAAATTATGTTCCACTTTCTGTTCTTTTTATCTATTCTTTCTTATTAATTTATGGCGTTAAAGAACGTTTTTTGACTTAAGTCCGTTAACTGATCATTAAATGTGGAGATTTATTTGTTTGATTGATTTGATATGTTGTTTTATATTCATTTTATTTTTATGGATTTTATAGAAAAAACGTTTGTTTCTTAAGTCTTTTGTTTGGATGCCTCATATTCTCATATTCAAGATTTGATCTGTTTCTAAAGAGTACAAGTTATTGTTCGATTTATTTTATTTTTGAACTTATTAGAATGGTTAGTTAGTCCTAAATATCGGGTGGTCCATCTATTGATTTAAATTTTAAGCATTGCTTATTTCGGAATCTGGCAATATTTAAGTCATTCTATTCTGTCACAAAATTCTGTACCCACTGACGGTAATGTATCGATTTGGAAATTTTTTTCCAAAACGAAAACAACTAGTCGGACATTACACGAAAGAGCCGTACAAAATGTGGTTGCAGAGAAGGACCAACAGTCCTCGATAGACGCAAGACTCTTGCAAAGGTTCGCGATGCGCCGAGACGTGAGCGTATTCGTATAGTGCGTATACCCAAAGCTGTGGCTAAGAGTGTGTGTGCGAATCCATCAAAAACAACTCCTCATTGTTCTAAAGAATTGAACATTTCACGCACCAGTTTACGTCGAATTTTGCGAGAAGAACTCGGCTAAATTACCACAAGAGTTGAAGCCGTATTACCATCCGCTTCGATTTCGCTAACGAGAAACTGCACATTGATGTCGATTTTGCCAAAAAAATTATTTTTTCGGATGAAGCTCATTTTCATCTTGGTGGGTACACTAATAAGCAAAATTGCTGTACTGGGGTTCAGAAAACCCACTTGTGGTCTTACAGAAGCCAATGCACCCATTCGGAGTGACTGTTTGGTGCGGCTTGTAGAGCCAATGCATCATTGGATTATATTTGTTTGAAAAAGAGGACGGCTTAACCATTACGGTCAATAGAGGCACCTATCGCACCATGACAACCAATTTTTTGTACCCGCTCGTCATGGTATTGATGTGAACAATGCCTGGTTTCAACAGAATGGTGCAACTTGCAACACATCTCATAACACAATCGATTTATTGCGTCAAACGTTTGATGGCCGTTTAATTAGTCAAAAGCCGCCAAGAAGCTGCAATTTGCCACCTTTGAAGTATTTTCTATGGGGCGCCGTATAAGAAAAGTGTTATGCAGACAAACCAAAGACAACTGATCATTTGAAGGCCAACATACGTGATGAAATTTCCGATATACGAGCCCATACACTCGAAAAAGTGCACGAAAATTGGTCCAATCGAATGAGGTACTGTGAGGCTAGCCGCGTTAGCCATATGAATGAAATAATATTCCATTTCGAATCGAAACAATTGTACTTCACAACAAAAAAAATTAATTTGAAAAAATTTCATTTTTGCATTTTTAAATTCCCCACCCTATACGTAGTTAAAGTGTCGATATTCTTTGTATTCCACACGATTTTCTGTACCATATTGCGTGTGTAAATACGCAGAGGGAGGAATACATACATAATTTGTCATTACCTCTCTTCAGTCAGGATCATGGACCCAGATTCGCACACCTCTTATGTTGTGTGTGTTAATTTTATACATGAGTAGTGGGACCTACAGTTTAAAGTCGACTCCGAGCGACATATTTTTGAGAAACTTTTTCATGGCAATTTTTATTTACTCTTAGAGTTTTTGCTAGAAACCTGCTGAGAGGAAGTCGCCGAAGAAATATTTTTTTTCATATTTTCGTTTTGATGTCTGATATGGGGTTTGAACCAAGGCCTCATGCCTATTAAGCCAACACACTACCTACCAGACTACGGTGACTTCCAATGCATATGAGTATGGAATATTTTTATCCCTGCACTGAAAGCTATTAATAAAACGATCTCTTTTTAAAATAACCTCTCAGATATTGTGACATTGGGCATTAAAAGCATATGTTTAAAAACGAAAGTCCTTACAATATAATTATGTGAACACAAGTATTCAATTAAAAATATTTCATACGAGTATATTTTTTTTATAATAAATAATACGTCACATAGATATGTAGGAGGAAGATTAATGAAATAAAATGTTATTATAATTTAAAATCATATTTATTAATTGAAAATACTATCATCACTTAAACAAATCTTTAATAAATTTATGCCTTTTAAGCAAACAAACAAACAAACTTCACTGTCAACCCTTGATTAGCATAAAAGGGTCAATAAACTTAAAACCCGATACCATTGAAAAGTATAATAAAACAAGCAACAATTAAATTAAATAAACATGAATATGAAATTCTTCTTCTTCTTCTTTTCTTTCTATTGTCTTCACTCTGTCTTTAGGCACTGTGTTGGGATGTTGTTAGTTTGGCCAAATCGAAAACGAAAAATTAAATATTTTTTGTTGAACACAATAAAATGATTGTGGAATTTTGTTCTATGATTGGATGAATATTATTTGGGTTTTAAAGTACGATATGAAGTATGAACATGAGTCATAATAATTTAAATAAATAGAAATCATAATAAAAATACGTATTCAGGGTAAATTAGAAAATTTATCATTCAGTTCTGTTGACGATGACAACTGTCAAACATATTCTGTGTACATCAAATCGGTGGACCAAAGGCTTCATATGTTTTCATTGTGCTAAAGATGACAAACTTTGTACCAGAAAATGATGATTTGAGGAAAAGGTTTTTTGTTTCCATTTGATGAAAAGTGTTGGTCAATGCTGGTCAAGCTCTATCAGAAGCAATTTGCAGAAGTTGGTTTCGACAGTTCAGAGAAAACGATTTTGGTTTGAGCAATGAAGAACGCCGTAATGCAAATGATATTGGATGACAATGACCTAAGTTCGAAGCAAATGGCAGAAATGTTAAATGTTGCACAAAAACAATATCTTACGTACGTAGTTGGTCATTACAACCCTTCAGACAGGATTACGACCTAGCTGAGTTGTCTGAGTTGTGTAGCACGTCATATACAATCATTACAACCACTCAGTTAGGATTACAAACTAGGTTATGTTGTGGGTGTTAATTTTATACAAGAGTGGCGGTTCCTACAGTTTAAAGTGGATACCAAACGACAAATATTTGAACAAATTTTCATGGAAATCTTATTTCACATTCAGAGTTTTTACCAGAAATCTGCTGAGAGGAAGTTACAGAAGAAATATTTTTTCATATTTCGTTTTGTTGTAGATGTTTGACCTGGGGTTTGATCCGAGGTCTCCTATCTAATAAGTCAACACACTGTCTACTGGACTACGGCGACTTCTAAATGTTGTTCAAAAAACAATATCTGACCCTTTAAAAGATATGAAAACCGATAAAAAACTTGTGAAATTTTGCTTCAAAACCATAATAGCAAATCAGTGTTGCATTGATTTCTTACTGGCATTGAAAAATGGATTTATTTGCGAAATTTTTGACATAAAAATCATACATCAACTTCGGCTGCAAGACCATATCTATTCGACAGGAAGACAATACTCTGTGTCTGTTAGTGTCAGAAAGGAGTGATGTACCGCGAGCTCCTAGAACTTGGTTAAACCGACAACAAATGATCTATGCATAGGTCGAAAACGACCAGAATGGGTCACAAGGTACAGCAAGGTAATTTTGCAACATGACAACGGATGCATTAGACTCTGAGCTATTACGCCACCCGCCATTTTCACCAGGCTTGGCTGCTTCCGACCACAATTTCTTTTCGTCAATGGGACACGTATTGGCTGAGCAGCACTTCGATTCCTATAAGGAGGTTCAATGTTGGATGACTAATGGGTTTGTTTCAAATAACGAACAGTTTTATTGGCGTGGAATCTACAAATTGCTTACAAGATACTTGAAATGATACGAGTATGATTTTACGTTCTCGTTGCCGTAGTCTAGTAGGTAGTGTATTGGCTTATTAGACGTGAGTTCACGGTTCAAATTCCAGAACAAATATCTCCTAAAAACGAAATATGAAAAATATTTCTTGAGTGACTTCCTTTCAGCAGATTTCTGTCAAAAACCCTGAATGGGAAATAAAATTGCTACGAAAAGTTCCTCAAAAATCTGTCTTTCGGAGTCGACTTTAAACTGTATTTCCCGCCACTTATGGACAATATTAACACACACAACATAAGTGGTGTGAGAGGCTAGGTCGTAACTCTGACTGAAGGACCAAGTATGTATGTATGTTTTTACTTTACGGTTTTAAAATTAGTACTTCATTTTCACAAATAAAGCTCATTTCATACCGGTACATCTGGTATACTTACATATACACATTTTAATTATAAAATAAATAAAAATAATTTACTGAAGATACAAGTATTTAGCAATAAATTACCTACACGTTTATATTTATAATTATAAAATTTAATTCATTTATTAATTAAGACAAAACAGAAACGCTATAAAACGTACACTGAGCGCCAAAAGTGAGTAAACACCACTGAAATAATTCATTTTCTTAGTATAGGATAGCTTACTTATAAAAGGTTAAAACAAAAACAACAATTCATGATGAAGGAACTTTTTTTATACTTAAGAACAAAACTATCTCTAAATTTTCACACCAAAAGTTAGTATACACTTTAATGGTTGGACCTCCTTTGGCCTTTTTGACACATTTTAGCCTATTTGGCATAGATTCCGCTAATTTTCTGGTAAATTCGGGTGGAATTTTGACCCATTCTTCTAATAATGCTCCTTTCAGTGTTTCTTTGCTGGAAATATTTCTTTTTCGGATCTGGCGGTCCAAATGATCCCAAAGATTTTCAATGGGATTAAGATCCGGGGATTGTGGAGGTTGATCCAGCATGTTTGGTGTGTTTTGCTGCAACCATTCATTTGCCAAACGGGAGGTATGCTTGGGATCATTGTCTTGCTGGAAAATCCAATGTCCAGGCAATTTTAATTTGGAAACACTTGGTGCAAGATTTTTTTCTAAAACGTTTACGTAGCATTGAGCATTCATTGTCGTGTCAATAAAGTTAAGCTCTCCAACTCCAGACGCTGAAAAACACCCCCAAACCATTACTGAACTCCTCCGTGCTTAACTGTACACTGGATATTTTGCTCGGCCAGCTCTTCATTTTTTTTCGCCAACTTTTTTTTCATTTTTTTACCTCCAAAGATTTCGAACTTACTCTCATCCATGAACAGGACATTTTCCCAAAAGTTAATGTCCTTATTTTCATATTTTTTTCCCGTAATTTATGCGTTTTGCTTTATTTACCTTGGAAATATAGGGTTTTTTTCTGGGATGTATGCCATGAAACCCGGATTTATGCAATATACGTCGTATTGTACTTCCACTTACAGATTTTTCCAACTCTTCACTAACCTCTTTGGCCATCTGTACTGCGCTAGAACAAGGATTTTTTTTACTGTGGCAACAATCTTCCTTTCTTCCCTTTCATTTAATATTCTTGGCCGACCCGTTCGATTAAAATTTACTATTCTTTTAAAGTTTTTATATTTATCGACGATTTTTTTTAACAGAAGTGTGATGCCTTCCAACAATTCTCGCAATTTCACGATAAGATTTCCCTTTTTCCCTTAGTTCTACAATAATTTTTCCAGTTTCAGTTGAAATTTCAGTTCTCATCTTTTTAAAACTTTTGTACTTCTTGTCAGATTATTGCACAGCAAGTGATGAGTACTAACGAACTTAAAGAATGTTTAAATTGTATTTTCTTACAAAAAATTGAAGAAAACTAGCAGTAAATCTAACGGTTTTAGCAAAAAATGTAATGAGAGAAATGGTGTATACTCACATTTGCTCCGAAATATTTTGAGTTTTTTGTTTTAAACCAGTAAAAAAAAAATGTTTTTGTTTTTTTTTAAATTTTTATTTTATGGTGAGAGTTGGTTATGAAGGAAAGCTTTAAATTTTCATCGTAAAAATTATTGTTGTGCTACAAGTATATTTTTTATAATAGAAAATTTAAATTTATAGTGGGTGTTGACCCACTTATGGCGCTCAGTGTGTATATTTCTTTTTTATAATTTATAACTTAATTAGAATATTTTTATAACTAAATTCCACAGATCATCTGTTCTAAAACATTATTATGAAGAGTTTTAAATTGCTATTGCCGGTAATAATTTATGCTTATCTTTAAAACTTATATTCTGGTTTTTAATCAGTAAAAAAGAAAATCAAATAAAAAGTTTCTCAAAAATCTGTCGTTCGGAGTCGACTTTAAACTGTAGGTCCCACCACTCATGTATTAAAATTAAGGCACACAACATAAGTGGTGTGAGAAACTAGGTCGTAGTCCTAACTGAAGGGTTGTAATGATGTGTATTTGAATGAGTAGGCGTATGAATCAAACATATTTTGAATGTTATGAGTTTGATGTCAACGTTGTACTCATACGCATTGCAACATGTACTTATAAATCAATGTTGTAGTGAGTAGCGCAAAAGCGATTCATTGCTAATATATAAAACGTGATTTGAATTTCTTTTTAATTAGCCAAACAATAAATCATAAATAATTGACATATCAAAGACATTCTCAGTTCAAGCTCTAATTGCTTTTCAACGCTTAATTAATTGTTTTCAATTAAATGTGACTTTCTTCAAACACACAATTATAATTTTAAATCGTAAAATATTATGCAAATATAAATTGAACTTCACCTAAAACGTTAGGTATCATCTTCATAAATCATATGTATACCTAAGCAAGTGATAGTTGTTTTAACAGAGAATATATTTGCTTAAGGAAGAACAAACAAAAAACACATCAAAAAAATAGAATAGAATAGAATTGTTATGAATAAATAGCAACAACAATAACAACAAATACAAATTAAAACACCAATTAAACAGTCAGTTAGTCAGTCTATAAATTAGAAAAGGAAGGAGACTTTTAAAAAGCATTTTAATTTGTATTTCAACAATAATTATCTGCCATAAAACAAGTTTCATTGACGAAAAAATATTCGTCTAATTTTGTTTAAAAACATCAAAATTGAATTCAAATTTCAAGGAAAAGCAACAAACACAGTTTAATTACAAAAAAACAGTTTAAACTACGCTACGTGCGTATGTACGTATGAAGAAAAAAAACCAGGCGTTACGTTATGGCAAGCGTATGTGGATGAATGAACGTTAAAAACCAATTAAATGAAGCTTCCAGCATCACAGAGAACTGTATTATATTGTTTGGCTTAATTATCATTAAAAAAACATACTCAATTTACTTCCACATAATTCGGAAATATATGTATGCATTACGGACATGCGTACATGCGGATATACTGACTTACTACAGAGATATATGCCATACAAATGAAGATAAGAAGCTTGCTTTTGTTACGTGATTTATTCTAAATATTGTAGATCCAGTACCACCTACCAATACTTGTATAAAATATGTTTCTTTTTAGAGGTCAAATTAAATGAATATCCATTTACTATTCAATGTTGATCTTGTTCCTGTATTCTGGAACACAATTGTTCATGTTTTTTATAAAATTTTTTTTTTTATTTTTTTTAATACAAAAAAACAAATTAAATTTACCGGTTTTATCATAATGTTGCTGCTGCAACTTGTTTGTGCCACCGTTTAACGTTATATTGTAGCCCTTTCCGTCACATTTTCAACATGCAATAAATGTGTTACCTTGATGCCACAACGACAGCGCAAAACTTGTTTGTTCGCCTTTAAAACCTTTGTGTTAATAACAGATCTTCATTTTACCTTTATGTTCCAACCAGGAATGTACAAACGTGGGTACTACAGCGTAATAAATAAAATTATTTCATTGCTATCCGAAGTCACCGTGGTCTAGTAGGTAGTGTGTTGGCTTATTCGACGTAAAGCCAGGGTTCGAGCCCCAGGCCAGACATCAAAACAAAATACAAAAAATATTTCTTCGGCGACTTCCACTCAGCAGATTTCTGGCAAAAACTCGGAGAATAAATAAAATTGCCATGAAAAGTTTCTCAAACATCTGTCGATCGGAGTTGACTTTAAACTGTAGTCCCACCACTCATATATAAAATTAACGCACACAACATAAGTGGTGTGAGAAACTATTACGTTGTACAATGGGTCAATTCGACCTCCGTGTACTGTACTTATCTTAATTGACAAGTACACGTCCTCTAACCTAACCTAACCTTCTCAAAAATCCATCGTTCGATCCATGTCCAGATCTTCAAACGTTCTGTAATCCAAAAAACCAATGACAACTGCGCTGAAGTGCAGGACACTCGCGTAAAAGTGTTGCACCGATTTCCTCCACATCATTACTGCTTTAGTTAGTCAGAAAACAATGTGTCTTATGCCCGCGCTGGGTGTCTTTATTAAAATAATTTTAAGGAAAATCGCAAATAAGTGAGTGTTACAAATTCTTTGTTGGTGACTCAATGCTAGTGAAATTTTATCACTACAGGTCTTTATGAAATAGTTCTGGATGTACCATACCTGATATCCAGTGGCAATATTAATATTAATATTGCCTCGCCATTTACCGATAAGCCAAAGTTAGATGTGTGGAAAATTTACGGATTTAAAAAAAAAAACGATCCTACCCTAACCTCTTTTCCAGGTGGATTTAACATAGGGCGGGTCATCCATCGGTTTAAATTTAAACCATCGGCAATACTTATGTCATTCTATTCTGTCACAAAATTCAGTATCCACTGAATCTCCACTGAACGTAATGAATCGATTTACGCTTGAGCAATGTTGTGATTTATTGGAAATTTATTTCCCAAAACAATGAAAATTGGTCGGATCTCGAAGTAATTTGCAAAAAAAATTGTCTTTTCGGATGTAGCTCATTTTCAGTTTGGTAATAAGCAACATTTTTGTATTTAGGACTCAGAAAAACCACATGTGGTCTTACAGAAGTCAATGCACTCATTAGGAGTTACTGTTTGGTGGGGAGCGTAGGCATCATTGGACCACATTTCTTTGAAAATGAGGGCGGCGGAAACATTACGGTCAATAGAGACACCTATCGAACCATGATAACCGATGTTTTTGTACATGCCGTTCATGGTATTGATGTGAACGATGTTTGATTTCAACAGGATGGTGCAACTTGCCACACATCTCATGTCACAATCGATTTATTACGTTGATGGCCGTTTAATTAGCCGAAATGGTGATGCCATTTGGCAGCCAAGAAGCTGAAGATTTGACACCATTGAACTATTTTCTGTGGAGTGGCGTTAAAGAAAAGTGTTATGCCGACAAACCAAAGACAATTGAGCATTAGTGATGTCATTGTCGAGAAAGTGTACTCGAAAAAGTGCACGAAAATTGATCCAATCGAATAAGGTACTGTGGGGCCAGCCGCGGTAGCCATATGAATGAAATAATATTCCATTTCTAACTGAAATAATTGTACTTCACAATAAAAAAAAAATTAATTTGACAAAATTTCAAATCGTGTTGGTTTGATTGTATTTTGAAATTTAAACTTTTAAATGGCTTACCCTACTAAAGGGGCTTCATATGTAATTCTGATATGGACAGAATATAAATGGTTACGCCCTTGTAGTGATTATTGCTATGGGCTTCTGTTCACAGAAAACTGCATTACATTCAAAAGAAATTGAAGATTTCTATACCACAATGGACCGTATATAACCTATATCCCCTGAGATTAAATACATGCAGGCATATATACATACATATAGACATAATTGGTCATTACAAACCTTCAGTCAGGATTACGACCTATCTTCTCACATCTTTTATGTTGTGTGTGTTTATTTTATACATGAGTGGCGGGGCCTACAGTTTAAAGTCGCTTCCGAAAACATTTTCTTGGCAATTTTTATTTACTCCCAGAGTATTTGCCATTGTATATTTCGATTTTGTTGGAGATCTGGGGTTTGAACCATGAATTAAAATAACTTTCATTCATACCCGATTCCCATTTCTAATATGTGCCTGATAACTGGCGATAATAGAATGAGAGAGATGTGTGAAGGAAAATAGATAATGGACGTCTAGTTTGGCAGTCTTCAGTATAACCAAACAGGCAACGAATTTGCTGGATTTTAATGTATTCCTCGGACAGACATTTTCAATGTGGCTGAGAAGTTATCTGATATTGAATGGTGACAGATGAGATTGACCATTACCACCGCCTGGATCACCGTGTTCCTATGTAAAAATTGAAGCTGCCACCTGAAGTTGTCATAAGTTCTGACAGAGGGTACCAGACTTGAGGTGGAATATCGTAGTTAACACGTCTATTACTAAAATACTACTAAAATGTTAAAGATGAGATTACATCGTAAAGTTATAAAGCCTTATTTGTGCTCTCAAAAGAACTGGATCACTTCATACTTGTCATAGACTCGAATCAAGAAATAAGTATTTGGCGTAATGGCCTGAAGATGAATTTTATGGTATTGGGCTATTTAATCAGCCCTTCCTTAGCTTAATGCATGAATTAATATTATATATAATTCCCTAAGTACTAATGGGTGTTAAATTATTTGTGTCACTGAACAAATTCAATGTTTTCTTAACATCATTTATATTTCAACCACCAGTGGGTTTACGTAGAGGTGGCCTAAATAAAAATGGGCCTTTAAGCTTTGTAATAGCGAACCACAGTAAACAAATTAACTCTAGCACAGGATCCAGTACTTCCAAGGAACTTGTAAGAAGGGACCTTAATCTTTGAGCCTTAAGCCTGAAATTATGAAAAGAGGATCTGTGGTGCTGACACTCTCTTTGACCTGGTCTTTCCATGGCGGCTGCTTTGCTTATGTTCGTATTTAGTGGTTATTACAGGCCTCAACTCTAATAGTTGATGAGTAATACAGCTAAACGGCTTGTTAAAAATATCACAATAAAAATATCTATTGAATCCAATACAAAAGACTTAAGACACAAACCTTTTACGGAAATATTTTTACTTGGTGAGAATTTTTTTTTACGAATTTAACAAAAACAACCATGCGCGCCCAAAAACAAGGATGTTACATTCATGTACGCAGAATTCTTAAAACAACAATTTTCTGAGCGGGATCTTATGTAAGCCAGAAACAAAACTGGCTTTGCGTTACGTTGCTGCGTTACTGTCTTTGTTTGTTTATTTCGAGGAAGCGAAAGAGACAAAGTGCCAGCCAGTAACGAACGACCTTGATACCATAAAATTAAATGATGACAACAACAAAGAAAGAAAACCAATATTTCTTTACAACGAAATTGAATATTATTTCTGTAGCTGTTTGTGTGTGTATCCAATTTGTCTTACACAAAAACAAGGAATTAAGCGAAACTGATAATTACGTTAAGAATGAAAACGAAAGTATTTTAACGTTTGCGGTTTGTTATCATTTACCACGTAGTCGCCGAAAAAGTTATTTTAGAAGCGAAACAAAGTAGCGTCGCAAAATAATTTTACAAATTTTCAAGATCAACTCTCAAACGGTAATTATTTGTTTAAAACACAATCAATTAAAAATTTATAAGATTTGTTATCGAAAATAAAACAACTTTTTGATCACGTTTAACACTTCTACGCCTTAATAATACCAGACAATAATTTTGTTCCTTACAAGCAAGCGTTTTATTTCAATTGATTTGTCTTCGCTTACATCTCCCCCTATTAGGAGTGTGATGGTATATTGAATGTATTTCAAAGTTAATTATCATATTATAATCGAAAAACATTTGGTTAATTGGCAGAAAGTTAGTAGAAGTTATGTTAAAGTCGATTATTATTTATACCCTACCTACCATACATACAGTAACAAGAGTACTATCGTTTTAAATTTGAATGATCGGTTATTTCGAATCTGGCAATACTCACATCATTCTATCCTGTCACAAAATTCAGTATCCACTGAATCTCCAGTGAACGTAAGGAATCGATTTACGCTTGAGTAGCGTTGAGATTTATTGGAAATTTATTTCCAAAGCAAAGACAATTGGTCGAAAATTGCACCAAAATGTCGTACTAAATTTGGTCGCGGAGAAGGACCAACAATGCCCAGTATATTGCTAAAGTTCGTGAAACTGGTTTTATTGTTGATGCGCCAAGACGTGAGCGTGCTCGTACAGTGCGTACACCCGAAAAGTTCGAAGCTATTTTTTATAGCTTTACGAGCTAAAGGTTGGGAATCTTCGAAAGACATTGGTAGCCCGGCCTACCAATGTGCACGATTCGCCGCAAGACTTACTCACGGCTTGTTAAACGCAACCTAGTTCGCCACTCTTTCAACCATTTGACCAATGCTGCATCAGTAGACACCGTGCGAAAGGCAGAAATCACCCTAAGAGCTGATCTCCTGCAGGCCGCTTCTATTCCCGCTCTATAGGTCCTCTTATCCATGGCCCCGGCCCATATAGGGGCTGCATATATAGCGATCGATGTCACTACCTTCATCAGTAACCGCCTCCTCTACTGTTTTGGGCCTCCAAGGTTAGGCATTATTCGGGCAAGTGCACATGATGTCGCCGCACACTTTCTACCGATGTACGTCAAGTGTTCCCTAAACGTGAGCCTGTTATCAGTCAATATATATTACTCCCAGATATTTAATAGCCTGTTTTGATGTTATGCGCTGGTCACCTACTGTTATTGTAATAAATTCCATCTTCTTCCTTCTGCTTACAAGTTGTACATCCGTCTTGTGATCAGGCGAAACTATGGCTAAGACTGTGCATGAGAATCCATCAACATCAACTCGCCATCGTTCTCAAGAATTGAACATTTCACGCACCAGTTTACGACGAATTTTGCGAAAAGTTCAATTGGTTCAAGAGCTTCATTTTCTCTTCGCTAGATGGACCAACAAGAAAGTTTACGATGATGTTGATTTTGTCAAAAAAAATCTTGGTGGGTACGTTAATAAGCAACGATACCGTATTTGGGGGTCAAAAAACCCACATGTAGTCTTACAGAGTGACTGTTTGGTGCGATTTGTGGAGCGGAGACATCATTAGCACATATTTCTTTGAAAATGAAGACGGCACAACCATTACAGTCAATGGAGACACCCTATCGCATCATGATATCCGATTTTTTTGTACCCACTCTTCATGGTATTGATATGAACGATGTTTGGTTTCAACAGGATGTTCCAACTTGCCACACATCTCTTGATACAATCAATTTATTGCGTCAAACATTTGATGGCCGTTTAATTAGCGTGAACGATGTTTAGTTTCAAGACTTTCCAAACATCATCGATTAATTGCGTCAAACGTTTGATGGCCGTTTAATTAGCCCAAATGGTGATGTCAATTGGCCGCCAAGAAGCTACAATTTGACACAATTGGACTGTTTTCTAAGGGATGCCTCTCTTTATAACCAATTCTTAAGAATCGTATTTCATTACTGCAATTTACTTATGGAGCGATCCTAAATTATTTTAAAGATCTCAACATCCCGGCCCTTTTAGCCAAGGCAAACACAATCCATTAAAACCAATATCCAAAGGAGTTATACACCACGCCCAACTTTTTTTCGAAACAGGGCAATGATTCATAACCAGATAGTTTTGACACTCTAATTCCCTTTTCTGTCAATGTATTTCTCTTGAAAATATTGATTTTGCAAGCAAAAATTTTATCGAAAATATGAAATAAAATCAAACGCACTCTGCAGGGCATCTATTGTGGATTCTTGAATGCAGTATGTTTCAGAAAATAAGACTAGAATTAGGAAAGATAGGACCCCAGATATGTTTTAAAAGAATTCTTGTAGAAGACAAACTGGATGAGTTATAGTAACAGCACGATCACTTCAACTGGCTAATGCACTAGGAATGGGCCAATGGAATAACACATGTTGTTAATGACTGTCTACCGATATTGGCTCTGTACTGATGGAGACATATTTTCGAAACTGGCGCATATACCACACCCTTTTTCACAATTGGATATACTGCGGAAGAAAAATTTAATTTCGGAAAGCAAGGCTGCCCTAAGAACTCCAGACTCTAACATGACACGCTAATGAATGCCTTTAGCCTATGTTAGTTCTATCAACGAGATAGCTAATTAGTACAATGTCGACATTGTATGGGCACAACATAACAGTAATATTTCGAGAAACTGCAGAAGAGTTTAACTGGCTAGTTGTGAAATGACTACTGCAAGCATATGATTGACAATTTGCAAGCATATGATTGACAATTTGCAAGCATAGAGTTGACAATTTTCAAGCATAGGATTGACAATTTGCAAGCATAGGATTGACAATTCGCAAGCATAGGAGTGACAATTTGCAAGCATAGGATTGACAATTTGCAAGCGTAGGATTGACAATTCGCAAGCATAGGAGTGACAATTTGCAAGCATAGGATTGACAATTTGCAAGCATAGGATTGACAAGCAAGAGGATTGCAAGCATAGGATTGAGAATTTGGACATAGACTCGGTTTATGCCACATAGGAAGATTCGTATACGGTAATGGACGGCACATCTAGCCTAGGTGGGTAATGAGTTCATCGAAAGGAGCACAATTGGAGTCTCTTTCTTGGATTTATTAGTAGAAATTATATACTGTACACTTATATGAGATTACTTGATCATACACACAACGTTTGTGAACACGAAGTAGTATATGAGGAGATTCTTCACCTACATGGTACATGCTTAGCACGGCATAGAAGAAAGAAGAAATATTATGTGTCTATTGCATCTGGGGACAGCCACTGCTACCTTCTCTAGCTACCTTTTGCTTTAAAAATTTTTGCTGCAATAGATTAATTTAAGACCAATTATTCTCATGAAATTATGCTGGCTGTTTACACTTACATACATACATACATAATTGGTCATTACAACCCTTTAGTCAGGATTACGACCTAGTTTCTCACACCACTAATATGGTGTGCGTTAATTTTTATACAAGAGTGGCGGGCCCTACAGTTTAAAGTCGACTCCGAACGACAGATTTTTGAGAAACTTTTCATGGCAATTTTATTTCACACTCAAAGTTTTTGCCAGATATCTGCTGAGAGGAAGTCGCCAAAGAAATATTTTTTCATATTTCATTCAGTTGTAGATGCCTGACCTGGGGTTTGAACCGGGGCCTCACGTATAATAAGCCAACACACTACCTACTAGAGCACGGCGACTTCACTGTATACACTTGCCTACCGAATTTGTCAGTAGGACTTAGCTTCCTACACCATCTAATTTATGTGTGTTAATTTTATCCATGAGAGGCGGGACGTACAGTTTAAAGTCGATTCCAAACGACAGATTTGGACATGACAATTTACTAGACTACGGCGACTTTGTTTCGTACTTAGCTTATACATTTTCACTTTGAAGTTTTTCTTTCTCGAGTTCTGGAATAGTTTGCCAGATTATGAAAGCTGCTACTGTATACTCTACTGTTTGCTACTATGTGAGCAGACTATTATACGTTAACCTTTGTATTTACCCGCTCTTTTTTTAGAATACAGTAATGTTTACTTTTGTTTTTGTTTTCATTTCGAATTATATCAGACCGATGGTTATAAAACCAATCTCCAACTAAATTAATCATTTTAAAACTCAATTTGTATCGCATTACTACCATTTCCATTTACCAAATTATGTTTGTAATTATTAATAAGAGATTACAAGGCGGCAGTAATAGTAGTTTAATGAATTGAAGAGTTTGAAGAACAATTTTATGAAATTTTCGGAGGTTATATTAAGTATTTCCATTGCTACTGGTTTATTTATCAGATCATAAGTATTTAATCTTCAATTTCCGCTTTTAGGTCTATAAAACTCATAGAAAAAAACATAGAAATTTGTAGAACATGGTGAAAAACGTTTTGCATTGACTAATTGATTTTGAAATGAAACAAACTTTTTGAGACGGCTTTTAGAAAATACGCAACCGAATAGGAATTGTCTGTAATGATTTGAACTGTAGAAATATTTAGAAATCCAGTATAATATTGTGTCGTATGATGGTATGGTAAATGAAATAAAAAACCATTAAATTTTAAATTATGCTTAATCGTGATCACATTTATTGCTTTTTGTTTTATTGTTAAAACTTGCCTAAAGAATTTTGTTTAAAAACAAAAAACTAACCCCCCTTCCTCAACATATTTGAATAATTAATTATTAAAAGCTGCTTCAGGTTTAGTTTTCATTTTTCATACACTGCCTCTAGTATATATGGTACTGTAAAAACATACATTTATTTTCAAATCTTTAAATTTAAAAATAAATTTTTAAGAACTCTACAACATAGTTACTAGGGTTCAATTAATACCCATTATTTTGTTATGAAACTAACCTAACAGGGGTTTTCCCCAAGTTCTGTTCTTCTACATTTATTTCCTTTCTTTTTTAATTCGAGTTATTTCATGTGCCAATAAATTTATTGCCTGTCATAAATCAAATCTAAAAAACCAAAATCCAATAAATTCCATCAGCAAAAAAACGGCAATAATTTGTGTGAAATTCGTCACTTCTTTTAAAAGCATACGAAAAAAAATTGTCCAACAAATTTCAATCAGAGAATCAATCTTAACATTTAGTTTTAGAAATAATCGATAAATAAAAAAAAAAATAAATAAATAAAATATCAACAGGGTATTATAAGCGAATTGTAAGTTTGGCATGATACAACGATGGGTAAAATGCCCTACCAATCAATGGTAGGCAAATATGAACCGTTTTGTGGTAGTCTAGTGGATACTATATTGGCTTATTAGACATGAGGCCACGGTTCCAAACCTAGGTTAGGCTCAAACAAAACGAAACATGAGAAAATATTTCTTCGGCGACTTCCTCTCAGCAGATTTCTGGCAAAAACTCTGAAAGTAAATAAATTTGCAATGAAAAGATTATCAAAAATCTGTCGGTCCTGCCACTCATATATAAAATTAACACAGACAACATGAGTGATGTGAGGAGCTAGATCGTATTCTTAACTGAAAAGTTGTAGCGACCAATTATGTATGTATGTATGTTAACTCATTAAACGATTCATCAGAATGTTAACCCTTTGCACTCGGCTGTCCCCTCTGAGGGGACAACGTAAGTCTAGCATATCACTCGGTTGTCCCCTCTGAGGGAACATGATAGTTTGTTAGCGATTACGGACAATGAAATTATTTCACCGCAATTTTTTAAGAAACACGTGTTCTCCTGTAGTTTTCTGTTAAAATGGCACAAAAAAAAACTAATCGAAATGTGATAAGATTAACAAGATGCATGATATAGAAATCAACCGTTTTACACGTCGAAAAAGAACGTGCGAAGTGAGTTCGACGGACTGTACACTCTGATCTGTTGAGCAAATTGTAGATATAATGTATTAGGCGTCCAAAGCTACAAGGGTGTGGCTCAATGAAGTGTTAAACTTGATAGGATAATAAAGAAATCCGATAACCGAGAGAAAAAGTGTACAAGATCTCAGTTCGTACTGAAGCGTCGAATAGAAAAAATTTTTGATATTTTTTTTGTAAATATGTGTTCTTCAATGTCCACAAATTCATATAAGACAAATTTTATTACAATTCCTTACTTGGTTCTAAAATTATACTGTATAATATCACTTTTCCAGGATGTACGTTTTCTTAAAAAGCGGCGTCGAGTTGCTGGTAGATAACTTCCGAAACGGTGCCGAGTGCAAAGGGTTAATAATTATTCTCTTCGAATTGATCGAAAGTCTGCCTACAGTTCGAGTCCCTGGTAGATGCCATGTTATCTTTGCATTGGAAGTTCAAAATAAAAGCCTTAGTATGTGAGTGATTTAGTGTTACTCGAATAGAATTTAATTTAAGGCTTAGGCTAGAAGTCCTAGGTTAGAAGGACCCAGGTCAGACATTTCCAACAAAAGCATAATACGAAAAAATACTTATTTCGGCGATTTCCTCTCAGCCAATTTCTGGTAAAAATTCTGAGACTAAATAAAAATGTTAGGAAAAGTCTCTCAAAAAAATGTATCGTACGTAGTCGACTCTAAACTGATGGTCCTGCTACTCATGTATAAATTTAACACACACAACATAAGTAATGTGAGAGGCTAGGTTGTAATCCTGACTGAAGCGTTGTAATGATAAATTATGTATGTTATGTACGGCTCATTCTCTCTTTGCTAAAACCTAAAATTTGTAACCGAATAAGTGTAAGTAGTTATCATGTTTGTTTCTTAAGTCTTTTGTATTTTTATATGTAAATTCCTTTTGCCAAACTGCGATAGTTTCTGGAAAATTTTTTGAAAGTCTAAATAGAACAAAAAAAAATTTAAATAACATATAAAACTCTGACTTTAATATATTTTTAGAATTTTGTTTTTGTTGCATAAATTAAAAATTCGTCGTTTAATAAATTATACGACATAATTTGGCGGGTGAGCATCTATCATTTATTCACACTAGATTTCAGTGAAAAATATAGTCTGCAGTTGACAGTTACTTCATTCCTTTTTTTTGTTACGTTTTTCACAATTTGTTTTATTAAAACAAAAAAGGTTGAGACGAACCATAGTAATCGCTCTTTTGCTGATAAGGGAGAAGAAAACCATTTGTAGGTGTTACTATAGGGTGGGAAATTCAAAAAAGTAAGTTTAAATAAGCAATTTAAACGAAAACGATTTGAAATTTTGTCAAATTTATTATTTTTTTTTGTTGTGTAGTACAATTATTCCGGTTAGGAATGGAATATTATTTCATCTATATGGCTACCGCGACTGTCCTCACAGTACCTCATTTAATCGAGTCAATTTTCGTGCCATTTTTCAATTGTATGGGGTCGTATCCCGGGAATGGTATCATGAATGTTCAAATGCTAAATTTTCTCTGGTTTGTCGGCAAAACACTTTTCTTTAACAGCGCCTCATAGCAAATAGTCTAACGGCGTCAAATCGCAGATTCTTGGCGGCCAACTGACATCAAAATTTCGGCTAATTAAACGGCCATCAAACGTTTGACGCAAAAAATCGATGCGGCATGACGTGCTGTTGAAACTAAACATCGTTCACATCAACACCATGAAGAAGGTGTACAAAAAAATTGGTTATCATGGTGCGATAGGTGTCTTCATTGACCGTAATAGTTGCGCCGTCCTCATTCTCAAATAAATATGGGCCAATGATGCCTCTGCTCCACAAGCAGCACCAAACCAAACAGTCACTCGTGATGGGTGCATTGGCTTCTGTAAGACCACCTGTGGGTTTTCTGAAATCCAAATACGGCAATTTCGTTTATTAACGTACCCACCAACATGAAAATGAGGTTCGTCGGAAAAGATGATATTTTATTCTGGCAAAATCGATAACATCGTGCAGTTTTTCGTTGGCCCAATAAATTCCAATGTTGCTCAAGCGTAATTCGATTCATTAAACTCAGTGGAGATTCAGTGGATGCAGAATAGAATGATATAAATATTGCCAGATTCGAAATAACCGATGTTTCAAATTTAAGCCGATAATGGCCCACCCCATACTTGGAAGAACTTTTCGATTTCTTTCATTACGAAAGAATTACGACAGAAACTTTAACGAAATGTATTGGAACAAATCGAAGTCGAATTTAAACTGTAGGTCGCGCCACTCATGTATAAAATTTACACACACTACATAAGCGATATGGGAAACCCTAGGTCGTAATACTGTTTTTGGTTTTTATATAAATATTGCTACGGCTAATACCTTTTTCGTAAAGAATCCTTCTGCTGTAGTTCTCATTCACTCTAGAAATTATTATGCCTGCCGTAGAGGCAATCAAAATTCGCATCACCAGCGTTTAAGAGATTTTTGGGAGATTTCATTTTTATTTGAAATCACTTCTCGACTGTCAAAATACAAAATGTATTAACGTTTACGACTTTAAATTTGTTATTAGAAATGTAGTGTAGTTCTGCTAAATCTGGTTTGATGATTAAGTAAATCTCTCTCAGTTTGTTGGATTCTAATCAATATGATCATCATTATCAAGTTAATGATAATCAATAACAAAAGCAGAGAAAAGCAGAGCATCAACCAAGAGTTGACGAACTACAATCTTTTTGGTCATTTAACTTGTGCTAAAGCAACGCGAAATATGTTTAAAATACATACTAAAATAAAATCAATGAGCAAAACAAGAAATTCCAAAAAAAAAAAAAAAACAAAAAAAAAAAAACAGAATAAAAAAACAAACACACGCACTTTAGACACACTGATCATCGCAATTTTAGCGATCAGCGTTGATAATAATGATTTTGATCATTATGAAGTTCAGGTTCATAATGATGATGCTCATGATGATAATGATATTGGCGTGAATTTTTTTTAAATTTTTTGGCAGCATCCGTGACAAACGCAGCAAAAGCTCTCGACAAAAAAACAAAAAAAAACAAAAAAATTGTTCTCACAGTGTAACATCCTTAACTTGTTTTCGATGTTGTATTTATTTTTATTTCTTAAGCGATATAAATAATTTCGCAATCGAAATTAACAGCACAGTCATTCGACGACATTCGTTGTGTGGATTAGAATCGAAACCGTCGCAACAATAAAACATAAAAAAATCAACAACAAAATGGTAAGACGAACGATATTAAGGATTAATTGGTGCATAAGTGTTACAAAAACGTTTAAAAAAAATTTGCAAAATATGTCGAGCATGTGTGCTTAAATTGAAACCAAAAAAAAATTTTTTTTTAAAAAATTAAAAAAAAATTTTAAAAAAATGTGTGAAAATTTAAAAGTTTTGTTTAAACTTATAACAGTAATTAATGTGTTTGTGTTGTTGTTGTTTTGTTGTTTTCAGAAACTCTTAATTGCTCTTGCCCTGGTGGCTTGCGTCAGTGCTGATGTCTCGCACTTGTTCGATCACAGCAATAACTTGCAAGATGATGGTTATCATTATGATCGTCCCGTCGTGGATATTCCATTTCCCAAAGTACAGCCAACACCTACAAATGAATACCTGCCACCTGTAGTTAAGAAGCCAGTTCCTACACCCAAGCCAATTGCTCGCAAACCAGCTCCTGCGCCCAAAAATGAATACTTGCCTCCCGTAGTCAAGCCTTCGCCTCCAGTTGTTGTACCCAAGCCAGCTCCTGCACCAAAACCAGTTGCTCCTAAGACTGGTGAATTGAAGGAAGACGGTTATCACTATGATGCACCCAAACAAGTTTTCAATCCTGCTCCAGCTCCCAAACCAGTTGCTCCTAAGCCAGTTGCACCAAAGCCAGCTCCTGCTCCTAAGAACGAATACTTGCCTCCTGTAGTAAAGAAGCCTGCTCCAGTTCCTAAGCCAGTTGCTCCTAAACCAGTTGCACCCAAACCAGCTCCTGCACCCAAAAATGAATACTTGCCTCCCGTAGTCAAGCCTTCGCCTCCAGTTGTTGTACCCAAGCCAGCTCCTGCTCCCAAACCAGTTGCTCCTAAGACTGGTGAATTGAAGGAAGACGGTTATCACTATGATACACCCAAACAAGTTTTCAATCCTGCTCCAGCTCCCAAACCAGTTGCTCCTAAGCCAGTTGCACCAAAGCCAGCTCCTGCTCCTAAGAACGAATACTTGCCTCCTGTAGTTAAGAAGCCTGCTCCAGCTCCTAAGCCAGTTGCTCCTAAACCAGTTGCACCCAAACCAGCTCCTGCTCCCAAAAACGAATACTTGCCTCCTGTGGTTAAGAAGCCTGCTCCCGCACCCAAGCCAGTTGCACCCAAACCAGTTGTTCCTAAGCCAGCACCTGCACCCAAAAACGAATACTTGCCCCCCGTAGTCAAGCCATCGCCTCCAGTTTTTGTGCCTAAGCCAGCTCCGGCTCCCAAGCCAGTTGCTCCTAAGACTGGTGAACTTAAAGAAGATGGTTATCACTATGATACACCAAAAAAAGTTTTCAATCCTGCTCCAGCTCCCAAACCAGTTGCTCCTAAACCAGTAGCACCCAAGCCAGCTCCTGCACCCAAAAACGAATATTTGCCACCCGTAGTTAAGCCATCTCCACCAGTTGTTGTGCCCCAGAAGCCAGCACCTGCCCCAGCTCCTAAACCCAACAATGAATACTTGCCACCTGCTCCAAAACCAGTTGCCCCCAAAGTAGTACCCAAACCCGTTGCCCCCAAGCCAGCCCCTAAGCCAGTAGCTCCTAAACCAGCACCAGCTCCTAAGAATGAATATTTGCCCCCTGTGGTTAAGCCAGTAGCTCCTGCCCCTGCCCCTAGGCCAGTGACACCCAAACCAGTTGCTCCCAAGCCAGTAGCACCCAAAAACGAATACTTGCCTCCAGTGCCTAAAAAGCAACCTGAACCTGAAGGTTACTTCTATCCCAACGATCCCAAACCCTCATTCAAATTCTAAATTTATTAAAAAAAATTTCTTTTAAAATTAGTTAAAAGAGTTTTAAAATGTAAAAAAACAAAAACAAAAATCCAAAAATGTTTTCTTTTTAGTTTAGTTTATTAAGCAACTGTTTTTTTATTATTTTTTTATTAATTTTTTTTTTAATTTTATTTTTTAATTTTAAAAATTTTTTTTTACCTAAAGAGCCATACTCAAAATGAAAATGACAAGAAATTATGAAGAAATGAAAAGGAAACTGTAAACGATTGTTGGTATCTTTTCTATGCAAAGAACCCAACAAATTGTGTCTTTCGAAACAATAAAAATAAATAAAAAAACAAGAAAAAATGTTAAAATATTTAAATTAAATTGTTTTAATTTTAGAAAGTATTATTTGGAATATTGGAAATTAATTTAAATCGATAACAATTGCTTGTTATTAATAATCGTAATGCCAAAGTTCGAAATGAATTTTTATTGACAAAAACCTGAAAATTCTCAATAAGTCAGCCAGCAAACGAGTTCTACAAACTAATTAGAAAACAAAAATTTTCGAAAAGGAACATATTTTTTCATCTTCTTCTTCTATTTGCTGTTAATGTTGCTTTTTTGTTGTTTTTGAGAACATAATAGCCTAGACATACGAATAAATTAAATTATTTTTGTTTTTTTTTATTTAAATTATTATTCCAATCATAGAAGTCTTTAGAATCTTAGGGAAATTGAAATAAATTTAGTTTTTGCTATTTGTATGTGTAAATCTATACCACGTTTTAAATTCAATTAGAATATTAATGTTAAGAGAAAAAAATTTATTTTCTTAAAAAGTAATTAAAGGGTCCGCCAAATAACTTGTGTTTTTGAAAATGCTTAAAAAAAGAAAACTACTGAATATTTTCTCAAATTTCTTTTTTTATTTGAAAGTACAATCCTTCCGGTTAATAATGGAAAATAATTTCATTCAAATGGCTGCCTCGGATGGTCATGCGGTAGCCTAAACCAGAAGATGCCGATTTTGGCAAAAAAAAATCATCTTTTCAGATGAAGCCCATTTTGATCTTGGCGGGTATGCAAACAAGCAAAATTGTCGCATTTGAGGCACAGAAAACCCGCACGCATACATTGAAAAGCCGATGCACCCAAAACGAGTCACTGTTTGGTGCGGATTTTGGTCCAGAGGCATAATTGGGCCATTTTTCTTCGAAAATGAGCAAGGAGTGGCCGTTACAGTCAATGGCGATCGTTATCGGGCCATGTTCAACGCATTTTTGTTCACAAAAATTGAAGAGGAGGATAATGGCAACATTTGGTTTCAACACGACGGCGCTACGTGCCACACAGCCGAAGCTACACTCGATGTTTTGCGCCCTGTTTTTGAAGATCGCATTATCAGCCGCAGAGCTGATGTCGTTTGGCCACCTCGGAGCTGCGATTTGACACCGTTGGACTATTATTTGTGGGGTGCCGTCAAAGATAAGTGTTACGCCGACAAGCCAGAGACAATTGACGCTTTAAAGGAAAATATTCGTGAAGCCATTGGTGAAATACAGCTGCACACAATCGATAATGTGCTCAAAAATTGGACCGATCGTGTAGGCTACTGCATGGCCAGCTGATGCAGCCATTTGAATGAAATTATTTTCCATTATTAACCGGAAGGATTGTACTTTCAAATAAAAAAAGAAATTTGAGAATATATTCAGTAGTTTTTTTTAAAGCATTTTCAAAAAAAAAAAATTATTTGGCGGACCCGTTAGAATGTGTAATTCAAAGTTTGCATATAATTTTATAACAAAGGTTTGCCGCTTAAGTCTTTTGTTTCATAAGGAAGAGCTCTTAATTCTTCACCGTTTGTTAAGCTAAATAAAATTAACTGAACAGAGTTAAATAATTATTTGTTAAATATGTATGAAAATGAATTGAATTGAATAACTTTTCAATAAACATATAAAAATGAATGTGTGTTTATTTGTTTGTGGGTTTGTTTGTTTGTTTGAAGTCTATTGACGGCTAAACAGCTAGACCGATTTTCTTGAAATTTTCACAGTATCTTCCTGTATGTCTGGAAGGAATTATAGGCTACTTTTTATTTTAAAATTTCAAGTAGGCGACGTGCCATGCCCTCATACCCAATAAGTATTTAATGTGGCATATCTCATAAACTGCAATAGCTAGAGTCTTCAAATATTGTATGGACGACTTTGACGTATATATGAACAAAATGGGCAGATTGGCTATAGTGGGCGTGTTACCTGCCATAGTCTATATATAAAGATGAATATTTGTTTGTATGTACCTTATAGAATCGTAAATTATGCATTTGATCATGTTATGATCTTTAGCAAAGTTGTTGCGCATGAGCCGACGAAGGTTTCTAAGTTGGTATGAGTCGACGGAGGTTGGTGCGATTAATTTCCGATGGATGGCGTCACTGAAAGTTATTTAAAATGACTGACAAGCAATTGGTCGACCTACACCTCAAGCACGGAAGAAAAGAGCATTTACGAGCCTCAGAATCAGACGAGCATTGAGACTGGAAAATCTTCGAGTATATGCCGCTGAGACCCGTTCGCTTGAACCACTTGAATAACGAGAAGTGAGAATAAAAACTGATCGAATGCGTACTACTCAGGCCCGTTCATCTGAATCATCAGGATAACGGGAAACAAAATCAATAAAATGATTCAAAATTAATTGGACATTTGTGTAATGTCTTTCCTTCAAATTAATTTTAGTTGGTGGCGCAGCAACACGCGCAGGGTACAGCTAGTTTTTTATATTTGAGAGTGATTTTTAAACAAAAAAATACATACATTCATACGTAATTGGTCATTACAACCCTTCTGCCAGGAATTCGGCCTAGCTTCTCAACACCACTCATGCTGTGTGTATTAATTTTATACATGAGTGGCGGGACCTACAGTTTGAAGTCCACTCCGAACGACAAATTTTTGAGAAACTTTTCATGGCAATTTTCTTTACTCTCGGAGGTTTTGCCAGAAATATGCTATAACCTATGCCAGCGAACTGTGAGGAGCGCATATTTTTAACACAAAGTACAGAGAACTTCAGCACTAAGACCCATTATTACAACTTGCCGTTAACTAAAGGGAGGATTTTAAAGGGCAGATAAATTGTTTTTCATTATTATAAGTGGACAATAAGGTAGAAGTGAGCGTTAAGTTAAAAGGAGGTTCATCCTACCTTTAACTTTTAAAGTTAACTTTATGTTTGAACTTGTCATATTATATATTATTTTCAATATCGCAACTTCAAATATAAACAAAATGAGAAACACAACAACAAAAAAGAGGCCCTTTGTTGCTACTGCGTTTAAATAAAACATGTTTAAATGAGCAGTTTTATCGACATTGCTCCGACACTGCTATATTTTTGAAAAAGTTAACTTTATTTTATCTGTAAGTTGTAATAATGAAAATAAGTTAAAGGTGACTTTACAGTTCCCTTTAGCTAAAGGTAACTTTAACTAAACCCAAGTTTAACGGTAACTTGTTATAATGGCCCTAAGAGTGGCATCCACATATAGAACGGTCTCACGGGAACCAGTTATATTCAGCGGCATAATCCCAATTAACCTTCTGATTGAAGAGAGAATTAGAATACGAGTCGAACGAAGACAAGCAAAGAACCAAAAGCAATTAAGAATTGAAATTCTAAAAAAAAACTGCAGGAGAAATGGAACAATTCGACAAAAGGAAGGTGGAAGGCAAGACTGATACTAAGCACAGATGAATGATACAGTAGTAGAGAGGGAGAAGTAAATTATAACACTACACAAATGCTATCCGGACATGCTGTTACTATCGTCACATGCAGAACACACATTCTTTGAATGGGATCGGAAAATGAGAGGAGAAAATTGAATGATGAAGTGGTCCCGTGACTATTGAAAACATTGTGAACAGAATGAATTAAGAAGAACTGGTCAAAAGTAATAAAATTCGCAGAGTATATATTGAGAACGAAGAAAGCTGATATGGACAGAGAAAGGGTGAAATCCGTCAGTCCAATGATGAGGATATTAAGAAAACCCTAAGACTCTGTCTGAAAGAATGCTTACGCGGGTTCGGATAAAGAATTTCTTAGGCAGATGTATAGTAGGTCTTTAGTGAAATCACCGCATACCGAATGTGACAATATCCCGATGTTCAGAAGGGATTTTCCGACCTCGTAAAAAAAGTATGTAATGTGTTCGCTTATAAGACTAGAGATCGTAGTTAAACATCTGTCTCAGACATATCGAACAAAAATGAAATCTGAGAAAATGTTTTTTCGGCGGCTTTTTCTCAGCAGTCTTCTGCCAAAACCCTTAGAGTGAAATAAAATTATCAAAAAATTTTTAAGCTTTAAGTTTTTCAAAAATCTTTAAGCTGTAGTTCTCGCCTCTCGTGGATATAATTCACACAGACGACATTGGTGGTGTGCTAAACTCGGTCGTATTGCTGATTGAAGGATTGTAATAACCAATTAAGAAAGTAAGTAAGTAAGCACAATGATAACTTAACTACAGCGTAATTCTGTACGATTTGTTTTTTTTTCAGAAACCGCCATAGTCTAGTAGGTAGTGAGTTGGCTTATTAGACATAAGGCCTCGGTTCAAATCCCGGGTCCGACATTTCCAATAAAATGAAATATTAAAACATATTTCTTCGGTGACTTCATTTTCAGCAGATTTCTGGCAAAAACTCTGAGGATAAATAAAATTACCATGAAAAGTTTCTCAAAAATCTGTCGTTCGGAACCGACGTTAAGCTGTAGGTATAAAATTAGCACAAACAACGTAAGCGGTGTGAGAAATTATTTCGTAATCCTGACTGAAGGGTTGTAATGATCAATTATGTGTGTATTTTGCTTTACTTATATAAAAAAAATGGTAAGAATGCCTCGAAGACTACAATCATCAGTGTCAACACCGTATCTGATCAACGTCAACATTACATCTATTAAACAATGCAGCATGTACTACTGTGTTGAAGAGAAACGAAGTATGAACAAATATTTCTTTTGAGAGGAAGTCCTCAGATGATTTCAGGCAAAAAAAATTGCCATGTAATGTTTGTCAGAAATCTGTCCTTCGGAGTCGACTTTAAATTATAGTTTCCGTCACTCATCTATAAAATGAACACACACAAGCTAGGTGGTGTTAGAAGCTAGGTCATAATTCTGACTTAAGGGTTATAATGGCCAATTATGTATGTATATATTTATTTTCAGAATTTGTAAGTAAATTTCAAAGATGAATCTGATCTTGATTATTGCCACCATGTTTTAGTAAACATTATTGGTAAAAATTGTTGCAGAAAAAATATCCTTAATTTTTAAAGTATATACGGACTACCTTCCAAAATGTAAGTTGCTTTGTGTTTGAACAAAGTATCGTGTTTCATAATGCCGCTGTACAAAATATATACAAAGTATTCTATTTCAAAACGTCGTCAATGTGTATTTTTAACGCAGTCAAAAAGCAATCAGGCATGGGATTTATAGTTGATGCATTGTTCGGTTACTTTACATATCTATTTTGCCTATCTACAGTAGTAGAACTGCATACAAACTTTGTACTGATACATTTTGGAAGGCAGCCACGTTCATATTTTAATTGTTTATTAATGAAGATTAAATATTTATCTTTACTTTGATTAATAAAGATTCTTCCCTTTGTTTCAAGATTGGCTTAAGCCTAGTTTTGAAATACTTTTTAATATAATTTCTTAATAAATTAATTTCTTAATAAAATAAGGTATTCAGTTCAATAAAAAAAATAAACATGAATTAATTTGTAGTACAATAGTATAAAGTCAAGCTTTGCAGACGCCTAAACCGTACTTTAAAGTGACTTTAATTGTCTGGCCTTTGTTTTGATTCAAAGCCTAAACATATACCACATGAAATAAGTTTCACCGTAGTTTGGCAAAAAGCTTTTGGCTGTTTGTAAATTTAATAAATGTCTTTAAAATTGTGTGAATCAATTATTATTTGATTTCATAAAATATTTATGAATATCACAATTTAAAAAAGCTTCTTAAAAAAACAAAACAGTAAAAAGCCGTTTATGAATTATGATTTAAAATTGTTTATGACAGAGTTTATGTATATGACATGGTATTGGTTGCGTTGAACATAAAATTTTATATGAATTAAAACATAAAATTTTTATTTCAAAATAATTGACGTGACGGATAAGTACATTTTGATTTATGAAGTGGTGCGTAAAGTGCATGCATTTAATGGATGTATAAAAATTGTTTTCTTTTAACCCATATACAGCCACCGTGCCAATTTTGGAGCAGTTAGTTATGTCAATTAATGTTTGTTAGAGTTACGTCAGTTCAGTTTAACTATGAAATATGTACACTGGCGGGCAAAAATGGCTACATAATATTAACAAAATATTTTAAATCCAATACTTTTTGTATTTATTGCAGTATGTAAGAAATTGTAAATGAAATAACTTCTCGCACTGTCCAATATTTAACTGTAAAACAATAAAGCAAAATACATCTCGCACATAGTTACAATAAGCTTTAAAATCAAATTTGTTCTTTTATCCATTTTTGAACGTTTCGTTTTTTGTTTTTAAAGTATCGTTACTTGGGATTTTTTTGGTTCTTTTTACAAAATTTTAATAGTATTCAAGCTCTAGTGGTGAAGAAGACACTTAAAAATTTTTTTGTAAAGATTTTTCTTGAAAAAAGAAAATGAAGAAAATTTCAATTGAAATTGAAAACATCATAGTCGCTCTGGCTGAAAAAGGTTATTCTTTAAGAAAATTGTTGAAAAAGTTGGTGTTTGTCATCGGACAGTACATTGAACCATAAAAAAAGAAATGCAAAGCAAAACAAAAATCCTAAAGGTAGCCCAAGATCCCTAAGTGATGGTGACGCACGGGTAATGGAGCGATTGTTACGAAAAAATGAAGTCAGAACTCCGAAAGCAGCAGCAAATGCTATAAATAAGAGTATAATACTATGTTCAGACATGCACCTATATTGAGAACATCGCAATAAACGGCATTATTGATCTCAATATTTCATATAAAATGTCAATTAATTATTGCTCAATAAATTCATAAATTGTTATAATATTGATTAAAACTTCAAATACAGCACTGTCACAAGTACGTTCAGTGAGCATATTACTATTTTCCAAACACTTACTATTGATATTTGACAACTGAAATGTCAACAACAAACAAAAACAAAACAACGACAAACAAAAAATGGAAGGTCAGCAGAAAGGTTTCTTTTCTGCAAGCTATGCAGTATTATGAAATTTTTCTTTCTCATCCTTCTGAGAGAAGCCACTTTGGAGTTAGAAATATTCCCTATTAACCGCAATAGCTCGGCGTTTCGGTTAATCATTAGTAAAACCTTTTCTAATGTTAAATTGTTTTTCATTTTTTCTCAAATTTCTTTTGCACTAATTTTCGCGATTAAATTAAAAGCAATATTTTTGAAGCAATCAGCTGTTTTGTTTACCAGCTGTCAAATAAATTTTGTGTCTGAACACTAAAAATATTGTTATCAATAAACCGAATATTAATTCAATAAAAGTACATGTCTGAACATACTATAAGGAATAGACTGCACGGCGCGCATTGCGAAGAATCGGCCTAGTTTCGACAGTTAAACAGAAAAAACCCCCACTCTCTGAGAAGAGCGTTAAAGCTCGTTTGCAGTTTTGATTGGCAAAAAGTTATATGATCGGACGAAACAAATGTGAACAGATTCCAATCTGAGGGAAAGCAGTATTTTTGGCAGCGGCCGGGAGAAACCGTTCAAAGGAACCATGTGAAGCAGACAATGAAGCACGGTGGTGGTAGCATAATGGTGTGGTGATGTTTCACATGGTGACACATTGGTTCATTGGTAAAAATTAATGGAATAATGAAGAAGGAGGACTACCTCAACATACTCCAGACTAATTTACTTGATTTTGTCGATAACTGTGCTCATCCTGCCGACCAAATTATTTTCCAGCAAGACGGGGACCCCAAACATACAGCAAATATAGTTAAAAAATGGTTGAAAGTTGAAATGGCCAGCACAAAGTCCGGATTTAAATCCGATCGAGAATTTGTGGGCAATTGTAAAATGAAAATTGGCATAGTATGAAAACCCTCCAAATAAGCTTAACGAATTGTGGCTAAGAATTGAGGCAGAGTGGCAAAGTATAAACAGCGAAGCCATCAAAAAACTGGTAGAAAGCTTACCAAAACGCATTAAATCAGTAATAAAGAATAAAGGATTATGGACAAATTACTGATTTTTTCATTTGAAACGAAACGAGCAAAATTGGATAAATGCTACTAAATAATATTTAAGCTGTATTTTATATTTAAAAGGAAATAATATTACTGCAAAGTTTTTGGTTTAATTAGAGGATAGTCTAAATAAATGTTTAACATATGGA
Organism: Sarcophaga variegata; assembly: GCA_932273835.1. Classification (NCBI taxonomy): domain Eukaryota; kingdom Metazoa; phylum Arthropoda; class Insecta; order Diptera; family Sarcophagidae; genus Sarcophaga; species Sarcophaga variegata. The sequence goes on along the minus strand of OW026362.1, from coordinate 21,883,694 downwards.
TTGTTTTTTTTTATTTTAATAAATAAAGTATAAATATAAAGTTTATATTTTTTTAATATTATGTATCCATTTTTGCTCGCCGGTGTATGTGTTCCGATGATGCATTCTCATTACCAAAGAAACTACAGTTTTGGTTCTCAAACAAACACCCATCCACCAAAAGGTTTGTGTTGATTATTTTATTCTTAAAAGGATTAATTCTTTTGTCACTTTATATTTAAAATAACTTACTGACTGTGAATCTAAATTTAATCAAATTGATTCGTAATTAAAAGAAGAATGTGTGGCATTCAACACGCATACTCCACGCTATACTTTGAAGGCAATTAAGCATACAGTAGTAGTACAATGGCAGGTCAAGCTTCTATAAAGCATAGTGTGAGTCCGATCATAAAGAATGATTACTTTATGGATACACATTTCATCAAACATATCGTGCAGCTTTATTATTTAATTTCATTCGATCATGAAAACTTGTGTGGAAAATGGATTTTTATGCACAATAATGATTAAGCAAAGTATTTAGAGAACCAATTAATTGATATTATATAATGTTTTTTTATATATATGTAATGATGCTGGCCATTAAAGCTCTGACTACAATAAAGTTCATGGAACAAGTTAAGCAAAAGAACTAAAAAATCTTCAAGACCTGTGGGAAGTGGTTTGAGTGGCAAGAAATGACATACAATATGCAAGATGTTAGAGACTTGTTGAAAGTATAGCCGGAAGAGTGCAATTGGTTATTTAAGAGAAGGAGTGTCTGCACAAACTTTTGAAAAGAGTTAAACCCAAATGATGATTTTTCCCACTTTTAATAGAGGCGTACTAATTACACGGTCAAGGAATTTTTTGCCTTCATTTACTGAAGTTCTCTTTACTCGCATACATAGCTTAAGTATACCCCATTGAACATTTTACTGTCCTTAAATAAATTTTAAAGAAATATTTCATCTTTGTTTGTTAATGGAAAAGAGTTGTATAGATAGATGTGGTAATTATAAGACCAGCACTCTACACGTGACATACATAATTGGTCATTACAAGCCTTCAGTAAGGATTACAACGCAGCTTCTCATACCAATTATGTCTATACGAGTATATGAGTGGCGGGACCTACAGTTTAAAGTCGACTCCGAAGAAGAGATTTTTGAAAAACTTTTCATGTCAATTTTATTTACTCTCAGAGCTTTTGCCGAAGAAATATTTTTCGTATTTCACTTTGTTGAACATGTTTGAACTGACGTTTGAACCCTGGCCTCACATCTAACAAGATGCCAGACTACGGCGACTGTACACGCTAGGTTGGAGGTAATCACCATACTGAATAAGTGTGCCTTGAGTCTACAGAGCCCTGTGAAAAAGCCCGTTACATTACTTAAAGTAATTACTTTAGGTAAAGTCTATCTATTTTTCGTTGAGATAATAACTGATACATACAGGGCACTGTAGACTCAGGGTACACTTCTTCAGTATGGATATTACCTCGAGCCTAACGTGTACAGTCTCCGTAATTTGGTAATTATCAAGCAAAAGGTGATGCTGTTCACCATTAGTCACTGAACATTAAAGGCTTAAAGCTAGACAGGCATCACGTTCACGAACAGCTTCCAATTATTTGTATATGGTGCAGTCTGTCGCAACTGAAGTCGTTGGAATTGTAAAAAATGAAAGAAAGATTCTCTAAATTTCGCTCATATGTGGCCATTTTAGCAATTTGCGTTCACCCAGTTTATGTGATTAAAAAATTTGTTTATTAAAAATTTTCCTATTTTGTATTTCTGTACTCCTCATTTTTGTGCAAATGTTAAGTATTTTTCAAACTTTGCCCTGTTTATTTCGTTTTAGCTTTAAATGGGTTAATATTTAAATATTTTGAAATTATTCTACGGTGTGTGTATAAATAGTTATGTTCACTTTCTACATGCAATTATTTTGATTTTATTTTTTTGTTTTGCCATAAATTATATTTAACATCATTGAACATACAAATATTATTTGATAATTGATAAATTGCATGTAAATTTTGATAGTAATTCTGAAAAATAATATTTTTGTATTAGCAGTACAGAACAAGGTAAACAGCCATAACATAACGAGTGTACATATAACATTTGAATCATATTGTGACGAAAATGAAAAATCTATATACTGGTGTTTTGCTTTTACATCGCTTACCATTAAAATTAGAAACAAAAGCTACAGAAACAAAACATTGCAGTAAACAAAACTGTTTACAAATTATCGTACTGCTTAATATAACAACAAACACCAGTAATAAAAATAGTAAACAAGTAAACAAAAATACACAAATAACACTACGAGAATAAATGTAAACATTGTTGTTTAAATTTATAGAGATTTCGACAAGGCGAAGTCATGAACATTCGCCTTTAAGGACATTCATCAGACTGTTTATTCTGCCATATAAAAGGCAAGGCAAAGCAGGCGATTGAGTTAGTGAAGTTCAGTCAGTCTTGTGTGAAGACGCGGTGTGTTCGAAGAGAGTAATCGTGGTTTGAAGATCTTCGTTACGAAGATCTGTCGAAGAATTGTCTAGTAATTGTTATTGTTTATGCAAAGTGTATAAACAGAGGAATAACAAAGCAATTGTTGTTGTATACATAAAGTTGTGAACAGTGGCCCACAGAATCGTGCGAATAATAAAGAATTTTAATTAAATCTAAACACAAATTTATTTTTATTTTATTTGCAATCTGCGAGCTCATGTTTTAAACATTTTTAAAAGATAAAAACGTAACAATATAAAAAGAAAAATATGCACCCAAACGAATTGACAATGGATTTACGTTTTGAAACAATTTTTTTTAACTTCAAATACTTAAAACTACTTAGTAATAAAAAAAATTAAAATAAATTATGCATTTGAAGACTGACATTAAAGTTTTATTACAGTTTGCGATGATTTTTTATAAATACTTTATACAGAGAGCCATAAATCTACGTTTAAATAATTTTCTTTTCATACGCCGCTCATATGGTATGATGCATAGATTTTGGAAAAAAAAGTGGAAGTGTGCTAAACTATTATCAGTTGGCATTGTATTGATTAAGTTAAGAAAATGAATGGAATTTCATCCCAAACAACCACAGACCGTCATCCATACAAATCAAATGTATTTCTCCAGGTCAGACATCGTCGACAAAACGAAATGTGAAGAAATATTTCTTCAGCGACTCCTCTCAGCAGATTTGTAGCAAAAAACTCTGAGTTATATAATATATATTATAAAATTGTTATGAAAAGTTTCTCAAAAATCTGTCGCTCGCACACACAACATAAGTATTCTGAGAAGCTAGGTCGTAATCCTGATTGAAGTCTTGTAATGACCATAACTATGCTCATCAGTGTACTAAAGTCGTCTTTATTCAGTCCTAATAGTATCCTAAAACTGGGTGTATTAGTCAGAATATTCGCTTCCTCATTTCCAATCACTCCTTGATCAATAGATACCAATATAACGCATACCGTTCCATATCTGAAGTAATCGATAAACGTCTTTCTGCATTTCAGGACGGTCTTTTACACCGTATCATATTATTGAGCTAATAATATGAAAATAATATTTTTGTATTAGCAGTACAGAACAAGGTAAACAGCCATAACATAACGAGTGTACATATAACATTTGAATCATATTGTGACGAAAATGAAAAATCTATATACTGGTGTTTTGCTTTTACATCGCTTACCATTAAAATTAGAAACAAAAGCTACAGAAACAAAACATTGCAGTAAACAAAACTGTTTACAAATTATCGTACTGCTTAATATAACAACAAACACCAGTAATAAAAATAGTAAACAAGTAAACAAAAATACACAAATAACACTACGAGAATAAATGTAAACATTGTTGTTTAAATTTATAGAGATTTCGACAAGGCGAAGTCATGAACATTCGCCTTTAAGGACATTCATCAGACTGTTTATTCTGCCATATAAAAGGCAAGGCAAAGCAGGCGATTGAGTTAGTGAAGTTCAGTCAGTCTTGTGTGAAGACGCGGTGTGTTCGAAGAGAGTAATCGTGGTTTGAAGATCTTCGTTACGAAGATCTGTCGAAGAATTGTCTAGTAATTGTTATTGTTTATGCAAAGTGTATAAACAGAGGAATAACAAAGCAATTGTTGTTGTATACATAAAGTTGTGAACAGTGGCCCACAGAATCGTGCGAATAATAAAGAATTTTAATTAAATCTAAACACAAATTTATTTTTATTTTATTTGCAATCTGCGAGCTCATGTTTTAAACATTTTTAAAAGATAAAAACGTAACAATATAAAAAGAAAAATATGCACCCAAACGAATTGACAATGGATTTACGTTTTGAAACAATTTTTTTTAACTTCAAATACTTAAAACTACTTAGTAATAAAAAAAATTAAAATAAATTATGCATTTGAAGACTGACATTAAAGTTTTATTACAGTTTGCGATGATTTTTTATAAATACTTTATACAGAGAGCCATAAATCTACGTTTAAATAATTTTCTTTTCATACGCCGCTCATATGGTATGATGCATAGATTTTGGAAAAAAAAGTGGAAGTGTGCTAAACTATTATCAGTTGGCATTGTATTGATTAAGTTAAGAAAATGAATGGAATTTCATCCCAAACAACCACAGACCGTCATCCATACAAATCAAATGTATTTCTCCAGGTCAGACATCGTCGACAAAACGAAATGTGAAGAAATATTTCTTCAGCGACTCCTCTCAGCAGATTTGTAGCAAAAAACTCTGAGTTATATAATATATATTATAAAATTGTTATGAAAAGTTTCTCAAAAATCTGTCGCTCGCACACACAACATAAGTATTCTGAGAAGCTAGGTCGTAATCCTGATTGAAGTCTTGTAATGACCATAACTATGCTCATCAGTGTACTAAAGTCGTCTTTATTCAGTCCTAATAGTATCCTAAAACTGGGTGTATTAGTCAGAATATTCGCTTCCTCATTTCCAATCACTCCTTGATCAATAGATACCAATATAACGCATACCGTTCCATATCTGAAGTAATCGATAAACGTCTTTCTGCATTTCAGGACGGTCTTTTACACCGTATCATATTATTGAGCTAATTGTCTTTTGTGACTTAGTGAAGATATTAAAACTCCTATATTTCAATACAATCCGGCTAAGATATTAAAAATCAATTGCGAAATGAATGCGAAAATAAGTCCGTTTATTGAAGCAATCTCGAAGTCTACACAATAAAACTTCCGAGAAAAAAACCCTATTCAAAAAAAATCTGACTGAAAATAGCACGATGTGAATATGTTAGGATGACACTTTATTTTAATGGAAACATAAATAATGTTAGAATATGCTACTGGGTTACATGAAAATTGTGATCAATTTTTGCTTAACAATATTTATACACGACTGCAATTAGTTTTTTGACGGCAAAATATTATCTTTTTATCTATAATACAGCGCAATTAAATTAAAAAAAACTGTTAAAACATTTGCTTTTTTTGCCGCCAAAATACCATTGGCAAGTGGAAGCTTATTCTCCAATTTATACAAATTTAAAAGTGACGAATTTTTTATTCATTAATTAATTTGTACGATTAGCGACAACGTATAATAAAAATATACTAATTTCAATGATTGGAGATCGGTTCACTGATTTATAATCATTTCGGAAGAGACTTAACAAACCAATGCGTTAATTTCATAAAATATTTCAAAGCAACAAAAATTTTCTTAATTTTTGCAGTTTATTAACACGTTGACTGCCGACTACAAGATAACTCCTAGACTACGTTCCCTTCTACGAAGCCAACTACGAGTTATCTCGTGCTCACTAAACCTGCCATTTTTGTGTAGCTACGAATAAAATCGTATTATGTCAGTGTTAGTATCGATAAATGGCTTCTGGTGAAAGAACAAATAGTCAATGTTGGCTTGCGTGGCTAGTTTTCTAGTCAGTCAACGTGTTAAACAATAGTGGTCTTATAATTAGCACACCCCTACATATATGATCTCTTTTTTAATAACCAACGCAGATGAAATATTTTTTCAAAATTTATTTAAGGGCAGTTAAATATACTACGGGGTATACTTAAGGTATGTGTGCGAGTAAAACCATCCTTAATTTTTTGTAGCCTGTCACACACGTATCACACATTTATGCAAAATTCATTATATTGAAGGCTCAAAAACAGTGAGGTTTATGGCTATACTATATGACTGGACTAAAATACAAATATCGTTTTCCATTTATTTTTAAGATTTTTCGTCTAAGGGCCATTATTACAACTTGCCGTTAACTAAAGTTAGGAATTTAACGGACAGATAAATTATTTTTCATTATTATAAGTGGATAATAAGGTAGAAGTGAGCGTTAAGCTAAAGGCCTTTAACTATTAAAGTTAAGTTTATGTTTGAACTTGCCCTATTATATGTTATTTTCAATATGGCAACTTCAAATAAAGGGTGTTTTTTATAGAGGTATAGAACTTTAAGTTGCAATAAAACAACGATGGATTATTCGATTGACATGAATTTTATTTATCCGAAAGATAATCTTGTGGCATTACATTTAAATATGACTTTTGGCATATGACCGCCACAGCTGGCGCGGATGTAGTCCAATCTGGACGTCCAATTTTCGATGACTTTTTCCAACATTTGTGGCCGTATATCGGCAATAATACGGCGAATGTTGTCTTCCAATTGGTCAAGCGTTTGTGGCTTTACCGCATAGACCAATGACTTTACATAGCCCCACAGAAAGTAGTCTAGCGGTGTTAAATCACAAGATCTTGGAGGCCAATTCACAGGTCCAAAACGTGAAATTAGGCGGTCACCAAACGTGTGTTTCAATAAATCTATTGTGGCACGAGCTGTGTGACATGTTGCGCCGTCTTGTTGAAACCACATCTCCTGGGCATCATGGTTATTTAATTCAGGAATGAAAAAGTTAGTAATCATGGCTCTATACTGATCACCATTGACTGTAACGTTCTGGCCACCATCGTTTTTGAAAAAGTACGGACCAATGATTCCACCAGCCCATAAAGCGCACCAAACAGTCAGTTTTTCTGGATGTAACGGTGTTTCCACATAAACTTGAGGATTACCTTCACTCCAAATGCGGCAGTTTTGTCTGTTGACGTAGCCATTCAATCAGAAGTGCGCTTCATCGCTAAACAAAATTCGCTTATGAAAATCGGGAACAACGTTAATCTTGTTTTGAGCCCATTCGACGAATCTACGCCTTACTTGATGATCGTTTGGCTTCAAATCTTGCACGAGTTGGATTTTGTATGCACGCAAACCAAGATCCTTCCGCAAAATCTTCCATAAAGTGGATGGACACAGATCCAATTCCTGTGCTCGATGGCGGATGGACTCATTCGGGTTTTCCTCAATGCTACGCTCTACAGCAGCAATAACTTCTTCTGTACGCACCGTACAGCGTCTCTGGGGATGCGAGTTATCAATAAGAGTAAACGTGGTGCGAAAACGTTCCATGGTTAATCGAATTAACTGCTCTGATGGACGATTTTGTCGACGATAAAATGGACGTAGTGCGCGATACGTTTTCCGCACAGAACCATTATTTTCGAAATAAAATTGCACTATTTGCAAGCGTTGTTCAGGCGTGAGTCTATTCATGAATGAATTACTGAGAATAAATCACTTGACAGTTGTTAAATCGGTCGCCATCTTGAAAAGTAATGCCAACTTAAAGTTCTATACCTCTATAAAAAACACCCTTTATAAACAAAATGAGCAAATACAACAAAAAAGAAGCCCGTCGTTTAAAAAAGAAAAACTTGTTTAATTGAGCAGTGTTACCGACATTGCTCCGGTACTGCCATATTTTTGAAGACGTTTACTTTATTTTATCCGTAAGTTGTAATAACAAAAAGAAGGTAAACGTGACTTTGAAGTTCACTTTAGCTAAAGTTACTAAACCCAACTTTAATGGCAAGTTGTAATAATGGCCCTAAGAATGTTTATTAAAAATGCATTCCAACGATCGCTACTTTTAAATTTAAATGATAAATTTTAAAATTCCGTTTGAATAAAGAGAACAAAATTTTCTCGTATTAAAGAAAAGAAGAGATCAAAGTTTCATTGGGAAATGGTGTAGAACAGAGGCTCGTTCTTGACCATTCAAAACATCACGTTTTATTCCTAGCAGTTATAAAATTTCTGTTGTACAATTAATTTAAAAGAACTCTTAAAACTTCCCAGAGATTTTATTTTCAAAAAATATAAAATTAATTATTTCGTCTTCTTTTATTGCTAATAATTTTTATTGTTAATATTGTAAATAAACAGTATATTAAACATAATTACAATGTATAATAAATTAATCAAGGTTAATGATAGCTCATACAGCGGCTATAATTTCAGACAATCAGGCATCAATACGACCGGCATACGACACAATCACAAGCATTTCGAAGAAGAGTTCATTGTGTGTCATTTATAATCTTTAAATTAATTTTTTTCTCTCTTTTAATTTTAATATTTTAAACAAAATTTGAAACCGTTATTGAAATACAAATATGGGTATAATTTGTCTTGTTTTTTTGATTATTAACTTTGTTGTTGTATTGTTTGCATGGAAATAAAATCGTTTTTTATTATTCAGCACATGTTAGTTGCTGTGTAACTCTGTATTCATGCGAAAAATTTTATTGACCTACACCTTAAGGTGAAAAGGTGATCACAGATAAAGTGATTGAGTGGCTTAATCAGTTATGATGGGAATTTTTAATTTATTTTTATTAACAAAAAAATAAAAATAAAAAAAAATAAACTTATAATCGTTGTTGGCATCTTTTGAATTTTTCTAGAATATTTCTATGTAAATAATTAATCTCAATTCCTTTAAGTAGCTTAGAGTTGTGACAAAGCAATTAAGTTAAGCAGGCGTTTGATGTACTGTAGAACCTCAAATTTCTTGTTAATCTCATTATGTTGCACCACTGTTGCAAAATTTAAATTTTCAAATGGTACTGAAGTATAACTGTAAGAGTACTTTTTCGTGTCAAATAGTACTTTTGTAAAAAATATTTATTTACATTTAATACACGTACGAAACGGAACAGAAAAACTAACGGCAGTATATACAAAACAAAAACAGCTGATTCGAAAAGTAATAGAACGTAAAATCCCCGTTTAGTCAAACGTCGACGGAACGTCATGGAACGTACGTTCGTTTTTAGCATACGAAGAGCGTTCTCATTGCTTTTCACCTTCTGAATACGAACGTACGTTTCTAGGTCGAACATGAAAAGATTGCTGAAAGTGTAGCAGATGGTATTTTTGAAATGGAAAAGTACTAAAGTACTGAATTTTACAACACTGCTACCAAACCTCCCCTCATAATAAACGTTAATTTCGAATGAATTTATTTGTGTTGGAACAGAGTACTGTTTGTGGAAGAATTGAAAAATAACAGTAAAAGTACTATATTTCTCCTCAGACAAAGGAGCACAAACACTCATAAATATAAAATTATATTTTGTTGCCGGTCAATAAATATTCAATTTGTATAGGATAGGCATAAAAAAGTTAAAGATAAAAAAATTAATTAAATTAAAAAAACAATAAGAAAAATCACCATAACATTACTGCAGTATTACTCTTTAAACAGTAATGTTAGTGTTTTCTTATCAGATAGCAGGTTAGTTTTTTGTACCACAAAACACAACACTTTCTCTCTTTCATAGAAATCACAATGCTACAGCATTTGTTTTGCAAGCATCGTAACAAATTAAATTTATTGTGTTGTAGGCCATTTACACTACAGCGAAATCTAGTAGATTAGATTTCAAATCTTCCTCAAAATCTACATCGTTTACACTGGATTTATTTGACAGTAGCAAGATTTCATTTTAATAACAAAAACAGCTGACTGAAATTTAAAAGAAAATAATATTTTAGTTTAACCCTAATCAAGTCAGGAAAAAAATTTACAAATCCAGTCAAAATGTGTCTCAGAGGCACATACAAAGAATTTACTTCTTAATTTTGTTAACTTATTTTTATTTTATTAAATTTGTTCTTCTCAGTTACATAAACTAGAACTTTTGAACAATGCTCATTGCAAGTTTTTTTTGTGGTAAATACTGCATGACTGCTTACACATTCTGCATATCTTCGGTGGGCACATATAACATCTACGTCGCATATCTGTCTGCCTTGGCTGGTTTGAGAATTCATCCTCGTGTTGTATGGACCGAACATTGGACAAATTATTTTTATTTAATTTTAGAAGACTACGGCAAATAATGGGTGCCAGAACTCTTCGTAACTCATTATAACTAATTATTATATTTAATTTTGTTGTTCACCAACAATAGAAGTAATAGTTAGCGTTCCCATATGTGCCTCATAGACACATTTTGACATTATTAAGAACATTTTTGATTGAAACAAAATAAAAAATAAAAAGAAATTAATTTATTACTTGAAATTTGTAAATTCTAAATAAAACAACTGAAAGTAGGAATTCAAGAAGCAGTAAGAACTAGAACCTATATTTAAGGAAGTTACAACATGACCAAGTGAAATATGTATCGGAGGCACATGTTGACTTGATTAGGGTTAAATTGAAATGTCATTTTTTTTCCTGCTCAGCGTTGTATTTTTAAGTACTATTTGGCAAAACACATAGTTGCATTTCTATTTTTACTAGATTTTGAGTAGACTTTGCCGAAATCTACTAAATAAGTAGATTTTGTTTTGTATGGGAAATCTAGTTAAAATCAACTAGATTTGGCTCGAAATCTCATAAGTACTAGATTTCGCTGTAGTGTATTTCGCTATTGGTTTAAAAATAATTTTGAAACTCACCTTCTAAGAACTGCTCATCCACGTACACCCTCTCTTTCTCTTCGTTGTTGCATTGCAATTTACACCCACATTTCGAAATATCTGCCTACACATCATGCATGTGCATGAATCTACGCACAAAAAACACCTTCACACACATTCAAGGCCATGCACTAACAACAAAACTTTTTTTTTATATATAAACTGGTTACTCTGCTACTGTACTCCAGCAAGGGAGTTCTCAAATTTTATTGCGTGTTGAAACCTTTTTTGTTGTTGTTGTTTTTATTTTTTCGCATTCAAGGCCTTGCACTCACAATACTTTACTTATATTTGCTCTGCTTTTTTTTCACATACATCCCTTTTGGTGTACTCCATTTTTTTTTGTATTTCGTTAGCATTTTTATTAATTATTAATAAACAATTACAAACGCTACAAACGGAATACATACAAATGTATATTATTTTATTAATACAACTTTTCTATTTTTATGCTAACGTAGCTTTAATTTTTTAATTTTGCTTTAAATTTTAATCCACAAACACTGTCACTTACACTTTCACAAATACCAGAAAAATTACCACTAACTGGCTGCCGGCTTTTTAGTTCTTTTTAAAGCTATTGACACAAATAACATAAATTAATAACATGACGATAACATTGCAATAACAACAACAACAACAATTAAAGCATCTTTAAATGAAATTGAGTGCATATGCACTCTCCTTTACCATTAATAAATACCAACAATGCGGGAGAAAAGCAGTTGTTTTTGCTAACAGTAAATAAAATCTAAAAAATGTTCCCAAATTACGACAAAAACCTCGTAACATTAATAACACAAATAACATTATGATAATTCAAAAAAACAACAACAAGAACAAACACAAACACAACAGGTTGGTTGCCTGTTTCATAAAAACTTAACGAAATGTAAACCAAACTACAGTAAAGTTCAACATGCCTTATATTTTATAAACGCATTGTTATTGTAACAAATCAATGTTATTTTTTGTCAAACAATGTTAAGTGGATTCCTTTACATTCTACATTCTACACATTCTTCCTCTCTCGAGTGCAATTCATAATTTTTTTTTGCTCATGTTGTATTAAATTATAAGAGAGCAAGGTGGGAGAGTGGAAGTAGTATGTATTCATGTCCAAAAATGTAAACGAAAATTGTAGCAAAGCCAAAACAATACAATTGTTCTTGTAAAATATTATAGAATCCATCAATGCATTCTTTTTGTTTCTTTTCTTTCTCAAGACAAATAATATACATACATATGTACATGCAAAAACAAAGCGTGTGTGTTTATATAAAAAAGAGTTGTTGTTTTTAAAATCCTTTAATAGAGCAAACAACTAACACTTTTTCGTCTCACAGCAATCGAAGAAGCATTTTTGCATGAAGCCAAATGAATGAAAGTTTTTTTATACGCGCTATACTTACATTGAATAAAATATGGTTTATGCGCTAGATGACCATTTGGTATTGTGAATGAATGAATGAATGCATGAGTGAAAAATTAATAACAGCGTAGGAATTTGTACGTGCATGAAGACGAAGTTTTGTTGTCTGGTGTTTTTTGTATACACACATTGCATTAAACTTGAATACTGTGGGTGAAGAACATTAGGACTTTGAATGAATAACAACTGAAGGAGCATGAAAGCGAATGCATGACAGTTTTTCAACTCATATTAAATTAGTAATGCTTAACGAATGAAGTGTGGTTATTGTGGTGGTAAATTGTATTGGAACAACGAAGAGAAAGAGAGGGTGTGAGTGGATGAGCAGTACTTAAAAGGTGAGTTTAAAAATTTGTTGTAGACCAACACGATAAATTTAATTTGTTACGATGCTCGCAAAACAAATACTGTGTACGATCGTGGTTTGCTAGGAAGAGAAAGAGAGAGAGAGAAAACTAAACTGTTATTTGATAAGAAAAACACTAACACTACTGTTTAAAGAGTAATACTGCAGTAATGTTATGGTGATTTCAAGGTTATTTACTTGCACACCAAGCCAGTTAAGGGTTTTAAGAAGAAAATTTTGCATGAGTTTAATGAAAGGCCTGAGTAAAAGGTTTTGAGTGATTAAAATTGTACTCAAAAGTTTTTTTTTAATTTTTTTAAGCTAGTTGTCTTTAAAATGTTGTTTAATATTTGAAACATTTTTAAAATTAATTTTTTTTGTACTTTTCATATTGTTTCTTTTGTTTAGTTTATTTTTAATTTTTTTCTTTTTCTTCCTCTTCAAGTTTAATATTTGTTGACCAGCAATACATTTATATTTACTAGCAGCGTTGGAAAATACAAATTTTTAAATGGTACTGAACTATAACTGAAAAAGTACTTTTTTGAATAAAATGGTACTTTTATAAAAAATATTTATTTATACTTAATACACGTACGGAATGGAATAGAAAAACTAACGACTTATACATATTTCTCATATACGAAACAAAAGTAGTTTGTTCGAAACGTAAAAGTCCCGTTTAGTCAAATTTCGACGAAACGTAACGGAATGTACTTTCATTTTATCATATGTAGAGCGAATTAAATACTTACGGATATTACATAACAGTTCGACAAGCTTTCTCATTGGTCTTCGTATTTTAAAAACGAACTTATTTTACATGGACTAACCGGTACTAAAGACTAATTATGTTGAACATTAATAGTTGCAAAGCGGAAACCATAAAATATGTAATAATAAAAAAAGTACTGAAAGCATCCTAGGGGGTACTGTGGTATTTTTGAAATGGCAAAGTACTGAAAAAAGTACTAAAATGCTGAATTTTTCAACAATGTGTGACACTGTCTGATCTTCTTATAATATTTACTACCAATGTTATCATCTCTAGGGGAAGACTAATTCATAGGGGAAGGATAACTTGCAGGGTTTTTGAGACTTCACAGGAGTTTGAACCTGGATTGCATGAGTTTGTAGTCGTATCCAATAATTAGTACATTGCGCCACTACTCTAAATTTAAAATCATAATATTGGTAGAGAATTGTTATTATGTTTCTTTATGGTTTTTGTTCCAATAGAATATACACACGTAAAACATTTCATAACATGCAACAGCCAAAAACGAGAATCATGGGGAAGGAAACTGTAAAGTTTCGTTTCTAAGATCTGCTTCATCATTGCCTTGAAAGAACGCGAATTAAAGTGTCAAATATGCTAAGAACTGAATAATACAGTTGCTCAGATTTCTACCTAAGTATAGCCATAAAAGCTGTAATGAAAGTCTTTAAAATCTGGCGGTGTTTGGTTTAGATTAGAGGACGTGTACTTGCCAACTGAAGCAAGTATAGTACCCGGAGGTCAAGTTGACCCGTCCTAAAAGGGAGACAATAATAGAGGGGGCAAGGAAAAAGGAGAGTAAGTAGAAAAGGGAGAATAATGAAACGGAGGATTTCTTTGATTTTCAATGAAGTCGCCGTAGTCTAGTAGGTAATGTGTTGGCTTATTAGACGTGAAGCCATGGTTCAAACCCCACGTCAAGAGTCTCCAACTAAATGAAATATAAAAAAAATATTTCTACGGTGACTTCCTCTCAGCAGATTTCAGGTAAGAATACTGAGGGTGAAATAAAATTGCCATGAAAAGTTTCTCAAAAATCTGTCAATCGGAGTCGACTTTAAACTGTAGGTCCCACCATTCATGTCTAAAAATTAACGCAAACAACATAAGTGGTGTGAGAAACTAGGTTGTAATCCTGACTAAAGGGTTGCAATGACCAATTATGTATGTATGTCATATACACAATGGCTTTGACTTGCATACTTATCGATATAAAAACTTTAAACCTTTCGGATCTGGATTTAAATTTTAATTTTATCTGCGTAATCATTATGCATAATCTGCCACTAAATGAATCAATGTTGTCGGCATAAAGTCTCTCGTGAACTTTAAAGTTTCCATTAACAACACCTTTATGCCTGTTATTAATTACAATGAAATACGCATCTTAACACTGTTTTGAATAGTTTTTATATTTCAAAACTTGTTAATCAGTTTGTTTTGGTTTGTTTTAATTCCATTACATTTAAATATTGTTGTAAGCCTACAGGTTATTTGGGAACTTATTGATATTTTGTATTAATTATTTCAACATAATATAGGATTTTTCCAATAGTTTTTTGGGTGTAGGATTTTAAATTAAGCCTTTAAGGTTTTGTAAAATTTAATTAATTGAATATAAGTAATTTATTTTACTTAAAAATGTTCACCCAGTTATTACGAAGCCTCTTCAGTAGCATTAATAAAATGTATAAATTTATGATTTTATCAAATGCTTACGTAACTCCTAATTTGCTTTACAAAATTTACTACCACAGCAATTAAGAAAAATCCGCAGACTTTAGCAGACAAATACATAAAAAAAAAGAATTCATTCAGTGATATTTATGAAGTCACTGACCCCGTAGAGGCAAGCAACCTACCAAAGCCTGATAGATTCAGGGTGATGACTCTTTTCGTCCAGAGCAAACAGTTCAGTTTCAGTTTCTTTTGTAAAGTTTGTCCTGTATGGTAAACATTTCGTCATCGGTAATGAAAATTCAACTGTGCAAGTTTTCAGCCCTGTAATATACTGGCTAGTCTGTTGGCTTATTAGACGAAAGCCCGTGGTTCAGCACTCATCTCGGACAAAACGAAATACGAAGACTATTTCCTTCAACGACTTCTTCACAGCAGACTTCTAGCAAAAGCTAGAAGAAATCTGCTGAGAGAAACTCGCCGGAAAAATAAGGTCCACCCGAAACATAAGTGGTGGGACCTACAGTTTAAAGTCGACTCCGAACGACAGATTTTTTTGAGAAACTTTTCATGGCAATTTTATTTCACCCTCAGAGTTCTTGCCAGAAATCTGTTGAGAGGAAGTCGCCGAAGAAATATTTTGTGATATTTCGTTTAGCTGGAGATGCCTGACCTGGGGATTTGAACCGTGGCTTTACGTGTAATAAGCCAACACACTACCAAGTAGACTACGGCAATATGAGCGTTGTAGTAGTTTTAATTTGAAACTTCTGAGGGACATCTTGACTACGTAAATTAAATTGTTTTTGCTTGAAACAGAACCGCTCGAATTCAAGTAGTCGGGTAAACTCTCGCGACTAAGTCAAGCTTGTAACGAATGGTATGTTACTGTAGTTTTATATCATTATCACTCAATTAATTTTAATATACGTAAATATTTACCTTTAGTGTCGTTAGGATAGCTGTGATTAGTTTCGTTAATGTTTTTACTCATTGTTTATGCTTTTTTATACCATAAAATGCCTACACATGCCTAGAGTTTGGAATGAAACAGAAACATTTGAACTTGACATTGAAATTAAAAACCAAAGCTGGCACATATTAAGTGCGGCTTCTTCTGATCGGTGAAATTAAAAGCACATGCAGGCATTTTCAATCACATTAATGGCAAAAATATATATTTTATAAGACATTATTTTAAGTCTCTTGTATGCAGATAAACGAACATAAAATTTTTATTATCAAAAAAATAAAAAAGTTTTTTTTTTTAAATTTAAATTTTTAATATTTTTCCTTGCGGAATACACAACTTTTAAACTGGTTTCGCTTACAGCTAATTTCGTTAAAAAAAAAATACAAACCTTAGTGGACATTTCAAAACCGTGCATTAATTTCTTTTTTTTTCATCTTTTCAATACAAAAACTGTCGAAATTCAAATGCATTTGAATATTTTGCTGTTTGAATTGATGCTCTTTAAGATGTTTCATAAGAGTTTACTTAGTGAAGAGTATTTTTAAAAAATTGTGTCTTTTTATTTTCTCTATGAAAACATAAATATGAACATTAATATCTTTGTATATAAAATATTTGATTGCCAAAACATAATAAATAATTTTTAAAGGTTCGTATATAAATATTCAACATCAACTGATTTTTGTCATCATTTACAGTTTCACAGTAGACGAGTTACGATCACATCAGGAATATAAACACGTTATAAAATGGTAAGTTTTCAAAGCCAAACTACGGACTATAGCAGCCTCCCCTTTTTATATGAACTACTATACGGATTATGGATACTAAACGGATTTTATTTTTATTTTTTTGCTTTTCTCTTAGAAATTCCTTGTAATTACTGTTTGTGCCATTGCTGCAGTAGCGGCTGATGTCTCTCACTTGTCTAGTGGGGGCTATAATTATGATAAGCCATCAACAGCATTCGATGAGCCATTGCCACACAATGACTACTCGGCTCCTGCTTCAGCTCCAGCTTATCAGCAGCAAGTGTCTAGCCATATATCAACTTCAGCTTACCAACAGCAACCGTCTGCCCCTATCTCATTTCCTAGCCCATCTAATGAATACTTGGCGCCACAAACACAACCGTCAGCTCCAGCCTACCATCAGCAATATTCTGCAGCCGTATCAGCTCAAGCTTCAACTTCCGCTCATATTCCCTCCAATGAATACTTAGCGCCTCAATCACAATATTCTGCCCCAGCTGCAGCTTATCAACAGCAACAGTCTGCTCCCACTTCAGCTCCTGCTCCTGTTCAAGAACAATATGCCGCCAGCAACTCAGCCTCCTCATCTGCTACAGCTTACCGAGAACAACATTCAGCCTCCAATGTAGCTTCAGCACCTGTTTCATCTTATCAGGGACAATATTCTGCCTCTAATGTAGCTTCAGCACCTGCTTCATCTTATCAAGGACAATATTCTGCCTCTAGTGTAGCTTCAGCACCTGCTTCATCTTACCGAGAGCAATATTCTGTTTCCAATGTAGCTTCAGCACCTGCTTCGTCTTATCAGGGACAATATTCTGCCTCCAATGTAGCTTCAGCACCTGCTTCATCTTACCGAGAGCAATATTCTGCCTCCAATGTAGCTTCAGCACCTGCTTCATCTTACCGAGAGCAATATTCTGCCTCCAATGTAGCTTCAGCACCTGCTTCATCATACCGAGAACAATATTCTGCCTCCAATGTAGCTTCAGCACCTGCTTCATCTTACCGAGAGCAATATTCTGCCTCCAATGTAGCTTCAGCACCTGTTTCATCTTATCAAGGACAATATTCTGCCTCCAATGTAGCTTCAGCACCTGCTTCATCTTATCAAGGACAATATTCTGCCTCCAATGTTGCTTCAGCACCTGCTTCATCTTACCGAGAACAATATTCTGCCTCCAATGTAGCTTCAGCACCTGTTTCATCTTATCAAGGACAATATTCTGCCTCCAATGTAGCTTCAGCAGCTGCTTCATCTTATCAAGGACAATATTCTGCCTCCAATGTAGCTTCAGCACCTGCTTCATCTTATCAAGGACAATATTCTGCCTCCAATGTAGCTTCAGCACCTGTTTCATCTTATCAAGGACAATATTCTGCCTCCAATGTAGCTTCAGCACCTGCTTCAGCTTATCAAGGACAATATTCTGCCTCCAATATAGCTTCAGCACCTGCTTCAGCTTATCAAGGACAATCTTCCGCCTCTAATACAGCTTATCAAGGACAATATTCTGCCTCCAATGTAGCTTCAGCACCTGTGTTATCTTATCAAGAAAAATATTCTGCCTCCAATACAGCTTATCAAGGACAGTATTCAGCTTCCCAATCAAATCAATACTTGCCTCCTCAACCACAATACTCTACACATGCTTCTACCTATGCTCCCAATTACCAACAGCAACATTTTACTCCTGCTCCTACCTCCTCCAATCAATACCTACCTCCTACATCCAGCCACCAAAAACCATTCTTTACCCCCAATCCATCTCCTGCCTTAGCTTCCTCTTCATCCAACCAATACTTGCCACCTCAATCACAATACTCGGCCACCAGTTCTGTTAACAGTTATCAACAGCAACAACAACAACATTCCAGTGCCTTACAATCATCAGCTTCTTCAAATGAACATTTTTCTTCCGCTCCTATAAGCCAACATCATCCAGCAGCTCCTGTTCCAACCCCACCTACTGAAATTTTACCTCCAGTTGTGGGGCATATGCCTGCTCCTATTCCAGCTCCAGTTCCAGCACCAGTTTCTGAACCAATTACCGAATACTTGCCTCCTACCCCTATCCATCATCCCATCTCCCGTCCAGTTGCTGCTGCAACACATCTCCAGCAACAACGCTATGAATCTAACAGCCAATCTAATGGCTACCAATATAATACTCCCGCTAAACGTTTCCGTTATCGTGTTATTCGCTACTAAATTCGAACAACGTTCGATATACATACATACGAGTATACGCACTTGTTAAATTAACAAGTTTTATTAGTATTTTAGTATTCTACTAAGGGCATATTTCTGTAAAGCAAACGATTTCAGAAGAACGCCTGTTTAAGTAGAAACCGTACAAATCAAAAAACTTAATTTTGTTTGTTTATGTTTGCCATCCAAATAGACGTTTGTCTGAAGTCGTTTGTCTTACAAAAACAGGCGCTTAGTATTTTTGTTGTTAGACATTATTTGTTGTTATTGATGTTACCGATATTTAATGTATTTTATACGATTAGTTTAGTTTACAAATAAATAAATTAAGGAATTTTATTAAAAACAAAACATGAAAATTCAGTGTGATTGATGTTCGCTGGAATCACAGCACATTTTTCAAGTGTCGAAAGAAGGATTCAAATGCATCGGTTTCATAAGATGGTGCAAGAATAATTTACTTCATCTGATCTTCTTACAAATTACACCACTTATATCCGACCCGAGAACGGAATACAACTCTTATGTATGCGCCGGTGCTTCGCAGGCTTTTTTGAGGCTTCTAGACAGCATACAGGAGAGGACGAAGGTATGTATTTATTAATGACGTCAGGGTATCCAACTCTATTGATTCATTGGCGCATCTTGTCACAATGTGGCTTGTGTTTCATCGTTCTATAACCACTACAAAGGATTTTTCTCGAGCGATATAAGGGGACCTGTTCACGAGAATCATGTACATACGTACATATATAATTGGTCATTACAACTCTTCCGTCAGGATTACGACCTAGTTCCTCACACCACTTATGTTGTGTGTGTTAATTTTATACATAAGTGGCGGGACCAACAGTTAAAAGTCGACTCTGAACGACAGATTTTTGAGGAACTTTTTTATGGCAATTTTATTTACTTTCAGAGTTTATGCCAGAAATCTGCTAAGAGGAAGTCGCCGAAGAAATACTTTTTGTATTTTGTTTTGATGTCTGGCCTTGGGCTCGAACCCTGGCTTTTACGTCTCATAAGCCAACACACTACCTACTAGACTACGGCGACGGGAATCATATATTCCTATGTAACACTGATCACGAGCACATACGTTTGTGGTTGATTGGCCAGTGGATCCACACTACATTACAGACAAAATTCACTATTCTGCTGGACTATTCGTATGTGGAACCCTCTTCCTGCAGAGGTATTTCCCGTCATTTATAATACAATAAGATTCAAACCTAGTGTCCACAAATACTACTCCCTCCTTCCTACTTCCTACAACATATTTTTCTAGTTCCAACAAAATGCACTGCATGAGTAGGGGTCATCCCCTGAGTGTTGGTCGTACAAAAAAAATCATTTCAGTTCAATTCAGTATATTCCCGTATTCCAATTGGTTTGTTAGTTACTTTTAGGTTCATTCATATTAAAATAAATCGAAAATCGAACAAAATATTTCAATAATTTCGAGCTACATTCAAGACACAAAATTATATTTCGTGTCTACATTTAGTTTTTATGTAAATACACAGGCGTATCTTATACTATGTTCAGACATGCACTTATATTGAGTAAGTCGCAATAAACGTCATTATTGATCTCAATATTTCATATAAAATGTCAATTAATCAATAATTATTGCTCAATAAATCTCAATATTTCATATAAAATGTCATTTAATTATTGCTCAATAAATTCATAAATTGTTATAATATTGAGTAAAACTTGAAATACAGCACACTGTCATAAGTACGTTCAGTGTGCATATTACAATTATCCGAACACTTTTGTGAGTTGTCAGATATCAACAACGACAATCAAAAAAGCAAAAAAAAAACAAAACAAAAAAATTTTTGAAACAACCAGCTGTCAAATGAATATTGAATAAGCAGCTGAACTGAGTATATTGTTATGTCTAAACACTTAAAATATTGTAATCAATAAACCTAATATTGACTCAATAAAAGTGTCAGAACGTAGTATTAATAACAAAGATAATAAAGATACTGAATAATTCATAAATTGCAGTTGGGCTCTTGTTTAAATGTTTAACTAACGTTTAATAAGACATAAAATATAAACAGTTTTTTGTAATAAACTTCGGCTGGCATTGAATAAAACAAAAGACTAAGATACAAACTTATAAACGAATTATAGAAATTGAAGATCAACTTGTAGTTGGTGTAGTCCTACTAAATTATGATGACTATGACTATGTTCATACATACACTTTTATTGAGTCAATATTCGGTTTATCGATTACAATATTTTAAGTGTTCAGGCATTATAATATTCAGCTGCTTATTCAATATTCATTTGACAGCTGGTAAACAAAACAGCCGGTTGTTTCAACAACATTGTGTTTTTTTTTTTTTTTTTTTTTTTTTTTTGAGTTGTTAAATATCAATTTAAAGTGTTCGGAAAATTGTAATTTGCTCACTGAATGTACTTATGACAGTTATAATATATTATATATTATAACAATTTATGAATTTATTGAGCAATAACTAATTGACATTTTATATGAAATATTGAGATCAATAATGCCGTTTATTGCGATTTACTCAATATAAGTGCATGTCTGAATATAACTGAATATATATTAGTATTAGAGAAGTTACAGAATATTTTCAATTTTGTATCTTGAATTTTACTATACGGCAGTGTATAGCTTTCTAAAATAATTTTTATTCACCGAATTATCATTTAAAATCTTTTTTCTTTGCAAATGCATACAAATAGTAATTTCACTGTAAAATAATTTATTTAATTTTTACAATTTGTTTCGTTTGTAATAAAAAAGTATTTAAATCAGCTTCTGAATGATTAAAGAATAAATTTATGAGTGTTTTTTAAAATATACTTAAAATCGGATAAAATATTAAAATGATCGATATATGTCATAATCGATATATTGAAATAAATCGATAAATAAATAATAAACGCCCACCATGTATGGGTTAGTAATTTATTATTTAAATTTTGCTTAATGCCACATAATTATGAAGCGACTGCCGCACCTGTTGACAACAAACAAAAGAAAACCGCTGCTCTTTAATGTTCATGGATGAGACCAGATATTAAAAACTTTATTAAATATTTATCTGGTTCAGTTTAGCTTTTGAATGATTTGTTGCGAATATTTGACATAATCTTATGAATATCAATGGAGATAATAATAACAGATAATAATAATGGATAATAGATAATAGCATATCGACATGGCTTAAATCCAAATTTTTATAAAACAAAAAAATATGTAAATTTCTTTTTTTTTTTGGAGAAATTTGCGCAAATCTGCACAAGTTACGAATTAATCAAAACGAATATCAAAATTTAATAAAAATGATGTCGAAAAAGAAGATGATGATAAAATAATAATGAATGAATTTTGATGATTTTTTTCTTTTAATTTTTATGTTTACTGCTGTGCTAAAATATTAAAATTTAATATTTTATTTTGCTTTTGTTTGCAATAATTTAATTTGTTATATATCTGCAGCAATATGTAACACTCCGCTTTATGTTGAAATGAATTTGTTTAATATTTTTAAAATTTGTCAGACATCTCCAATAAAAAATGAAATATGAAAAAATATTTCTGAGAGTAAATAAAATTGCCATGAAAAATTTCTCAAAAATCTATCGTTCGGAGTCGACGTTAAACTGTAGGTCCCACCACATGTGTGTACAATTAATACCCACAGCATAGGTCGTAATCCTGACTGAAGGATTGTAGTGACCAACTACACGGTGCGACAATCAAAATACATCCAGCTAATGACATAGTTTAGGATGTAAGTTTTGTTGAGTAGAACTGAAAAATATTTTTTTTCTCGAACTCTTCAAACTTGTTTTTTTGACAAAGACGGTATTTTTGATCTTTTCACACAAAATTATTGATTAACCAAATATTTTTTAACCTATTTTCAAAATCCAAAGTTTTTTGAAAAGGGTACAGATGAGCCTTTAAAAGCGTATACATAAATATACGATTCAAACTTACATGTTATGTGTTTTGATCGCGTAACTATGGTAAATATTATTTGTTTCCCCATTTTTTCAAGTTTAGCTATTCTTAATTGCAAAATTTAATTAAAAAATATAAGATAAGTGATGACATTCTGAAAGTGCATTATCTTGTGAAGAGATTGCCTTTTTGTTTGATCAAATCGGACTAAAATTACCGTAGTTATTATTTAAATAGTATAACAGTCGTGTTATATTTTTTATATATGATGTCGAAAGTCATCTTATCAAATGAACTTTCAGTTCAAAAATTTTCAAAAGTTTTGATGGCTCTTGATTGTATATCACAAAATGTGTCAATTTCACGTTTGCACGACTACCAGAAGTCGTCTAATATTTATGTTTTTTTGCAAATATTATTATTTCTCTTTGCGCAAACATTGGCCAACTTCTGGTGGCAAAATTCCGAAAATTCTTGAACTAAATGTTCATTTGTGAAAATAAGTATACGAAAAAAATTCGCATTTGTCAAGTTTACCTCATCAAACCCCATAGCATATTAAATCAAATAATATATATGTATATGTATATCGTTTTAAAGGCCGATCCCTCTCCTTTCTAATAAGGTTTAAGTTTTGCACATTGGTTCGAAATGTTTGTGTAATCAATAAATTTGTGCGTAAAGTCAAAAAAAAAACTTTTAAACGAGTTTGGAGGGTTCAAGAAATAAAAAAAAAAATATTTTTGAGTTCTGCTCAACAAAACTCACAACTTACACTATGTCATTAGTTGAGTGTATTTCATTTTTTTTATTTTGTTGCTTAGTGTTATGTATGTATTGTTGCTGGTAATAATAATGCAATCAATATGGTTTAATAATAATTCTGCTTGTAGAGCACACCCATGAATGTACAGAAAGGATTCGTTTAGCCGTACTATTCGTATATCAAACACTCTTAGTCTATACGCTGTCCTGTACATATTCTACATTTAACCAGGTGTACCTGTATGCAGAGAGCTTCGAGATACAATTGCCTCCAAAGGGAACATTTATTACGAACGAGACTTAATTATGATTTTTTTGTTTGCGATAACATCTGTCAGACATATTCAGTATACAACATCAAATCAGTGAATAAACAACATAATATTTTACATCGTGTTCAAGAGAGCGAATTTTGTACAAGAAAATTATAAAGAAGTGATGAAGAGTGACATATGGTGATCATGCCCTATCAGAAACGACATGCAGAAAATGGTTTCACCAGTTCAGACCTAACGATTTTGATGTAAGCAATGAAAAACGTGGAAGACCATTAAAAAAACTTTGAAGACACCGTATTGCAAACAATATTGAATGAATATGACACTTTGAGTTCGAAAAATGTGGTAGAAATGTTAAATGTTGCACTACAAAGAATGTTTGAGAGTTTAAAAACTATGGGAAAAATCCAAAAACTGAATAATGATCGTCACATTGAATTGACACATTGACAGACAGATGAAAAACCGAAAAGACACCACGATAGAAAATCAGTGTTGCAATGGATTGTTACTGGCGATGAAAAATGGATTTATTTGCACATTTTTAATGGAAAAAACTTTGGTTAATCCGGGAGAATCATCAACTTCGTTAGCAAAACAAAATTGATTTGGCAGAAAGACAATGCTGCATGTCTGGAGGGACCAGAAAGTTGTGGTATTCTAAGAGGCCATTAAACCTGGTGAAACTGTTAATACAGATCGCTACCTATTGAGCGAACAACGGCCAGAATGGGTCCCCAGGTACGTAACATAATTTTTTTATAGGACAATGGGTCTGAGCACTAAGCAAAACCGGTTCAGGATACAATCAATGCATTGGGTAGAGAGCTATTATACCATCTGCCTTATTCACTAAATTTGTTTCCTTCCGACTACTATTTGTTGTCATCAATAAGACATGTATTGGCTGAGCGGCAACTTTGATTCCTACGAGGTAGTCTAAAATTGGATGACAAATTGGTTTGACAAACAGTGGAATCCATAAATTACCCGAAAGATGAAAAAATATGTAGGCAGCGATGGCTAAAACTTGGACTTAAAATGTCTTTTACGTGCCCATTGAAGTCGCCATAGTCTAGTAGGTAGTATGTTGGCTTATTAGAAGTAAGGTCACGGTCCAAACCCCAGGTCAGACATCAAAACGAAATTTGTAAAAATATTTCTTCGGCGACTTCCTCTCAGCAGATTTCTGGCAAAAACTCTGAGAGTAAATAAAATTGCCATGAAAAGTTTCTTAAAATTCTGTTGTTCGCATGTCGACTTTAAACTGTTGGTCCCGCCACTCACGTATAAAAATTGACGCACACAACATAAGTGATGTGAGAAGCGAGGTCGTAATCCTGACTGAAGGGTTGTAATGGCCAATTATGTATGTACATATGTACGTGCCCATTAAAACTTAAGGTGGGATCACACGATTGACGCAATACACCAATTATTGGTATATTTTATACGTCAATCGTGTGATTTCACAATTTATTGGCTCATATGTCAAACCAAAACAATATTGTTCTTATTTTGCCCAATCAAATGCAACCCTGGTGCGACAATCGTGTGAACGCTTGATAGGCAACCATGAAATAAAAACGTTAAAAATACACCAATATTTATTGTGTTCTAGTGCGGCAATTAAAGACGACAATATGCGCCAATAATATTTTTTAATCAAATATTTTTTTGTAGCAGCATTTATTTTCCCAAGTAAAATAAGTTTTTATTATGGAATTGGATGACTGCATAGAATTTGATGGCATGAACAGTGAATTGGTTTACTGCACCCTCTCTCAGGAAACAAACTCCTGTGCCAATAAAAAAGATGCAAATCGGAAAATTTCACAGTTTGTTAAATTTAAATGCTACTTTGTTCCATTCTTTCTAAATCTGAACCCTTCAATGCTTTATAAATTGCATCACAAACACTTGGTACACAGAGTGATATGGTGTTTGAGGCTATACAGAATAAGACTACTTTTGTAGCTATCTCCAGAAGCCAGAAATCGGAGAGTTACAGGTAAGCGTTCTTTTGCTGGAATTTCCTTACGCATATTTGTGTCGCGTTTTGCGATACATGGTGACACTAGATGCAATAAGTCCTCAAATGTTTCTTCATTACCCTTAAAAAATTGTTGAACAAAAAGTTTTGGTTTACTATTTCTCGAAACTCCATTAATGTTTTTTTATATGCGCCATCAGTTCTTCTTTTTGCGAGCCACTCTCTGACCCATATACTTCTTTTAAGATTTCTTTTTTCATTTCTTTCGTCTTCAAGTGCACACACAATAATTAAAGCCGACGCAATTTTCTTTTTTTTTTTTTCAATGAACAACTCATTTTTCCCCGAATATATTAAAATTTTCTATATTTTTGTAAACAAAACAAATCTAGCACAACAGCTGTTTCTCAACAACAGCTGTTGCCATATACTAGAACAATCGTGTGACTGGAATGGGACAATTATTGCCACTAAGCCGTTTTGCGTCAATTTACGACAACCACTGCAGAGAATTTGATTGGGGCAATTTCTTTATTGGGCCCCTATTCAGCACAACAAAAATTGTATATAATTGGTGCATTGCGACAATCGTGTGATCCCACCTCTAGTGTTTTATTCTCATAAAAAAAATTATTTCATACCTCAATTGAGCAGTTGTGGTAAAATTTGAGTAGTTGTAGTAAACTATGATGTGGAATTTATTTACAATAATTTTTTTGTTATTGCAGCAATACAATTTAAAATTAATTGGCAAATCCAATTTTATTTCTCTCAGTCTTCTTATAAACAAAAGACTTAAGCAACAAGCTTCGTGCTGCTCACAAATTATTGAATATTTTTTTGGGAAATATTTATGCTTAGCAGCTGTTTAAATGTTTAGATTTCATGAAACCTAGTTTTAGGCTTTGAGAAAAATAATAAACATAAAATCTTATAACGTTGAGGTTTTTAAAAATTAATTTTAAGCTGCTGCTAATAGAAACACCGGCTTGTGAAAATTTCTTTTTAAATTAAGTTTTTGGCAAATAAAAACAAATCTGACTTCATTCAGTAGCTCAAAGCTATAAGAAAAAGTGTCAAAAATGCTAATTTATTGGTGTTGGAATTTCAAAAGATTCAAGACACAAACCATGTGCTGTCACCATATAGCATTCGTTTAGGGTTTGTGTCTTAAGTCTTTTGATAAGATATAAAATTAAAAATTTTTTTTTTAATTTCGTGATGAAATTTATAAACACAGAATAATGGTGTTGACAGATTCATTGTTACAGGCCTGGTTGATGTTGTTGTTTAAAGCCATAATGGAGAAGCTTTTTGTACTCAATAAAAAATATTGTCAGGAAGAATGCCATCCTTTAGAATCGTATAAAAATTGGATTAAAAATAAAATGTTTTGGTAGTAAAGTATTGATAGGCCTTTTTTACAATGACAATTTCAAAAGCTTTTTTTGGCATTACAATCAGAATAACTTCTAAAGTATGGTTTGGTAAGTGTGTGTAGTAAGTCTTGATTTTTTTTTATTAATAATGCTTATAAATACGATTTACTTTCAAATATTCAGAGCATAACGAACTTTGCTAAAGACGGGTTTAAAACAATCAATTAAAGCTTAAGGTTTTACAGAAAACATAAAAACCCCAAAACAATTCATTTAGTTTTGTTGTGGAATTGTTAAAATATTTAAATTTTCTACAACTGTTTTAAAGTATTTATATGGTAAACTAATATTGTTTTATTATAAATAAATATTATTAAAAATATAACAACAACAAAAAACAATAACTTATTATCCCCCCCCCTCTCTATAGTTATAAGTGACCTTGATTTATGTTGAATATTTTTGTAGAGCTTCTGCTATTTACTTTACTTTAGGCCTTCTCTAGCTAACACCTCTGCTTAAGAAAATTAAATATTGTATGTCTGTTAAGATAAATAAAGAACGAAAAAGATAATTTACCATCAGAAAGCAAAGAGGAAATGAAAAAAGAAGAGAAGCTTTTTTCAAAACCAAATTTCAAATCGATAATCATCAGAAATTTAAAATCAATTAATTTCCAAAATTCGTATATAAATACGTTTCGTTAATGTTAAACTACCAAACAGTTTAATTTGTGTTAAAACGTTTTCAATAATTTGCTTTTGTTTTCCTAAAACACAACACACAAAACGTTAATTAAATTTGAATACCCAACAATAATGGTAAGTTTGTTAACGCATCATATCGATTAATTAATTAACACTCAATGAAAATCATTTATTTCGCTTCCAGTTTCTGCGTTTAATCGTGCTTACCGTTCTGTTGGCTCACTTTGTCATGGCGGATGTATCAGAACTTGTAAAGTCTGGCAATGGTTTTTTATATGATTTACCCGTTAATGTCAATCTACCTTTAGTTCCTTTAGATTTGGCTAATGATGAACAAACTTTAAAAGCTTTTGCCGATAACAAACCTTCATCGAAATCCACCATTGAGATAACCATTGCACCATCTTTGGCCACCTCAGCTTCCTTGAAAACATCAGTCATCACCGTTCCAGCACCGAAAGAAACTTTAGTGCACACATCATATCACAACAGTGCCAAATCGGGTTATAATTACAATGCCCCCGTAAAACCATTTTTTATAGCTTAACTGTGTTAAAATATTTTTAAATTTTTATTTGTTGTTTTTGTTTAAGTTACCTGCAGTTAATAGGTTTTCATTTACACCTGAGCCACTGAAAGCGCCATTACTGTCAATGAATTTAGTTATTAAGTTATTAAGCTATTGTATTTAATAAAACATAACGGATTTATTTATTTTCTCATTAACCGATAATAGACTTCAATGTACTTTATCTATACTTTACTGTACTTTACTGTACTTTACATACATACATAATTGGCCATTACAACCCTTCAGTCAGGATTACGGCCGAGCTTGTCACACCATGCTGTGTGCGTTAATTTTTATATATGAGTGGCGGGACCTACAGTTTAAAGTCGACTCCGAACGACAGATTTTTGAGCAGCTCTTCATGGCAAATTTTATTTCACTCTCAAGAGTTTTTGCCAGAAACCTGCTGAGAGGAAGTCGCCGAAGAAATATTTTTTGTATTTTGTCTTGATGTCTGGCCTGGGACTCGAATCCTGGCTTTACGTCTAATAAGCCAACACCCTACCTACTAGACTACGGGACCATACTGTACTTTACTGTACTTTATTGTACTTTACTGTACTTTACTATGCCAATATTCTGTTAAGTTCCTGTTAACATACTGTAGCCATTTCTGTGGCAAACGAATTAACATTTCAATTGTGTTCAGATGAACTGTATCGGCAAAACATTGTATATTCCGTACGAACGATTTGAAGGCATGGTTAACACACTTAAAAGTAAAGTGAACTGGTCATCGCAAGATATGACCCTGTTGGTCTTTTGCGTGTGTGTGGGGTTGCTTAAGTCACAGGTGTATGCAAATAAGCCTCAAACTATAGTCCGGTCTGCAAAGCCAACATAGCCCATTCATACATACATAATTGGCCATTACAACCCTTACGGCCTAGCTTCTCACACCACTCATGTTGTGTGCGTTAATTTTTATACATGAGTGGCGGGACCTATAGTTTAACGTCGACTCCGAACGACAAATTTTTGAGAAACTTGGCAATTCATTTACTCTCAGAGTTTTAATTAATTAATAAACAAAAAATTATTTGTTTTTGAAAATACTCTGCTACACTTTCCTCCATTGGACTGGAGGACATTAGGTCTAATAAGGTTATGAAATAGTTATCCAGGAGTGAGAAATTTTCCTTTAAACAGTCGTGAATCATTCTGTAGAACTAAGAAATTTTTACTAGCTGTGTAGGAAGTAAATTTGCTACTTATTGTCATAATTGTGTCGCCTAAGCGGTTGCGAATCTGTAATTGTCAAAACTAGAAGTCGCCATAGTTTACTCGGTAGACCTTGAACCAAATGAAATATGAAAAAATATTTCTTTGGCGATGTCTTCTCTGTAGTGTTCTGGCAAAAACTCTGAGAATAAAAAAATTGCCATGAAAAGTATCGAAATCGAATTTAAACCGTGGAGGTCCGGCCACTCATGTCGAAAAAATTAACCTACACAACATAAGTGGTGTGAGAAGCTAGGCCGTAATCCTGACTGAAGGGTTGTAATGATCAATTATGTATGTATGTAAACGTTCGACGCAATAAATCGATTGTAGTATGACATGTGTGGCAAGTTGCATTATCCTGTTAAAACCAAATATCGTTCACATCAATACCATGAAGAGTGAAGAGTACATGTCCGTCATGGTTGCGCCGTCCTCATTTTTAAAGAAATATGGGGCAATGATGCCTCTGTTACAAAAGTCGCATCAAACACTCACTCGTAATGGGTGCATTGGCTTCTGTAAGACCACGTGTGGGTTTTCTGAGGCCCAAATACGGCAATTTTGCTATCCACCTACGTACCCCTGAAGATGAAAATGAGCTTCAGCCGGAAATATGATTTTTTTTGTGGTAAAACCGACATCATCGAGCACTTTCTCGTTGGCCTATCTAGCGAAGCGGAATCATGCGGCTTCAATTCTTAAACCAATTGAACTTTGTAAACGTCATATCGGGAACTTTTCCCAAAATTCGATGTAAGCTGGTGCGTGAAATGTTCAATCCTTGAGAACGATGAGGAGGTGGATGGATTCTCACGCACACTCTTAGTCATAACTTCAATATTTTCGGGTGAATGCACTGTAGAGGCAAGCTCACGTCTTGGCGCCTCAACAATGAAACCAGTTTCACGAACTTTAGCAATAAATTTTCGTATATTGGGCACTGTTGGTCCTTTTCTGCTACCAAATTTTGTACGTAATTTTCATGCAATTTCCGACCAATTGTCTTTGTTTTGGAAATAAATTTCCAATAAATCTCAACTTTGCTCAAGCTCAAATCGATTCATTAGGTAGAGATAAAATACAGAATTTTGTGACAGAATACAGTGGACTTAGTACTCCAACATATTTCGACAAAAAAGGCCCCACAGGCTTAATACTCTTGCACAAAGTCCCAATATGACTTCAAGAGAGTATTTAGGAGATCATTTGAAAGAAACGTAACCGTTCTTTCGCTAAACCTCAAACAAAAGTCAACCGAAAAACTTGCTCATGGTGCCACCAGTAAACATTAAACAAAACTTATACATTCAATACCAAATGGATTAAATGGAGTGCTTGATCTTAAGGGATATTCTACTAAATACAAGGGAGGGATAACATTTTCATATATTAAGCGTTTGAATTTTAATTTTACTCAGGGTTCTCGTAGGGGGTGCCTATGGAGTCATCTGAAACTTTTCCTTATTTTTCTCTTGTTTTACGAAAAAGATTAAAGAATTGTTTGTTTTTATAATAAAACAGAAATAAATTTATAAAATAAATATAAAAACTTTAAATTTTTATACAAACTGTAGGTTAAAATTCATGAAATTGCTAAAATATATTGGAGTACTAAGACTTTTGCTGTCCACTGTATAATGACATAAGTATTGCCAGATTGGAAATAACCGATAGTTCAAATTTAAACCGATAGATGGCCCACCCATATAAGTGTTGTTCGAAAGACAAAAAAATAAACGATTTGAAATGTTAAAGCTTATTCAAGAAGTTTCAAGTCTCGCCTTTAAATTTAAAATAAATGTTGGTACTCATAGTGAAAATAATCTATTCCATGACGATAACAATTTCTTGACTAAATATTCCTGTTGAACCACTGTTAGAACAGCTTAAGTTGAATAATATTTCTCTCACCAAATAGAGATAGAATTTGAATGTTTTCTAATTTTTTTTTTGATTTTAAGAACATTGATAGAAGATTAATTATTCATCATTAAACATAATAAAACGTATAAAAACTAGAATTAAAATTGAAAGTAGTTTTTATTACTATGAATACGGCAAACACAACTATGTACACAAAACTGTTTTATTAAATATATGCGGGGGTGAATGACTTCATAGAACAATAATAACGGGTGATTTTTTAGCTATTATCTTTCTGGCAACACTGGTTTAAACAGCTCACGCACGTTTCGTGTTTTGTTTCACTATCAAACATCTTCAGTTTGGTCTATAATTTAACCATGAATCGTCTTACAAACGAACAACGCTTGCAAATGATTGAATTTTATTATCAAAATGCGTGCTCTGTTAAGAAAGTTCATCGTGCACTTATTCCATTTTATGGTCAGTTTAATCGACCCACTGAAGCGGCTATTCGGGCTATAGTGACTAAATTTCGCACCAAATTTACATTGTTGGACATTAACCCACCAACACGCTTACGTAGAGTGCGAACTGAAGAAAATATCGCAGCTGTATCGGTCAGTGTTAATGATGACCATCAATTATCGATTCGTCGCCGTTCGCAGCAATTGAGCCTCTGTTACTCAACAACGTTGGAAATTTTGCGGAAGGATTTAGGTGTGAAGCCTTTTAAAATACAGCTGGTGCAAGAATTGAAACCGAACGACCCATCGCAACGCAGAATTTTTGGTGAATGGGCTCTTGGAAAGTTGGCCGAAGATCCACTTCTTTATCGGAAAATTATGTTCAGCGACGAAGCTCATTTTTTGCTCAATGGATACGTAAATAAGCAGAATTTTCGATTTTGGAGTGAAGATCAGCCAGAAGCATTGCAAAAGCTACCAATGCATCCAGAAAAAATCACAGTTTGGTGCGGTTTATGGGCTGGTGGCATCATTGGACCGTACTTCTTCAAAGATGCTGCGAATAGTAACGTAACTGTGAATGGTGAGCGCTACCGTGAGGTGATGTCCACCTTTTTTTTGTCAAAAATTTAAGAGCTTGACTTGCATGACATGGAGGTTTCAACAAGACGGTGCCACATGACACAATGGACTTATTGAGAAGCGAGTTCGGTGAACATTTTATTTCACGTTCAGGACCGGTCAATTTGTCGCCTAGATCGTGCGATTTAACACCTTTAGACTATTTTTTGTGGAGCTATGTTAAAACTCATGTCTATACAGATAAGCCCGCTTAAATTGACGCATTGGAAGACAACATTGAAGCATTTATTCGTGAGATGCCGGCCGAAATGTTGGAAAGAGTATGCCAAAATTGGACTAAGCGGATGGACCATTTGAGGCGCAGTCGCTGTCAACATTTGCATGAAATAATCCTCAAATATTAAATTATGTGGACCGTATTATCGATTCAAATAAAGATTTCATGCATTTTTCTGAATTTTATGTGTTTTTTTTTTTGAAAAATTTTCCTATAGCTCTTAAAAAATCACCCATTATATGCGGGGGGTAGTAATAAATCATTTAGAATAAATGTTTTTCATGTTCAAATCTGTTTATAGAAACTAATTTCAGATAAAAAAAATACTAAAAATAAGGCCTACTTCTCGCCTCAAAATTCCTTTTTCTTCAAATTGTTTTATTACCTCCAACTTACTTTGGAGTTGAGTAACTTTACATAGCTCTTAGTTTACGTATGTTAATAATAGAAAAAGCTTCTAATTTTAATTCTAAAATCATTATAAAAAATTTGATGTGTTTTCATTAAATAAACAGAAAGTTGTTCTCGCATTAATCCCCTGAATATGAAATCGATTTAAAGAATTCGTCATCAGACTTAAAGACATAAATTAGAAAGAATTCTTTCTAAAAAACAAAAATACAAAAATAACCGATTCCATAATCAAGATGTTAAGCTTCATTAGATAAATTGCTAAATAGGCTCCACTTTATTAAGTGTGCCAATAAATATTCATTCTTGTCTTCTTTGTTTCTATAATTCAATTAATTTAATTAATTTTTATCTTTTTCTGCTAACCTATACCCCCCTTATGTTTTATTAATTCGTTTTGCTTTTTTATGGATGGCGGCTTTACAGAACGTTTCCTTTTTTGTTTTTGTATAAATTCTGGCAATTTAAGAGTGTTTTGATTAATGACGTTGAAATCAAATGAACAGCCTGTCTAAGAAAACTAACATATGATTAAATATGCTAAGCGTAGGGCATTAAATAGGGGCACTAAAATATTAAAGATAACCCGCATTTAATATTTGAAAAATTTATTTTTAATTCAATAAAGCTACGTTGACCTTTTGTCAAAATTCTTAAGCGATTAAAATTTAGTTTTGAAACTCAAAAATAATTTACCCTCTGATATTAAAAATTAAAAGAATTTTCTTGAATTTTAAAGTTCCTACATCTACTAGTTTGATGTCAAAGTGTATGATAAAAAGCCCTCACTTTTAAATTATCAATTGAAGTATCAATTCACTTTATTTTTATAAATCAGAAGAAGAGTCTTCGATACTTTGAATTTATATTTCACATTTTCTAAAATCAAACCTCTCATCACCAGTAAATGACGGCAAAACAAAGTATATGTTATCGACAAGTAGAGACGTGCGGCGTATTGATTCTCAGATTACGGCCGATAACTATACTTTTGATACGATGAAGGAATTCATCTATCTTAGCTCCGCTGTTACCACCAGAAATGATGTCAGTCTGGAGATCAAGCGCAGGATCACTCTTGCCAACAGATGCTACTATGGCCTCAATAGGCAATTGAGTAGCAGAGACCTCTCTCGTGCGACAAAACTAACACTTTACAAGACACTCATCCTACCCGTGCTTATTTATGGCGCAGAGGCATAGACCCTATTAAGTACAGAAGCAGCGGCCTTGAGAGTGTTCGAGAGAAAAGTACTACGCAAGATCTTCGGTCCAGTGCGAGTTGGCGATGATTTCCGTATCCGATCCAACAGTCAGCTGTATGAGCTCCTCAACGACATGGACGTTGTACAGCGTATTAATATCCAGCGGCTGCGCTGGCTCGGCCATGTCGTTCGAATGGAGGAGGATGCTCCAGCGAGACGCGTATTTGATGCGGGGATCTGCGGAAGTCGGCGAAGAGGACGATCTTGTATCCGTTGGAAGGACCAAATCGAGGAAGCCCTGTCATCGATTGGTGTGACCAACTGCCGTAGGCGCGCAAGAAGCAGAGGCGCCTGGAAGGATGTGTTGCGGCGGGCCGAAATCCGTTAATCGGGTTGTTATGGCCAATTAAGTAAGTAAGTAAGTAAACCTCTCATTACTCACAAAAATTGTTCTCCAATTTTTGTTACTTATAATGCAATTATTTCCCCAAAAAAATCTTTTAATTAATTTTTTTAAGCGAATTATCCTGGAACGAGTACACAATTGATATTAAATTTTGTGAATAATCGTAGTCGCCGTAGTCTATTAGGTAGTATCTTGGCTTATTTGACGTAAGTCCACAGTTCAAACCACAGCTCTGACTTCTCCATCTTTCCCTTGAGCAACTAAAGACTTGTGTTTTTCTCAACTCTAGCAATAGTGACATCAAGAATGAAACCAAAAGAACGAAGAATGCATATTGGAGGCTTAAAGCAGTATGGAGTTTGGCACAACTCTCTACCGTATATCTCTGTATAATGCAACTGAAACGCTGCGGCGCGAAACCTAAGGTGTCAGTACAATTCCTTATCTTTTGAATCGATATGTTCTCAATAAATTCGAGATATTTTGGATTACACATATTAACAATAAGGTGCTCTGCCACCTACCAAATTGATCGGGATCTATAAAAACGTTTAACAAACACACAGCGGCTCTATCACAAACGGTCCTAGATTGGTATCCTCAAAGTCAAAATCGTATTGAAAGATGCCAGAATACATGGAAAAACGAGCTAGAGAAATTAAACAAATGGCTGGTGAAATCATTGCTTGGAAACATTTTGTAATTCTCCTGTTCAGTCGCCGTAGTCTAGTAGGTAGTGTGTTGTCTTATTGGACGTGCAACCGCGGTTCAAATCAGAGATTAGCAATGAGTATTCAAAAAGATGAGTAGATTTCATACTTATTTTAATATCATACTCATACTACTCATATTCAAAGCTTGAAGTACTCATCGTACTCATATTTAACAATACGCCTGATGTTGTTTATTTCGACTCCCCATGACTTAACATTTACAAGAATCACAAAATAAATATGATTCGCGTCCGAACACTACAATACTCACTAGAAGGTTGTGTGTTTGTTTTGCTTGCGCTGTCTTTGTCTTTTTCTTTCTTCTTTTTTTGTAAATGCAACACCTACTAAGACTGTAAATTTTGATGAATGATTCGAATCTGTCGAATCAGTTATGAGTATTATAAATATTTTTCTAAATTTATGAACATGAACGAGTAGGCTTATGAATCAAACATAGTTCGAATGTTATGAGTTTGATGTCAAAGTTGTACGCATACTCATTGCAACATGTACTTATAAATTGTGGTGAGTACGAATGAATCGGAGTAGTTGAATTTCAATATAGTTGGCTCATTTATATTCAAAGTTTCATAAGTGCTTATGAGTAGCGAAAAAACGATTCATTGCTGATCTCTGGTTCAAATCTCAGGTCAGACATCTCCAACAAAACGAAATCTGAGAAAATTATTCTTCGGCGACTTCCTTTCAGCAGATTTCTGGCAAAAACTCTGAGCGTAAATAAAAATTGTCATGAAAAAATTCTTTTGAAAACATTTTTTAGGTGCCGGCACTGTTATATAAAAATTGACACACACAACATAAATGGTGTGAGAAGCTAGGTCGTAATCCTAACTGATGTATGTGTTATGCAATGTCTAAATTTGAAATCCATGAGTTATAAAGAATCATATTGGAATATTAAATTTTCTTCTTCTTCTTTTAATACTTTGTAGATCCCTTTATAACCCCCTCTCATCTACGTCCATGCTTTTTTATTACTTAACAAATTATTATTATTTTCATCTTTTATTTGATTATTTAAATATTATTTCATTGCACAATGGTAACAGAACGGAACTAAACCTTTATAAGCAGCATCAAACAAAACAAATCTTATTGAAATATTACCCAAGAAAACAGAAACCGAAACGGAAATATTATTTAAAATTATTTTAAAAGCAACAACAACAAGTAGCAAAAAAAAATGATTAGCAAATAAACGAAAACATCAAAACAATGTCTAACAAAAAAAGTAAAAAAAAACGATGTTAAATATGAATACAAACATGGATCCAAAAGAAAGAAACAAAACACATTCAAAATTGTTTAATAACTCGCAACACTCTTAGCTCAGCGGGCGATGTTAATTTATGTGAATCAAACCATAATCTATTGGTTGCCTAAGTAAGTGTATGATGGGGAGAGGAGGGTCTAAGCATTTCAAATGCCTTGCATATCATCGACGACACAGAGCAATGACCGTTGGATGTTACTTACATATATTGGTTGTTTAAATAAAATTTTGTGCTTTAGTTTTTAAAACAACAAAAAGGCCTCCAGACTCTTTATAAAAAAGAAAATTTATTCTTTTTATAACAAAGTTTCCATACCGCTAATAAAAATTAATCGAACAGCAAGCAAGACGTGTAATAAAATTTTTAATCTCTTCTTTATGTTCTTACGGTTGTAAAAGACAATAAAAATTAAAGTGGCAGATTCTTCATAAAAATAAAATCCTTTCAAGTAAATAAAGAAATGTTTTCACATCCGTGGACGTGACTTAATTATTCATTATATTTCCCTGGCCAGTACATGCATTAATAAATTCAAAAGGACTGATGGTTCCCATAACAAGATTTTATACGAAAAATATAATTTTTTATTTTTTTTGTTAATTGTAATTGTAATCGAATATAAAATTTAAATAAAACTTTAGAATGATGCAATTCTGCATTAATTAAATATCTTAAAGATATTTCCTATATACATAGGGAAACACAAATAATACATACATATACATACATACATAATTGGCCATTGCAACCCTTCAGTCAGGATTACGGCCTAGCTTCTCACACCACTCATGTTGTGTGTGTTAATTTTATACATGGGGTCGCAATATGGATTAAAATTATAAAAATTAATCAGATTTACTTGACCTCCATATTGGATGCGCCATTTTAAATTTCTTAAAACTGAACGAAGATCTGTAATTAGCGACCCCAAAAACCCCTGAGTAACAATTTTCAAGTAAATCTGATTAATTTTTAAGGACCTCAGTAATGTGCTTCTTTTTTCTCTTGCAGCCCTTGACATAAACCCATTTTAAGGGTGCATGCAAACAATTTGGCTTGGGTCTCATTTTAAAGAGCAAAGATCAATTGTCAATTTCTGACAATAGCGATGGTTCTAGCACGTCAGTGTTTAGCTCTACAATTTTTAAAAAATGGCCAAAAACGCTATTTTTAGGGGTTTCAACCCCCTTTTTTTCGAAAACCTGACGTGATGGAATGTTTTTGATTCGTGTTCAGCACGTAAAATGCCTTCGGAAACGCCATCTTATTTAAACAAAAAAGTTCAAATTTGCAGGGCTGTGTTATTTATGTAGTTCACTAGCCAGACTATTATAGACAGCAAAACAAATTCTTCAGAGAACACCGGCCGGTAGTCTTAGTGGGCCACAGAACGTATGTAAAAGTAACAAAATATGACTACCATTCCAATTTCTTAATACTTTCTAAATATCAGCATCATACATACATACCTAATTGCTTATTACAACCCTTCAGTCAGGATTACAACCTAGTTTCTCACACCACTCATCTTGTGTGTGTTAATTTTATACATGAGTGGCGGGACCTATAGTGCAAATTCTACTCCGAACGAAAGATTTTTGAGAAACTTTTCATGGCAATTTTATTTACTCTCAGAGTTTTTGCCAGAAATCTGCTGAGAGGAAGTCGCCGAAGAAATAATTTTTCATATTTAATTTTGATGTCTGACCTGGGGTTTGAACCGTGGCCTTGCGTCTAATAAGCCAAGACACTACCTACAAGACTACAGCGACTTCCAGGGAAATACAAATCAAATTAAAAAAAATTAATTCCCTATCCCACTACTCAAGTATAAAATTAACACACACAATATAAGAGGTGTGAGAAGCTAGGTCGTAGTTCTGACTATAGTCAGTTTAAAGTTGACTCCGAACTACAGACTTTTGAGAAATTTTTATTTTCAAGCCAATTTTATTTAATCTCAGATTTTTTGCCAGAATTCTGCTGATAGGCAGTCGCCGAAGAAATATTTTTTCTTATTTCGTTTTCGTTATCTAACCTGAGGTTTGAACCGTGGCCTCACATCTAATAAGGCAACACATTACCTACTAGACTACCGCGGCTATGAGATTATTCCTTAAAAATTCTTCTTTTATTCTAAAATTGAAAAATAAACTGAGATTCCGTTTTAATCCGAAATCTATTCATTTTAAATGTGAATTGAATTTCTACAATAAAAGCAATTTTTACAGCCACAGTGGATTATCTCTTGGAACTCTTGAGTATTAAATAATCGATGGAACTCAAATACGGTGAATATAGTATCGTTGTGACAAACAACTATGAGAGCATTTTAGGTTAGGTGGTGAAACCCCTCGAAGGAGAAGTCCCTCTTAGGCCAGCATTTAAGGCCATTATGATACCGCAATTAATTATACATTGGGGTCAACCATTCCTTAGAGAAAATCATCCCGAGTTCAAAATAAATCTTGCTATTACAGTAATCTTTATAATAGAGCGCTCGTTCAAGGATGTCAGAAAATGAGAAATCAGAAACCTCCATCTCTTTATGGCAAGAGCAGCGCACTGACACAAGACCCTTCTCAGACCCACAGCTCCTGCAGAAGTCATTAGTTGGAATGCATTTAAGGCCATTATGATACCGCAATTAATTATACATTGGGGTCAACCATTCCTTAGAGAAAATCATCCCGAGTTCAAAATAAATCTTGCTATTACAGTAATCTTTATAATAGAGCGCTCGTTCAAGGATGTCAGAAAATGAGAAATCAGAAACCTCCATCTCTTTATGGCAAGAGCAGCGCACTGACACAAGACCCTTCTCAGACCCACAGCTCCTGCAGAAGTCATTAGTTGGAATGCCAAGTTTTTGGCATGCCTACCAAAAGGACAATGAGCCGTATGGATCGCCGTTGTGTATTGGATGGCCATACGATTTAAGAACAAAAGTGAGTCAGTCCCTTTCCTGCCCTTAAGTGTCCAGCTGGGCCTGGCAATATTGCCGTAGCTTCCTGCTGCCAAGGAGATTGAACGTAAAACGAAAGGACAAGATCCAAATTAATCCAAGCAGTGAAAATACCTATGCCCTGTAACATATCAGAGACTGCTAGGTCTGCACTGGCCCTGGTCGGTTGCAATTCAATATACAATACAATATTAAGGCGAGGACACAGAGTGCTATGAAACCCAATCACTTTCGGTCAAAAATTCTAGAACCCTGTGCTATTAAACACAAGTAGTGGAATGGGAGGTCCTTCAATAACTCTGTACTCACATAGTCAAGCGTCATTAAGTAATTGTTTTTTTTAAATTTAAATGAATTTGAAATCAGTATATGAATGTTATTTCAATGTCTACTCTATGACATTGAAAAACAGACCACCGATACAGAGGTGTTGTAGGAAACATGTCGTCGATAGATTAGTAAGATCAGGTTCAGTCTCTAGACTTTTAAAACCCGAACAACACTGTGATATTAACGGTCCAGGAAAATTTAATGAATAATAACATCAGCCGAAGTCGCCATAGTCTAGTAGGTGGTGTGTTGGATTAGACGTGAGGCCACGGTTCAAACTTTAGGTCAGATATCTCCGACAAAACGAAATACGTTGACTTCCTCTCAGCAGATTTCTGCCAAAAATTCTGAGAGTAAATAAAATTGCCAATAAAGTTTTCCAAAAAAAATCTGTCGTTCGGAGTTGACATTAAACTCTAGGTCCCACCACTCATGTATAAAATTAACACACAGAGCATAAGTGATGTTGGAAGCTTGGTCGTAATCCTGACTGAAGCCTGACTGAAGGGTTGTAATGACCAATTATGTATGAAGGTATGTAGTAACATGAGCTCTGCTCTTTTTTAAGCACTGAGTCTTCGTCTAACGGCAAAACTAATTAAGAAATGTGTGTATATTCTATCTATACTAGGTAAGGCTAGGCCACATGAGCAAAGAAACCCCCTGGTACCTTAACAGGCCAATGAAATATCTGCTTTTCTATATGAATACTGCGGAGAACAAGAATATATATAGCAGAGCACATACTCAGAGCATATATTGCGTTGGCAAATATTGGAAGGAAAGCGCCAATGAAATCCTCCGCTACGTTTGAGCAGAGAATACAGTAGGTTGTCTTATAATTGCACATGCAACTTTATACACACACGTTTTATTGTGTCGGATCAGACTTTTTCACTGACAATCGAGAACATTGTATTTGGTTTTGTTTTGTACATGAAACTTTAATTCCCTTTGTTTTCATTGGTCAACATTATTAAAATTCTAAAATCAGAGCCTTCAAATGTCTATCGGTGTCAATTTAAATTCGCCTACCTATCAGAGAAAAATACAATTTTTCTGAGATCACTAAGCCAAATTTTTTTCTTACGCCCAATAATAATATGTTTTAAATAAAACTGAAAGTAAGTAAATCATAACGCTCATCATCAAACTGATATCAATCATCTGAGACATAAAGAAAGACCACAAAAACAGAGAGCTGACTGACCGCAAGAACACCAAAATAAAAGTATGGATGAGACTAGTTCTATAGAAATTATGTGAATGTATTGGCAACTGTAAATAATGTTATAAGCCAGATAATAAGAACAATAACAGGGTTTATCATCTCCATATGACGTTGAAAAAAAGACCTGTATCTCCAAAAAAAAAAAAAGAAAAAAAAACATGAGGCAAGTAAACAGATTTTTACGAAAATGGTGCGGTCTTGTCTCTTACAGCAGCAGCTTTATTTAATTGTTATTAATTTTTATTTTAATCTTATGATTTTAAATATTTTATTAAAAAAATTTTTTTTGTATCTTTTCTCTGTGGAGAGAATAAAAACAGAACATATTTCAATATGGCAGTTAAGCAGTTAAA
Source organism: Sarcophaga variegata (assembly GCA_932273835.1). Classification (NCBI taxonomy): domain Eukaryota; kingdom Metazoa; phylum Arthropoda; class Insecta; order Diptera; family Sarcophagidae; genus Sarcophaga; species Sarcophaga variegata. The sequence continues at coordinate 21,841,671 of OW026362.1, read as the reverse complement.
TGTGAATATGAATCTGAGTGTGTATATGAACTATAAATAACAATAACCAGTCAACAAAAGATATCATTTTAATTTTAACTGTCCAACAACTCTAAACTAAACTAGACGTGGTGTTGCTATTAAATTTTTTTTTGTTCACAAATTGAATTGAAAATGGTTAGTTTAATGGATTTTAAATAAAAAATGTTACGTTTTAAATCATAATTTTTGTTTGTTTTAATTTTAGAAAATACTCTGGATTTTATTGGCCAGTGTAGCCTTAGGGGCAGCTGATGTCTCACATCTATTTAATGGGCAAAATGAACGTTATCCCAATCACGTAGAACATCATCATGAACATCACCATGAACATCACCATGAACATCATTCGGAAGAGGACTTACATCATTATGGCTATGATTATCCCGTACCTGAAAAACCATTTGAATTACCTAAACCTACGTACATACCACCGCCACCACCGACAAAGCCAACTTATTTGCCACCCAAACCAGTGCCCACTTACTTGCCGCCACCACCAAAGCCTACCTATTTACCACCCAAACCAGTGCCCACTTATTTGCCGCCAAAAACAACTACAACTACCACAACCACAACAACTACAACACCAAAACCGCAACCACCAAAACCCACTTACTTGCCACCACCACCACCACCAAAACCCACCTACTTGCCACCACCACCACCTCCTAAACCCACCTATCTACCACCCAAGCCTGTGACCACAACTACCACCACCACAACTCCACGTCCTGCTACACCCAAACCTACATACTTGCCACCCCCACCACCACCAAAACCCACTTACTTGCCACCACCACCACCTCCTAAACCCACCTACTTACCACCTAAGCCTGTGACCACCACTACAACCACCACAACTCCACGTCCTGCTACACCCAAGCCTACATACTTGCCACCCCCACTACCACCAAAACCCACTTACTTGCCACCACCACCACCACCTAAGCCGACTTATTTGCCACCTGCTCCCAAACCCACATTTAAAATTCCCATCCCTTCTTATGCAGCACCATTAGAGGAACCAGCCCAGGAACTACATGAAGATGGTTATCATTATGATATACCCGCTAAGAAATTCTTCTTCTAAACAATTTCAGAATTTTTTGCTGAAATGAAGACTGAGTATTAGAATTCGTACGTAGCATACGTACTTCATTTATAATATTTTTTTAATTATTTTTCTATTTTAAATTTATAAAAAACAAACCATATTAGTAAACTGAAGTGAAGTGAAATTAGTAATAAAAAATAAAAAAATTAAAAAAAACCCAGTATATGTTTTTTTTTGTATGGCAGGAATAGAAACTAATGCTTACGAGTAAGACAAAATACCACATACTTAGCATATTAAAATGTAAAAATTAAATAAATTTATAACAATAAATGAAACAAAGAAAAGAAATAAAAGTGTGCAATAAAATGAGATGAAATGCGATGAAATAAATCCTTTGAATGAAGTACATTATTTCGTGAACATGGTATCTCTTGATCATTTTCCATTCTTCCGAAATTTAGAAGGAGTCACTCACTGTACTCACCTTAATATTAAAAAATATATTTAGTTTTTAATGATGAGCCAATCCTGTTTTTATTTTTGTAGTGAAGTACAATTGTTCCGTTTAGAAATGGAATATCATTTCATTCTAATGGCTGCCGTGATTAGCCTTACAGTATCTCTTTTGATCGGTTCAATTTTCGTTCACTTTTTTTAGTGTATGGGGTCGTATCTCGGCAAATGCATCACGAATGTTGGCCTTTAAATGCCTAATTGTCTTTGATTTGTCGGCATAACACGTTCCTTTAACGGCGCCCCACAGAAAATAATCGCAACAGTGAAACAAGTTTAACGAACTTTAGCAATAAACTTGCGAATACCGGGCACTATTGGTTCTTCTCTGCATCCAAATTTTGTACGATATTTTCGCGCAATTTCTGACCACTTTTCTTTGTTTTGAAAATAAATTGCCATTAAATCCCTACGTTGCTTAAGCGTAAATATTTGAAGTGAGTACATGTTATTTGTTAATTAATTTCAAGACACAATTTCATAAAAAAAAGTATAGAACCCGTATCACATAATTGGTCATTACAACTTAGCTTCTCACACCACTTATGTTGTGTGTGTTAATTTTATTCATAAGTTTCGGGACCTACAGTTTAAAGTCGAGTGCGAACGAAAGATTTTTGAGAAGCTTTTAATGGCGATTTTTAATTACTTCCAGAGCTTTTGCCAGAAATCTGTTGAGAGGAATACTACCTACTAGACTACGGCAACAGCTTTAATTGGCTGAGGATAGCACTCCAGAATAGTAATTCCAACAAATAGTTTTCCGACGGCAATATCAGTTGATACATCAATAATGAGGCTATAATAACTTTCTCTTGTGTTGCCTGAAAGAATTTGTTCCAAATGTGGTGCCAAAATTGTTGCACATTTTGTTGGGCCTAAATATATTCCCACAGCTGCTTTGCCGTCATTTAAATTTTTTTTTGCACTTTTATTAAATGATCTACAGATCTAATCGAAGTATGCACCGCTACATATAGGCTTCGAATAATTCAGCTGCTTTGTTTTTGTTATTGGTACTTACTATTGAAAATTCTTTTGGTTTTAATTGTTGTTTTTAAAAGGTACAGAGGCTGCCAAATGATTACTGGATTTCCCATGCATCTGTAATTTGTATTTGTATTTGTATCTATTTCTGTCTCGTTTATTTGAATAAGGCAATTCGATAGGCTTATTAGACGTAAGGCCGCGGTTCAAACACCAGGTTAGACATCATAACGAAATATGAAAAAAAAATTCCTTCGGCGATTTCCTCTCAGCAGTTTTCTGGCAAAAATAAATAAAATTGCCATGAAAAAGTTTCTCAAAAATATGTCGTTCGGAATCGACTTTAAATTGTAGGTCCCGCCTCTCATGTATAATAATTAACGCACACAATATAAGTGGTGTGAGAAACTAGGTCGCAATCCTGGCTAAAGGGTTGTAATGACCAATTATGATGTAATGAAGCTATTTTACTTACACAAATATCTAAATATCCATATTCAGTTGCGTTCAAAATTTAAAATATAATTAACACTGTTCCAAATCAAATTTCACTGCACTGGTGGTGACAGTTTTAGTAAGTGCGTCGGCATTGTTGTTACCTTCGATGTGACCGGTTCCAAGAACCCAAATGTCTTGAATGTCTCGCTTTCTTCTCCAGAGATACCCGGCGTTCTTGGATAGTCCTAGAAAACAACCATGTCTTTGAGGAGTTCATACAGCTCAGTGTTGAATAAGATGCGAAAATCATCGGCAACTCGCACTGGACCCAAGATGTTACGAAGGACCATACGATATACTATAATACCGAATAGCGTAAATTTTTTAGCCTTAAAATTACTACAATAATCTGCCGAGAGACGTTAAAATCAGACCTTAAGAATTATTCCAGCAGCACACGAATAGAAATTAGATTGAAAAACTTTCCGATAAATGTAGAAAGAAGCTCATATTCTATCAGAATCGCTAGACTCTTAAAACCTTAAACTTTCGTGGACATGTCCTAAGGGTTACTGCAGCTCTCATGTCTTAGTAAAAAGACCTGTGCCTACAAATAGCGTCCCATATGAAATCTGAATTGATCATGATTATTAAACTTATTTCTTATAAAAGTTTTTACGATTGCTTTGAAAAGTAACACGGTGCGACAGTGAAAATACACCCGTTACTCACTATGTTTTGTAGAACTCAAAAATACTTTTTTATTTTTCTCGAACCCTCCAAACTTGTTTTATTTGACAAACACGGTTTTTTATCTTTTCACACAAAATTATTGATTACCCAAATATTTTTCAACCTATTTTAAAAATCCAAAGATTTTTAGAAAGGGAAGAGATTAGTCTTTAAAACAGTATACATAAACGTTTTGGTCAAACTTATATGGTATGAGTTTTGATGGGGTAAACTTGGAAAATATTGTTTTTCTTATTTCTTCAAATTTATTTTCTGCAAAATTTATTTAAAAAATGTAAAATACGTGTTGACATTCTGAAAGTGCATTATCTTGTGAAGAGGTTGACGCCTCGTTTGATCAAATCGGACAAAAATTACCGTAGTTATAAATTAATTAGTAAGACAGTCATCTTATATTTTTTATATATGTCATCTTATCAAATGAACCTTTTTTTCAAAAGTTTTGATGGATCTTAATTGTTTATCGTAAAATGTGTCAATTTCAGATTTGTACGACTACTAGAAGTCGGCTAATATTTATGTTTTTTGCAAATATTATTATTTCGCTTTGCTCAAACATTGTTCAACTTCTGGTGGTCACTCAAACGTGAAATTGACACATTTTGCGAAAAAAAATCAAGATCCGTCAAAAATTCTGAAAATTTTTGAACTAAAAGTTCATTTGATAAGATGACATATATGAAATATATAACTCGACTGTTAGAGTCTTTAAATAATAATTACGGTAATTTTTGTCTGATTTGATCAATTGAAGCGTCAACCTCTTCACAAGATAATGCACTTTCAGCATGTTATCATTTATTTTATCTTTTTTAAATAAAGTTTGCTACTATGAACGGACAAACTTGAAAAAATATGAAAAAAATTCGCATTTGTCAAGTTTACTTCATCAAACCCCATAGCATAATTAGTCAAATAATATATATATGTATATCGTTTTAGAGGTCCATTCCTTTCCTTTCTAATAAGGTTTAAATTTTGAACATCGATTCAAAAATGTTTGTGTAGTTAATAAATTTGTACATAGAGTCATAAAAAAAAACAGTTTTTGTCAAATAAAACAAGTTTGGAGGGTTCCAGAAAAATAAAAATAAAGTAAAAAGTATTTTTGAGTTCTACTCAACTAACTGAACAACTTAGACTAGGTAGTTTTCGGGTGTATTTAATTGGTCGCATAGTGTAATTAACATGCAATCATTTCATTGCCAATATCATTTAGTAAATAATTTCGAAGACAAAAACAATAAGAAAATAGAAACCAAAGACTTGAGTTATAATAGTTTCAATAATTTTTAAAAATCTCTTCCAAAATCTCTTCATATTAAAAAAAAAAATTTCCTCCATTTTCCTAATACCAAGAATACAATAAGAAATCACTAACAAAAGACTGAAGACACAAACATTCTTTTGTGATTTTAAACAAGATTCCTTCGAACAATTTACACGGTTTCGACTTATTTAAATCATAATAAATAACATATTTATTTAAGCGTTAACCAGTTAAACAGATTAGCTTATTTGGGTAAAAGGTTCTTAATTTAATTAACAAAAGAAAAGACTCCACATGAATTCCCAGACAAAAACCTGGAGATGTAAAATAATAATACAAACACACATACATACTTCTTTAGAATGTAATGACCTTGATAGAGATTGACAAAAATTACATGTTTTTTTGTAAATAAACAGACATTGTATCAATTTTCAAAATCATCACATTCATCACATGGATCAAACAGAGAATAAAAATCATTCAAGTCTTTTCTTTTATTAACAGGTGCTATAAAAAGCTTACTTTTATATTTTAATAAATAATAAATTATACAACAACAACCAGAGCAAGCGATAACAATAAAACTGAAATATAAATTAAGTTAACCAGAAACCTTCAAGGTTCTGAAGGGCTTAAACAAAGGAATAATGTAACTCTGCCATAATAAATTATGAAAATATTTTTTTTGTTTTGACCATAAGGCGATATGGTTTAGAGACGCAAAAAAAATATGATAAATTAACTGATTACAACAGGTTTCTTTTGTTATTGTTGTCAATTGTGTTTTTAGTTATTTTATATTTTTTCCCTTTTTAAATGGAAATTTATACGGCATTTTAAAACTTCAACAAAAAGACAAAATAATCCCTAATAATTCGATTTAATCATTGAAACCTTGGTGACAAAACCACATGTCACTGTCATTACTAGATAGTGTTGACACAAAAATAGTGAAGAAGACAGAGGTGAATTGATATCGAAAAAGAATAAAGTTTACAATCATTTAAGAAATCTTAATGGTTTCTGAGATTTATTTCAATAACCCACTAAAAAATTTAATTCTTTTTCATATCCCTTGGTCTCTTTATGACAAAGTCTGGAAATATTCAAAATTTCTTGTAGAAAAATTCAAAATTTCTTGTCCAAATTATGGAAATGGCAAAACCTCAGAAAAACATTTACATTTACAGCTGGAAATAGGTTTGTCTCACAAAATGCTGCAGTTCTGGATCGGCCAGCATGTATCCCAGACTTTAATCTAAAATCCGAAAATATATGAAAACTTTTACCACAGTCTACATACGTGGAAAATATTCGATTGGATACATACATAATTGGCCATTACAACTCTTTAGTCAGGATTACGGCCTAGCTTCTCACATCACTCATGTCGAGTGATACATGAGAGGCGGAACCTACAGTTTAAAGTCGACTCCGAACGACACATTTTTGTTCAGAAACTTTTCGTGACAATTTTTTATTTACTCTCAGAGTTTTAGCCAGAAATCTGATGAGAGGAAATCGCCAAAGAAATATTTTTTCATATTTCGTTTTAATGTCTGACCTGAGGTTTGAAGCGTGGCCTTACGTCTAATAAACCAACACACTACCTACTAGACTATGGCGACTTCAAACTCAAATATTCGATTGGATGTATTCTCATAACCATTGAAAAAATTTTAGAATGTCGATCCTTATTACTTCTGATAGTTGTTGACGTTAGGAAGGCTTTCGATACTACCAACCATTTTGCTATATGGAAAGGCACTTCGCTGGTGGAAGATACCTATATATGAACGCAACCCTTAGCATTGTAAGTAAGTTTGAATATCATGGATCGTTAAGCCGGACAATTATCGCCTTTGCTTTTCAATGTCGTCATTGATAGCATTTTTGCGAAAATTATATCGAGCACACGTGAGAGAAGCTAGACCGTAATCCTGACTGAAAGGTTGTTATGTTCAATTATAATGGGTGATTTTTAAAAGCTATAGGAAAATTTTTCCAAAAAAAACACATAAAATTCAGAAAAATGCATGAAATCTTTATTTGAATCGACAGTACGGTCCATATAATTTAATGTTTGAAGATTATTTCATGCAAATGTTGACCTCGACTGCGCCTCAAATGGTCCATCCGCTTAGTCCAATTTTAGCATACTCTTTCCAATATTTCGGCCGATATCACACGAATAAATGCTTCAATGTTGTCTTCCAATGCGTCAATTGAAGCGGGCATGTCTGTATAGACCTGAGCTTTAACATAGCCCTACAAAAAATAGTCTAAAGGCGTTAAATCGCACGATCTAGGCGGCCAATTGACCGGTCCCGAACATGAAATAAAATGTTCACCGAACTCGCCTCTCAATCAGTCCATTGCTACGCGTGCTGTGTGGCATGTGGTACCGTTTTGTTGAAACCACATGTCATGCTCTTGCATTTTGGGCAAAAAAAGTTGTATATCATCTCAAGGTAGCGCTCACCATTCACAGTTACGTTACGATTCCAATGATTCCAATGATTCCACCCGCCCATAAACGGCACCAAACTGTGACTTTTTCTGGATGCATTGGTAGCTTTTGCAATGCTTCTGGTTGATCTTCACTCCAAAATCAAATCAAAATTCTGCTTATTTACGTATCCATTGAGCCAAAAATGAGCTTCGTCGCTGAACACAATTTTTCGATAAAGAAGTGGATCTTCGATCAACCAAAAATTCTGCGTTGCGGTAGGTCGTTCGGCTTCAATTCTTGCACCAGCTGTATTTTGAAAGGCTTCACACCTAAGTCCTTCCGCAAAATTTTCCACGCTGTTGAGTAACAGAGGCCCAATTGCTGCGAACGGCGACGAATCGATAATTGATGGTAATTGATCATTAACACTGGCCGATACAGCTGCGATACTTTCTTCAGTTCGCATTCTACGTAAGCGTGTTGGTGGTTTAATGTCCAACAATGTAAATTTGGTGCGAAATTTAGTCACAATAGCCCGAATAGCCGCTTCAGTGGGTCGATTAAATTGACCATAAAATGGAAGAAGCGCGAGATGAACTGTCTTAACCGAGCACGCATTTTGATAATAAAATTCAATCATTTGCAAGCGTTGTTCGTTTGTAAGGCGATTCATGGTTAAATTATAGACCAAACTGAAAATGTTTGACAGTGAAACAAAACACGAAACGTGCGTGAGCTGTTTAAACCAGTGTTGCCATAAAGATAATAGCTAAAAAATCACCCGTTACATCGAGGACAAGGCGTATAACTTAGTGTTTAAAATCAAAATTTAACTCAAAATTTAACAAGCTGCTGCTGCAGAGAGGACATTTAGCATCACACTGATAGGTAACGAAGGTATGTATGTATGTGTGAGGTTAGTTGCCTTGTATGGCTAAGAGTCATGAAATGTGATCACAGAACAATTGATAACCAATGTTTGACACGAATCCAACGTTGTCAATACAAATAGCGCCAACCCCTACTTACTTACTTAATTGGCCATTAACAACCATTAACAACCCGATTAACTGATTTCGGCCTTCCGCAACACATCCTTCTAGGCGCCTCTGCTTCTTGCGCGCCTACGCCAGTTGGTCACACCAATCGATGACAGAGCTTCCTCGATTTGGTCCTTCCAACGGATACAAGGTCGTCCTCTTCGCCGACTTCCGCAGATCCCTGCATCAAATACTCGTATCGCCGGAGCATCCTCCTCCATTCGAACGACATGGCCGAGCCAGCGCAGCCGCTGGATATTAATTCACTGCACGACGTCTATGTCATTGAGGAGCTCATACAGCTCACTGTTGGATCGGATGCGGAAATCATCGCCAACTCCCACTGGACCGAAGATCTTACGTAGGATTTTTCTCTCGAACACTCTCAAGGCTGCTGCATCAGTGCTTGATAGGGTCCATGCCTCTGCGCCATAAAGCAGCACGGGTGGAATGAGCATCTTGTAGCACCAACCATACAGACAACAATTAATATCGCAATTCGAGACGGAAGCCCATTAAGAGTAACAATGACTTCAAAATATGTACTCGCCAGTCGCCATAGTTTAGTAAGCATTGAGTTGATTCAACCCCTGACTCAGACATCGCTAACAAAATTAAATATTAAAAATATTTCTTCCTTTGACTTTCTCTCAGAAGTCATCTGGCAAAAATCTAAGAGACAATAAATTACCATGAAAATGTTTGGTACAAATCTGTCGCTTGAAGTCGACTTAGCGTTTAAACTGATAATTTAACTCGCGAAACACTACAACAGCAGTGGCCTTAGAGAGCATATTTAAAATCGCACTAACAAGTACGACATGTGTTTGCCTTGTATGGATACGATTCTTTAGATGTGATAGCAGAACAGATTTTAATTTTTATTTTTCAGTTCAGATTTTGACAACCAATGCTTGAGATTAATCCAACATTCTCAACACAAATAGCACCACTCTCCTGCGAGCACTAACTATACAGACGACAACTAATATCGCAATTCGAGGGGAGATGAAAGGGTTTTTTATTTGAATTATGAGAATCAATATCTCAAGTCTTCATAGCTTAATAGGCACCGAGTTGGTTCCAGCACCTACTCACACATCTCGAACAAAGTGAAATATAAAAAAATACTTCTTCCGGCAAATTCCTCTCAGTCCATATTACCATTAATTCGATCATGTTACATTATAAAGATTGTAATAAAGCTACGATCTAATATTAAAAGAAAGTCCTCTGACAGTTTTACTATTGCTTGACATAACAATGAATATTTTTAGATCACAGTACTGTAACAACCAATCACGATCGTCTTTGGTTTTATTGATTCGGTATAGGAAATGTCACATTCTAGACTAGAAATTTTCAAAAATACTTGTGTTCTAGCATCACAATTACTGTTTCGATTGCCTTTAAACGAAGCATTGCATAAAAGTAATTATTTGGTATCAATTGAGAAGATTCTTACAAAGTAAACCGCTTAACACAACGTCTAGTGAAAATATTCGTGATAGAAACTTAGTAAACAGACCAAACGTTTTGCAAGTTAGGATTATTTTTCATTATGAGTTCGTATCTTACCACCTAACTCTGTATCTATGCTGTTAACATTTGAAAACAGAAAAATTTTCAAGAAGCCAGCCATATATTGGTAGTTATTCTGTTAAAATTCTGAGAGATTGGTTAAGAGATACGTTGCTGTTTACGTTACAATTTGAAACTGAATTTTATTTGCATATTTTTATTTTTATTTCTTGAAAGCAGCTATACTACATAGCAGAGATCAGCAATGAGTATTCAAAAAGATGAGTAGATTCGAATCATACTTATAATTTCTGATACTTATACGCATTCATTCCTATTTTAATATCATGGAACCTCTACTCATATTCAAAGTTTAAAGTACTCATCATATTCATACTTAATAATACGCATGATGTTATTGATTTAGACTCTCCTTTACTCAACATTTACAAGAATCGCAAAATAAGTATGATTTGCGTACGAACACTACAATACTTACTAGAAGGTTGTGTGTTTGTTGAGCTTGCGGTTTTTTTTTTCTTCTTCTTTTGTAAATGCAACAACGACTAATACTGTAAATATTGATGAATGATACGAATACTCGAATCATTTATGAGTATTATAAGTATTTTTCTAAAGTTATGAATCTGAATGAGTAGGCTTATGAATCAAACATATTTCGAATGTTATGAGATTGATGTCAACGTTGTACGCATACTCATTGCAATCTGTACTTAAAATTCAACGTTGTAGTGAGTACGATTGAATCGGAGTAGTTAAATTTCAATATTGTTGACTCACTTATATTCAAAATTTCATGAGTACTTATGAGTAGCGAAAAAAAATTCATTGCTGACCTCTGGTCAGGATTAAAATTTTTTGTACATGAGTTGTTGAAATCGCCGTAGTCTAATAGGTAGTTTATTGCCTTATTCGACGAGGCCCGGGTTCGTATCCCAAGTCAGACATCAAAACGAAACGATTTCCTCTCAGCAGATTTCTGGCAAAAACTCTGAGAGTAAATAAACCTGCCATGAAAAAGTTTCTCAAAAATCTGTCGTTCGAAATCGACGTTAAACTGTAGGCCCCGCCACCCGCGTATAAAATTAAGGCGTACAACATGAGTGTTGTGAGAAGCTAGGCCGTAATCCTGACTGAAGGGTTGTAATGGCCAATTATATAAGTATTTATGTATGTATGTATACATGAGTTGTGGGGCCCGTACAGTTTAAAGTCGACTCCGACAAACAGATTTTTGAGAAAATCATGATGGCAATTTTGTTTACTTTCAGAATTTTCTAACAGCAATCTGCTGAGGGGAAGTCCCCGAAGAAATATTTTTTATGGTATTTCGCTTTGCTGGAGATGTATGACCTGGGGGTTTGAACCTTGGCTTCACGTCTAATAAGCCAAGACACTACCTACTAAACTGCGGCTAATTCAAATTGATTGATTGTGATATCACAATGGGTTTAAATGCTAGCGGAAGTAGGACCTTCTTCGCCTCCTTACTTAACTATTTTTTCCCTAAGATTTAATTTGTAGTAATTTTTGTAGTAAAACAATATTTATCTTACCACCCTCGCAGACGGTAACGAAATTTAATGTTATTTATGCCTATACATTCGACAGACCATTTTCTTGGTCAAACTAGAAAAAAATCGTTCATTTAAACTGAATGCTGTTTGTTTTAACAAAAAATTAACAAAATTAAGCAAAATTCATATGAAATAATTAAAACAAACAGTATTGTGAACATAAAAGATTATTAATAAAATAAAATATGTATTATCATATATGTATGTATGTATTGTACAATCGATAAATGTATTGTATCGCAAAAAGTTATTGAAACAAAAAATGTTTTTTTTTTAAAGAACAACGGAGACAAGGTCTTCTTTAAAACATGAACAAATAATCAACAAGTTTTTTTTTTGAAGATTAATTTTTTAATTTTTAATTGAAAACAAATTTTATGCGAATACAGCTTTAATGTCAGAATTTCAGACACTTTCAAAAATTAGAAAAAAAAAATAAAAAAATTATTTTGAAAAATTGCTAACAAGGCGTAGGTGTGGGTTATGGAGCTAATGTATGCTGTAGTTGAGGGTATGATTCATTAAAATTTTTAACGTTTATGATTGAATATGTTTTTAAAGCCAATGATATTTAAGAGCAAATTCTGTGTTCAATAAGTAGCCGAAATCTTCAAAACAACAATTAAAAAAGGTGGGCTTTACTTAAAAGACGTACTCGTATGAAGAAGGAAGTCTTCTTAAGAACAACTTCTTTATCTTATTGTTCTTTGGCATTAATTTTGATTTAGAATTAAGACCCCCTTGATAAGCTTGAATGGTATATTTTGTTTTATTTCTTTTGTATCACAATAAATTATTTATTGGTGACAGGTGTTTTAACACAAAACAATCGGCCAAATAAAGAGAAACAATGGCAAATACAATCTAAAAATTTACATAAATTTTAAATCATTTGATTAATTTGATCAAAAAAAGATGAAAAATAAACACTACGCAGACATATAAATCAAAATTTTATGTTTGTTTAAAAGTGTTTGAAAGTGTTTGTCAGAATATCTTCGTACTCAGCCTGTTTAAATGCTAAGAACTTAATTAATTAATGGGTATGTAGCATGATCTTTTAGATAATTAAGATGGAATTAAAAGATTGTTACAGGAATAAAATAAAATTCAAATATTAAAAATGGCAATCGATTTAATAGAAGAAAATTAGAAATATTCTCTTAAAGTTCTTGTTACTTACATTCAGTCAGAGTACTTCTTTGGAAGATAACCTGCTTCCGGGAAGTTGTCGTAGTCTAGTAGGCAATATGTTGACTTATTAGACGTGAACCCAGGTCAGTCATCTCCAGCAAAACGTAATACAAAAAATATTTCATATGGCGACTTCCTCTCAGCGGATCTTCTGGCAAAAATTCTGAAAGTAAACAAAATTGATATCTCAAAAATATGTCATTCCGAGTCGACTTTAAACTATAGGGATCCCAACACTCATGTGTAAAAAATTAAAACACACAACATAAGTGGTGTGAGAAGATAGATTGTAATCCTGACTAAAGTGTTGTAATAACCAATTGTCTAGGTACCTATGTATCAGAGATCAGCAATGAATCGTTCTATCGCTACTCATAAAATTTTAAATATAAGTAAGACAACAATATTGAAATTTAACTCCTCTGATTCATTCATACTCACTACAACGTTGATTTATAAGTATGAGTACAATGAGTATGCATACAACGTTGACATCAAACTCATACCATTCGAAATATGTTTGATTCATAAGCCAGATTCAGATTCATAACTTTAGAAAAATACTTATATACTTGTAATCCTGACCAGAGATCAACAATGAATCGTTTTTTCGCTACTCATAAGTACTCATGAAATTTTGAGTATGAGTGAGGCAACAGTATTGAAATTCAACTACTCCGATTCATTCCTACTTACTACAACATTGATTTATAAGCACAGGTTGCAATGAGTATGAGTACAACGATGACATCAAACTCATAACATTCGAAATATGTTTGATTCATAAGCCTACGCATTCAGATTCATAAATTTAGAAAAATACTTATAATACTCATAAATGCTTCCACAGATTCGAATAATTTATCAAAATTTACAGTCTTAGTTGTTGTTGCATTTACAAAAAAAGAAAGAAAGAAAAAGACGCAAACACACAACCTTCTAGTGAGTATTGTAGTGTTCGTACGCGAATCATACTTATTTTGTGATTCTTATAAATGTTGAGTAAGGGAGAATCGAAATCAACAACGTCATGCGTATTGTTAAGTATGAGTACGATGAGTACTTCAAACTTTGAATATGAGTAGTATGAGTATGATATTAAATTAAGCATGAATGCGTATAAGTAGCAGAAATTATGAGTATGATTCGAATCTACTTATCTTTTTGAATATTCATTGCTGATCTCTGATCCTGACCGAAGGGTTGGAATGACCAATTGTCTGTCTATCAATTTCTGTTTGCAGGCAATGCTAAAAAATGCTTTAATTATGCAAATAAAATTCAGTTTCAATTTGCACTGTGAACAACAACAGCAACAACCAATCTCTCAGAATTTTAGCAGAATAACTAACAATAAATGGCTGGCTTCTTGAAAAATTTTTCTGTCTTTAAATGTTAACAACATAGACACAGAGTTAGGTGGTAAGATACGAACCCATAATGAAAAGTAATCCTAAATTGCAAATCGTTTGTTCTGGTCACCTAGTTGCGTTGTGGTAAGCGGTTTACTTTGTAAGAATCTTCTCAAGTGATACCAAATGAGTTTTTATGCAGTATTTCGTTTAAAGGCAATCGAAATAGTAATAGTGATACTCCAACACTACGATTTTTGAAAATTTCTGGTCTAGGATGTAACATTTCCTATACCGAATCAATAAAACCAAAGACGAGCATAATTGACTGTTACAGTACCATGAGCCGAAAATATTCCCACAATGCTATATGTAGCAATGGCAGCACTGGCTGAATATTTTTAATATTAAATCGCATTTTTATAATGACATGAAGATGATCTCATGAATTGGAATAATAACACGGTGCGACAGTCAAAATACACCCAGCTACTGACATAGTGTAGGTTGTGAGTTTTGTTGAATAGAACTCAAAAATATTTTTTTATTTATTTCTCGAACTCTTCAAACTTGGTTTATTTGACAAAAACGGTATTTTTAATCTTTTCACACAAAATTATTGATTAGCCAAATATTTCTCAACCTATTTTCAAAACAAAAAGTTTTTTGAAACTCTTGAAATAATAACTACGATAATTTTTGCCCGATTTGATCAAACTAAGTGGCAATCTCTTCACAAGATAATGCACTTTCAGAATGTCATCACGCATTGGCTGAGTAGAACATGAATTCCCACGAGGAAGTCGAAAAGTTTTATTGACATGGAATCCATAAATTACCTCAAAGATGGCAAAAATGTCTTACCAGCAATTTCGCTACATTGATAACATGGTGCGATAGTCAAAATACACCCAGCTAATGACATAATGTAGGTTGTGAGTTTTGTTGAATAGAACTCAAAAATACTTTTTTTATATCTTGAACTCTCCAAACTTGTTTTATTTGACAAAAACTGTTATTTTTGACTTTACGCATAAAATTATTGATTGCCGAAATATGTTTGAACCTGTTTTCAAAATCCAAAGTTTTTTAGAAAGGGGAGAGATTAGCCTTTATAATGGTATACATAGACATTTTGTTCAAATTTATATGTTATGAGTTTTGATCGGGTAAACTTGGAAAATATGATTTTTTCCTTATTTTTTCAAGTTTAGCTATTCTTAATTGCAAATTTTAATTAAAAAATGAAAAACATTCTAAAAAACATTCTAAGTGATTACATAAGTGATAACATTCTAAAAGTGCATTATCTTGTGAAGAGATTGGCACTTCGTTTGATCAAATCAAAAAAAAAAAAAAAAAAAAAAATGACCGTAGTTATTATTTAAATAGTATAACAGTCGTGTTATATTTGAACTTACATTTGAAAATTTTTTTAAATTTTTGATGGATCTTGATTGTTTATCGCAAAATGTGTCAATTTCACGTTTGTGCCACTTCCAGAAGTCGTCTAATATTTGTATCTTTTGCAAATATTATTATTTCTCTCTGCACAAACATTGGCTAACTTCTGGTGGTCTCTCAAACGTGAAATTCACACATTTTCCGATAAACAATCAAGATCCATCAAAAATTCTGAAAATTTTTGAACTGAAAGTTCATTTGATAAGATGACATATGAATATGGAAAATATAACTCGACTGTTAGACTTTTTAAATAATAACTACTGTAATTTTTTTCCGATTTGATCAAACTCTCTACAAGATAGTGCACTTTCAGAATGTCATCACTTATTTCATATTTTTTAATTAAAGTTTGCTACTATGAACGGACAAACTTGAAAAAATACGAAAAAAATTCGCGTTTGTAAAGTTTATCTCATCAAACCTCATGGCAGATTAAGTCAAATAATATATGTATGTATATCCTTTTAAAGGCTCATCCCTCTCCTTACTAATAAGGTTTAAGTTTTGGACATTGGTTCAGGAATGTTTGTGTAATCAATAAATTTGTGCGTAAAGTCCAAAAAGTTTGTTAAATAAAACCAGTTTGGTGGGCTCACGAAATAAAAAAAAAAAATTTTTTGAAACAAATGTTTCTTATTATTTAAAAATAAAATCACTCCTTCTTCGCTTGCGTTTAGAAATTGCAATATTAATTGTAAGTTGCGTTGCTGGTGCTCACATGTGAAGAGTGACAATGGCATTGACAATACAGAATTCATCTCAAGCAGTAATTGTCAAAATCGTGATCACAATAAGCTGCATTCCATTAATTGTACTCCCAACAAAGTTCACAAAACTTTTAAAATTGTTTTGTGAGCTGCATGATGAGTCGGAAGTTAGTGAGTGGGTGTCGTCTAACGTAAGTTTGTCGTTCGCTTTTAATGCAATTCTAAACGTTCTCTCTAATGCCAGCGTTTGTTATTATAATTTTCCCAAATAGCTTCCCAGATAATTTTCGCCTTCTGCTGTAGTAGTGTGTGTCGGATTAAGTTAACAATTTAAACGCCGGATTACATCTCCTGCCTTCGCTAAAATCCTGAAAATAACCGTATCAAAAAGCAAAGGCGCTAATTTCCAGCCTTAACGCCTGTTATATCCTCCTTCGCAATGCTGCAGGTTGTGTGTACAGGGATGCAATTAGTGATATTAGTTGTTTCAGTAGCCGTAGTCTAGTAGGTAGTCTGTTAGCCTATTACACGTGAGGCGCGGTTCAAACCGCAGGTCAGACATCTCCAATAAAACGAAATATGAAAAATATTTCTTACGGCGACTTCCTCTCATCAGATGTCCAGCAAAACCTCTGAGAGTAAAATAAAATTGCCAAAAAAAGTTTCTCAAAAATATCTGTGGTTCGGTAAAAGCCAACACATTACCTACAAATCTATAGCGGCTTTGGTTATCATATACATACATACATACATACATACGTACATACATATATAATTGGCCATTACAACCTTTCAGTCACACTACTTATGTTGTGTGCGTTCATTTTATATGTGAGTGGTGGGACCTACAGTTTAACGTCGACTCCGAAACTTTTTTCATGGCAATTTATTTCCTCTCGGAGTTTTTGCCAGAAATCTGCTGAAAGGAAATCAGCGAAAAAATATTTCTTTTCATATTTTGTTTTGATGCCTGAGCTGGGGTACGAGGCCGGGCTTTACGTGTAATAAGCCGACACTGTACCTACTAATCTACAGCGCATTCGGTTAACATATGCCAATCAAATCTGTCAGAAATTCTCAACAGAGTTGCCAAAAGAAAGTTTTTTCAAAAATGCAAGTCTACAGCGTATGAAACATAAAAATATTGAATATCACCCCCACTTTTCTACAGTCATTTAGTTTTCAAGTGCCCCACTTTGAAGACTTTTCTTTGTTTTATTGAAATGAAAATGAGAAAATATGTTGCATTGCCGACCATATTTAAGCTGTTAATTAATTAACATTATAATGCCAAATAACTTGTGTATTATATCACTAAGTTAACACTGTTATTTGGTTTTGTTTTAAATTTTTTGCAAGGCGTATGTGTTTGTTTGGTATAATAAAACTAAACAAAAGACTTAAGAAAGAAACTTTAATAAAACTAAGCATACTTTCCGATGCCATAATCTTGTATTATTAGGTCATCTGAAAATTATGCATTATTTTCATATAAAAATAAATTTAATTCAATACATACATACAATAAGTTATAACAGTATTTTATTTATTATATGCCTGAAAGATGCTTAAAAACAATCGAAAACATTTTAATGAGACACATAAATTTAATTCAGATGTGAATACAAGTTTTAAACGAATTTAAAATCAAAAAAAAATTCTTCATTTTATTTATCAAATTTTAAAGCTGAAATTTTTTTGTGCAAAAAATTTATTTTAGTAGATTAGGTTAGGTTGGGAGGCGTTACATAGAGGCTCGTTAAGGAAAGGAAAGTTCCGGAGTAAATAACAATGACACTTCGAGCCTCTCCCTTGAATACTATCTATCAGAAACGTGTTCTCTATTATTTGCCCTCTTTTTAACCCTTTAATTGCTTATGACGAGTATACTCGTCAGTATAAAGCGAAAATTTTTCCCACAATGTCGAGTATACTCGTCTTGTACAAAAACAATCGCATTAAATGAATCTGTTGGAATTTTTTCACTATGAAAGCCAAGTAAAGGGTTTAAAATATGTACATTTTAGAATGCACATGTATCTTTTAATGTTAATATACACAATTTAACTGAAGTAAAAAATTCTGGAGAAATACCGTCACAAAATATTGTTAAGAAAATGAAATCTAGATACTGGTGTTTTGCTTTTACATTGTTTAACATTAAAATTATAAACAAAAGCTACAAAAACAAAACAATGCATTAAAAAAACATGTCTACAAATTATCGCACTGCTTACTGGAACAACAAACGCCAGCTTAAAAAAATGGTAAACAAGTAAACAAAAGGACACCAACAACACTACAATAATAAACGTAAACAATGATGTTTACATTTATAGAGATTTCGAGAAGGCGAGGTCATGAAAGTTCGCCTTCAAGAAAATTCATCAGACTGTTTACTCTGGCATATAAAAGGCAAGGCAAAGCAGGCGACTGAGTTAGTGAAATTCAGTCAGTCTTGTGTATAGACACGGTGCGTTTGTAAAGAGTAATCGTGATTTGAAGATTTCCGTTACAAAGATCTGTCGAATAATTGTCTAGTAATGGTTGTTGTTTATGCAAAGGGTATAAACAGAGGAATAACAAAGAAAATCAATTGTTGTTGTTTACATCAAGTTGTGAACAGTGGCACACAGATTTGTGCGAATAATAAAGAATTATAATTAACAGTAAACACAAATTTATTTTTATTTTTTTTTTGCAATCAACGAGCTCAAATTTTAAATGTTTTTAAAAGGCAAAAACGTAACAATATATATCGGGTAGGTCATCTATTAGTTTATATTTGAAACATCGGTTATTTCGAATCTGGCTATAATTATGTCATTCCAGTGTGTCACAAAATTCAGTATCCACTGAATCTCTACTGAACGTAACGAATTTTATGCTTGAACAACGCTGGGATTTATTGGGCCAATAAGAAACTGCACGTTGGCCCACGTTGTACGCCATACAATATCTGGAAACATTCCTGGTCTGAATGAATTCCATAAAGTTATGCTTGAACTAACATTTTTTATAAAGCAACGAATTCTTAACAAAACTAAAATTCAAGGAAATTCCCTGTGGTCTAGTAAGTAGCGTATTGGTTCAAAACCCAGCTCTGTCATATCCAGCAATACGATATATGAAAAAATATTTCTTCGGCGACTGCCTCTCAGTAGATTTCTGGTAAAAACTCTGTGAGTAAATAAAAAATTGTCATGAAAAGTTTTTCAAAAATCGTTCGGAGTCGAATTTGAACTATAGGTCCCACCACTTGTGGATAAAATTAACACACATAACATGGGTTCGGTCAGGTTACAGGACGTAGGATAGGAAGTAGGAAAGGGGGAACACATAACATAAGTGGTGTGAAAAAAGTCGTAATCCAGATTGAAAGGTAATAATGACCAAATACATCGATTAGGCCGATATTACGAACATAAAATGGATTCTTTTGAGCATTCTTTACTGTTCTAATATTAGAATGGCCTTGTAATTTACTTACTTACTTAAAACGCAATGTACTGAAAATCTTACGTAGAACTTTATTATTATATTATATTAAAACAAAATTTCTATAAATTGTAACCCTTTTAACTTCTCTCCACATCTAAAATGCAGACACTCTTTACAATTTGTTTTGAATTTACTCTGTACTAAACACTGCTTGAATCACAAATATTTGTATTTGAATATTTCAAACGTTCCCAACCATTCCCAAAACGAAATTTTCCAATTTTTATTAAGCGAAGCCATTACAAAAGCTTTTAACAAATATTTGTGCACATAATTAAACAGCCGGTCATACACAATAAATTCACCATGAAAGGTCAATGTAACCCCCACTTTAAAATATAAAATTTATAAACGAATTAAGTTTTCGAGACTATCATCTGCATATCTCCTCAGAGTCTATAAAATCATTGGTGCGGCCCATCAATACCTACTGACCTAAAGACTTAAAAAAATCATAACGATTTACAACAACACTTTGCTTAACAATAACAGTGGCTTGGACGTTAATAACTTTATCTTTTTATGTAAATTCAATTGATGGATTTCAGTTCAAATTTTGCTTCTTTCTGTGTGTATGCGTCTGGAATAACAACGACAACAATAAGAAGACATCAAGCGATTCTATGGATGTAGTTTAAAAGAAATAACAATTAAGTTCATTAAAAATTATTGTTTAAAATTTAATTAATAATAGATTAGTGGAATATGAAGATGAATTGATTGTATTTAATAACTATCATTAACGAGTTAAACATAATAACAATGATTTTCATTGGAAATATAAGGAAGGCAAAATGATTAAACGAAGTCGAATTAATTGAGTAATGGGGGGTTAAATACGGTACTGTAAGGAGCAGAGACAGATAACAATATTAAAGTAATGAAGTGCTAATGAAAAACTAGGTTTGTAGGGGAATTTTTGCAATTTCCTACCAATCTAACAATTTATTTTGTTAAATTATATGAACGGCAGATGCAAATCTAAAAAATAATAATGAAGGAAGACTAAAACTATGTTCAGACGTTCAATTTTATTGAGTCAATATTCGGTCTATTGATTACCAATATTTTAGGTGTTCAGACATAACAATATACATAGTTCAGCTGCTTATTCAATATTCATTTGACAGCTGGTTGCTTCAACAACATTGTTTTTGTTTTGTTCGTTGTTTTGTTTTGTTTTGGTTTGTCATTGTTGACATTTGAATTGTCAAATATCAATAGAGAGTGTTCAGAAAATTTTAATATGCTCACTGAACGTACTTATGACAGTGCTGTATTTCAAGTTTTACTCAATATTATAACAATTTATGAATTTATTGAGCAATAATTAATTAAAAATATTGAGATCCATAATGCCGTTTATTGCGATTTACTCAATATAAGTGCATGTCTGAACATAATATAAGCCAATTACCATGATTTGCATCGATATTGGATAGTCTAGTGGGTAGTGTACTAGACTGTTAGGTCGTTAGAAGTCGTCTTTAAATTGTAGGTCCAGCGACTCATTTGTGAAAATTAACACAAACAACATGGGTGGTGTTAGAAGCTAGGTCGTAATTCTGACTGAATGGTTGTAATGGCCAATTACAACTTCCAATGTAGTCATTTCTTGATAGCCATATACATACCACTTTTCGTACCCGCTGGTTGGTTTTGTCTAGAAATTTCCATACGGAACATTTGTGAAACTTGTCGAGAATAGTTAAAACAGCCTTCAGTTTTTAATTATGATAATTTTTATATTGGACTTGAATGTTTTCAATACCTTTATTCTAGAAATATTCAGTTTGAAATCATCCTTTTCAACTTCTGTATTGACAATCTGAGAGCGAGAGTTGACATTGAGTGAACAGACAATTTCATCAGGGTAATCATTATTGACTACACGTCACACGCTTTCTGTTGACCGTTTCTTTTGTCAATACTATATCTAGCTCTACGTAAAAATGTGACAGTGTCAAGACAAAACTTTCATAAACAACGGCTTTAGCAGAGGTACCTTGCCGTTTACCCCTTTAACTGTTTGTGAATTCCAGTAAATTCGTTGAAAAATGATACGAATGAGATTTTTTTCTTCAAGACGAGTATACTCGTCACAGCGAAAAGACAATTGTTCTCATAATATCGAGTAT
Organism: Sarcophaga variegata; assembly: GCA_932273835.1. Taxonomy (NCBI): domain Eukaryota; kingdom Metazoa; phylum Arthropoda; class Insecta; order Diptera; family Sarcophagidae; genus Sarcophaga; species Sarcophaga variegata. Next base: position 21,819,659 of record OW026362.1, on the reverse strand, counting down.
ACTCGTCTTGAAGAAAAAAATCTCATTTGTATTATTATTCAACGAATTTACTGGAATTCTTCCTTCGTAAGAGAAATCGAATAACGGTCTTTGAAAAGATGTACATTTAAAATATTCGGTAGTTTTAACAACCTTATTTATTTTAATAAACAATAGCTTGTATTTATGAATGACTGAATGAATAAATGAATTAATGAAATAAGTTTACATATGTATTTCCTAAAAAACACTAACACTCTGTTTATGTCGATTATACTCGTCTTCATACAAAACATAACACATAATTAGTCATTACAACCCTTCAGTCAGGATTACGGCGTAGTTTCTCACACCACTTAGGTTGTGTGTTTTGTTTTTATGTATGAACAGCGGTACCTACAGTTTAAAGTCGAAACTTTTCATGGCAATTTTATTTACTCTCAGAATTTTTGCCAGAAATCTGCTGAGACGAAGTCGCCGAAGAAATATTTTTTATACATCGTTTTGTTGGAGAATACCTGGGGTTTGAACTGTGGCCTCATGTCCAATAAGTCAACACATTACCTACTTACGAGACTATGGCGGCGAAGTACAAAAATAAGAATTTACTGGAATTTTTTTTATGTGTGAGGTACATTCTAGAACATTCGTTAATTTGATAACTTTATTTATTTGGTTTTTTAACAACGAATTAAAATATATATTTTCTCAAAAATCAATACGAAACATTTGATTTTTAGTCATAATTGCCTACTTTATAGGCAGAAACATTTTACTCCTTTGATGACGAGTATACTCGTCTTCGCTGTTTTTTCGAAACATACTGAAATATTTTCCTCCGTAAGTTAATACTTTTCAAATTGCAACTTTGGCAAGAAAAACCTGGCATATTTCAATATTTCACATGAAATATTTTTTGCAAACAACCCTCTTGTCAATATTAATTATTAATTATCAACAAGTTTTTTTTTAATTTTTTATAAATATTTTTTTTTTATATTTTATTTGTTTTAATAATTTTTTATGGTATTTTTATAAATGTATTTAACAATTAAAATTCGTTTACATCATTTGTCTCTTTGTACTCTATAACTATTGATATGATAAGTGTATGCATTTTAAAAAAACAAAAAAATATTATTCATGATGAAATCCTTATAAAATACAATGAAATAATCTCAAATTCTTCAACGCATTCGTCGATTTTTACGTTTTCCCTGAGTTAATTGTTTTTGATTTTTGTTTGTTTTTTTGTTTTTGTTTTTGGTGTCTTTCAAGTCAATTTTCTTTGAACAACTTAAACAAAACGACGGTAGACACGTCTTACGTAGACGGGACGTCTATATTGATAGCCAGACGAAGAGTGTACGTGACCAGGCAACTGCTGGGGGAATTGTGGTTGGATATGTTGAATAGTTGTAGCAGCTGCAAAGGATTGTACGGGGCGTTGTATTGGGCGGGGAGCTGGTGCAAATACCCTTTGCACGGGAGCACTGTGTGCTGGAGCTGGAGCTGGTGCTGGTGCAGATTCAGGCAAATCAATATCAATATACTCTGGTTCGGGTGTGGCAATATCCTGAGGATTGGGTCCTTGTGTAGCCGAATCGGGTAGAGATGCGGCAGCGGCAATGCCAATTAAAGCGAAAGCAATCAATAGGAATTTCTGTATAAAAAGATGATAAAAATTTTGAATGAAAATCTCAAGAGACTGCTTTTTATTAAACAACGGAAGGTTGTAAAAAATCCACATTATTTAGGGGAAGTAAATTTCTAATTCAGTAAAGGCGATGAATACTATAAAAATGGAAAACTTAAAACCGAAATAAACTTTAAATAACAAACGATTTTCACAATTGAAAGATTTGCCGTATTTTTATAATAAAAGTGGAAAAAAACCAAAAATTTTACAAAAAATACAGTGAATATCCTGTCAAATTCAGAATTACAACTTTTCTCAAGGAATGATAAGAAATGCTGCGGCGATTCCCGGCGATTCTTGACGATTTTTATTACAATCAAGAATGTTTGAAAATAAAATCGAATATAAGAAAATATAATCTAGAAATTATTAGGAAAAAACAAAAAAATAAACCGGAAAAAAGGCAACATACACCGTTGTATGTAGACTTTTTTCGGTGACTGTAAATTACACTCTAAACTCTACATTCATTTGGCATTCTTCTAATGTGTATTCCTCGACCAAAATAGACTGTTAACCTTTATTGTCAGAAATGTCCTTGGTATTCTTCTAAAATAATAAACTCATCTTAATAAACGCTCCTCTAAGATAATTCATGTTGTGTTTATATTGTACGGATCCATGATACGATACTTCATGTATTACTTGAGTATCTTATCACCACAATGAGTATGGAAATGAAGCTAATGTTAGTATAGCTAGAGAGGTTTTCATTCCCAGTTTCTTTCGTTGGCCTGAAAACCAAGTTATGGGTATAAACGAAAATATGGCAAGGAACACATAGTACACAAAATGTCCAAGATATTACAGTCAATCTTAGATTTGGAGAAGATCGTAAACTTGTTTGATGTGGATAAAAGTAAACTAAACAGTATAATAATCGCCGTAGTTTAGTAGGTAGTATGTTGGCTTATTAGACGTGAAAACACGTTTCAAAGCCCAGGTCAGACATCTCCAATAAGACGAATTATGAAAAAAATATTCCTTCGGCGACTACCTCTCAGCAGTTTCCTGGCAAAAACACTGAGAGAAAATAAGAATTGACATGAAAAAGTTCCTCAAAAAATCTGTAGTTCGGAGTTGACTTTAAACTGTAGGTCCCGCCACGCATGTATAAAGTTAAAACACACAACATAAGTGGATTGAAAAGCTAGGTCGTAATCCTGACTAAAGGTTTGTAACGACCAATTATGTATGTATGTGTGTTTTCAATTTGCATACTTCGTTCAAATTCATATGCAAATTCGCCGAGTAACAACATTTAAACATGTTTTTTAACAAATATTGTTAGTTTATGTCAAAGCCATCCAAAAGTGTTGGTTGTGTACGCGCATTGAAAATTCTAATTTCCTGTCCGTAACAGTTAAACCCCTATAAATACATCTTGGGTAGCAGTCACGCCAAAGACTCCTCATAGGCTTTTCATTCGCATAAGCTGAGTTTTGTAAATTCACCTCCAGGCCTATTTTTTTTTGGAGTTCTGAGTAACTGGTTCTTCTAAGTCTGTATATCGTCGAGATTATGATAAAAATACTAGACGGCTTTAAAGGAAAAAACATTTTAATCAAAAACTTTTTCACTTTCATTGACTATATTTTATTATAAGTGTTGATGGTCCCGTTATTAAACATCCAATATTTATTCGTTACGATAAAGTAAAAAGTTTGGAAGTTTACTTAATAAGAATATATACTCAACGCAGTACAATATACATACATCGCCTGAGGCGTCACGATGGGCCGCTATGCGGGCTCAAGTGAGCTCTGGTATCTAACCTAATCTAATCTAACCTAATCTTATAATGTATATCTACTATGTTTCATTTGTTCAATCGCTCATAAATTGATTCACTTTTGATATGATCGATAATGAAAAATGTGTACTCAACGACAATGGCTAGGTGAAGGGAAACAGTGAACAAATCAATTCGAGAAAAATAAATAGCTTTGAGCTGTTCTCCTGCCGGACCTGTACTGTGATATGACAACATATGAAGAACAAAATGCCCATTAGCGGCCTATGTATCCCTCAGTAGATTTCTGGCAAAAAAATTATTAAATGAGAGTAAATAAAAATTGCTATGGAAAAGTTTCTCAAATAATCTGTCGATCCACTCATGTATAAAATCAACATACACAATATAAGTGGCGTGAGAAACTACGTCATAATCCTCACTGAAGGGTTGTAATGACGAATTATGTAAGTATGTAAGTATGAAGTTGAAATGTACACCAGAGCCATGTAAGGTTCGATGGAAGGCTTTCATAAATATATTTTAAATCAGCGTTTGTGACACCAAGTGATCCATTGTAGAAGAATTTAATGGCACCTAATGCAATGACCTTTCCAATGGTAACCATAAATTAACATCTGTTGCATTAATTTCTATAAGGTGGGCCATCTATCTGTTTAAATTTTAGCCATCGATTATTTCAAAACTGGCAATACTCATGCCATTCTATTCTGTTACAAAATTCTGTTATTATCTCTACTAAATGCAATGAAACGATTTACTCTTGAACAACGTTGGGATTTATTGGGCAAACGAGAGACAGCATGATGATGTCGATTTTGCCAAAAAATCATTTTTTCGGATGAAGCTTTTCTTCATCTTGGTGGGTTCTTCAATAAGCAAAATTGCTACATTTGAGGCTCAGAAAATCCACTCGTGGTCTTATAAAAGCCAATGCATCCATTAAGAGTGACTGTTTGATACGGCTTGTAAAGCGGGAGCATCATTGGACCATGCGTCTTTGAAAATGAGAACGGCGCAGCCATTACGGTCATTGGAGACACCTATCGCACCATGTTAACCGATTTTTTTGTAACCGCTCTTAATGGTATTGATGTGAACGATGTTTAGTTTCAACAGGATGGGGCAACTTGCCATTCATCTCATGCTAAAATTTATTTATTGCGTCAAACGTTTGATGGCCGTTTAATTAGCCGAAATGGTGATGCCAATTGGCCGTCAAGGAGCTGCGATTTGACGCCATGGATTATTTTCTAAGGGCTGCGGTTAAAGAAAAGCGTTATGCCGACAAATCAGAGACAATTGAGCATTTGAAGGCCAATATTCGTGATACCATTGCCGAGATACGCCATACACTCGAAAAAGTAAACGAAAATTGTTCCGATCGAATGAGGTGCTAGAATGCCAGCCGAGGCAGCCATTTGGATGAAATAATATTCCATTTCTAACCGGAACAATTGTACTCCACAACAAAAAAAATAAATTTGTCAAATTTTCAAACCGTTTTTGTTTAAATTGCATTTTTAGATTGAAACTTCTAAAAATAACTTGGAAGTCTTTAGAGATTTTTTATACCACAAAATTGCTCCAAAAGTTGATCAAAATTAAATTGCGATTTACTCTTTGTCTTAGCTTTTCAGGATATTTTATTATCATAACGCGATTCCCATTGAGCATGTATAGGAAAGAATTTAAGAAATATTTCCAAAAATATATATCCTGACAACTTATTAAATTAGGATAATCCTTGAGACGTTTACTTGGCCTTGGCTAACAACATTACAATATTAAAACCATGCGTTTTATGTTGTAAAAAGGAAAGGCTTCTTCCTGTAGGTATATAACATAGACCTCGCAGTTTTGTAGAAGAAATTGTTATTAAATAAAGTTGTTAAACGTATTATCCTTTTTCGTTCATAATTATTATTAGGCTTGTACACATTTTCGAAAAATATTTCCCGTAAATCTTTGGTTTTTTTTTCTATTGCATGTAAATTTTTTTTGTTATATTTTCAGTCCACATTCACAAAAGCATATTTTAAAGCACACTTGATATAAACATATTCATTTAATCACTTATTTTTTAAATTTTATTTTGTATATTTTTGTAGTCCTTAGGATTTCAAATATTTTCCACTTTAGTTTTCATTTGATTGGATGGAGCCACCTACCATTTTGTATGGTTGTAAATTGTTTTAAAAATTATTTTTTAAATCTTTTAGATGTGTTTTGTTTGAAACAAATTTTTTTTCTTAATTTCTGTTCGTTTGAAAACACTCTCAAGAAGTTCAAAGCACAAATGATGATGATCCAACAAGAAACGGTGAAATTTATATAACAAAACATATCGAAAAATTATACAAATAGCAACTGGACTACAGACCACCATACGATAACTGCAAAAATCACTACACATACACTGAGCTAAACACACATACATACATAGAAAATAAAACATTTTGAAAATTTTAAAAATTTCAAAAAAACTATGATAAACCACATACAGAAAGAAAAATAAATAAAAAAAAGAAAAAAAAAAATAAAAAATAAAGCAAAAGAAGATTTGAGTTTCTAAAACTGAGAAAATAAATTCAAATTCATATTCAAAAGAAAAAAAAAAACATTTTGAATGACCATCAAAAACAATAGATGACTAGAAATTGAGAAGCTGAAAAATATAAAAAAAGAAGAAAAAAAAACCCATAAACAATCACTAGCAGCCACTTACCAGTTATTGTATGCTAAACGGCTATAAGACACTCGAGTTTAGAAACAGAAAAATATTATGAGCACAAGCAACCAAACACAATCACTTTTATTTTGTATTTGTTTTTATGTTCGATAAGAAAACATATAAAAACAAATTTTTATGTAAACGACAATATTACACACACACAAGTATCTAAGCTGCATTGCAATCGAAACGAAAAAAATTCGTGCCATTTTATTTGGCCATAGAAAAAAATAAAAAAGAAAGGCCTGTGTTGTCTGTCTGTCCATATTTTCGATCTTAAAATTCAAGTTCAAGTTTATCCATCAACACACACTTTTCTGCACAAACCCTCATAGCTACAAACATAAAATAAGAGTAGTTCTGTGAATTTGATTGAACGTCATCAGGCATGAACAATAATTTTTATTTTCAGTTCTTTTTAATGTTATTGTGTTTGATCTGATTGCTAATGGTTTCATTTAAAAGTTATTAATGCGCTTTTTTAATTTTAATGATCAAAAATTTATCAAAGTTTGTTTAGATAAACAAAAGATTTTAAACAGTGCAGGTTATCACAACTTTAGTACAAATCTAAAGACTTAGGAAACAAGCTGCTGGCAAACAATACGACTTTAGCAGCAGTCGTCGTTATTTTTGGCAATTATCAGTATATTAGTAAAAATTGAATGAAGACACGAGACACGAGTTGTTGGCAGTTCAAAATTGAAATGTTTTGAAGAAAAAAAAATAGTTTTGAATCAACACAGATTATATTTAGTGTTTCTACATGCGATACTGCATTGATTAAGGAATTGAAGTGTTCAAATTATTTAATCTAAACAATATTTTTAAATTGCAAATAAAATTGAAGTTTTTTCGAAATGAAAAGCGTTTCGCAAAGGATACAAGAAGATTAAAAATCGGAGATAAAAAAGGCTGCTGCATCGGTGCTTAATTGGGTCCATGCCTCTGCGCCATAAAGAAGCACGGGTAGGATGAGCGTCTTGTAGAGTATTAGTTTCGACGTACGAGAGAGGCCTCTGCTATTCAATTGCCTAATGAGACCATAGTAGACCTGTTGGCAAGAGTGATCCTGCGCTTGATCCCCAGACTGACATCATTTTTGGTGGTACCGGCGGAGCCAAGATAAATAAATTCCTTGACTGTATCAAAAGTATAGTTATCGGCCGTAATCTGAGAATCAATACGCTGAACGTCTCTACTTGTCGGTAACATATACTTCGTTTTGCCCTCACATGATTGCCTTTCCTAAATTTAGTAGGTAGTGTTGTGGCTTATTAGACGTGAGGCCACAGTTCATATATCAACAACAAAACAAAATACAAAAAGTATTCCTTCGGCTACTACCTCCCAGCAGATTTCTGGTAAAAACTCTGAGAGTGAATACAATAGCTATGAAAATGTTTTTAAAAAATCTAGCCTATGATGTGAACGGTGGCCAATATAGTACCGATTAAACCACGGCGACTTCGACATAAAAACAATAGGACAATGCTAATTCAACTTTTAGCTGCTTAGAGCTTTTCAATGGGTCAGCTTTGAATGCTCTTATGACTATAGTAACTTCCGTAGCTACGGTTTTGCGGAATTTGAGGCTCGTGAAAACTATTTGAAGTTCCAAATCTATTGGAATGTTTCATTAAGTTATAAATTGTTTCTCTAGAGCAACCAAGTAACTGGGATATTACATTTACTTCTTCTTCAGAACAACTTGGCCTTTTTCCCAAGCTTTGATGATTAATTTCTGTACATATTTTTTCTGCTACCATTAGAAACGCACTTACCAATAAGGTTACAACAAGTAAACTAAATTAGTTTCAAAAAATACATTGTTAAAGTAGCGGAACTAAAAATGTTTTCATTAGGGGTACATGTATTTTCCTAATATTTTTTAGGAACTCTATTGAAATTAATTAATTTATAATTTAAAAAAATAAAGTTTTGAACACTTTAAGATAGTGAACGTAATCACCAAAGAGAGCCAAGTAATTTCACCGAACGAATGCTCTTTTTGAACTGAAGTTCTTTATTTAATATTTTCTTACTTCTCACATTTTATTTACAGGGTTTCTGCAGTTAAGGCTATTCCGTAACTCTGTTGCCTATTTAATCATGTATTCTAAATGGTTATTGAACTTAAAATTAACTTAATAATAGAGGAGTTCATTATTATTATTTTTTTTTTGTTATAGAAATTCATTATTATTAAAAAAATCATTATTATTGTTAAATAAAATAAAAAAAGAAAAAATAGTGAAATAAATGAGGGAACAACACTTTCACTAAATAGTGGCTATTATATGTCCACCACTGTATATTTAAAATTTGTATAATTTTTCTTCTTCTTCTGCTCAATATCTTACAGAAATTCAAGTCTTCATGAATAATTGTAACACAAAAGAATTAAATTTTAAATATTGGCAAAAAAAATTTCTATATGAAGTTTGTTTCTTAAGTCTTTTGATTAAAATTTCGTTTTTTTTTTTTTGTTTTTTTTGAATTAAAATTTTTTTGCAGGAAAAAAAGTGAAAATGTATGAACTAATCAAGCTAAAATTTTGTATAAAATTACCATCAATTTTAGATAATATTAACGTAGATATTATTTGTGTATTTTTTAAATTTTTTTGAAATTTCTAACTACCAGACCCTGATCATTACATACATACATACTTATATACATAGTTGGTCATTGCCAGCCTTCAGTCAGGATTATGATCTAGTTTCTTACACCACCTACGTTGTGTGTGTTAATTTTATATATGACTTATAAAGGGTGTTTTTTTTTGTAGAGGTACAGTTTTAAGTTGCAATAAAACAACGATGGATTATTCGATTGACATGAATTTAATTTATCCGAAAGATAATCTTGTGGCATTACATTTTAAATATGATTTCTGGCATATGACCGCCACGGCTGGCGCGGATGTAGTCCAATCTGGACGTCCAATTTTCGCTGACTTTTTCCAACATTTGTGGCCGTATATCGGCAATAATACGGCGAATGTTGTCTTCCAAATGGTCAAGCGTCTGTGGCTTTACCGCATAGACCAATGACTTTACATAGCCCCACAGAAAGTAGTCTAGCGGTGTTAAATCACAAGATCTTGGAGGCCAATTCACAGGTCCAAAACGTGAAATTAGGCGGTCACCAAACGTGTCTTTCAATAAATCTATTGTGGCACGAGCTGTATGACATGTTGCGCCGTCTTGTTGAAACCACATCTCTTGGACATCATGGTTATTCAATTCAGGAATGAAAAAGTTAGTAATCATGGCTCTATACCGATCGCCATTGACTGTAACGTTCTGGCCACCATCGTTTTTGAAAAAGTACGGACCAATGATTCCACCAGCCCATAAAGCGCACCAAACAGTCAGTTTTTCTGGATGTAACGGTGTTTCCACATACACTTGAGGATTACCTTCACTCCAAATGCGGCAGTTTTGTTTGTTGACGTAGCCATTCAACCAGAAGTGCGCTTCATCGCTAAACAAAATTCGCTTATGAAAATCGGGAACAACAGTAATCTTGTTTTGGGCCAATTCGACGAATCTACGCCTTACTTGATGATCGTATGGCTTCAAATCTTGCACGAGATGGATTTTGTAAGCACGCAAACCAAGATCCTTCCGCAAAATCTTCCATAAAGTGGATGGACACAGATCCAATTCCTGTGCTCGATGGCTCTACAGCAGCAATAGCTTCTTCTGTACGCACCGTACAGCGTCTCTGGGGATGCGAGTTATCAATAAGAGTAAACGTGGTGCGAAAACGTTCCATGGTTAATCGAATTAACTGCTCTGATGGACGATTTTTGCTCTTGTCGATTATTTTCGAAATAAAATTGCACTATTTGCAAGCGTTGTTCAGGCGTGAGTCTATTCATGATGAATTGCCAAACCAAACTGAGAATAAATCACTTGACAGCTGTTAAATCGGTCGCCATCTTGAAAAGTAATGCCAACTTAAAGTTCTATACCTCTTTAAAAAACACCCTTTAGCTTAAAGTTGATTCCGAACGACAGATTTTTGATAAACTTTTTCATGGCAATTTTATTTATTTGCAGAGTTTTTGCCAAAAATCATTTTGTTGGAGATGTCTGACATTTGGTTTGAACCGTTGCCTCACTTCTAGTAAGCCAACACACTACCTACTAGACTAAGAAGACTTTCCAAATCATTAGTTTTCACTAACTTGACTTTTAGTTACCCGATACCCCACGAAATATCGGTAGTAAGAACAAAAATTATTGCAATAGAAATGAAACTCGGAAATTTTTTATTTTTTTCCCAAAATTGTATTTAACAACTGCAAAAGAAATTGTCTAATCTTTTTGGTTTTTAGGAATTGATAAAATAAATTCAATTATCTTTTTTACTATCATTACGAACCTAATAATTATACGGTCACCACAGTACATACCAGTTCTAAAGCCTCTACTGAAGCACGTGTTACAAATTAATTTCAATTTTTCAAATGTTAAGTAATTATTTAATTAAGCATTTTATAACCCGATTTTCAGTTGAAGTTTTTATTTTTTTTCATTTAATATGACCTCCTAGATGTTCTTAAAATTGTTATAATTATAGGTTTTGAATACAACATACAGTGAACAGCAAAAGCCATTTGCTCTCCACTGTACATCATATACTGTGTGTGTTACCATATTATTAATGAAATTATATTATTTTTGTTTTATTTGTTTATAGGCAATTATATTCGTATGTAATTATGTTGGTATAATAATAATTATTATCTTAGGCAGAATGCTAATGATTTAGTCATTCAAATAATAAAAAACTGAAAAACAAATGAATGTTGAAAACATGTTTATGTGACATTCACAAACTGTAACAATCAACGAATTTTTTTTTGGTTTTATTTTAAAAACCGTGTCACTGTGTCTATAAATTTGTTGTTTTAAAATTTATTGATTTCATTTTGCTTTGTTTTAACAATAAATAAAATGCATTATTTATACTCCCAAACTAATAATAATAATAAAATATGTTAATTTCTAATTAATTATGTTAAACAAATATTTGTTGTTTTTTCTCTCTTTCAAACATTACCATATAAATCGTTCAGTTTATTGTTTATTGGCAATATTAACAGGAAAAAGATTTCCGTTAATGCAGTTATTTAAAGATTTTTATTACAAAAAAAAACAACAACTAAAATTATGCAAATTTTTTTTATAAAACTTTTGTGGGAATTTTGAAAATTAATTTTCAAAAATGGTTTTATACTCGTAAATCATTTTTTATGGCAAGAGATTTAATGAAGACGGGTGTTTTTATTTAACAACTCATTTAACAGTTAAAAAATGCTGGGGGCTGATGATTGCAAGCCGCCGATTGTAACAAAATTATGAAAAGAAATACATTGAGCCGATTGTGAGCTTAGATTACATACATACATACATAATTGGCCATTAGAACCCTTCAGTCAGGATTAAGACTTAGTTTCTCACACCACTTATGTTGTGTGTGTTAATTTTATACATGAGTGGCGGGACCTACAGTTTAAAGTCGACTCCGAACGACAGATTTTTGAGAAACTTTTCCTGGCAATTTTATTTACTCTAAGAGTTTTTGCCAGAAATCTGCTGAGAGGAAGTCGCCGAAGAAATACTTCTTGTATTTTGTTTTGATGTCTGGCCTGGGGCTCGAACCCTGGCTTTACGTCTAATAAGCCAACACACTACCTACTAGACTACACGACTTCCTAACAACTCATGTAAAAGTTTAAAAATGCTGGGGGCTGTTGATTGTAACCAAATTATGAAACAGAATACATGGATCCGATTGACAGCTAAGATTAGTAATTGAAAATATCTGGAGTAGGACCTCGTGTGTTACAACAGAATATTCTACGTGAAGCCAATGTTGACATTTAACTCAGGGCAATTTTGTATTGCACTGTTCTGTTGGTAAAAATTCTTGGATATCCTATTCGCAACACTTACCCACTTTGAAACACAAAATGCTTTGTCCTGAGGTGAAATAAAAAACATGTATTTTATAGGGTGTGCCATTTAAAAGTTTAAAATTAAAAATGCAATCAAACAAAAACGGTTTGAAATTGTCAACAAATTTATTTTTTTGTTGTGAAGTAAAATTATTCCGGTTAGAACTGGAACATTATTTGATTCATATGGCTGCCATGGCTAGCCTCACAGTACCTCATTCGATCGAACCAATTTTAGTGCACTCTTTTGAGGGTCGTATCTCGGCAATGGCATCACGAATGTTGGCCTTCAATTGCTGAATTGCTTCACACTTTTCTTTAACGGCTCCTCACGGCGCTTGTGGCATGAGATGTATGGGAAGTTGCACCAACCATCATTCACATCAATACCATGAAGAGCAAATAGAAAAAAAATCGGTTATCAGGGTGCGATAGGTGTCTTGATTGACCGTAATGGTTGCGCCATCCTCATTTTCAAAGTAATATGTGGCACCGATGCCTCCACTCCACAAGCCATACCAAACATTCGTAATGGGTGCATTGGCTTCTGTAAGACGACATGTAGGTTTTCTATCTATCTATGTATGGATACCAAGATGAAAACGAGCTTCATCCGAAAAGATGATTTTTTTTGGCTCAATCGGTATCATCGCGAAGTTTCTCGTTGGGCCATCTAGCTTTCGCTTCGCTAATGGTCATGCGGCTTCAACTCTTTAATCAATCAATTAAACTTTGTAAGTCGTCATACCGAGAACATTTCACAAAATTCGATGTAAACTGGTGCGTGAAATGTTCAATTCATGAGAACGATGGCGAGTTGATGTTTATGGATTCTCACATACACTCTCAGTCCAGCTTCTATATTTTCGGGTGTATGCACTGTAGAAGCAGCACGTTCACGTCTTGACGCATCAACAATGAAACCAGTTTCACGAACTTTAGCCATAAACTTGCTTCTAACGGGCACTGTTGGTCCTTCTCTGTGACCACACTTTGTACGGCACTTTCGTGTAATGTCCGACTAATTTCCTTCGTTTTAGAAATAAATTTTCAATAAATTCCAGTGTTTCTCAAGCGTAAATCGATTCATTACGTTCAGTGGAGATAATATACTGAATTTTGAGACAGAATAGAATAACATAAGTATTCCCAGATTGAAAATAACCGAGGGTTGAAATTTAAACCTATAGATGGCCCACCCAGCAGTTGATCATTACAACCACCCTTCAGTCAGGATTACAAACTAGTTTTTCACAGCACTTATGTTGTGTGTGTTAATTTTGTCCATGAGTGGCGAGATCTACAGTTTAAAGTCGTCTTCAAACGACCGATTTTTTTGGAAACATTTCATGGCAGTGTTATTAACTCTCAGGGCTTTTACCAGAAATCTGCTGAGAGGATGTGGCCGAAGAAATATTTGTTCAGATTTTGTTTAGTTGGAGATGTCTGCCCTGAATTTGTACCGAGCCTCACGACAGGCCGAAAAAATATTTTTTCTAATTTTGTTTGATTTGAGATGTCTGACGGTGGCCTTATGTCTAATAAGCCAACACACTACCTACTAGAATACGGCGACTACAAATAATTGACGTAAAATAATTGCTTACAAATTACTGAAGTCTTTGAAGTTACATAATAAGCTTGTAAGCTAGCTACACACTACGTTTCAACTAGAAGCAGATATAATTTCCATCGCTATCTTATATATAAAAATGAATGTGTGTTTATTTGTTTGTGGGTTTGTTTGTTTATTTGAAGTCTGTAGACGACTAAAAGGCTGGACCGATTTTCTTGAAATTTTAACAGTACCTTCCTGTATTTATTTTAAAATTTCAAGTAGGCGAGGTGCCACGCCCACATACCCAATAAGCATTTAATGTCGCATATCTCATAAACTGCAACAGATAGAGTCCTCAAATTTTGTATGGACGACTTTGACGTATATATGAACAAAATGGGCGGATTGGCTATAGTGGGCGTGTCACCTCCCATAGTCTACATATAAAAAAAGAATGTTTGTTTGTATGTACCTTATAGAATCGTAAACTATGCATTTGATCATGTTATGATGTTTAGCAAAGTTGTTGCGCATGAGCCGGGGAAGGTTTCTAAGTTGGTGTGACTAATTTCCGGTAGGTAGCGCCACTGAAAATTACTAAAAATGATTTAAATCGTAAACTGTGCATTTGATCATGTTATGATCTTTACCAAAGCTGTTGCGCATGAGCCGACGAAAGTTTCTAAATTAGTATGACCAATATCCGACAGGTGTCGCCACCTAAAATTACTCAAAATGAATTAAATCGTAAAATGTGCATTCTTTAACAAAGTTGTTGCTCATGAGTCGACGGAGGTTGATGCGATTAATTTCCGATGGATGGCGTCACTGAAAATTATTCCAAATGAATGACAAACAATTGGTCGACCTACACCTCAAGCACGGAAGGAAAGGCCATTTACGAGCCTCAGAGCGAGGCGAGCATTGAGACTGGAAAATCTTCCAGTATATGCCTCTGAGACCAGTTCGCTTGAACCACGAAATCGAATGCCTACTACTCAGGCTTCTTCATCTAAATCATCAGGACAACGGGAAACAAAATCAAATAAAATGATTCAAAATTAATTGGACATTTGTGTAATAATGTCTTTCCTTCAAATTTATTTTAGTTGGTGGAGCAGCAACACGCGCAGGTTACAGCTAAGATCTTATAAAAATCAAACACAAAATGTTTCCTTCTTAAGTCTTTTGTATTTAATATACCCGTTGTTTATGTATTTGCATAACAATTTATGTTAAGAAAACAAAACATAAGCGTTTCATTGATAAGATATTTTTGTTGTTGTGTTTGAAATGTATTTTAACAAAACGCTTGTTTCCTAAGTCTTTTGTTTAATATTTCCTACATTTTCCCACAAAGCAATTTGTCTGTTTTTGTGAACATCATAATTATTGCAATAATTTAATTTAAAATACACAAACAACAACAAAAAGAAAATAAACAAATAAATCGTATATAAATCAAGTCTACATATTATAATACAAGTTATTCCAATTAGAAATAAATGATGGCTCAACATGTTTTTTTTTGTGATTTGGGAACACAATGCGTAGTGGGAAATACAATCACTTTTAGATTCTGTAGATATGATGTTATCAAGAGCATTTTACTCTTAAGTAGTTCATCATAAAAGTTTGTATTTAAATTTCAACCACCCATGTTTGAAATTAGATTGATATCAAGGTGAATTAGAATTTGTTTAGATGTGTGTGAGCGTTGATGATCTTTGAACAATACTTCACTATCGAAATGATTTATAATGAAACAATACATTGACGTAATTTTAATAAATCAAAGAAGTTATTAAATCTTAAAAAAAATTACTCCATTTAGCAATTGATATGGCATTTCCTATAATTTTTTTCATATTTTATTGGAATATAGAACAAGGAACACAAGATGCTTGTTCAACAACTTAATATTGAGTCATCGTTAAATTTATCGTAAAATAAGCCATTCACAATTGCTGTTATCTGGTGGGCCATCTATCTGTTTAAATTTGAAACATCGGTTATTTCGATATGAAGCCTTAAAAAGTTCAATTAGTTCAAGAGTTGAAGCCGCCAACGAGAAACTGCACGATGATGTCTTTTTTGGCAAAAAAAATCTTTTCGGGCGAAGGTCATTTTCGTCTTAGTAGGTACGTTACAAGGTACAAGGAGGATACTGTCCTCGGTGTATCGTCTAAGCGCGATTAGACGGATAAGTGGCTTCAGGACAGTGCCTGATGAAACGGTATTGGTATTGGCAAAGGCAATACCAATAGACATATTGGCGGATGAGATGAGGAGGATATACCTTCGCCGTCTCGAGTACCCGGGACAAATAGCGGCTATAAAAGCGGAGGAACGAAGGACTTCCATGCACAAATGGCAGTTACGATGGGAAAGCAGTTTAAAGAGAAGATGGACATTTCGCATTGTCCCTGATGTAACCCTTTGGATGAAGAAAAAACATTGCGAGCTGACCTACCTGCACAGATTTGGTCATGACACTTCCCCTATATGCCACAAACTGTGTAGATGAGGAGGAAACATATTCTAACATGCTGCCCCAGATTTACATAGCCCGGAGAAATGAGCTTAGGACCAAACCGGCTAATGGAAGAGCTGTTGAATTGTAGGATTCTTTGGGGTCAATATAATCAGAGAATGGCTGAAGTTATGCTAGAACTCCGAAGACTGAAGGAACGGAAGCGAAATTTGACTTAATGTGATAAAGATTTCAAGCTAATCAGCTCTCCGCGAAGTAATACCTCACGGCAGTCCCGTCGGGGGAAAGTGGTTGAAGTGTGTAGAGGGTGTCTTCGGAAAATTGCCACCTCCGGCTCAAGACAAAAAAAAAAAACATTACGAGTGACTGTTTGATGCGGCTTGTGGAAGGGAGGCATCATCGGCTCACATTTCTTTGAAAATGACGACATCGCAAACATTACTGTCAATGGAGATACCTATTGCACCACGATAACCGATTTTTGATACCCGTTCTTGATGGTGTTGATCTGAACTTTGCTTGGTTTCAACAGGATGGTGCAACTTGGTGCATCTCATGCCACAATCGATTTATTGCGTCAAACGATTGATGGCCGTTTAATTAGCCGAAATGGTGATGCGAATCGGCCGACAAGAAGCTGCGATTTGACACTGTGGGACTATTTTGTGTGGGGCGCCATTAAACAAAAGTGTTATGCCGACAGATCAAAAACAATTGAGCATTTGAAGGCCAACATTCGCGATGCAATTGCCGAGATACGACAACATACACTAAATAAAGGGCATGAAAAATGGTCCGATCTAATGAAGCACTGTGAGGCTAGCCATGGCAGCCATATGAATGAAATAATATTCCATTTCCAACCGGAACTTGTACTTGTACTTCACAACAAAAAAATAAATTTGTTGGCAATGTCAAACCGTTTTTGTTTTTTTGCATTTTGAAATTTAAACTTTTAAATCACCCACCCTATAACTAATGTTTCGTTAAAAATTTATTGCTTGATTTGCATTGAAAACAATGGCATTAAAAACACTCAAATAAATACTGTATGGTTTAATGCCCTGCTGGTCATTATGAATTACAGATTAATTGGATAAGCTAAGCTAGGTATGCTAATGTGCCAAACAACTTTTCAATTCATTGACCAAATTTTTTTATTTTTTTCTATTTGCTTTACCAAGTATTAAATATTTTTTTATAAAAACAAATAACAAAAATGGTACGCATAGGAGTACAATCAATAACTAAGATGGATATGTCAAAAATATCAAAAGAGGTTTGTTTGTAAGACTCAAATCTGCTTAGGGCAAGACCTCAGTGTTGCTTTGGAAACAATAATCAGTAACTCGATGAATAAAAAGGCAATGCGTAGCCCAATTCGATTCGAAATGCCTTTTTAATTATATAACATACGTTATGTACATACACAAATTGGCATTACAACCCTGCTGTCAGGATTACAGCCTAGCTTCTCACACCACTCATGTTGTGTCTGTTAATTTCATACATCAGTGGCGGGCCTACAGTTTAAAGTTAACTCCGAACGACAGATTTTTTGAGAAACTCTTTCAGGGCAATATTATTTACTCTCAGAGTTTCTACCAGAAATCTGCTGAGAGGATGTCGCCGAAGAAATACTTAATGTATTATGTTTTGATGTCTGGCCTGGGGCTCGAACCCTGGCTTTACGTCTAATAAGCCAACACACTACCTACTTGACTACGGCGACTTCATGCCTTTTTAATTAAATGTCACAAATTGTGGTAAATGACTTAATCACATTGCAACAGAAGTCAGCATAGAAATGTCTGCTGATAAAAACAATAAGTTGTCTTCAGTTAAAAGGATATAAACATTGGCCTTCTTTTTGCAAACTAATCATATTTGAAATTCCATCGTAAAATGCATCAAAAAAGCCGACTTAATAATAATCCTTGAAAAGTTGTGATACACGTCGTTCTCTTTTTAGTCTAAAAACATAAAAGTTATCCTGGAGATGCGGGGCATCGATCCCCGTACCTCTCACATGCTAAGCGAGCGCTCTACCATCTGAGCTACATCCCCTTATGAAATGCCATAAAAAACATTCAAAAATCTATTTGGCCTTACGGTAGAGCTTAGGTGTTTAATTCAATTTTTAAAAATAATTGTTACAGAAATGCATAATTACGTGGTCATATCATGTTATGGAATGCATACTAAGCTTGTGGCTAACCATGCCACTTAATGATCGCACGTGCTGAATGCAAATTAGTAAACGAAGTAAACAGTTAAACTAAATCTGAAGCTACAGTCAAATAGTCAACAGCTTAATTATAAATTATTGGAAAATTATTGAAAAATTCTCATAATCAATAACATAAAACATTGAAACGCCTTAGAATATGCAACAATTTAATAATTGATTTGTTTCCTAAGTGTATGCTTCTAATTTCGAATGTTTAATTATTAATTGCTATAATTTTTAAAGGGCTTTATTATTGTAAGTAATATAGTGTAAGTTACTGTAGGGGATGTAGCTCAGATGGTAGAGCGCTCGCTTAGCATGTGAGAGGTACGGGGATCGATGCCCCGCATCTCCAAATAAATATTTTTATTTCAATTTATTTAAAATATACAAAGTACAACAAAGAAATAATGAAATTATTCTGTAAAACCTAGGAGCACTCATTTCTATTTGTGGTGGTAGACAGTTTGTTTGGAAATTCTGGATTAGAGAGACCCAATAATGAATTTATGGTTGTGTTGGTCAGCAAGCAACAAATACATTTTGAGAAAATCTAAGTCAATTATGATTTATGTGAGTTCATTTAAAAATCTAGGTAAACGTTATTCGAAATAAATTTAATGAATAATAAATGTATCATCGCTTAAAAACTAATAAATACTGACTTTCCGCACGTTATTTATAAAAATAGAAATGCAAATGCTACGCATGTATATTTGTCGACGGCAGTACTTACATACCTACATAATTAGACAGTACGACCCTACAAATATATATGATTACCTCCTAGTTTCTCACATCACTTATGTTGTGTGTGTTAATTTTAATCATAAGTGGCGGGATTTACAGCTTAAAGTGGGCTCCGAACGACAGATTTTTGAGAAACTTTTCATGGCAATTTCATTTACTCTCAGAGTTTTTGCCAGAAATCTGCCTATATATTATACCTACTGCGGCGACTTGTCACGACTAAATGAAGAAGCGTAAGAATGCGTATAAATATTGTCTACATAGTTGTGTTTGGCCTAAGGTTAGTTCACTTTGGATTTTGCATGTATGTTCCCCTTTAGTTTCTATCTAGATCTATACAGAATCGAATTTAAATCCAATTAGGACAGTTAAGCTATAAATCTTAACATTCCGGTAGTAGATTAAAAGAATATATCTTTGGAGATGCGGGGCATCGATCCCCGTACCTCTCACATGCTAAGCGAGCGCTCTACCATCTGAGCTACATCCCCATATGAAAAAGGGCCTCCAGTTTAACTTGTAATACAATTAATATTTGCCTTTGCAATCATAGCAAAAACAATTAAAATTATACCCTACTTTATGTATACTAATCACGTTTTAAGCTTCATTTTTAATTTTAGACAAAATCATGGATGAACCCATTATATGAACAAATGTTTAACTTTTGTGAGTTACAGGAGAAAAACTTAGTGAAAAGAAATTTTTATTTAGGTTTTCTAGATATTTGGTGCTTTAGTTCAGTAGTAATTGAATAAACACCATCACTTTCGTGTTCAGCTAGGCAGCATATGATCTTATAAGTGACCTCCACCGAATTCTGAATGGAACTGTTTTTGTTGCCTCATGGATTATCTGAAACTGCAGGTTCGTGCATTGTTGCAATGGTTGTTAATTTTGAGAAAAGCCTTGAGCGTAATACTGTCCTATTTGCAACCTTCATGTTACATTTCAATGCATGTAGTACCCATTCAAACTTTCTCCTCCGTATGTTGAAATGTATTGCTCTTCAATTTGTATTATGTATTCTGAATAGAAGGATTAGAGATAGAAAGATGCATTGGTTAGGTTCCAAAGATCATAACCATTCGGATTCGCGTATTCGAATGCGAAATTTCTTAAAAGATCTATAGTAACCACCAAGTAGAAGAACGCTGACCTGAACTGAACTTTAATTTGAACAAAATCAATACTTTTTAAAAAGAACTACGCTTGCTTATTGCTTATATTCTGATCCTGAATAAATTTATGCATTTTAAAATGTATGAACTTAAAAGATATCCTGGAGATGCGGGGCATCGATCCCCGTACCTCTCACATGCTAAGCGAGCGCTCTACCATCTGAGCTACATCCCCATATGAAATTTCAAATGCATTTTGATTTGTAATGCCACAGAGTGCAACGTATAGTATTTACTACTGCAACCACCAAACTGCCATAGCAATTGATGTTTATGTGATACAAACTGATCATGTTTTAAAATTCCCTTGTTAAATGCACATAAAATTTTGAACTGGAGTTATGAAAGTCAATGCTTTCACTTTACTTTGGAGACAATAATGAATTGTCATTAAAGCAGCACTTATTTCAAATATAATTGAAAACCATTTCCATATCGCTTTCATTGATCAATTTGTCCTTCTTAAAATTCGTTTAAGAGAGCACCAAAGAGGAATAAAAAGAATATTTAAATAAGATTTTTATCCAGAGCTACCGCTCCCAGTTAAGTGTTTTAAATTGTTTCTTTCTTTTTTAAATTAAAAACAAAAATTAATGCGTTATACCGAAACTGTATTAATTTTTTTAAAGGCGCGATAGATAGTAGACCTGGGATATTATTACAATCAGTCCTCAATGGATTAAAAAGACAAAGAAAGCATAAAAAAGGCTGTAAATTCAATTTTACTAAGTGTCGGCTTTTAAATCCATTTAAAACAAATTCCTTTTAAAAGATATCCTGGAGATGCGGGGCATCGATCCCCGTACCTCTCACATGCTAAGCGAGCGCTCTACCATCTGAGCTACATCCCCTTATGAAATGCCATAAAAAATGTTCAAAAATCTATTTTGCCTTACGGTAAAGCTTGGGTTTTTAATTCAAAAATTTACAATGTTACAGAAACGCATAATTACGCGGTCATATCACGTTATGGAATGCATACTAAGCTTATGGCTTACCATGCCACTTAATGATCGCACGTGCTGAATCCAAATTAGTAAACGAAGTAAGCAGTTAAACTAACCAAAACTAAACTGTCAGATGGTTAAACAACAATTTATTAATAAATTTTAAACAAAATTAATACTCATAATCAATAACTTAGTATGTTGAAACGCCTAGGAATATGCAACAATTTAATAATTGATTTGTTTCCTAAGTGTATGCTAATTATTTATTAACAATTGCTATAATGCTTGAAAAGGCTTTATTCTTGTTAGAGGTGGAATTTACTGTAGGGGATGTAGCTCAGATGGTAGAGCGCTCGCTTAGCATGTGAGAGGTACGGGGATCGATGCCCCGCATCTCCAAGTAAGTTTTTTTGTTTCAATAAAATATTCATAGAATTGATACTTTCAGCTTATCATATATCATATATAATAATAAACTTATGATCTTCGTTATAAAAAAAAAAAGAATAAAAACTAATAATGTATGTATGGAATTATGTTACTTTTAGAATAAATTTTCTGACCCTATATCAGTTTCACTGAATTCTGATTTGCAAGTTGTTTTCAATCTTTACTCTTGAATCTAATTGTTCAGCAGATACAAACATTGTATGGTTTCCTGTAATTAAGGTACACACTCAATAGTCGTAAGATTTACATTTTAGAGACTTATTGCAAAAAAATCATATCCTGGAGATGCGGGGCATCGATCCCCGTACCTCTCACATGCTAAGCGAGCGCTCTACCATCTGAGCTACATCCCCTTGTAAAATATCATAAAAACTTTGAAAAAATCCATTTTGGCTGCGTTAGTGCTTAGTTGTTTAATTTTAGTTTCCAAAAATATACGCTAAAAAACAAAATAATTACGTAGTCATTTACAGTATCACGTCACGAATTGCATGCTAATTCACCGAACAGGCCATTTTATGATCGTACCTGATGAATGTAAATTAATAACAGCAGAAGAACAGCTAGTTAGTTAAATATGTAACTGCTATCATATTTTTAAATAACAAACAAATTTTTAAGATCATAATCTAACAGTTCCAGCTATGCAACAATTTCTTAAGTGCTTGGTAACCTAAAAGTATACTTTTTATTTTAGATGCTTATTTGCTCTTTTATTTCAAAGGGCTTTATTACTGGTAGATGTGCAAGTTACTGTTGGGGATGTAGCTCAGATGGTAGAGCGCTCGCTTAGCATGTGAGAGGTACGGGGATCGACGCCCCGCATCTCCAAGCATACATTTTTGTTTCAATTTAAAGTTGAATTGTGATAAGGTCAAATCAATATAATAAACTCAATGGAAATAACAAAACAACGTAGCGAATTCAAAACATCACAAACTTAAAAGACCAAACTCCTGAGCTATAGAGTCAAAGTCGCCGTAATCCAGTAGGTAGTGTGTTGGCTTATTACACGTAAAGCCAGGGTTCAAACCCCAGGCCAGATATCAAAACAAAATACAAAAAATATTTCTTCGGCGACTTCCTCTCAGCAGATTTCTGGCTAAAAATCTGAGAGTAAATAAAATTGTCATGAAAAGTTCCTCAAAAATCTGTCGTTTGGAGTCGACTTTGAACTATAGGTCCTGCCACTCACACAACATAAGTGGTGAGAGAAACTAGGTCGTAATCCTGACTGAAGGGTTGTAATGACCGATTAGAGTCTTGTCGTTCTTAAACTTGAATGAAGAACTGATTTCCTTTTATTTTTAATGTACTTTTTCTTTGAATAAGGCACATATTTCCTTCGTCTTATTATTTCTTTGTTTTGTTTCAGTTTCTTTAGCCAAGCTTTTCTAGCTAAGCAATATACTCTACGAACGATAGATATGCCAGCTTTTATTACCTAGGAAAGAGGCCCTACGTGAAAATTAGGCTGAAGTAGCGTAACCAAGGGCTTTCTGGTGTCAAAGCTACCTGAATGGATTATTTTTTGAAAGAAAAAGTTGAAATTTTCAAATTAATCGAAATTAATTATTTATTCCGTGTTCTTTGCTAACAAGCTGTGATAGAAATAAAAAAACTGGCATGCTATCTATAGTTGTTGCCATAGTTTCTCGTTATTTTATAATTTATTGTTATTTTTTCTTTTTCCTGGTATGCGTATTCATTTATTTATTGATTCTGCTGCACACATTCATTCATTAAAATAATTTATTGCACAAACTAATAGAGTCGTATGCTGAAAATGTCAAAAGTATTGTTCACAAATTAATCACACATCCAAAATAGAACGGTTACAGTGTCAGGCAAACCTGTATGTACCTAGACGAATATTTTTTTCTTTTTTAATTGAAATGCAGTGGGGTTCAATAGTTGTATGCTATTTGCTTATAACTTAAATAAAATCCTCTACCTAAGGCTTAGTGCCACGTTCGTCATGGAATTATCTTCCTAAGAGTTAATATTTGTCCATAAAGACTAATCGATTACATACATATACACACATAATTGGCTAGGATTACGACCGAGTTTCTTACACCACTTATGTTGTGTGCATTCATTTTTATACATGAGTGGTGGGACCTACAGCTTAAAGTCGACTCCGAACGACAGATTTTTGAGAAACTTTTCATGGCAGTTTTTATTTACTCTCAGAGCTTTTGCCAGAAATTTGCGGAGAGGAAGTCGCCGAAGAAATACTTTTTCATATTTCCGACATCAGTCTGACATGGGGTTTGAACCGAGGCCTCACATCTCATAAGCCCACACACTACCTACTAGACCACGGCAACTTCTAAGGACTAATCAATTGAGTCAATTAATTCGAAGGATGAATAAATACCAGCACCTTCTATATTTGCTGTTGTGAATATTTTCTGTTCTTGCCTGGTCTTTATGTATAGGGTGTGCAGTGATCGCTGATTGCTTCTTCTTATTTTTAAACTAATTAGAAAAAAATTTGTTTTGTATGTAAAAAATACAACAAAACAAACAAAATAAAAAATAAAATTAATTTATCATTAACGAGTTCACAAAAAAAAAAAACAATCGCCTTTCGATGACTGGTATTATTTCAATATGAATGAAGTGGATATAGTGTTTTATGGAAAGTATTTTTTAATAACTTTGTCTAGCATTTGTTTGCAAATTATTACCTGCATGCATTTCATTTTAATTCAATCGATATAGTAGCGGATATAAGTATAATTAAACCATCCTATGATCTCTTATTTCTTAAAATAAAAAATAAAAAAATATATGAATAATATTCACAGACATGTTATCTGTGATTGATAAGTAATTTATGAAAAAAAATTTAGCTTGATTAGTTTATTTCATTCATTCCTTTTGCCATTAAATTTTTAGTAAAAAAAACTTTCTTTTCAAAGTCAAAAAAAGAAATTTTAATCAAAAGACTTAAGAAACAAACTTCATATTGAAATTTTTTTTCCAATATTCAAAATTTATTTCTTTTGTATTAAAATTTATTAATGAAGAGACTTGAATTTCTGTAAGATATTGAGCAGAAGAAAAATTCTACAAAGTTTAAATATACAGTTGTGGACATATAATAGTCACTATTTAGTGAAAGTGTTGTTTACCAAGTGTTTTGTTGTGTATTGTTTCCCTCATTTATTTCAGTATTTTTTTATTTTAATTAACAATAATAATGATTTTTAATAATAATGAATTTCTATGATAAAAAAATAATAATGAACTCCTCTAATATTAAGTTAATTTTAAGTTCAATAATCATTTAGAATACATGGTTAAATAGGCAAAAGAGTTACTGCAGAAACCCAGCAATTAAAATGTGAGAAATAAGAAAATATTAAATAAAGAAATTCAGTTCAAAAAGAGCATTCGTTCGGTGAAATTACTTGGCCCTTCTTGGTCTTCACGTTCACTATTTTAAAGTGCTCAATACTTTATTTTTTTTTAATTACAAATTAATTAATTTCAATAGAGTCCTAAGAAATATTAGGAAAATTCTTGTAATCATAATGAAAACATTTTTAGTTTCTCTACTTTAACAATGTATTTTTCAAAACTGATTTAGTTTACTTGTATGTAAGTATGGGAAAAAGTCCAAGTTATTTTGAAGAAGAAGTAAATGTAATATCCCAGTTACTTGATTGTTCTAGAGAAAAAAGTTTCTAATGTAATGAAACATTTCAAAATATTTGGAACCTCAAATAGTTTGTCCAGAGCCTTAAACTCCGTAAAACCACAATCACGGAAGGTACTATAGTCATAAGAGCGTTTAAAGCTGACTCATTGAAAAGCTCTAAGTAGCTAAAAGTTGAATTAGTGTCTTCGTATGGCACTAGTCTATCATCTAGAACCATTAAACGATGTCTCAATGTAACCTCCTGTATCGGATAACTGGATGTAATGCATATCGTAAATCTTTGGAAGGCAAAAAAAAAAATTGAAATCTAGATGAGCTGTTGCCAAACAAAACATGACTTAACAAATGAGTTTTTGGAAAAATATTTTATCGTGCGAAGAATCTAATTTTTCCGCATAGGAACTTGATGGATAATGGTGTGTATGGTATCCAGTCAGCCAACACCTTAGTTCTATATTTACCACGAAAATAATTAAGTATGCTAGCGACAGCATTATAGTGTGGAGTGCTTTCTCTCGGCATGGTATTGTACCGATTTTAGTGATCAGTTCATTCATTCAAAAACATTGGACAATATACAACGATACTATATGCGGAGAAAAATTTACCCTTAATGTGGCACTTTACGCACCACAATGAACTAAAGCACCTTTCAAGACTTATGAAAAGCTGCTTAGAGGAACAAAACCTAAATATTTTCTAATGCCCAGCTCAATCCACTGATCTTAATCCAGATTGAAAACTTGTGGGTAGAAGTTTAAACCAGAATATATGGAAAAAATTCCAAAAATGCATTGCGACTAAACATCGCATCGCTCTGGACCGACGTAGGAATATTATTACCAGGATACCCATTAAAATTGATTAAGTCAATATTCGGTTAATTGAGTACAATATTTTAAGTGTTCAGACATGATAATATACACAGTTCACACTTATGACAGTGCATTTTAAGTTTTACTCAATATTATAACAATTTGCGTATTTATTGCACAATTATTAATTCAAACTTTATATGAAATATGGAGCTCAATAATGACGTTTATTGCGATTTACGTAATAAAGGTGCATATCTGAACATAGTATGATTTAATTATATGGCCAACGCAATAAATACATATATTTAATATTATTTAGTTTTGAAAATAAAGGGAATAAGTTACTATCATTATGAATGTTTTAATTATATGGCCACCACTGTACAAACACATACAAAAGGATAAAGATACAGAAAATAATTTATCGACTTCATCGGCGTGTTTTCAAACTCTAATACGAACGAGAATATTATGCTGCTGGGCATACGATTAATTTCGAATTAATGAAGTTTGATTCTCACAAGCATTTTAAAGATGTTACGCTGCAGAGTATGGTTTAATTGGCTGTAATTTTATTTGTTTAATCAATTGGCGCCTTCAGATTTCAAAGTTTTTTTTTGCAAAACCTTTATGTTTTATTTGAAATAAAATGTGATTCATTCATCAAAAAAATAATTTGATCGTTGTGGAGCTGTTCCGCATGATGATACAAGCGTAATGATTTTAGGAACTTCAAGGCTTCCCTTCCTTTTTTCAAAGAAGCTCATTTTTACCTCAATAGCCATATTATTAAGCGGTACTGCTTTCATTGAAATTTAACGAATCCGAAACACTAGCATCATTTGCCAAAAGTAGCTGGTGAAAAATGATAACAGCCACGCAATCATCAAAAGAAATTTTACAGCTCGATCGATTTTTAGGCTAGAAATAGTTGCTGTAGTCTAGTAGGCAGTGTGTTGGCTTATTAGACGTGAGGCCGCGGTTCAAACGACATCTCTAACAAAACGGAATATGAAAAAAATACTGCTTTGTCGACTGCCTCTCAGCAGATTTTTGGCTAAAACTCTGAGATTGAAATAAAATTGCCATGAAAATGTTTCTCAAAAATCTGCTGTTCGGAGTCGACTTTGAACTGTAGGTCTCGCCACTCATGTATTAAAATTAACACACACAACATGAGTGGTATTGAGAAGATTCTTACATTTAAAGACTTATTGTAAAAAAATCATATCCTGGAGATGCGGGGCATCGATCCCCGTACCTCTCACATGCTAAGCGAGCGCTCTACCATCTGAGCTACATCCCCTTGTAAAATATCATAAAAAGAAATTTTAAAACTTAATTTTTTCTTTCTCTTAGTTGTCCAACAGAAATGTTAAAAATATACGCTACAGTTACGAATAATTATGTGGTCATGTATAGTAATACATTATGGAATGCATACTAATGCATACCAATGCTTCTGACTGACCCGACCACATTATGATCGTACGTGATGAATGTAAATTAGTAATAGAAGTAAATTGTTAATCCAAAAACTTAACGATTGTTAAATGCTAAAATAGCAATTTATAAATAAATTTTCTGAAATTGTAATACAATTACAATCCAAAGTGAAATTAATATTACCCCTAAAAATATGCAAGAATATTAAACGTTATTTGTTTCCTAAATGTATGCTTATTATTTCGGATTATTAAATACTAAATATATTGAAAAGATTTTATAATTATTTTTAGACGACGAAATTACTACAGGGCTTGTAGCTCAGGTGGTAAAGCTCTCGCTTAGCATGTGAGTATGAGGATCGATACCCGGCATATTCAAGTGCATTTTGTTTATTTCAATTTCTTTTCAATTTACAATTTATAATAAACAAATATCAAGTATGTATCGTAAAAGTGAACAAAACAAATTGTTTTATGAAACTAGCATGGGTGACCTAGTAGTCTAGTGGGTAGTATGCTAGACTTTTAGCGTAAGGGTCGTGGGTTCGATTCCCACCAGAGACTCTGTATATAATTAAATATAATTTGTAATTGTATTGTAAATATTAAATAAATAATTAAATGAAACTAGCATTCAGTCTTAGTTCAAATGGTAGAAGACAGTTCGTTTAGAACCTTTATCCCTTATTGAAGTATAGATCGCCTTAGAATCGCTTTTTGAATGAAACGGAACTATTGTACTATAAATCCTAAAATATGTAGTACTTTTCGCAAGTTGAGACTATAGTCGGCTGTAAGACAGATAACCTGTACTTTATATTGGAATTTATAAGACAATAATGTGGTTCAACCATTTAATAACAGGCTGTACTATTGAATCATTGTTGAAAAACTTAAGTTTGCTTATTATTCGAGGAGACCGTCAGACTTGCCCAGTGAAACAAATGCTAATCTAGTACAATTTATTCAATTCAATTGCATTGCATTGCATTATTGGTCGCTGTTATATCCAACGATTTTGTTTTCACAACACCCACGACTCCAGATTTTCTCCTAGATCTAGTGTAGTTATGTTAAATACCAGATTATATGGAGAAAATAAAATTATTTTCTAGGACTCTGGGCAATTGATGTAATCCGTTACTGCATTCAAATTAAATTCGAATTTTATTGCGTCCACCCTTGAAAGCATAAAAAATAAATTTGTTCGGAAAACATCTACTGGAGATGCGGGGCATCGATCCTCGTACCTCTCACATGCTAAGCGAGCGCTCTACCATCTGAGCTACATCCCCTTATAGAAAATTATAAAACATTTAAAAAATCTCTCAATTTTTTTTTAGCTCATGGTTGTTGGATTCAAGTCTCCAAAACCTTCCAAGTGTCATAATAAAACTATCACGTGTAATAGGAAAATATGGAATGCATACTAATGCAGTAGACCAATTGCTGGCCAGGTTACTTAGTAATCGTCCGTGATGAATGCAAATTAGTTCAAATGGTTCGAATAAAAGCCTAAATTATTGACAAATTCAATATAAATTTATAAACAAAGTACTATTGAAGGTATTAATTCAAGCATGAAAAAGTTTCGAAATATTTTAAAAATATTTTCTTAAAATTTGCTAATAAAAATTGAATTTCATAAGAATGCTATAATTTTATGTGAATTTTGTGCCCAAAAGTATGTCTGGTTTTGTGACAATATATCACCAGTTATCACCTGATATTCAAGTCAGCCATAATTTATCGCATGTAAATAAATAATATTCTATCGGGGGATGTAGCTCAGATGGTAGAGCGCTCCCTTAGCATGTGAGAGGTACGGGGATCGATGCCCCGCATCTCCAAAATATATTCTTTAAATTTACTGCCGGAATACAAAATTTTAAAATTTATAGCATACAGTCCTATTTGGGTCAAAATTCGATCCTATATCGATCTAGATAGAAGTTAAAGGGGAACATACATGTAAAATCCAAACTGAACTAACCTCAGACCAAATACAAATGTGCATTCAGTTGTGAAAAGTCATCGCAGTTGTTGTTTGTTGGTTTATTAGAGAGGAGGCCACGGTTCAGATATTCCCCCAAACTCAAATACAAAAAAAAACATTTCTTTCGGTGACTTCCTCTCAGCAGATTTCTGGCAAAGCTCTGAGAGTATATAAAATTGTTATGAAAAGTTTCTCAAAAAACTGTCGTTCGGGGCCCACTTTAAACCGTCACTTATGAATAAAATTAACACTCACAGCATTAGTGATGTGAGAAACTAGGACGTAATCTTGACAGAAGGGTTGTAATGACTAATTATATATGTATGTAAGTATTGCCGTGTGCAGCCCTTGCGCTGAACAACTTCTTCCTCTTTCCAGATTTTGGTGGAACTTGGTCAGTACAGGGACTGCGTTCACCCCTGGCATTACAACGGGTCGCTATGCGTGCTCAAGTGAGCTTTGTGATATCAGAGCTACCACTCCGACCTAAAACTAAACCTTAGTATTGCCCTCTATTTTTTAAAAACCTGAAAGAAAGTATAGTATGCGGAAATTCTGAATTTACTATTTTTAAAACCCTGAAACATTTATTATTCATGATATTTATTTCAAATAACTTTTATCGAGGTTTGTAAATGAACTCGCAAAAAATTATCGTAGCTTTTCTCAAAATTTATTTCTTGCTTGCTGACCAACAATTGAAAATAAATTTAAATAAAATAATTTACTTGGAGATGCGGGGCATCGATCCCCGTACCTCTCACATGCTAAGCGAGCGCTCTAACATCTGACCTACATCCCCTACAGTAACTTACGTCTTTAACAATAATAAAGCCCTTTAAAAATTCTAGCAAATTAATAATGAAAAATTCTAAATAAAAAGCACACACTTGGGAAACAAATCATATATAAAAGTGTTGCATGTTCTAAGGCGTATCAATATCTTAAGTTATTGATTATGAGTACTTTTTCAATAATTTTCCAATAATTTATTAATAAGCTGTTGTTTAACTATTTAAGAGTAGCTTCAGATTTAGTTTAACTGCTTACTTCGTTTACTAATTTGCATTCAGCACGTGCGATCATCAAGTGGCATGGCAAGTTAGCCATAAGCTTAGTATGCATTCCATAACGTGATACTATATGTGAGCACATAATTATGCGTTTTTGTAACAATTATTTTGAAAATTACAATTAAACACCCAAGCTTTACCGTAAGGCAAAATAGATTTTTGAACGTTTTTTATGGCATTCCATAAGGGGGTGTAGCTCAGATGGTAGAGCGCTCGCTTAGCATGTGAGAGGTACGGGGATCGATGCCCCGCATCTCCAGGATATCTTTTATAAGGAATTTTTTTATGGGAATTTAAAAGACGACAGGTAGTAATGTTGAATTAATATAATTTCTTATGCATTCTTTGTCTTTTTAATCCATTGAGGATTGATTGTAATAATACCCGAGGTCTACTATCTACCGCGCCTTTTAAAAACTTAATACAGTTTCAGTATAACGCATTAAATTTTGTTTTTAACTTAAAAGTGAAACAAACAATTGAAAACACTTAACAGGAAGCGGTAGCTCTGGATAAAAATGATATTTAAACATTCCTTTGATTCCGCTTTGGTGCTCTATTAAAAGAATTTTAAAAAGGACTAAATTGATCAATGAAAGCGATATGGAAATGGTCTTCTATTTTATTTGAATTCAATGCTGTTTTAGCGACAATTCTTTGCTGTGTCTCAGGTAGGGAGAACCAAATTTTATGTGCATTTAACAAGGGAATTTTAAAACACGATCAGTTAAAATAAAATAAACTTCATTTGCTATGGCAGTTTGGTGGTTGCAGTAGTAAATACTATACGTTGCACTCTGTGGCATTACAAATCAAAATGCATTTGAAATTTCATATGGGGATGTAGCTCAGATGGTAGAGCGCTCGCTTAGCATGTGAGAGGTACGGGGATCGATGCCCCGCATCTCCAGGATATCTTTTAAGTTCATACATTTTAAAATCCATAAATTTATTCAGGATCAGAATTGCAATGAGCAAGCGTTGTTCTTTTTAAAAAGTATTGATTTTATTCAAATTAAAGTTCAGTTTTAGCAGCGTTCTTCAACTTGGCGGTTACTATAGTTCTTTTAAGAAATTACGCATTCGAATACCCGAATCCGAATGGTTATGATCCTTGGGATCTAACCAATGCATCTTTCTATCTCTAATCCTTCTATTCATAATACATAATACAAACTGAAGAGCAATACATTGCAACATACGGAGGAGAAAGTTTGAATGGGTACTACATGCATTGAAATGTAACATGAAGGTTACAAATGAGACAGTATTACGCTCAAGGCTTTTGTCTACATTAATACTCATTGCAAGAATGCAAGAACCTGCGGTTTCAGATAATCCATGAGGCAACAAAAACAGTTTCATTCAAAATTCGGTGGAGGTCACTTATAAGATCATATGCTGCCTAGCTGAACACGAAAGTGATGGCGTTTATTCAATTACTACTGAACTAAAGCACCAAATATCTAGAAAACCTAAATAAAAATTCGTTTTTTTACCAAATTTTTCGCCTATATTATCGTAATATTGGATTGACTAAGAATGATTGACTCACAAAAGTTAAAAATTTTTTCATACAATGGGTTCATCCATGATTTTGTCTAAAATTGAAAATGAACGTGATTAGTATACATAAAGTAGGCTACAATTTTAATTGTATTTGCAATGATTGCAAAGGCAAATATTAATTGTATTACAAGTTAAACTGCAGGCACTTTTTCATATGGGGATGTAGCTCAGATGGTAGAGCGCTCGCTTAGCATGTGAGAGGTACGGGGATCGATGCCCCGCATCTCCAAAGATATATTATTTTAATTTACTACCGGAATTTTAAGATTTATAGCATAACTGTCCTAATTGGATCTAAATTCGATTCTGTATCGATCTAGATAGAAACTAAAGGGGAACATACATGCAAAATCCAAAGTGAACCTTAGGCCAAACACAAATATGTAGACAATATTTATACGCATTCTTACGCTTCTTCATTTAGTCGTGACAAGTCGCCGCAGTAGGTATAATATATAGGCATAAGGCCACGGTTTAGATATTCCCCCAAATTAAAATACAAAAAAATTTTTTTCTTTCGGAGACTTCCTCTCAGCAGATTTCTGGCAAAACTCTGAGAGTAAATGAAATTGCCATGAAAAGTTTCTCAAAAATCTGTCGTTCGGAGCCCACTTTAAGCTGTAAATCCCGCCACTTGTGATTAAAATTAACACACACAACATAAGTGATGTGAGAAACTAGGACGTAATCATATATATTTGTAGGGTCGTACTGTCTAATTATGTAGGTATGTAAGTACTGCCGTCGACAAATATACATGCGTAGCATTTGCATTTCTATTTTTATAAATAACGTGCGGAAAGTCAGTATTTATTAGTTTTTAAACCCTGAAACAGTTATTATTCATTAAATTTACTTCGAATAACGTTTACCTAGATTTTTAAATGAACTCACATAAATCATAATTCACTTAGATTTTCTCAAAATGTATTTGTTGCTTGCTGACCAACACAACCATAAATTCATTATTGGGTCTCTCTAATCCAGAATTTCCAAACGAACTGTCTACCACCTCAAATAGAAATGAGTGCTCCTAGGTTTTACAGAATAATTTAATGATTTCTTTGTTGTATTTTGTAAATTAAAAATAAATTGCAATAAAATAATTTACTTGGAGATGCGGGGCATCGATCCCGGTACCTCTCACATGATAAGCGAGCGCTGTACCATCTGAGCTACATCCCCTACAGTTACTTACTTCTTTAACAATAATAAAGCCCTTTAAATATTATAGCAATTAATAATTAAAAATTCGAAATAAAAAGCATACATTTGGGAAACTAATCATATATAAAATTGTTGCATATTCTAAGGCGTACCAATATCTTAAGTTATTGATTATGAGTATTTTTAATAATGTTACAATAATTTATTAATAAACTGTTGTTTAACTATTTGACAGTAGCTTCAGATTTAGTCAATCTGTTTACTTCGTATACTAATTTGCATTCAGCATGGTTAGCCATAACCTTAGTAAGCATTCCATAACGTGATATGACCGCGTAATTATGCGTTTCTGTAACAATTATTTGGAAAGTTTGTATTAAATACCCAAGCTTTACCGTAAGGCAAAATAGATTTTTGAACATTTTTTATGGCATTTCATAAGGGGATGTAGCTCAGATGGTAGAGCGCTCGCTTAGCATGTGAGAGGTACGGGGATCGATGCCCCGCATCTCCAGGATATCTTTTATAAGGAATTTGTTTTATGGGAATTTAAAAGACGACAGTTAGGACTGTTTTTTACTTGCCTTGTCTTTTTAATCCATTGAGGATTGATTTCAATAATACTTGGGGTCTACTATTTGCCGCGCTTTTAAATAAAATTAATAGAGTCTCGGTATATCGCATTAATTTTGTTGTTTTTAATTTAAAAGTGAAACAAACAATTTAAAACACTTAACAGAAAGCGGTAGCTCTGGATAAAAATGATATTTAAACATTCCTTTGATTCCGCTTGGGTGCTCTATTAAAAGAATTTTAAAAAGGACTAAATTGATCAATGAAAGCGATATGGAAATAGTTTTCTATTTTATTTGAATTCAATGCTGTTTTAGCGACAATTCTTTGCTGTGTCTCAGGTAGAGAGAACCAAATTTTATGTGCATTTAACAGGGGAATTTTAGAACATGATCAGTTTGCATCACATAAACATCAATTGATATGGCAATTTGGTGGTTGCAGTAGTAAATACTTGATGTTTCACTCTGTGGCATTACTCATACAAATCAAAATGCATTTGAATTTTCATATGGGGATGTAGCTCAGATGGTAGAGCGCTCGCTTAGCATGTGAGAGGTACGGGGATCGATGCCCCGCATCTCCAGGATATCTTTTAAGTTCATACATTTTAAAATCCATAAATTTATTCAGGAACAGAACTGCAATACCTAAGTGTAGTTCTTTCTAAAAAAGTATTGATTTTGTTCCAACTTAGAGTTCAGTTTTAGCAGCGTTCTTTTAAGAAATTTCGCATTCTAATACCCGAATCCGAATGGTTATGATCTTTGGAACCTTACCAATGCATCTTCCTATCTCTAATCTTTCTATTCTTAACACATAAAACAAACTGAAGAGCAATACATTGCAACATACGGAGGAGAAAGTTTAAATGGGTACTGTAGGCAATAAAACCTAACATGAAGGTTGCAAATGAGACAGTATTACGCTCAAGGCTTTTCTCAACAATAACAACCATTGCAACAATGCACGAACCTGCAGTTTCATGTAAACCATGAGGCAACAAAAACAGTTCCATTCAAAATTCAGAGGAGGTCACTTATCACGATCATGTGCTCCCTAGATGAACACAAAAGTGATGGCGTTTATTCAATTACTACTGAACTAAAGCACCAAATGTCTGGAAAACATAAATAAAAATTTGTTTTTTTACCAAATTTTTCGCCTATATTATCGTAATATTGGATTGACTAAGAATGATTGACTCACAAAAGTTAAAAATTTTTTCATACAATGGGTTCATCCATGATTTTGTCTAAAATTGAAAATGAACGTGATTAGTATACATAAAGTAGGCTACAATTTTAATTGTATTTGCAATGATTGCAAAGGCAAATATTAATTGTATTACAAGTTAAACTGCAGGCACTTTTTCATATGGGGATGTAGCTCAGATGGTAGAGCGCTCGCTTAGCATGTGAGAGGTACGGGGATCGATGCCCCGCATCTCCAAAGATATATTCTTTTAATTTACTACCGGAATTTTAAGATTTATAGCATAACTGTCCTAATTGGATCTAAATTCGATTCTGTATCGATCTAGATAGAAACTAAAGGGGAACATACATGCAAAATCCAAAGTGAACTAACCTTAGGCCAAACACAAATATGTAGACAATATTTATACGCATTCTTACGCTTCTTCATTTAGTCGTGACAAGTCGCCGCAGTAGGTATAATATATAGGCATAAGGCCACGGTTTAGATATTCCCCCAAATTAAAATACAAAAAAAATTTTTCTTTCGGAGACTTCCTCTCAGCAGATTTCTGGCAAAACTCTGAGAGTAAATGAAATTGCCATGAAAAGTTTCTCAAAAATCTGTCGTTCGGAGCCCACTTTAAGCTGTAAATCCCGCCACTTGTGATTCAAATTAACACACACAACATAAGTGATGTTAAAAAATAGGACGTAATCATATATATTCGTAGGGTTGTACTGACTAATTATGTAGGTATGGAAGTACTGCCGTCGACAAATATATATGAGTAGCATTTGCATTTCTATTTTTATAAATAACGTGCGGAAAGTCAGTATTTATTAGTTTTTAAACCCTGAAACATTTATTACTCATTAAATTTATTTCGAATAACGTTTACCTAGATTTTTAAATGAACTCACATAAATCATAATTGACTTAGATTTTCTCAAAATGTATTTGTTGCTTGCTGACCAACACAACCATAAATTCATTATTGGGTCTCTCTAATCCAGAATTTCCAAACAAACTGTCTACCACCTCAAATAGAAATGAGTGCTCCTAGGTTTTACAGAATAATTTAATGATTTCTTTGTTGTATTTTGTAAATTAAAAATAAATTGCAATAAAATAATTTACTTGGAGATGCGGGGCATCGATCCCGGTACCTCTCACATGCTAAGCGAGCGCTGTACCATCTGAGCTACATCCCCTACAGTTACTTACTTATTTAACAATAATAAAGCCCTTTAAATATTATAGCAATTAATAATTAAAAATTCGAAATAAAAAGCATACATTTGGGAACCTAATCATATATAAAATTGTTGCATATTCTAAGGCGTACCAATATCTTAAGTTATTGATTATGAGTATTTTTAATAATGTTACAATAATTTATTAATAAACTGTTGTTTAACTATTTGACAGTAGCTTCAGATTTAGTCAATCTGTTTACTTCGTATACTAATTTGCATTCAGCATGGTTAGCCATAACCTTAGTAAGCATTCCATAACGTGATATGACCGCGTAATTATGCGTTTCTGTAACAATTATTTGGAAAGTTTGTATTAAATACCCAAGCTTTACCGTAAGGCAAAATAGATTTTTGAACATTTTTTATGGCATTCCATAAGGGGATGTAGCTCAGATGGTAGAGCGCTCGCTTAGCATGTGAGAGGTACGGGGATCGATGCCCCGCATCTCCAGGATATCTTTTATAAGGAATTTGTTTTATGGGAATTTAAAAGACGACAGTTAGGACTGTTTTTTACTTGCCTTGTCTTTTTAATCCATTGACGATTGATTTGAATAATACTTGGGGTCTACTATTTGCCGCGCTTTTAAATAAAATTAATAGAGTCTCGGTATAACGCATTAATTTTGTTGTTTTTAATTTAAAAGTGAAACAAACAAATTTAAAACACTTAACAGAAAGCGGTAGCTCTGGATAAAAATGATATTTAAACATTCCTTTGATTCCGCTTGGTGCTCTATTAAAAGAATTTTAAAAAGGACTAAATTTATCAATGAAAGCGATATGGAAATGGTTTTCTATTTTATTTGAATTCAATGCTGTTTTAGCGACAATCCTTTGCTGTCTCTCAGGTAGAGAGAACCAAATTTTATGTGCATTTAACAGGGGAATTTTAGAACATGATCAGTTTGCATCACATAAACATCAATTGATATGGCAATTTGGTGGTTGCAGTAGTAAATACTTGATGTTTCACTCTGTGGCATTACTCATACAAATCAAAATGCATTTGAATTTTCATATGGGGATGTAGCTCAGATGGTAGAACGCTCGCTTAGCATGTGAGAGGTACGGGGATCGATGCCCCGCATCTCCAGGATATCTTTTAAGTTCATACATTTTAAAATCCATAAATTTATTCAGGAACAGAACTGCAATACCTAAGTGTAGTTCTTTCTAAAAAAGTATTGATTTTGTTCCAATTAAAGTTCAGTTTTAGCAGCGTTCTTCTACTTGGCTTGTTACTATAGTTCTTTTAAGAAATTTCGCATTCTAATACCCGAATCCGAATGGTTATGATCTTTAGAACCTTACCAATGCATCTTCCTATCTCTAATCTTTCTATTCTTAACACATAAAACAAACTGAAGAGCAATACATTGCAACATACGGCGGAGAAAGTTTAAATGGGTACTGTAGGCAATGAAACCTAACATGAAGGTTGCAAATGAGACAGTATTACGCTCATGGCTTTTCTCAACATTAACAACCATTGCGAACCTGTATTTTGTCTAAATTTGAAAATGAAGCATAAAACGTGATTAGTATAAGTAAAGTAGGCTAGAATTTTAATTGTATTTGAAATGATTGCAAAGGCAAATATTAATTGTATTACCAGTTAAGCTGCAGGAACTATTTCATATGGGGATGTAGCTCAGATGGTAGAGCGCTCGCTTAGCATGTGAGAGGTACGGGGATCGATGCCCCGCATCTCCAGGATAATTTTTTCAGTTTCATTAAAATTATACTACATTTGAAGGATCCTTTGTTTGTAATTCTGAAAAATTTCCAATTACAAAAGCCCTGGAAAAAGCTAGGTATTGAATTAATTATATGACTCCTTGGTTTGCAAAACAGGAAATTATTAAATTGTTGCATGTTCTCTGCCTTATGTCAGTAAATATGAGTTTATTTGTTTTTTTAGAAATAGCTTTTCGATAAAATCTTTAAAAAATTTTAAAAAGTTACAATCAAATAAGCAGAGTTTTGGTGGAACGTAATGAAGATTGTTTTAATTTATTAACAGAAAAAAATTATTTTAGAAATAAAAGTTTGTAAAAATTAATGTCAGAATATATTCCTTAAAATATTGCTCGAGTTCTGTATGTGAATTGACAGACTTCTTGAAAGCATTCCTGAAAGAGTAATTAAAGAGAAGGAGTGCCTGCACAAAATATTAAAAGGAATTTAACCGAAATGATAATATTGTAGTCGCCGTGGTCTAGTAGGTAGTGTGTTGGCTTATTAGACGAAAAGCCAGGGTTAGAGCCCCAGACCAGACATCGAAATAAAATACACGACTTCCTCTCAGCAGATTTCTGGCAAAAACTCTGAGAGTACATAAAATTGCCATGAAAAGTTTCTCAAAAATCTGTCGTTCGGAGTCGACTTTAAACTGTAGGTCCCGCCACTGATGTATAAAATTAACACACACAACATAAGTTGTGTGAGAAACTAGGTCGTAATCCTGAGTGAAGGGTTGTAATGACCAATTATGTATGTCATAATTTTGTAGACCTTTAAATGGGATGCCTTAATTACGTGACCAAGGAATTTTTTTTGCCTTTATGATTGTAAGTGTCATTCATTGTGAAAGCCTTTAGTTACAGTTGCCTTTACTCACTTACATCACTTAAGTATAACCCATAGATTATGAAACTGACCTTAAAAGAATTTTCAAAAATATTTCATTTTCGTTTGCTACTGAAAAAAGATCGTATAAATGGGTGTGCGATTTATAAGATCACCACTGTATGCCTCAACGTATAAGCTATTCACATTACTACTATTGTATTTGGATGAGAGAAAAGACTCTGACTAAATACTTTAGGCTTGATTTGGGAGGCTATCTATAGGGCCATAGAGCCCCCGAATGAACTCGCAAAATTTGCGAGCAATATGCATAATCTAACCCGATCCAGTAATCTTATTTCGTATTTCCTTAAGGACTAAAATACATCGGGCTTCGGT
Organism: Sarcophaga variegata; assembly: GCA_932273835.1. NCBI lineage: Eukaryota > Metazoa > Arthropoda > Insecta > Diptera > Sarcophagidae > Sarcophaga > Sarcophaga variegata. Next base: position 21,780,164 of record OW026362.1, on the reverse strand, counting down.
GCACCGGCGTTTATATCATACGTGTTTGTGTAAAAAGAAAACACTTGTTTTTAATGGATTCCATGCAAATTTATTGCTGATCATCGAAGTACTGCTCTGCGTGTGCAGAGTGTGACCTATGGATGTAGACCAATAGTAATCGGAAGGAGCCAAGGCTGGTGAATATGACTAGTGGGGTAGCAGCTCCCAGCCTAATGCTTTGATTGTATCTTGAACCGATTTTGTTTTGTGTGTAGGTGCATTACCATTTTTCAATACTATCTTGTTGTTGACAATGTAGTTTTTAATTTAGACTTCTAGGTCTTTCAGAAATTGTTTGTTGTCAACATTTAAGATTTTACCCATTTGTTTCCGACTCAAAGTGTCATCTTCAGTCATTTTTGTTTTTCTGTTTACAATTCGGTGTCTTTAAACTTTTTGATGGTCTTCCACGGTCTTCAATTCTCACTTCGGAATCTTTATCTCGGAACCGATGCGACCAACCTCAGCTTTCGATACGAATGTGCATCACTTTTCTTCAAATGAATTGAAAAATGAATTCTTTCCGCAAACCATAATTTTCTGGTGCAAAATTCGCCATCTTTGACACGATGAAACAATGTGATGTTGCTTGTTCACTGATCTGATACACACAGTTACTAAAGTATACACACGGTTAACAAATTTCAGAAATTTTTTAACCAATCCGTTTTCGTTAAAAATCTTTATAATTGTCTGACATCTTTCTTCGATTTTAAGACGGTCTTTTGTATTGGTTAAAAAAGGCCCACAAAAGTATACATCCGATTAACAGATTTCACAAATTTCTGAACCAATGCAAAAGACCGTCTTATAATCGAAGAAAGATGTCAGACAATTATAAAGATTTTTAACGAAAACGATTTTTAACCGTATGTATACTTTTGTAGCTGAGTGTATATGCTGATTATGTTCGACAGATGTCATCGCCAATACAAAAAAGAAAAAAAAAGAATAAGGCTCGTTCAGAATTAATGTTTGACGCCTACTTCATACGGGCATACGTGGTATACATGTGATATAAGTCTGCTATGCAGCATCTTCTAATTAAATTTTAATTTTATTGTTTTATTTTAAACCCAACAAAAAAAATTAAAATAATTAATAAAACGAACGAATAAAACTGTTTTAGATTAAAAATTAAATTCTTAATCAAATATTTAAAGCAAATTCTTTGACAGCACTAATCCGATCAGCACATTTAAAATGCGTTTATCTTGAAAGGTGCCGAAACTGAATTTTAATTCGCTGATAATAAAACAAAAATCACAAATATTTTAAGGGAGAATGTTTCTTTAAAAACCAGACAAGAAACGATTTGAATCTGTTTAGAGGGCGATAAATCAATTTGAATAATTAAAAAAAGTAAATTAGAAAAGTTATAGTCGATCTAGGAAGACCTGTGTGGACCTGTATACTTAAAAATATTTTTTTGTAGGCTGCATGCTGTTTAAAAAGAAGTCGCCGTAGTCTAGTAGGTAGTGTGTTGGCTTATTAGACGTAAAGCCAGGGTTCGAGCCCCAGGCCAGATATCAAAACAAAATACAAAAAGTATTTCTTCGGCGACTTCCTCTCAGCAGATTTCTGGCAAAAACTCTGAGAGTAAATAAAAATTGCCATGAAAAGTTTCTCAAAAATCTGTCTTTCGGAGTAGACTTTAACTTGTAGGTCATGGCACAACATAAGTGGTGAGAGATGGGTTGTAATGAAGGCCTGAGAAAATGATTGTGAAACAAGCTTCAGCACTAACAGAATATACCACACTTAAAACAGTATGATGCATGGAAATAATATTTTAATGGCGCTTCCATAACTAACTTCTTGGTTTATAAATAGAAATTTAGAAAGGCCATCAGAGACATGTTTAGACGTAATAAAGTGTTAAAGTGATAGGCTTACGATAAACATGTATAGAAATAGCGGAAGTAATTATAAAATTCATAGATTTTATAGGGGTTTTTATGTTTCTTTAATTAATACAATTTTTTTTTCAGATTCAAAATAAAGAACGATACCATAACAAATTAGAACTCAATTGGAGTGTCTTAATTCTTTTTTAAAGTTTCTAAATTCAGAATATTTTTCAACAATTTTAGAAACAGGTTTCTATCGACTAAAATCAATGAACTCAGTTATAAAGAAAATTTTAAATTTACGTTACGTTAATTTTTAATCAGAATATTTAAAGCAAAAACATTTAAAACATTTTACATGTTTCTGTATATGACGAATATACTCGTCTTCACTAGAAAATAATTAATAAGGCAGAAAAAGGTATTTTTTAAACAAAATTAAGCAGTTATAGGGATCTTAAATGGTAGAAACATTTTACTCTGTTTATGACGAATATACTCGTCTTCACTGGAAAATAATTAAGCATTCAGAAAAAGTTTTTTTGAAACAAAATTAAACAGTTATAGGGTTAATAAATGGTAGAAACATTTTACTCTATTTATGACGAATATACTCGTTTTCAATGGAAAATAATTAAGCAGGCAGAACAAGGTTTTTGAAACAAAATTAAACAGTTATAGGGTTAATAATTTAACATTTAAAGGTAAAAAACATTTTACTCTTACGTTAGTTTTTAAGCATAACATTTAAAGATAGAAACATTTTACTCTATTTATGACGAATATACTCGTTTTCACTGGAAAATAATTAAACAGGCAGAAAAAGTTTTTTTTAACAAAATTAAACAGTTATAGGGTTAATAAATGATAGAAACATTTTACTCTGCTTATGACGATTATACTCGTCTTCACTGGAAAATAATTAAGCAGGCAGAAAATGTTTTTTTTAACAAAATTAAACAGTTATAGGGTTAATAAATGGAGAAACATTTTGCTCTGTTTATGACGAATATACTCGTCTTCACTGGAAAATAGTTAAACAGGCAGAAAAAGGTATTTTTTTAAACAAAATTAAACAGTTATGGGGTTAATAATTTAACTAAATTTTATAAATTTCAACTTGAACTGTATTTAAATAAGGCAATTATGAATGCTGTGCACTTATGTTATAAATAAATTCATATTAATCTTATTTGTTTCTTTTTTTGTTTAATTAACATAATTTATAATTAAAAATTTAATTAATTTAAATATTAAATTGCATATTAATTAATCAAATAATTTCCATAAATATTCATTTGCAGATAGACTTGATTTACACGTTTACATAAACGATGACAGTTTTAATTTTAATAATCAGAGACTGGTAATCTATTCAAAACTAATTGGCTTCGGCGTAGACATTGAAACTATTTCAATGCTATTGGTGAGAAATATAGAGCAACAGGTGATCTAAGAGAGTGATTTGTTTTTAAAAAAGAATAATTTTTATTATGATTTTAAGCCTGGCGAGTCCAACATCGACCAGATCTTCACACTACTTCAAATCCAAGAAAAACAAGTCGACTATAAAACAGGCTTCGATAGTCCTATTGAGTTGAGCAATTCCTGCAGCTCCGTCAAAGCAGGATGGACCTCCCTGAACTTTTTGATACCGTGCAAGGTTTCAGACAATGCGCTCCCTTATCATGCGATCTCTTCAACTTCGTCATGGAGAATGCTCTGCGGAAGGCAGGAATGCATCGCAATGGCACTATTTTTGAAAAAAGTCTCCAGTTGCTTGCGTAAGCTGACGACATTGACATCATAGGGCGTACCAAGTGAGATTTTGATGCTGCCTTAGTGCTATTGAGTGGGAGATTATTAAGTTGGGTCTGGCAATAAATAAGGGTAAAACAAAGTATATGTTGTCGACAAGTAGGTCTATACGGCGTTATGGATCCCAGATGACGGCCGGTAACTATACTTTCGATATAGTCAAGGAATTGATTTATCTTATTGTTGCCGTTACCAAGAAAAAACATGTCAGTTTGGAGATCAAGCGCAGTATCTCTCTTGCAAACAGGCGCTACTATGGTCCCAATAGGCAATTAAGTAACAGAGACCTCTCTCGTACGACAAAACTAATACTCTACAAGACGCTCACTCCCCCGTGCTCCTTGATGGCGAAGAGGTACGAACACTATTAAGCACTGATGCAGCAGCCTCAAGAGTATTCGAGAGAAAATTTCTACGTAAGATGTTCGGTCCAGTGCGAGTTGGTGGTGATTTCTGCATTCGATACAACAACAATCTGTATGAACTCTTCAACGACGTGGACGTTGTGCAGCGTATTAACATCCAGCGGCTGAGCTGGCGCAGCCATGTTGTCCGAATGGAGGAGGATGCTCCGGCGAGATAGGTATTTGATGCGGGGATATGCAAAAATCGGTGAATTTTTTGTGTTGCAAGGACTAAATCGAGGAATCTCTATCATCGATTAGCGTAACCAACTGGCAAAGGCACGCAAGAAGAAAAGGCACCTGGAAGGATGTGTTTAGGTAGCCCGAAATCCGTTAATCGGGTTGTTAATGGACAATTAAGTAAGCGAGTAAGTTTTACACAATGAGAATAGCTTTTTGCAGTAAATTTTAATGTTCACATTCGAAATGTCTTTTCTTATTGTGTTTGTCTTTCAAACTACTTGTATAAAAGTGTGATTCGAACAAAGTACGCACATCAACTATTATATATTCTGTGCACATATTCACATACTTAATCTGTTTCTCTAACAGCAAATTAAGAAATAAATATTTGAAGTGAGAAAAAAAATGTTCATAATATATCGCGTACAATTTCCGTATAAAAATGTCAGCTTAAAAACACTTGTGCCTCATACACGACAAATTATGCCCAAAAAACCGGTACTTTAAGAAGATTAAAAATCAAAATATTAAAATAAGAAGAAACACATGTCGAGAGATCAATAAAAATCATTTAAATTAATTTAAACATTTAGTAGAAAAGAGGTTCAAAATAAATTTTGCGTTCAACAGAAATCAAATAAAATAGGCATGTGACATACAAACAATCAACCAGTTTTGATATATTTTTTGGTTTATACTGTTCCACTCTTCAAACATGGCTTGAATTTCATATTGCACTTAAGACTGGTGAGTGTATAGCTGGTTTTACCATATCTTAAGCCGGATTTAAAAATTTTTTACTCACTATGTACTTGCACAGTGACTAGATAGATCTACCCCAAAAGGGATATATATTGTTACGTCTTTACCTTTTAAAAACGTTTAAAATATGAGCTCGTAGATTGCAAATAAAACAAAAATAAATTGCTGTGTAGTTTTAATTAAAATCCTTTATTATTCGCACAACTTGATGTAACAACAACAATTGTTTTGTTTGTTATTCCTTTGTTTACACCCTTTGCATAAACAATAACAATTACCAGATAATTGTTCGACAGATCTTTGTAACGGAGATCTTCAAACAACGATTATTCTCTTCAAACATACCCCGTCTTCACACAAGACTGACTGAACTTCATTAACTCAGTCGCCTGCTTTGCCTTGACTTTTATATGGCAACGCAAACAGTCTAATGAATGTTCTTGAAGGCGAATGTTCATGACCTCACCTTCTCGAAATCTCCATAAATGTAAACATCGTTGTTTCATTATTGTTGTTTGTGTATTTTGTTTACATTTATTCTTGTAGTGTTCGTGGTTGTATTTTTGTTTACTTGTTTATCATTTTTTATGCTGTTATATTACGCAGTGCGATAATTTGTAAACATGTTCATTGTTTTTGTTTTTGTAGCTTTTGTTCATAGTTTTAATGTCAAACGATGTAAAAGCAAAACACCAGTTTCTAGATTTTTCCATTTTCTTAACAATATTTAGTAAAATTTGCATTAAACCTGAGCAGATTAGATTTTAGGAACCTCATAGCATAGTTTAGGAAAGTGCCCTGCACATCAGAACAGACGTCATAGGTTTTTGGGTGACATAACGTTTAAAGATCTCGGTATGGTGGCAAACGTGGCATTTGGCGATGTTACTGGTTTCATTCGGGGCGGAGGTGTTTTAAACCCACCACTAACACATTAGGACAAGGGAACTTACCTCATACTGAGTAACAAAATGATACATATGGGCCAGAATGTGGAATTGACTGTGAATGGCAAGCTACTCGCTAAACTACATAGCCTAACTTCATAGCAATTTTAATGTACACTGGCCACAGATCATCTTTTCTCTCATTTTCAGGCACTTGGGAACCTAAGAAAAAATCTACTCCACCACTAAACTCTGGAGATGGAATAGAAATGCCAAGCAGAAGTTACAATGGGACCTTACAGGACCCAAGAAAGCCATGCCCATATAGGACGCTGCCAATTTAAATTTGTCTAAGTTAAACTGATACCCGTGACGCCCAAGTAAGCTCACACAATTCGTGACTGTGACACACATCTGAAGTTTAACTAAGAATTTGGCTTTCTCTGGGGAAAAGAAAATGTGGGCATTTTGAAAGCGACACAATACTTGTTGGGTGGCGAGGTGAAAATCTCTTGATTTACTCGAACAGCCCGGCTGCAAGTTCTTAACGAACGTAGTTTCAACGTCCGTCCGTTTTCATTAGCGCCGACGAATTCTTTAGGAAATTTAGGATCATGCAAAGGTGACTCCTATATAAGTTGCGGGATAAAGGGATGTCGTTGTAAACTGCATTGCTGATGAGCTGTCCACGTATTTTGGTATGCATACCGAAACAGTAGGCAATTTGGCAAATTTTGGGTCAAAAATATTTAATTACAATTCGTCTTATTATTTAATTGCATTGCAGAAATCTAAACCTTTTGAAATTTTGCAAATGCTAATTGAGAAATGCTATTATAGTCGTCGTAATTTAGTAGGTAGTGTTGTGTAGGCTTATTAGGCATAAGGCCACAGTTCAAACGCCCGATCAGACATCTCGAATACGAACAAATATTTCTACGGCGACTTTCTCTCAGCAGATTTCTGGCAAAAACTCTGAGAGTAAATAAAATGCCATGAAAAAGTTTCTCAAAAATCTGACGATCGGAATCAACTTTAAACTGTAAATCCCTATAAACAACTTGGTCACTTCCATACATAATTGGCCAGCACAACCCTTCAGTGAGGGTTTCGACCTAGCTTCTCACACCACTCATGTTGTGTGCGATAATTTTATACGTGAGTGAGTGAGGGACCTACAATTTAACGTCGACTCCGAACGACAGATTTCTGAAAAACTTTTTCATGGCAGGTTTATTTACTCTCAGTGTTATTGCCAGAAATCTGCTGAGAGGAAGTCGCCTAAGAAATGTTTTTTTTTCATATTTCGTTTTGATGTCTGACCTGGGATACGAACCCGGGCTTTTCTTTAATAAGCCAACACACTACCTACTAGACTACGGCGACTTCACACTGTAAATAACTTCATTACTTATTTGCCATAAAAAGATCAACAGAAGTTCAAATAGATACCATAAAACCCTTCAAATATACGGAAATCACTTTAATTGTTCGAATTTATTTCTGGTTTAAGTATTTAATACTTTAAGAATATTATTTAAATTAAAAAGAGTACTTGGATTATTTCGTTGGTATTGTATTTGATTTACAATGAATGTCTTAATAAGTACTTTAAGCAAATATTATTCAAGCATTTATGGTCTACTTAACGGTAGGTCAAGTGAAGCCGTATATAAAGCCATAATTTTCAAAATATTTATGACACTTGAAAAGGGAAACTGTAACACACAAAACGTCATAAATAAATCAAAACTAATGTAATAAAAATAAAACACACAATAAAAAATTATTTAATGAGAGGAAATGTTCAACAAATTTTGATCTTTATTGGACATGTTCAAGTCGTTTAAAAAAAATATTTTTTTTTTATTTAAGGCACTTAAAGATCCCACACACAAAATTTATTTATTGTGCAAACAGAAATGATTTAAAATGTTTTAATTTTTTCTTTTTGTTTTTAATTTAATTAATTACTATTTTGCATATCATTTCCACAAATAATCATTTCATCACAACGATAAAATTAATGAATAAAAAAGAAGGTTATTCGAGTGGCCACTGTGTGAAAGGGTGAAACTATTTATTATTTGTGGGAGTCTTGTTAATAATTAACAATAAATTCAGTTTTTTATTTCTTCTTTCTTTTTTGATATTGTTATTAATTTCTTTGTAAAAGAAAAAATAAGACCAGCATAACAAATTTTATTTCATGGTTAATTTGCTTAAAAAAATCATTAATAATAAATCATTAACATTTTGATTAAATATTGGTTTAATATTGGTTTAATATGGGTTAAATAAACAATATTACTCAAAATTAAGTAAGTGAGTCAGAAATCTATTCTGCAACAGAATTTAATTTCAAATATTTCAACCATCACCACAAAAAACAGAAATTAATAATCTCGTGTAAATTATTTTGAATTATAAAGTTTTTTTTTTATTTAGTTTTTTATTTAAGAAGACTTAATTTCTTAATTTCCTGTTGCTACAGTCCACCGGATATGTACCCACCGTTATTGGCCATTACAATCTTTTAGTTAGGATTACGACCTAGCTCCTTACATCACTTATACTATGTTCAGACATGCACTTATATTGAGTAAACGGCATTATTGGTCTCAATATTTCATATAAAATGTCAATTAATTATTGTTCAATAAATTCATAAATTGTTATAATATTGATTAAAACTTGAAATACAGCACTGTCCTAAGTACGCATATTTCAATTCTCCGAACACTTTCTATTGATATTTGCCAACTCAAATATCAACAACGACAAATAAAGAAAAAAACAGAACAAAAACAATGTTGTTGAAACAACCAGCTGTTTTGTTTACCAGCTGTCAAATGAATATTGAATAAGCAGCTGAACTGCGTATATTATCATGCCTGAACACTTAAAATATTGTAATCAATAAACCGAATATTGATTCAATAAAAGTGCATGTCTGAACATAGTATAAGGCTAGAGCTTCAACTTGGGTTTCAACCTTCAGCTTTCTATTATGCAGACAATTGATTTCAGTGATATCGATTTACGATTATCGCCTTAGTCTAGTAGGTAATATCTTGGCTTATCAGATGCGAGGCCACGATCCAAACCCCACTTAAAATATTGTAATCAATAAACCGAATATTGACTCAGTAAAAGTGCATGTCTGAACGTAGTATTATGCTGTGTTTGTTAATTTTATACATGAATGGGGCGACGTACAGTTTAAAGTCGACCCCGAACGACAGATTTGTGAGCAACTTTTCAGAAATCTGCTGAATGGAAGTCACCGAAGAAATATTTCATCAAATTTCGTTTTGCTAGTGATTTCTGATTTGGGGTCTGAGCCGCGACCTCACATCTAATAAGTCAACACAGTACCTACTAGACTACGGCGACTTGGATATACCGCCTTATAAGTGTTGCGTGGAGTTTACATGTATATCATCCATTTGGATCAAAAAATACCGCGCAAGTTAGCTTAGATGAGTGGGCGGACCCCAAAATATAGAAAATATCCCACTTAGGCCAGCGTTTAGACCCATTGTGATACTACAATCAATATTCGACGCGAGGATAGGTTAGGTTAGGCCAGAGGACGTCTACCTGTCAATTAAGACGAGTACAGTACCCGGAGGTCGAATTGACCCATTGTACAACGTCCTAGTTTCTCACACCACTTATCTTGTGTGTGTTAATTTTATACATGAGCGGTGGGACCTAAAGTCGACTCCGGACGACAGATTTTTGAGAAACTTTTCATGGCAATTTTATTTTACTCTCAGAGATTTTGCCAGAAATCTGCTGAAAGGCAGTCGCCGAAGAAATACTTTTTGTATTTTGTCTTGATGTCTGGTTAACACACTACCTACTAGGCTACGGCGACTTTAAGAGTCCAGGATAACACAATTCAAAAGCTCGTTCTATTATGTCAGAGAGTGAGAGGACAAAAGCCCCCGTTTTTTTTTATAAAAAGAGCAGGACATTGCTACTTACATACACGAATGGTGATTACAACCCTTCAGTCACTTATGTTATGCATAAATGGCACGACCTGCACTTTAAAGTCGTCTCCGAACGACAGATTTTTTTGAGAAACTTTTTATGGCAATTTTTTTTACTTACAAAGTTTTTGCCAGAAATCTGCTGATAGGAAGAAAGATTAAGAAATATTTTTCATATTTTATTGGAGATGTCTGACCTGGGGTTTGACCCAGGTAGTGTGTTAGCTTATTAGATATGAGGCCGCGGCTCAGACTCCAGATCAGAAATCTCTAACAAAACGAAATTTTATAAAATATTTCTTTGGTGCAACTGTTACCAGTATAGTGTGAAATCAATTTGGAAGTTATTTTATAATTTTCACTTTAAACGTGTTAAAATTTATCTTCATTTGCAATTCTTTTGTTTCCGTAAAACAATATTTCAATCAAATTTGTTCGGTGAACACTATACACGCGGCTGCAAAGCACACAGCAATACTATTGTGATGCAAATTTAATTTTTAATTTATTTTATAAATCAATTAAATTTTAAAAAGAAATATTGAAAACAAAAAAAATTACTGTCGGTATATAACGGAGACTTAGCCACCATCTCTTTTTAAGCTACATATGTATGTCCAGTTAATATTATTGTTTTGCCAAATCGCCACTGATGACCCTAGGCAACGAAGTGTGTTTGCCGAATATGATTTGAAGCAATTGGCAACTGACACTAATTATCATTTAAAAATTATCTTCACCTATGGGTCCCATTTCTGGTAGGATGGTTACGTCAACAAACAAAATTGTCGAATTAGGTTCCATACCTAGTGAGGTCGTAATCCTGTCTGAAGGATTGCAATGACCAATTATGCATGTATGTATGTACTTCAGTAACTTGAAGCTTACCGAGATCTTCTTAACATTTTCGAATATTTTCTTAACAGCAATGTTAACAGGTGTGTAAAAAAGGGTGGGCCATTTAAAAGTTCAAACTTAAATATGCAATAAAACAAAAACCGGTTTGAAAATTTCCCACATTTATTCTTTTGTTGTGATGTACAATTGTTCCACTTAGAAATGAAATATTATTTCATTCATATGAGTGCCGCGGCTGGCCTCACAATACCTCTCTGGATCGGAATAATTTTCATGCACTTTTTCGAGCGTATGGGATCGTGTCTCTGGTTTGTCTGTCTTTAACGGCACTCCACAGAAAATACTCCAACGGTGTCAAATCACAGCTTCTCGGCAGCCAATTGACATCATCATTTCGACTAATTAAACGGCAATCAAACGTTTGACGCAATAAATCGATTGCAGCATGAGATGTGTGGCAAATTGCACCATCTTGTTGAAACCAAACATGGTTCACATCAATACCATGAAGAGCGGGTACAATAAAATCAGTTATCATTGTGCGATACAGTCTCCATTGATTGCGTGATTGCGTCGTCCTCATTTTCAAAGAAATATGGGCCAACGATGCCACCGCTCCACCATATGCACCAAGCAGTCACTTGTAATGGGTGCGTTGGATTTTGTGATCCCCAAATACGGCAATTTTGCTTATTAACGCAGTCACCAAAATGAACATGAGATTTATCAGAAAAGATGATTTTTTTTTGGCAAAATCGACATCGTCGTTTTGTTGGACCATCTAGCGAAGCGAACACGGGGCCTGCGTATACTGGGCAGTGTTGGTCCTTCTCTGCGGCAAAATTTTGTACGAGATTTTCGTGAAATTTCTTACCAATTGTCTTTGTTTTGGAAATAAATTTCCAATAAAACCCAACCTTACTCAAGCGCAAATCGATTAATAACGTTCAGTGGAGATAATATACTGAATTTTGTGACATAATAGAATGACATAAGAATTGCCAGATTCGAAATAATCTATGGTTCAAATTTAAACCGATAGGTGGCCCACCCGATATATTTCCTATACACTTTTCGGTAGACATAGCTTATCCAAGTGGTGATAAGCGTTCTGAATCCATGTTTAATCTTTGAATACAGGTTAAGGATCAAAACAACAGCAAGTAGAATGTTTATTTTTTTATTTTTTTAAATAACGGCAATAACAACACTAACAAATTGAGAAAAAATCAGGCATCTAACTTTTTTGATATAAAGTTATATGGTCTTAGAAATTGAAATGTATCATTGAGTTCTGCGTTCTCTTGGGCAAAAACTATGCAGTATTGTTCTGCGGGCCCTATTAAATATTTTCAAGCTATATTTTTCACGTACATATTTTGATTTTATATTATAAATGTCCCAGGCCTGCATGATTTTTTTCTATTTCTCTACTTTATCATTCAAATTACGTCTTAAATGTTGCCAAACTGAAGTGTCGATTCTAGTGCCTGCAGGCTAATATCACTTCATTTTTTAAAAAATCACTTCAGAAAAGACACATGAAACCAAAAGACATATTGAAATCCAGAATGATTATTAAGCGCGTCTTCAAATAGACATTCTTTTTTTTTTTTTTTTGCAAAACTTATGTTAATGAGCGCGTGTTTCAAAATATTTTATGGCACACGACGTAGACTGTCACGAAATTTATTTTAAATCGAAAAAATCAAATGTTTTTTAACGAATTTTTTCTTAAGAAGTAAACCAACAATAGGTAGTAGTAGTAGACCCACCGATTACAACTGTTATCCCAACGATGTCTTCTATTTATTTAAAAAGACATGTCTTTCTTTTTTTATTCATTTCTAATATGTTATCTGTTGGACCAGTAATTATAAATGGAAAAAGAAATTTTTGAAAAATATCACAAAAAAGCATAAAAATTAAGTTTTAGGAGACAGGTTGGCAGTGAAGTGAAAATGCATAATTAATTAACAGACTGCTTTATGAACATCAGATGGGGAATATTTCGTAATATTTCTATAGGAGAAGAATCAAGTTTAAGGAATACAGTATTCCCTGGATATAAGCACTTACACAAAAGCTTGTAGGACAGTACTTATAAGCGAGGAATTCTTGTATTGAAATCCCGCACCTGATGCGTAGATTAAAGCTGACAGAATTCTATTTGTCTTATTGACAGCACTGGTTTCGTATCCGATGAAATGTTGGTTGGTAGCAGAGGGCTTTAATCATCTCCTGCATCTCGATGTGGTGAAGAAAGTTGTAATTTGCATGGGATTACTGTGAAGTATTTGCTGAAGGAGTTGGATCCACAACAGACTTTATAGGTATAGTCAAGAGCCCTATTGTAGCATTTTTCTAGACAGAGAATCAGCTCACCTGATACCTGCGACTTCCTCTCATCAGATTTCTTGCCAAAAACTCTGAGAGTGAAGAAAATTGCAATGAAAAAGTTTCTGAAAAATTTGTCGTTCAGAATCGCCTATAAAACTATAGGTCCCGCTACTCATGTATAAAATTAAAACACACAACATAAGTGGTGTGAGAAGCTAGGACGTAATCTTGATTGAAGGGGTGTAATGACGAATTATGTATGTTTGCATGTATGTAATGGCTCAAGAGTTGCAATTTATCAGGCTTAACTTAACATATCCCCATAAAAAGAAATCTAGAGACGTTTAATTGCACTAACAGAGGAAGCTACAGAACATGAACAATTTTAGAAGGAAAGTTGTCACAAAGTGGGTACAATTTTTCGCATTTATAAGCGGTGAATGCTTAAAAGCGAGATGCATATATGGAAATAGTTTCGGTAAGTTCTGAAACAAACATCAAGACTCCATAAATTGTATCGCTACTAGGCGTGGAATTGTTATATCCGGGGTGTTTATATCCGGGGAATACTGTACTCGCAAATTTTTTAAACCCATCATAAACACATGGATGATTTGCATGCTTAATGGTATCAAGTTTTATGGTATTTATAACAAAAATAACAATGCTTCCTATACTTGTTTGAACATCGAACATAAAATTAAAAACGCAATGCTTTTGGCATGAGCCCCTTATAAATGTTTAATAATTTGCGTTTTAAGTATCAATTAATTCGTGGAATAATTCAATTCAATTTGTTTTTAAAACCAGTCTGTTATCTATTTTTCAAAATGTCAAACTTTATGATCGATGCATAATTGAATGCGTCAGAATTAATTTCTAGATTTCTATGGTAATAAACTTCTAATAAATGGGTTGGGCCGCATCTGTCTCATGTGAGTGTATAATTTAAAATTGGGTTAGAAAAACAATATTTTTTTATTGTTGTTTTATTTGAAAACTTTTCAAGAACTCGTTTCGAAAAAAATAAAGATTTGAGGAACTAGTTGGGCAGAAAGCTACACTTACTACTTTATATCAAGATTTTTTCGGTTTTTCAACTGTTTAGTTTTGTCACAATAAATTTTTTCTGTCTGCTTAATTATTTTCCAACGAAGACGAGTATATTCGTCATAAGCAGAGTAAAATGATTCTGATTGTAAAAGTAGGCAAATCTAACGTTTGGTGTTGGTTTTATTTAGAAAGAATATATTTTTAAATATAGGTTTAGGTTTAGGTCGGAATGGAAGCTCTGATATCACAAAGCTCACTTGAGCACGCATAACGGCCCGTTGTGATGCCACGGGTGAACGCAGTCCCTGTACTGACCAACTATTTCCAATCTGGCCATACTTATGACATCGTATTCTGTCACAAAATTCAGGGTATTTTCTCCACTAAACGTAATGAATCGATTTACGCTTGAACAGCGTTGGGATTTATTGGGCCAACGAGAAAAGGTACACGATAATGTCGATTTTGCCAAAAAAAAAAAGAATAAAAAAACATTCAGATGAAGCTATTTTCATTATTCATCAATATTTTCGTTAATAAGCAATTTCTGGAGCTCAGAAAACCCATTAATAGCAACTGTTTGGTGCTGCTTGTGGAGGGGAGGTATCATTGGCCCATATTCCTTTGAAAATGGGAACAGCGCAATCAATGGAGACACCTATCGTACCATGACAAATTTTTTTGTAACTGCTCTTCATGATATTCATGTGAATTAATGTTGGTTTTCAACAGGATGCTGCAACTCGCCACACATTTCATGCCACAATCGATTTATTGCGTAAAAAGTTTGACGGCTGTTTAATTAGCCAAAATTCTGATAGCAATTGGCCGCCAAGAAGCTGCGATTTGTCATCGTTGGGCTCACATTACCTACAAGCAGTGGTGTTGTGAGCTAATTTTTTTTTTACCGGAACGCGTATATATAATTATATAGACAGGGCCGATCCTGGGTAGGCGGCCGCTCTGTGCGGTCTCACGTCCCAAATATAACGACGGGGGTGATTTTCCTGATTTAATCCTGGCGGCGGCGTTTTTTTAGGTCTCATGTCCCAAATTTGACGACGGGGGGAGGGAGATTTCCCCCAATTTTTATCAAAATACATATAAAAATTCGTCAAAAATTAGAAAAAAATCAGCAATTCTTTTTAATTTTTTATTTTTCAAAATGTCAGCCAATTCTCGTTATCAGAAATCATCTTTAGTTCCGGAACGCGTTCCTGTCCAAAACGGAAGTATCGGAACGACGTTCCGGCTCGACAACACCACTGCCTACAAGTTTACAAAACGAAAGAAAAAATTTCGTATGCGGTTTGATAAATACTTCCGGGAGGTTGTCACACAATTACTTTTGTAATTCTCTACCAAATCGACTATTCAGAAATTAAACCACTGAGCCATATGAGATACCTGAAGCCTCCACAATCACCGCTCTTTAAATCACCAAGCGCCCTACGCCGTTTCGTAAATTTCTTTGAATCGTTTCAACTTTAGAGACATCAATTTGACGTACAATATGTTCAACATTAGTCATACTTGTACGTCTACGTCATGGTGCTATAAGACAGTATTGATGGTGCCCAACTTCCATTGTACTTAACAAGCTTATCCTTCGTTTATGTGATGGTTGAATAATGCTTAATGCACACACGAAATTTACTTCTATCTTTACATTTTCGTCTCAATACATGTGAAACGCGAAACAAATTACGCAACTTCTTTAAGGTCTGATCGGAATGAACTAAAATAGGCCGCTTTGTAGGAAGCGAAATAAATTAAACCGTTTTAAGTAATTCAGGATCACAATTTTATTTTAAAATTAAATCTACCATATACCTCTAACTGTTTTTCATATAAAGAAACAGTTTTTGTGCATGAATATAATGAAAACCGTTAAGTTATTTAAATACATACAAAACACGGATGGCCTTTATTGGTAATAAAAAAATGAAAATCTTTAAACAAATTTTGAACAATACATGGAGAAGACAAAAGAGAAACACGAAAATCAAAAGAGATTTTAATGAATGGAAGAATGAATGAATGTATCAAACGTTAATGAATATAATTTTTGTTAAGAAAAATCCACTAAAATACGCACACGACTGATTAAAATTTGAATGGTTGACGATTTAAAATTTATAAAAAAAAAATTTTATAACAATTTAATATTTCATGGCTAACAAAAAAAATAAAACAGACAAAAACATCAGCTTATCTGAATAGGGTTTTAAAACAAAAAGCAATTGTTAGGAGTTTTTTTTTTTTTTTTTTTTTGTTAATGTGGGTCAATTATACTATAATTTGTCAAATATCTCGAACATCTTGTCTGGTCTTGTCATATCCTACTGTTAAGGTTTTGAAAACAAGACAACAATTGTTTTGTCTTCCTATTTAATACAGGTAATAAGCGACACTTTATTTAACAAAAACATGAAATAGAAACGTTTCTTTGCTCATCATTGAAAGCATACAACCGATGACAATCACTTTTAAAAACAAAAGCAAAACAAACAAAAAAAAAACATGAAAAACAATGTTTTACAAAATGCCCCGTTTAATGATGTTTTTGACCATGGCCGTAGTGTGTGTGTTTTTTTTTTTAGATAATGAACAGTTAAATATTTAAATATAGAAACTTAGGTTAAAGGGTATTTAAAACTTGTTTGCCAAAAGCCCTTAAAATATCATCACCATACAACAATAAATGAAACTGAAAGTAATGATAACAGTCTTGTAATATACCCTACTGTTGGTACGTATACAAACGTGTAAAGCTTCACCAAAAAATATCAAATAACACTCATTCCAACATAATGCTTAATTACCATCTCAAAATCAAATCGAAACATCCGTCTAATGATCACAATATGTGGCTAGTTGAGATCAGTGCTGCTAAATTTAAATTTTCAAATGGTACTGAAGTACAACTGAAAGAGTACTTTTTTCTTATCAAATAGTACTTTTGTAAATTTATTTAATACACGCACGAGATGGAACAGAAAAACTAACGGCATATACCTCCCTATAAAACAAGAAAAGAAAATGTGGTATTTTTGAAATGGAAAAGTACTAAAGTACTGAATTTTTCAACACTGCTGCCATACCTCCCACCATACTAAACGTTAACTTCGCTGATTTTATTCGTAAAGTAAAATTAATTACATTTTGAAATAAAAAAAATAATTGAATTAAATTAAAAAAACTAAGAAAAATGCAAATAATAGGTAATAAAAATTTAATTTTAAAAAATATTTAAAATATAAAGATAACAAGCTTAAAAGAAATTAAAAAAAACTTTTGTACACAAATTCGATTACACAAAACCTTTCAATCAATCAGGCGTTTTGATTAAACTCATAGGTATAAAATGTTCTTTTTAAAATTTTTATCTGGCTTGGTATATAAGTAAATAACCTTGAAATCACCATACATTACTGAAGTATTAATTTCTGAACAGTAATGTTAGTGATTTCTTATCAGATAGCAGGTTAGTTTTTTGTACCACCAAACACAACGCTTTCTGTCTTTCCTGCAAACCACAATGCTACAGCATTTGTTTTGCAAGCATAGTAACACATTACATTGATTGTATTGGTCTACAACAAATTTTAAAACTCACCTTTTAAGAACTGCTGATCTACTGACAACCGCTCTCTTTCTCTACGTTGTTGCAACTTGCAATGCAATTTACTACCACACACTCCCACACACACAAAAAAAAGCTGGCTATACACCATGCGTGTGCCTGAATCTAAGAACAAAAAAAACACTTCTTCACACTCAAGGCCATGCACTAACAACACAACATTTATTTTTTTTTTTGTATAAACCGGTTACTCTGCTTTGTACTCTTGCAAGGGAGTTTTCATATTTTGTGACGTATTAAAACATTTTTTGTTGTTGTTTCGATCTTTACACTTTGGCCTTGCACAAACAAACACACTTCACTCATGATTTTTGCTATTTCTCTTTAACGTACGCCCTTACTGGCGTACTCCATTTTATAAAAAAAATTTCATTCTTATTGAAACTTAACACAAAACAGAAAACAACAATTAAAACCTTTTTATTCACATATCGCTTATTCTAGCAAACCACATATGTATGTACATTATGTAATTAATACAATTTTTCTATTTTTTGCTTATATCGAACCTTAACTGTATTAATTTTATTTTAAATTTTTATCCAGAAACACTGCCACTTACACTTTCTCAAATACCAGAAAAATTACGACTAACCGGCTGTCGGCTTTGTAGTTCTTTTTAAAGCAATTGAAACGAATAACATCAATTAATAACACGATGATAACATTACAATAACAACAACAATTACGTGCATTTTAAATGGAATTGAGTGCATATGCTCTGCTCTCATTTACATTGGCGACAAAAACCTCGTAACATTAATAACACAAATAACACCACTTATGAAAAACAACAATAAGAACAAACACAACAGGTTGGTTGCCTGTTTCATAAAAACTTAACGAAATGTAAACCAAACTACAGTAAACTTCAACATGCCTTATATTTTATAAACGCATTGTTATTGTAAAGGAAAAGAATAAACAAATCAATGTTATTATTTTGTGGTCAAACAATGTTAAAGTAGAACAGAACACACTTTCCTCTCGTTCATTAGTCACAAATGCATGATGCATAACAACAGAAAAACAAAAACAAACAACAACAAATACACTCAAGTTATTTTTCTGTCTCTCTTATTATCCCTTTATTAATAAGAAACAAAAACAATTAGGAGAACAACATATCTATACTCCACTCGCAAATTATGTAGTTTTACCAGATAAGCATGCAGTTATTTATTGTTCATTCATTCATTCCTTAAGCATTAATAATTTAATTCAGTACTATGTTAGTTGAAAAACTGTCATGCATGCGTCATGCATGTTCATGCTTCTTCAATTGTTATTCATTCAAAATCCTAATGTTCTTCACACACAGTATTTAAGTTTAATATAATGTGTGTGTACAAAAAAAAAGCAGCCAACAAAACTTGGACTTCATGCACACACAAATTCCTTCGCTCTGTTATTCATTTTTCATTTATGCATTCATTCAATCATTCACAATACTACATAGCACACTAACCGTATTTAATACAATGTCAGTATGTATGTATAGCCCGTATTAAAAACTTTCTTGCATTCGGCTTCATGCGAAAATGCTTTTTCGATTGTGTGAGACGAGAGAGTGTTAGTTGTGTGCTCTATTAAAGGGTTTTAAAAACAACAACTCGTTTGTATAATCACACACGCTTTGTTTTTGTATGAACATATATATGTACGTATATTAATTGCCTTGTGAAAGAAAAGAAACAACATGAATGCATTGTTGGATTCTATAATATTTTACAAAAACAATTGTATTGTTTTGGCTTTGCTAAAATTTTTGTTCACATTTTTGGACATGAATACTACTTCCACTCTCCCACCTTGCTCTCTTACAATTTAATACAACATGATCAAAAAAAAATTTGAATTGCACTCGAGAGAGGAAGAATGTGTAGAATGAAGAATGCAAGAAATCTGCTTAACATTGTTGGACAACAAGAAATAACTTTGATTTGTTACAATAACAATGCGTTTATAAATTATAAGGAATGTTGAACTTTAGTGTAGTTTGGTTTACATTTCGTTAAGTTTTTATGAAACAGGCAACCAACCTGTTGCGTTTGTTCTTATTGTTGTTTTTTGAATTGTCATATGTGGTGTTATTTGTGTTATTAATGTTACCAGGTTTTTGTCGCCAATGTAAATGAGAGCATATGCACTCAATTCCATTTAAAGATGCACGTAATTGTTGTTGTTGTTGCAATGTAAACGTCATGTTACTAATTGATGTTATTCTTTTCAATTGCCTTAAGAAGAACTACAAAGCCGGCAGCCGGTTAGTGGTAAATTTTGTGCAATGTAGGAAGGTTTAAGTGAAAGTGTTTGTAGTTTATAATTTAAAGTAAAATTAATAAATTAAAGTTCCGTTAGCATAAAAATAGAAAAGTTGTATTAATTAAATAATGTACATGCATACATATGTGTTTTGTTAAAATAAGGGTGATACGTATAAAAAGGTTTTAATTTTTGTTTTTTGATGTGCGTAGAGTTTCAATAAGAATGATTGAAATTTTTTTTAATAAAATGGAGTACACCGGTAAAAAAAATAGCAAAAATCATGAGTGAAGTGTGGTTGTTTGTGCAAGGCCATGAGTGTAAAAATCGAAACAACAACAACAAAAAATGTTTTAATACGTCACAAAATTTGAAAACTCCCTTGCTGGAGTACAAAAGCAGAGCAACCGGTTTATATTTAAAAAAAATGTTGTGTTGTTAGTGTATGGCCTTGAGTGTGAAGAAGTGTTTTTTGTGCTTAGATTCAAGCACACGCATGGTGTATAGCCAGCTATTTTGTGTGTGTGGGGTAGTAAATTGCATTACAAGTTGCAACAACGAAGAGAAAGAGAGGGTGAACGTGGATGAGCAGTTCTTAAGAGGTGAGTTTTAAAATTTTTTGCAGACCAATACAATCAATGGCTATATTCACACGAGCACAATTGTGCTGGCAGCAAATGATAGTTTGTAGGCAAGAGGGGTGAAGAGAATGGTTTTTCGGTGGCGTAAAGTTTCCACCAGCTACAACCCCGCATCACCAGCACAAAACTAATACATACACATTTTTAAAAATCAGGGTTGGCAATTTTTTTTTCAACAGAGTTGATTTAGTCGTTAGTTGCATTTGAAACAATGAACATGATCACAAAGAAAGGGGGATGGTCGCATAAAATCATTTCCCTTTTGGATTTTTTTTCTTTATTTTGAAATCATTAGACGTCTTTGTTGTCTTTCCATTAACAGATTCCTCTTTCTTATTGCCTTTAGTAAAAGAATGATCTTTTTAAAATCAATATTTATTTAATGTTGTCACTTCAACGAATATTTTCTTAATTAACCAATCTTTAAAAACAAAAGCTTATTTATATTTGACAAAAATCTGATGATTTAACGGGATTAACAATAAGAGAATACTTGATAATTTATAAGTAAAGATTAAAAAGAGATAATTAGTAATTAGGTAAATAGTTGATATTAAAAATAAAGAGTATTCCATAATGAATGATATTTAAGAAAATATTTGATAAAAATGAAAATTAAAAAAAATGTTAAAATAAGAATAAAGTAAGTTAGTGAATTACAATTAATATATTATAATGTTAGAGTGGCGCACATATGTACAAAAAGATTTTTGTAAATAATTAGTTTAAATAATCTGCACAAAAATAAATGAATTGAAAACAATTATTAGTCGAAAATTTGTGAAATTCCGCATAGAATAATTTTAAAATTATTCGTTTATTTGTTGTGTACACTTAAAAAGCGAAACATCAAATGAATGCAAAAACACTAATACATACAAAGCGCTGTATACGTATACATTTGTTGCCAAACGAATATTCATCCCGTGTAAATTGAAAAGAACAAAAATTGTGCGACTAAAAAATGTGCTAATGTGAATTGGCTCAATGTGTTACTATGCTTGCAAAACAAATGCTGTAGCATTGTGGTTTGTAGGAAAGACAGAAAGTGTTGTGTTTGGTGGTACAAAAAACTAACCTGCTAGCTGATAAGAAAACACTAACACTACTGTTGTTTAAAGAGTAATACTGCAGTAATGTTATGGTGATTTCAAGGTTATTTTCTTGCACACCAAGCCAGTAGAGATTTTCAGAAGTGTTCAAAAATTTTTTTTATTTATTTTTAAATTTGTTAACTTTATATTTTAAATATTTTTTAATATTCTAAATATTTTTTAATATTCTAAATATTTTCAAAATTAATGTTTTGTACTTTTCATATTGTTTCTTTTATACTTAGAGTTTTTTTTAATTTTTTTATTTTTATCTTTTTTCTTTTATGCTTCTGCAAGTTTAATATTTGTTGACGAGCAATAAAACTGTATTTATAGCAGTGTTTCAAAATAGAAATTTGTAAATGGTACTGAACAGAAAAAGTACTTTTTTGCATTAAATGGTACTTTTATAAAAACTATTTATTTATACGACTTATACATGTTTCTCATATACATATAAAACAAAAACAGTTTATTCGAAACGTAAAAGGCCCGTTTAGTCAAATTTCAACGGAACGTAACGGAATGTTCTTTCATTTTACCATATGTAGAACAAATTAAATACTTACCGAAATTACATTACAGTTCGGCAAGTGTTCTAATTGCTTTTCGTATTCTAAAAACGAACGTACTTTGCATGGAAGTTGGACTAACCGGTGCTAAAGACTAATTCTAAAAACTTTTAGATTTTTTTTTGATAAGATGACGTACTTCTATCGAAGAAAATAAATTATTACACGGTAAGGAAGAAAAGTATATCGCAGTAGTGTAGAATGGATATTACAACTTTTCAGTCAGGATTACGACCTAGCTTCTCCTCAGCACTTACATGCATATGTTGTGGGTATTAATTTCAAAATGCTCTTCAAGTACATGCTTTGTAATACTCTGGTTATAGTAGCCAGATTATTCTCTTACTCAACTTTCAATTACACAATGACGGTTAAGTACAATGTTTACCTCACAGGGCACTTTTTCGGGTGTATGGGATCGTATCTCGGCCGTGGCATCACGAATGTTGGCCTTCATAACAATTCGGCATAACAATTTTCTTTAACAGTGCCTCACAGAAAATAGTTTAACGATGTCAAATCGGCCCTTATGCAAAGTTTATTTAATTATCACTGGGGCAAATCATACATTTCCTAATTAAAACAAACTAAATTATTCTTTGGAAAATATTATGATTGTGTAGCGTATTATATTGATCGATACCACTGGCTTTTGATTTTTATTTTTTTTTTCTTTTTTTGATTCTTTTTTTTTGTTTCATTTTTGTAAAATCGTACGTTTGCTTCTGTCTTAATGGTTTTACGATTGCCTCTAATGACAGTCTATTCTTGTATTTATTTTTTTTGAGGAGGCTATTAATTATTCGGCACATGTGTCTACAAATCGAACATTAAAAAAAAAACATTCTCGAATGTTTGCTGTACCCTCTGCTGAACCATTGAATAATAAACAAAACTAGACATTTTGGCAACATGATTTCATTTCTTTATCGATAACAACAATTAGTGCTATTGTCTCGCAGGTTTCTTTTTTTGTTTTTCTTATCTTTTTTAATGATATTTTGAAACTTCGGTTTAAAAAGGTGAAATCAACAGGTTGTTAACGACAAAAGACAGAGATAGCATCTAAGATATCGAATATATTTTTAAAAATTCATATTTTATTTAAACAACAGCCACGTTCCAACTCGTTCTGTAGGCCTATCATGACGTAGGTATCTAAAAAAAAAAAAACATAAAGTTTTGCCTCTTATGATAACTGTCACCATTAATTTATCGGAGCCATAAGAGCTTTAAATAAAATTCAACTTTAATTGCATTTTGTTTAAAAAATTCTGAGTTCGCTTCTTTTGTTTTTTCATTATTTTCTTATCGAAAAGCTGCTCTTGTAAATTGATTTTTAAATTTTTATCCACAAATAAAAATTCTATGCCGTGTTCCATTAATTAAATAAATAGCCAAGCAGCTGTGGGGTAAACGTATCTCGTTAAAATGGCATCAAATTAAAGCTTGTGTAGGTATGTATGTATGTGTACCGGTAAAAAGTTTTAAATACCGTTGGACAGGTATTTTGATTAATAATAGTTTGGTTTGAAGGCAGTTTCTTGTCTTTTATGTACGACTATTTATTTTGAATTTTATTTTTATTTGTATTTTTTTGTGGAATTTTTGAAAGTAGTTTGTTTATCTTGATTTCAAAGCTTAGGCGTTCACTAATATTGTCGATTATGAATTAAATGTTCTTGAAATTATTTTTAAAAAATGGATCATAAATTCAAAATTTTTTTTTCAAATTTAAAGAATCATCTTATACGGCCTAGGTCTACGAATGATCAGCAACACAATCCACAATTAGACTTTATACACACCATTCGTTGAGCGGCGTACATAAATAAGTTCTTCGCAGCAATTTACTCTCAAAAATAGATCAACTTTTTGTTCGCGCTTGACTCCTTTCGAAACTATACCGTATTTATGAGTATGTCTTAAGCTATGTTCCAATATTTGAACCTGCAACCGACTAGATCGGCATAGGGATATAAATGCAGTCAATTGTTGGTCATTGCAATCCTACAGTTAGCCCATTAACCGCCAAAATAAATCCAGAAGCGATAATTAACAAAAAAGTTTATTTTTTAATTCATTGTATACGAAATTAATATAAAAGTATGAAAAAATGTAAAAAAATAATAAAGGGGTGGAATAGGGAGGGTGTACTCAACTGAGTGCAGCGGCGGGTTATAGGCGAAAAATTGCAAAACATTGTTTTTCAATGCATAATGTGTTTAAACATTTCTTGCATTGCAAGCGATCTCTTGCATGACATAGAGCACATCTTAATTGTTTTTCCAACTTTTTGGGGTAGTAGCCTATACCATCTTGGGGTAACCCTAGGACCAATGATGATGAAAGTCGAGCTTTAGTTTGGACGTTTTGACGTAAATAGTACCTTTTGAACGTAATAATTACATATAACCGCCAAGCGTTTGCAATGGCCATATCTATTATATAGGTAAACAATGCCCACCACTATTTCTTACCACGAATGGCAAATCTGTAGAGTGCTATAGACTGGTCCAGCTCATCTACTCCTCCCAAATGTTTGTAATATGACTGAAACACTTTTGGTATATTGACATCAATTTTTTGTCGTTGTGTAGAAGACCAACGTTTTACTGCTCCTAATGGTTCTATTGTGTCATAGTTGGTTGCCATTGTACAGACACTATTGTCTTTCCATTTCACCAAAAGAATTTTATTTTGCTTGTCAAACCTATAGTCATATGAGGCACGCTCTTCTTTTTTCATTTCTTTCGGCACTTTGTTGTTCTATTCTCTCTAATTGATCCAGTCGCACGAAATCCTTTCTCTTTGAGATCCACCAAGAGATTATAGCTAGTAAAAAAGTTATCAAAAAATACTTCATACGATGCTGAGTTGGTCTCCATTTTCTCAAGCAATTTGTTTACTACTCTTGACCCTAGGGAATCAATAGAAACTTTCAAATTTTAAAAAATTTCGCCTAATGATTACCTGTACTCAATTGAGTACGGCGGTGCCAAATGGGATAGTATAATACAACATAGCTTCTCACACCACTTATGTTGTGTGTATTAATGTATTCATAAATGGCGGGAGTTAAAGTCAACTTCAAATGAAAGATTTTTGAGAAACTTTTCCATGGCAATTTTATTTACTATCCGAGTTTTTGGCAGAAGTCGCCGTATTCATTGGCTTATTAGACGTAAAGCGAGGTTTCAAGCCCCAGACCAAACACCACAACAAAATCCAAAAAGTATTTCTTCGGCGACTTCCTCTCAGCAGATTTCTGGCAAAAACTCTTGAGAGTGAAATAAAATTTGCCATGAAGAGCTGCTCAAAAATCTGTCATTTGGAGTCGACTTTAAACTGTAGGTCCCACCACTCATGTATACAATTAACACACACAAAATAAGTGGTGTGAGAAACTAGGACGTTGTACAATGGGCCAATTCGACCTCCGGGTACCCTACTTGTCTTAATTGACAAGTACACGCCCTCTAACCTAACCTAACCTTTTGGCAGAAAACCAAAAAGGTTGTCTGAGTCTGTAACAAAGGGAAGAAATGTTAAAAGCTCCATAACATACAATTTCTAACCCTTTAAGAGCCACATGAATTGAATCACAGACTGGTGGAAAACGAGAAAAGCCACTTGTGAAATTTTGCTTCAAAGACACGTACGTAAATTGAAGATGCTCACGAGTTGTTACTGGCGATGAAAAATGAATTTATCTCCACAATACTAAGCAAAGAATCTTCGGCTGCTAAACCAAATCAATTCGGCAGAAAGACAATACTGTGTGTCTGGTGGGACCTGAAAGATGTGATGTACCACAAGCATCTGGTCAAACCGTTAATACAGATCACTGCCTGCAAAAATTTTAAATTTGAATCATGCATTGATAGATAAATGAACAGAATGAGACACAAGACACGGCAGGATAATTATGCAATATAACAGTGCACCTGCACTCGAAGCATAACTGTTCAGGATACAATCAAACCATTAGTCTGAGGGCTGCTACCCCATCCACTGTATTCACTAGGCATGGCTCCTTCCGACTATTATTTGTTTTCATCGGTGGGACGGACACTCATTGGCTGAGTAGCACATCAATTTCCACGAGGAAGTCGAAAAGTTTTATTGACGTG
Source organism: Sarcophaga variegata (assembly GCA_932273835.1). Lineage (NCBI taxonomy): Eukaryota > Metazoa > Arthropoda > Insecta > Diptera > Sarcophagidae > Sarcophaga > Sarcophaga variegata. The sequence continues at coordinate 21,753,636 of OW026362.1, read as the reverse complement.
GAATCCATAAATTACTTGAAAGTTGGCAAAAATGTGTTGCCAGCAATTGCGCTACATTGATAACACGGTGCGACAGTCAAAATACACCCAGCTAATGACATAGAAACTAGGTTGTAATCCTGACTGAAAGATAGACCAATTATGTATGAGTTTTGTTGAGTAGAACTCAGAAATATTATTTTTATATCACTCGAACCCTCCAAACTTGTTTTATTTGACAAAAACTGTTTTTTTTTTACTTTACCCACAAAATTATTGATTAACCAAATATTTTTTAACCTATTTTTAAAATCCAAAGTTTTTTGAAAAGGGGAGAGATTAGCCTTTAAAATGGTTTACATAAATATTATGCTCAAACTTATATGTTATGAGTTTTGATCGGGTAAACTTGGAAAATATGACTTTTTTTCTCATTTTTTCAAGTTTAGTTATTCTTAATTGCAAAATTTAATTAAAAAATATAAGATAAGTGATGACATTCTGAAAGTGCATTATCTTGTGAAGAGGTTGACTTTTTGTTTGATCAAATCGGACTAAAATTACCGTAGTTATTATTTAAATAGTATAACAGTCGTGTTATATTTTTTATATACGATGTTGAAAGTCATCTTATCAAATGAACTTTCAGTTCAAAAGTTTTAATGGATCTTGATTGTTTATCGCAAAATGTGTCAATTTCATGTTTGCACGACTACCAGAAGTCGGCTAATATTTGTGTTTTTTTTGCAAATATTATTCTTTTTCTTTGCGCAAACATTGTCCAACTTCTGGTGGTCGCTGAAAAGTGAATTTTGCACATTTTCTGACAACCAATCAAGATCCATCAAAAATTCTGAAAATTTTTGAACTTCAAGTTCATTTAATAAGATGACATATGAATATGAAAAATATAACTCGACTGTTAGACTCTTTAAATAAGAACTACGGTAATTTTTATCCGATTTGATCAAGCGAAGTGTCAAAATCTTCACAAGATAATTAAATAATTAATTAATTTTTAATTAATGTTTGCTACTATGAAAGGACAAACTTGAAAAAATATGAAAAAAATTCACATTTGTCAAGTTTACTTCATCAAACCTTATAGCATATTAAGTCAAATAATATATATGTATCTGTATATAGTTTTAAAGGCCCATCCCTCTCCTTTCTAAAAAGACTTAAATTTTGGACATTTGGTTCGGAATTGTTTGTGTAAATAATAAATTTCTGCGTAAAGTCGAAAAAAAAACAGTTTTTTTATCAAATAAAACAAATTTGGAGGGTTCAAGAAATATAAAAAAAATATTTTTGAGGTCTTGGGTGCCCTGGTAGTATAGTGGGTTGTGCGCTAGACTTTTAGCGTGAGGGTCGTAAGTTCAATTCCCACCAGAGGCTCTGCTGTGTAACACTACACCGAGCGCATGGTCAAGTTACATACTTCGATCGTATATAATTAGAACATAATTTGTAATTGTATTGTAATAAATAAATAAATAAATAAATTTTTGAGTTCTACTCAACAAAACTCACAATTTACACGATGTCGTTAGCTGCTGGGTGTATTTAATTTTTTTTATTTTGTCGCATAGTGTAGTTAGTGTTTTATTTTCACACAAAAAAATCTTATTTCTTACCGGTAGAGCAAAAATTTGATCTTTACTGTTTACAAATAAAGTAAACTGCCTCTAGCCCGAACTGCAGTCCAAATCTAAAACTAAATTCATTGAAATTAGTATTCAACTGTTGAAAATCTGAATCTGAAAAAATTATGTTATATTGTGTGATGATGTTTAAATTAAAATAATTTTAAATAATTTCTAATAACTAAATAATTCCATTAAAAGATATTCATTTCATTTAATGTCTGTGGCTTAAAATAATACAATAAAAATGTTTCGTTAAGTTACATTCAAGATAATAAGGTTCGTGTCTTAAATCTTTCGTTTTGTTGGAAATGACAAATAATCCAGCCGCGAAGTATGTTAAGTAAAGCTTAAAAAACAATTTTTATTTGGAATTATAAGATGGGCAACAAAAACTAAATAAATTTTGTTTTAAAATACTAAAAAATTATTTAAAAAGATTTTAAAAACGAAACATACAGAAATGATTTATCAAAAAAAGCTTTTGATATCGCAAAAGCTTTTTTAAATTGTAAACGACAGTTGCCTGTGCAGACAGTTTAAAAAGTTCATAACGTTTTGAATGAAATACAAATATTTTCTCTAATTTTTTTGTTCCTGATGTGACCATTATAACCCTTCAGCCATCGAACTACAGATTTTTAAGAAACTTTTCATGGGAATTTTATTTACTACTACTACTGAAATCTGCTGAAAGGAAGTTGCCGAAGAGATATTTTTTCACATTTCGTTTAGGTGGAGATGAAGTCGCCGTAGTCTAGTAGGTAGTGTGTTGGCTTATTAGACGTAAAGCCAGGGTTCGAGCCCCAGGCCTGACATCAAGACAAAATACAAAAAGTATTTCTTCGGCGACTTCCTCTCAGCAGATTTCTGGCAAAAACTCTGAGAGTAAATAAAATTGCCATGAAAAAGTTTCTCAAAAATCTGTCGTTCGGAGTCGACCTTAAACTGTAGGGCCAACCAGTCATATATAAAATTAACACACACAACATATGTAAGTGATGTGAGAAACTAGGACGTTGTACAATGGATCAATTCGACCTCCTGGTACTGTACTTGTCTTAATTGACAAGTACACGTCCTCTAACCTAACCTAACCTTAGGTGGAGATATTTGACCTGGGGGTTGAACCGTAGCCTCACGTCTAATAAGCCAACAAACTGCCTACTAGACTATGGCGACTTCAACAAGTTGTTTCAAAATCTCCAAAATATTTTTGTTTGTGAGATGGGTTCATATCTGGAGTCAAATCTCTGTCCACTGTGCTATATATTTACGTTCAGAAACAAGAGATCAGTACGAAGCCTCATTCATGGCTTTTTTGCCTTGTGAAATGCACTTCTGTACATCTATAATTTGCGGCAAAATAACATTCTTCTTGACCAAATAAGGTCTAATATGCACCATAAGTTGTTTTCACCTTTCGAAGGAGGTCAATATATGGATTATGTAGTATGCATTAACAAATGTCACCAAGGCACTGATGTGATTTGTGGTGAATTACATTAAAGGATCTGTAGTCACCGTAGTCTAGTAGGTAGTGTGTTGGCCTATTAGACATGAGGCCACAGTTCAAAACTCCAAGACAAACATCTTCAACGAAATGAAGCATGAAAAAAAATATTTCTTTGACGGCGACCTTTCAGCAGATTTCTGGCAAAAACTCTGAGAGTGAAATAAAAAATTGGCATAAAAAGTCGACTTCAAACTGTAGGTCTGATATTTGTTTTTGACTTTAAAGTGTCGTCTTCATCCAACATTGTTTATAATTCGTCATCTTCAAACTCTTTTTGAGATTTTCATATTCTTCATTTCTCACATTAAAATCGTTATATTTGAACCGTCGAAGCCATCTTCTGCATGTTGCTTCTGAAAGAGCATGTTCACCATATGCCTAGACAGCCAATCGATGCGGCTCTTCAGCAGTTTTCTTCAAACGTATACAAAAAATTAATGCTCTCAGCAAACTAATATTTTATCGTACTAGTATAAAACAATTTGATGGCATTTGTTTACAGATTTGATGTATATTGAATATGTTTGACAAAAAAATAAAATATTTAAGATTCGTTCACAAATAAATGTGCCATATGGAGATATTGTATGACTTGACGATCACTTTATGCCTGGTATAGCAAGCCAGATACTTAAGTTCGCGAGGTACTCATATTATTTATGCACCACCTCGTAGTTTTCCTTCATGATACTGAAACATTTTTTTTTTTGCAAAAAACTGATTGAAACTTTTTTTCCCATAACATTTCACTTGAATGTTCACTTTGATGTTTTTATCGTTGAACATCATGATTCCTGTGATGGAAAAAACGTCATTCGAAAACTGAGAAAATATTTTTCATAAATCATGTTTGATAGCCAATGTCGTGTCTATTTACACCATCGATATGTGAAATGGAAAGTTCAAATCAGAAACAAAAAACTTGACTTGAAACATAAAAGGCGACAACATATTATTCAGCGATAAATGTTAAGCGTATGCAAGCAAGGAAACGAAACTTTGATCTTGTATTGCGTAATTTTGTATGGAAATTTAAAATATTGGTGCAGGGAGAAAGTAAATTCCTATGGCATATGCAAACAGTTTAACTTATAGAAACAATTTTTGTGAATGCCATCGTAAAGAACTTCCAACCTAATGGTTTTCGCAATAAATTTTGATTGCTTGGGTCTTTGTTTGTTAACCGCCACGTTTCCATTGTATATCGGTAATTGGTTTTGACGAAAAGAGACATTGTCGGCCTTTGTTGATCAATATTTACATCGTTCTTATCGCAATCTTTCTTTCGCTTCTTTACTACGTATTTACGTCTCTACAGCGTAAACGACGACACTTAAAAGTCATTGAATTTAATACCAACATGTTGATACCACCATTTGATCAAACAAATTTTTCAGCCATGTGGCTCATATCATCAGAACTGTCAACTTAAGTTTGAAGGGCTGCCCATGTAGTGTTTGAAGCTGTTTGCGAGAGCCCAGCGGTATCATTGGTTCATACTTCTTCAAGATCGATGCAAATCGCAATGTTTCAATCAATGGATCAAGATATTCCGCGCTTCTTGTTTGAAATTGAAGTATTTGTCTGGGTTGACATATGGTTTCCACACGACGAAGCAACATGCTACATAACGGACTATACCTTGAGTCTATTTAGAGGCGAGTGAGGGCACGTGAAGCATACAAAAGACACGTACTTTTTCACATAGCCAATCCTTTCCAAAAATCAACCTTGTCCTTCAAGGGCTTGGTATCCCCTGTCAGGTTAACGTGGTTCTGACGAACAACCATGGGCGGTATAACCTTAATACTTGCACGATGTTGGCAACCCCATCACCAGGATCGGACGCTATAGCCTAATAAGCTGTACGTCTTAAATAACTATTATTACCGAAACCAGTGGCCCTATACTCCCTAGAGGAGTAAAAGAAACATATATATTGGCGAGCACGTAGTCAAACCAAAGGATGTCAGAAATTACATGAACTCTCTACACCGTGTACGTGACACAACATCAGCCTCTACTGCGATCCGGGAAACTGTGGCATAGAGGGGAACGAAAAAGCGGACGAACTGTCACGGAAGAGATCAGAGATGTCTGAGGAGGAGACGATAGAGGGGATATATGCGCCTCTTTAGGAATACTTTTCGAAATTGGAAAATGCAGCAATAATTTCAGTGGTTGGCCAAACAAACCTGATTGCTGAATTGCTAAACTGCTGTGTCCATCAGAGGACAAAAGAAAACCAGGGAACTACTTGAGTTCGACAAGAGAACGGTTCGCATTCTAACAGAAATTTTAACGTGAACTCTGCACTATTGGCAAATTCGCTGACAAGCTCGGTCTGCCCCACCAGTATTACTGCAGAAGCTGCCATGATGTGGATGAAACGGAATCGGTGCAACATATTTTTATGTATTTCAGAATAGACGCCATCGGTTTTTAGGTGACAGAACGTTTGAATATTTGACCATGATGGTGAATGTACAGCTAAGGGAACTGGCCAGTTTTATTCGAGGCTTGGGGTGATTAAAATCCACCACTAAGGGCTCATGACAAAAGGGCTTATCTCACACTGGGTAACACAGTGGGCCATATGCCTATGAACGGCTATTGGCCGCAAAAATTTTGTAATTAAATGCTTCTAAGCCATGCTTTTTTTTTTGGTGTGGTGTTTTCTGCCTGCAGAAGTAAGTCAACTGCAAATTTAGTCGGGAAAACAACTTCACGGCTGACAAAACTGAAGCTTATGCATGGACCACTTGGCCGCTGAAAACATTTACATTGCAAGAATTAAGTTATCATGCAAGCACATAATTCATTCATACATACATATGTACATACATAATTTGCAGCCCTTCCAACAGGTTTACGACCAAGCTTCTCACGCCACTTATGTTGTCTGCTTTAAATTTTATACATGAGTGTCGGAACCTACAGTTTAAAATCGACACCGAACGACAGATTTTTGAGAAACTTTTTCAGGGCAATTTTATATTTACTCTCAGAGTTTTTGCCAGAAATCTGTTGAGATATGTATTTCGTTTAGCTGGAGATGTCTGACATCGGGTTTGAATCGTGGTCTCACGTCTAATAAGCTAACATACTACAATTTTATTTACTCTGAGAGAAGAAATATTTTTTCGTATTTCGTTTTGACTTGGTATTTGAACCATGACCTCACGTCCAATAAACCAATACTTCATACATTAATTCACTCTTGCAAATATGCTGCGTTTATTTCACTTTTCAAAGGAAAAACGTTTAAAAGAATCACTAGCCAAAAGCTTTGACTAGATTACATGTTGATGCAGTACAGTCCAGAATATTAAATGAATTATTTACTCATATCAACAACACCTTTTTTCTGGTTAAGCAAATGCCTTTTAAAAGTTGAAATCCTAAATGAAAGGCACTTAATTATTTAAATATTTTTTTGAGGCATTCCAAAAGCCCTCGTGTTAACTATTTAATTTTTTAATTGGTATTGAATTCATTCTTTTTAAGGCCTGCCTGGCGTTAACATTGTTTTTTTTTCTTCAGTTTTTTATTGTTTATAATTGACGCGCGTTAACAACGTTTCAAGTGAACAAATTAAATGAAACTCAAACTGTTTTTAACATGTTATTTAATTGATCGTTGCATAAATTATTTGATATGATTTTAATTGTTCAATAACAGTATTTGCATAAATTAATTATAAACAAAAAATAATAATTAAAAAAAATGTCAAACAATTTTTCCCTTAGGTATTGGTAGGTACCACAACCACTACCGATGTTTTTAATTAAAAAGCTTTTAATTTTTATAAGACAATAAACCATACAATGTATTTATTTTATATCGTTGAGTAGAAGCATAAACAATAAATTATCCGTACACTGTGTGGATAATTTTATGGCATGTGAATATTGAGAAAAAAATCTTCTTTAAAAGTTACTTGTTGTTATTTTGTTGGTTACGTGCATTTCTATAATAAATACGAATAAAATTCTTGATTACAAGCGTTTTTTTTCTGTACCGTTTGTAAATAATAATAATGCCGATGACGTTGACTTTTGTTATGATAATTAGAATGTTACATACAAATGCTTAAATACACTATCGATGGCATATATGTATGTGCATATATCCATGTAATCAATATCTGCCATTAAAACCACTTGTTGAGCTTATCCTCAGAGGTATTAAAGAATGTATTCAATAAATTTTTGAAATTTTGAGGAATGAGAAATTACAATAAAAATGTAATTTAAGATATTTGGCTTCTTAACAAATAAAAATATTAAATACTTATTCATAGATTTGATTTTAATCTGAAAAAGATTTCTGTAATTTTATTGAAAATAATTTTTTTTGAATCATTACAAATTAGAAATTAGATCCTTAAAGCAGTTAATTTTTAATATTAAAACAACTTAAATTTAAAAAAAGCTCAAGGTAACTCCATAAGTTAATATATTGTATCTACAAAAAAAAAAAAAAAAAAAAAAAAAAAAAAAAAAAAAAAAAAAAAAAAACGTGTCTTCCGTAGTAAACATACATCATTGGTCATTACAAAAAGGGTTGTAATGACCCTAATGTCAGGATTACGACCTAGTTGCTCACACCATTTATGTTGTGTTCGTTAATTTTTATACAAGAGTGGCGGGACCTACAGCTTAAAGTCGAATCCGCACGACAGATTTTTGAGCAACTTTTCATGGCAATTTTTATTTACTCTCAGAGTTTTTGCCAGAAATCTGCTGATAGGAAATCGCCGAAGAAATATTTTTTCATATTTCGTTCAGTTGGAGATGCTTGACATGGGGTTTGAACCGAGGCCTCACGTATAATGAGCCATCATACTACCTAATAGACCACGGCGACTTCATCTTATCTAGTATCCTTCTCGTAATTACATAAAGGCTGGGCCATTTAGAAGTTTAAATTTCAAAATGCAATAAAACAAAAACCGGTTTGAAATTTTGCAAAATTTAGTCTTTTGTTGTGAAGTACAATTGTTCCAGTTAGAAATGGCATATCATTTCATTCATATGGCTGACGCAGCTGGCCTCACAGTACCTCATTCGATTGGACCATTTTTAGTACACCTTTTCGAGTGTAAGTGGTTGTATCTCTATAATGGCATCACGAATGTTGGCCTTCGAAAACTAAATTGTCTCTGCTTTATCGGCTGAACACTTTGCTTGAACGGCACCCTACAGAAAACAGTCCAACGGTGTCAAACTGCAGCTTCTTGGCGGCCAATCGACATTACCGTTTCGATTAATTGAACGGCCATCAGACGTTTGATGCAATAAATTGATTGTGGCATGAGATGTGTGGCAAGTTGCACCATCCTGTTAAAATAAAACATCGATTACATCAATACCCCGAAGAGTTGATCCAAAGAAATCGGTTGTCATGGTGCGATATGTATCTCTATTGACAGTCCTAAGTTTCAAAGGTATATGTGCTAATGATGCCTCCGCTCCACAAACCGCACCAAACAATTATTCTAAGGGATGTATTGGCTTCTGTAAGACCACGTGTGAGTTTTCTGAGCCCCAAATACGGCAATTTTGCTTATTAACGTATCCATTGAGATGAAAATGAGCTTCATTCGCCCATTTAGCAAAGCGAAAACGAAGCCAATTGTCATGCGACTTCAACTTTTGAACTTTGTAAGGCGTCATACTGAGTTATTTTCGCAAAATTCGGCGTAAACTGTTGCTTTAAATGCTCAATTCTTGACAACGATGATGAGTTGGTGGTGATGGATTCTCCTCACTCACACCCTCAGCCACGGCTTCGATATTTTCAGGTGTACCCACTGTACGAACACGCTCACGTCATGGTGCATCAACAATGAATCACTTTCATGAACTTTAGCAATGAGCTTGCATATATAGAACACTGTTGATCCTTCTCTGTGATTAAGTTTTCTACGACATTTTCGTTCAATTTCCGATTGCAATTATCTTTGTTTTGGAAATAAATTTCCAATACGTTCAAACGTTGCTCAAGCGTGAATCAATTCATTACGGTCAGTGGAGATAATTGGCGACTTTGTATCGTGTATGTTGTATTGAATACACTTGGTTGTTTGTGAATGCTCAACGCTATGCTGTATTGTGTATTTCGTATTCCAAATGTCTTCTTCTTATTCTTCTTCATAATTTTTGGCATTCCAACAATTTGATAGCACGAAACCAATACAACTTTTAAAAACATATGAAAAAAATGTGTATAAGTGTATCAGATTTTTACATGAAAATTATCAACATCAAGCATACATACACTGTTGTATAGTCGTCCAACAATACAAAGAATACAACGATACAATGGCTTGTGTGAATTGACCAAATATACTGAATTTTGTGACAGAATAAAATGACATAAGTATTGTCAGATTCGAAATAACAGATGGTATAAATTTAAACCGATAGATGGGCCACCCGATATAACTTAATAACAACCAGTATATTCCTAAAAAATGCTTATAATAAAGGATTACCCAATACTAGTGTAAACAACTTCGAATAGTATGATCTTGGCAATGAATATGAGGTCGTGATTAAGGATTCGTTACGGTTCGTTGATCCGAGAGAAAAATAATTTGCTTTAATCATTTTAACCTGTTAGATGCAGAATGAAGTCGCCGTAGTCTAGTAGGTATTGTGTTGGCTTATTGGAGGTAAAGCCAGGGTTCGAGCCCCAGGCCAGACATCAATACAAAATACAAAAAGTATTTCTTCGGCGAATTCCTCTCAGCAGATTTCTGGCAAAAACTCTGAGAGTAAATAAAATTGGCATGAAAAGTTTCTCCTAAATCTGTCGTTCGGAGTTGACTTTAAACTGTAGGTCCTGCCACTCATGTATAAAATTAACACACACAACATAAGTAGTGTGAGAAACTAGGTCGTAATCCTGACTGAAGGGTTGTAATCAGCGTTACCGCTGAAAATTTTTAAGAAGTCGCACAAAAAGGGGATTTTTGAAAAATAAGTCGCACATAAAGGGTATTTTGGCAGTAAAAAGGGGCAACATTTTTAAAAGAAAAGAAAATGAACTAATACAGATAAAAAAATAAAGTTTTATTGGATTTTGTAATGTACATTAGCCAACATATAATAATTTTATTTTTTAATAATTTTTCCAATTTGTTATAATAGAAACAAATTTTTAGCCAAAAATTTATAAGCCTAAACAAAAATTTTAATTTTCTTAAAATTATTTGTTCTGTTTTATTTCTAGCTTTAAAATGTAATTTCATTCAAATTTATGAACGTTAGGGCATTTAAATTTCAAATATAAAAAATGCATTTTTAAATTTATAAAAATTCCGTTAAATAAAACTTTTTTGCTAACCCACTATATAATAATACAAAACTATTATTATAAATAAAAAACAGTTCATTCAAAATAAATAAAAAAGTAACAAATTAAAAAAATAACAAAAAATATAATATATATTTTAAAATAAAAAAAAAAACAATTCAAAATTATACAAAATTACTAATTTTGTAATACATTAAAGGATATGAAGTTAATAAGGTACATACATTTGAAATAATTACGCTAAGGTATGACAAGACTTACAGTACATTGTATTTGGAAAATTATTGTATTAAACAAACTGAGATCAAAAAGTTAAACATAAATACTAATTTTGTTACAACGGTTCATTTTAGAAGTAAATAGAAACATTTTGTAATAAGTTAAATATGATATATAGTTTTACATTTTATATTATATTATTTATATATATATATATTTATATATTTATATATATATATATATGTCATAATATATCACAATTTTATGAAAAAATATATCATAATGAAAGGCACATTTTTTATTATTATTGTTCAGGCATGGAAAATAAAAATTCTGAAATTTAGATTTTTTTCAAAACAAAACAATAAAAATAATCAAATTACACAAACTAGTTTATAGATTATTCAATAGACCAATCGATGGAATAGTTTATATGTTATTTAATACACCAGTCCATAGTAGTCTATAAAATGGTCGATCGAATAAACCATTCACTAATACAGTTGATTAATTCATGGTCTATTTAAAAAGCTAGTTCAAATGCTATTTAAAAGACCACAAAAGTCAATAGACTGGTCAATATATTATATCATATACTAGTATAATGTATTTACTACTCTATAGACTACTATATATGTAAATTGGTCTATTAAATAGCCTTTGAACTAGTTTTTAAATAGTCTATGAACTAGTCTACTAGCCTTTGAACTGGCGTATTAAATAACCTATAAATCTACTCTATATTGACTAATCTATTAACAAGTCTATAAACTAGTCTGTGTAATTTATTCGCAGTTCTATGAAATACTTAGAAATTAGGATGCAGCGATATTTCTCAATGTCAAAAAGGACTATATTACTTAATTTTCCATACTAGTTTTGGTTTATATATTTTACAAAATGAGTTTTAACATATATTTCACAGTTATATTAGTATATTTACATTCGATTAAATTATTTTTTGATAAATTGCTTCTGTACTTTTTTATAAGTTCATCGTCAGGCACCCAATTTTCAAAAAAAAAATGTAAATAAAAGAAAAAATACTTTTTCTAAAAAAGGGGAAAAAAGGGTCAAAAATCTTGAAAAGTGTCAGATTTAGTTCATTTTAGTAAGGGGGCACAAAAAGTGGCGGGGTCGCTGAAAAAGTGTCAAATTGCGACTTTAGTCGCTCAACGGTAACGCTGGTTGTAATGACCAATTATGTATGTAGATGCAGAACAAATTTCTTATTATACTTGTATACGTCCTATGTTAAATGCAGTCCTAACTCGCTGTTTTTGAAATTATCTCCTTTAGTTCTCTGGTAAACATGGCCAAGTCCAAATCTAGTACCTGAGTACCCACACACCTTCTTTTATTTATTATTTTGCCCATCATGAGTAATAGAGAAACAACCAAAATAATGACATAAGAACAGAAGATGTGATGTGTACCTTCTTCAAATTTTTGTTTCTTCTTTTTTTTCTGTTTTTTGTTTATGTTACTTGCATAATAAATTTTATTTATTTGTCATTAAAAAATTGCACTTTTATTTTTTATTAATAACAAACTCCATTTGTTGTTTTTTTATTTTGTTTTTCTATGCAACTTATTGTTGCATATAAAATTTTTTTTTTGTTTTCTGTCCGTCCATCACTCTGAACTTATCTGACGCTTTGAGGAACAACATGTCAAAAGATTGATGATGTCGCCATATTGACTGATTTAATGACATTTATTTCATATTTTGTATCTCGCTCTCTCTCTCCTTCTCCTTCTCTCTCTCACTCGATATGAATAATTTTTGTTTCAGTAGAGATTGCATGTATCCTCTACACAAACGCTTGCATTGTAACAACCGTGCGTGTCATCTAGTAAATATGCATGTGTAGTGGTAAATGTTGGCATCTAGGTACATATGTGCAACATAGTTTCCAATCCATATGATATTTTTATTAATTTGAAATGCTGACATGTTTTGTCATTTATTTTTCTATGATTTTTTTTGCTATTTTTTCTCTATGATTTCTGAAGATGAATAAGAGATGCTGCTGCTATTTTCTGAGTATTGTATTGTATTGTCGTCTTCTATGCGAAAGTGTTCATTCGTTCATTTGTTATTGAATATTTAAGTTTTGTTTTACTTGCATGTCGCTGGTTTTTTTTTAATTTTAATTTATGAAATATTATTTCTCTAGTAATTATAATTTATTGAATACAGTCTAAAGAATTATTAATTTATTCGGTTCCACTTCTCTTTTTTTATAAGTTTTAAGTTTAAATGTGACTTTTTTCTTAGGTAAATTTTTTGTATGTTTATTCATTCAGCTGATGACAAAATGGTCCATTATGATTAATATTTTTGCAATCATTTTCAATTTTCAATTTTTTTTTCATTCAATTTTTTTAAACTCCCACATTTAAAAAAAAATTATTTAATTGTCGCGCGTGCATGCAATTGCAGTTTTAATAATTAAAACATAATTGTTTGGGCAATAAAACGAAACCTAAACTATTATACAATTCATAAAATCACACTTTTTAAATTTAAAATATTTAAGCTGTTGAAAGCAGGAATGAATCACGAACATATGAAGCATTCAACACGCCAGTCACAATTTGAATACAACCTCAACGTGCATACAAGAGCTCATTTTAAAATTTTTCCAGAAACTTTTTAAACGAAATAAACCAAGATTTTTAATGAAATAAAATTTTGAAAAGGAATTTTGAAAAAAATTTTAGAATCGTTGTAGTCTATTAGAAGACGCCGTAGTCTAACAGGTAGTGTGCCGATTTAATAATTGATTGTTCTATTACGATCCGTAGGCAGTTTACGTGACCTATGCATTAAGCTGGATTCACCCACTGAGTTTGTTCTGTAAAAACAGGGTTACCATATGAAATATTTTTGTAAACGATGCGTGTTAGTTTTACAATTAGGCAGCACAGTAGCAAATGATTGCAATTCGTTTGTTTTCTTGGCTTGAGTGTGATCATATTATTTATTGTGTTACTATTTATACTTTTGATGATGATCACGGTCAGGCTGTTCTTCAGCGAAATATTGATTTGTTTGTAACTTGGTGTAGAATTAATTTAATGGATCTTAACTTGAAGAAATGTAAATGCATGGTTTTCTCTCGCGGGGGCGTAATTTCGTCCACTTATGTGATTAATTCTTGCCCCTTGGAAACTGTGACTACATTTCTTGATTTGGGAGTATTATTGGATATGAAATTGTCTTTTATTGATCATATTAGTATGATGATTGGCAAGGCTCGGGCTGTTCTTGGTTTTGTGAAAAGATGGGCTAGGGAATTCATTGATCCTTATATAACGAGACTGCTATACATTTCACTTGTTAGACCTATTTTGGAGTATGCGTCTATTATTTGGAATCCATACTATCGTTGTCATAGTGATTCAATAGAGTCTGTGCAGAAGCAGTTTTTATTATTCTGTTTACGTGGCTTAGGATGGGATTATGCCAATGGGTTTCCGTCATATGAGGCTAGATTAGGTTTGATAAAACTTCCAACTTTGGAACGTAGAAGGACTGTTTTAGGGATTTGTTTTGTTTTTAATCTAATTAAAGGTGATATCGATTCTGAGTTTTTGCTTTATAACCTGAATTTCAGTATTCCAGCAAGATTTTCACGACACTATCGTCCTCTTTCTTTAGATTTTTATAGAACGAACTATGGATTTAATTTTCCTTTTCGTAGATTATGTAACGATTTTAACATATATTATGATTTTATTGATTTTAATAGTAGTGTTTGTAATATAAAACGTAGCTTATATGCTGACGTAAATTTGTAAATTATTATATAAAAATGTATTTTGTGTTCTTGTTATACGTAGTTCAAGTTTATTGTAACTTTATTTCAGCTTGTGATTAATTTCTGTAGCTGTTTTATGTTCTCGTTGCCAAAAAAAAAAAAAAAAAAAAAGACATTGTAAATTAAAACAAATCTTAGTGAAAAAAACTGGATAAACGTAAAATACTTCTTTTAGTAGCCATTGAGTTGAAGAAAGCTCATTTAATTGCAAGGTATATACATATAAAAAAAACTAAAAATGAGGAGAATTGAAGTTAGGAAGCTGCTGAAAGAAAGGAGAAAAATGGGGTACTTCCACGCTTTGGTCTCGGAACAAAAATTTTTTTTCCGAAACGATGGGTGAATCCAACTTTACCGCCTAAGACTAGTTCTTGCATGATAATGAGCCTTTCCTTTGCTAATTAGTTCGTGGTTTAGTTTTTATCAGCTCAGTGGAGATGTTGTTAATACCTAAGGATTTGGAAATATACAAGTTCACTGTGAATGAGCTCCTGGCTCAGATATCTCGTACAAAAAGAAATGTGAAAAATATTTCTTCCGCGAATTCTTCTCAGCAGATTTCTGACAAAAACTCTGAGAATTAAAAAATTGTCTTGAAAATGTTGCTCGAATATCTGTCGTTTGGAGTCGGTCCCGCCACTTATGTACAAAATTAACCCACACAACCTAAGTGGTGTGAAAAGCCATATCGTAATCTTGACTAAAGGCTTGTAAGGATCAAAATTATATAAATGTTGGTATAAAGTGTCGTGAAAAGGAATTCATTTTAGTTAACAGTGTACCGAGAGATAGCGCAAACAATGATAGGATCAAGATGTCTAATGATAACCTGATGGAAGAAAATTAGCGTTTGATTAAGTTTGGAGAACCCTTTAATGCGTTAATAGGTGATCATAGTACTGATCATAGTACTCGATCACTCACGCATACATATCGAATGTCTTTAATGGGGTGCCGAGTAAGACACGCCAGTCATCCCATTTGAACGCTTTGAATATGCGAATGCGCTTTGCATTCATACATACAAGTATGAATATACAGTGATCGTCTTATCTTTGTTCACCTTTAACGGGCGTGTGCTAATTATGTGAACAGGCAATTTTTTGTTTTTTTATACCAAAAGTGTTATTTATTGTGAAATTATTTTATTGAAGTTCCCTTTACTCTAAACATCGCTTAAGTATACTCCACAGAATATTTACATAGGGTTACGACCTAGCTTCTCGCACCACTTACATCTGTGTTGTGTATGTTAATTTTATCCATAAGTGGGAGCGACAGATTTTTGAGAAGCTTTTCATGGCAATTTTTTTTATGTACTCCCAGACACTCTCAACACTCTGCCTACTAGACTGCGGCAACTGACTGTCCTTAAATAAATTTTGAAGAAAGATTTCTCCTTCGTTTGTTACTGGAAAAAGCTCATAGAGATGAATCTGATAATTATGAGACCACAACTGATCATATAAATAGACTCGTCCATGTACTGGTAGATAGGTTGGAGTGGTAGCTTTGATACCAAAAGCTCACTTGAGCAAGTATAGCGGCCCGTTGAGGCGCCACAGATGAACACAATCCCTGTACTGACCAAGTTCCACTAAACTAGGAATGAAGTTGGTCAATGCTGCACATGCATATACTAAAGATGTTCATTAATTTAATTGCGGTTTACAACTCTATTGATTAGAACAGCATTCCATTACATAATTGGTCATTACAACCCTTCAGTCAGGATTACTTCTTACACCACTCATGTTGTGTGCTTTAATTTTATATATGAGTGGCGGGACCTACAGTTTAAAGACTTTTTAGAAACTTTTCATGGCAATTTTTATTTACTCTCAGAGTTTTTGCCAGAAATCTGCTGAGAGGAAGTCCACGAAGAATTATTTTTTCTTATTTTCGTTTTGATGTGTGACCTGGCGTTTACTGTTCTTCATCCAAATTATTCTTTATTTTATCCAACATTCCAACCTCTTTCATCCATCCATCAACCGATTTTCTTAGTTTCAAAACAATTCACATAATAGGGCTGGCTATCCTCTGTGGTGGTCGTATATAAAAAGAACTACATTCGCCAAAGTAAAAATTATGTATGTCTTTGAATGGCAATGGAATCAATAAATTGAATACATTTTTGTCGTTTGTATTGTTTCTAAGTAAGGCTGACTTCCAAAATGTATCAATACAAAGTTTGTATACAGTTCTACTACGGTATATAAATTTTGTACATACGTGTGCAAAGTTACCAAACAATGCATCAACTATAAATCTGATGCCTGATTGCTTTTTGACTACGTTAAAAGTGCACATTGACGACGTTTTGAAATATTATACATTGTAAACATTTTGTACAGCGGCTTTATGAAACACTATACTTTGTTCAAACACAAAGCAACTAACATTTTGGAAGTCAGCCTAAATATGGATGACAATTCTATCATCATCTTCTGCATGGAAACCCTTTTTTATGAAAGCCAAACAATGTCACGAAATAAAATACCTTCTCGCAATTTTAAGGGCCATTATTACAACTGGGCGTTAACTAAAGAAATGATTTTAAAGAGCAGATAAATTGTGTTTTATTATTATAAGCGGCCAATAATGTAGAAGTGAGCGTTAAGCTAAAGGGAGGATCATCCCACCTTTAACTTTTAATGTTAACTTTATGTTTGAACTTGCCAGTATATATACTACTTTAAGGGCCATTATTACAACTTGCCGTTAAACTTGGGTTTAGTTAAAGGTACCTTTAGCTAAAGGGAACTGTAAAGTTACCTTTAACTTATTTTCGTTATTACAACTTACAGATAAAATTTTTCAAAAATATGGCAGTGCCGGTAAAACTGCTCAATTATACAAGTTTTTTTTAACGCAGTGGCAACCGCGGGCTTCGTTTTTTGTTGTATATGCTCATTTTGTTTAAATTTGAAGTTGCCACATTGAAAGTAGTAAATATACTGGCAAGTTCAGTGACCTTTAAATGTTAAAGGCAGGATGATCCTCCCTTTAGCTTAACGATCACTTCTATCTTATTGAGTACTCATAATAACGAAAAACAATTTATCTGCCCGTTAAAATCCTCCCTTTAGTTAACGTCAAGTTGTAATAATGGCCCTCAATGTGGCAACTTCAAATATAAACAAAATAAGCATATACAACAAAAAGAAGGCCATCGTTGCCACTGAGTTTAAAAAAAAACTTTTTTAATTGAGCAGTGTATGTCGATGTCCGGCACTGCCACATTTTTGAAAAAGTTTACTTTATATTATCTGTAGATTGTAATAACGAAAAGAAGTTAAAGGTGACTTTAAAGTTCACTTTAGCTAAAGTTACCTTTAACTAAACCCAACTTTAATGGCAAGTTGTAAGTTATTCAAAATGAAAAGGAAAACAAAAAACTTAAGCAACAAACTCGGAAATAATATTTAATGAACATGAGAACTCCTATTTATCATCACAGCCAAACATATGGTCTTTAATATAATCTTAGAAAAAAAAGAACCAAAAAAAAACAACAATAATAAACAATATTGTTAAATAAAAAATTAATAAAATAAAACAAATTTTTTTGTGAAATATTTATTTAAATATTTAGAAAAGAGGAAGAAGAAAACGTACAAAAGAAAATGTGTTTAAAAACTAATTTACGATTTTTGCTAAGACATTTACGGAAACTAATAAAATATAAAAAAAAAATTATTTTAATTGCTAAACGTTAATATTAAATGAAATAAAAACTGTTAGGTATTGTACAGGCAAGTTTATCGAATGAGAGGGCAAATGTTTATAAACAAACATGACAAGTTGATGAGAGGAGAAAAAAAATTCAACGATTAATTAAACAAAATACAACAAAAACAAAACAAACTAAACAACGTTATAATCCGGTTGTAATTTCCCGCCAATTTTTATTAATTTTAATTAGAAGTTATTTATTTTTTGTTAACATCGTTAAAAGCGTATAAAAATTTGCATTTTAAATAAAATAATTCATATTTATTTTTAGCTAATCACAAACGAGGGTAGTGTGATAAGTTAATTTGATAAAATTGATTATGTTTGAAAATCATTTTTAAATTTCAAACAAAAGACTTAGCAAACGAACTATATTCAGTTCTCAATAAAATAAATAAAAATAAACTTGATGCAGAGGTTCCTGTTAAGTTTAGTTATTGAGTCAATCTCAACCAACAAAATTTCTTTTTTTTGAAATTTAATAACTTATCAAACTTTATATGGCCGATAACTTTATCATATCAACGTTATAAATTAATTAGATTTTGTATTTAACAAATATTAGCTGGCAAATTCAAAGAATATTCTAAACCATGATGTTTTCATAATTAAATTTTGAAAAAAAATATTATTAATCACTGATTTGCATGGTTTTTTTCTACACATAAAATTTATTTATTTATTTTTTTATTTAATTTAACAGCTACTTATTATATATTTTTTTTAATTAATTTTTTTCTCTTTTAATTTGCAAAACCATTATAATTGATATGTACGTCAAACAGTTTCATCTTCTGCTTTAAGTAATTTTTGTTTTAACGCATTAATAATTAATGATTCCAAACATTGCTTTAATAAAGTTATCAAAGCGGTTAATGACACTTGAAGTCAAATTGTTTTATTTAAACTGGTATAATTATTATTTTAAATGCTTATTAGTTTCTTTTTTTATTAGCAATAATAAATTATTTCGGGACTTGGATATGACATAAAAAGTTTAATCCTTTACCTACTTATACTCTTCAGAACAAAACACAGTTTTTTTTCACATAATGTCGAGTATATTCGTCTTCATAAACAAATTGCATTCTCATTAATATCCAACTACGTACATGAAAAGTGTTTTGTGTTAGACTTTAACCCTTTAACTGTTTATGTCAAGTATATTCGTCATAGCGAAATTAAATTTATTTCGCATAATGTCGAGTATACTCGTCATAGCGAAATGACAATATTTCGCATAATTTCGAGTATATTCATAGCGAAATGACAATATTTCGCATAATGTCGAGTATACTCGTCTTGAAGAAAAAAATCGCATTCGTATTAGAATTCAAAGAATTTGTTGGAATTTTTCCTATTCAATCAATCAAATAAAGGTCGTTTAAAAAATACACATTTGAGAAAATTCGTTACTTTTGCTATCTAAATTTATTATTATTTGTATTAAGCTGAAATAAGAATTTCTAAATAAGTACTGTTAATAAATAAATATTCTCTACAAATTTAACATCCAACATAAGATGTTTAGTTATGATTGCCTACTTTTACAGGCAGAAACATTCCATTTTATTTGTGTCGAGTATACTCGTCTTCGTTGTTAAATAATAAACAAGTTTTTTGAAAATAAATTAAACCGTTAAGCGTTCAAGAAATAGATTTTAGAAAGGATCAAAGAGGTAGCAGTGCTTACCGACATTGTTTTAAAACTTTTTAATACTGTGACGGAAGTCACCTTAGTCAAGTAGGTACCGTGGTGGCTTATTAGACTTGATTTCGCGTATCAAATTCCAGGTCAAATATCTCTAATAAAATTAATTAGTTTCTCAAAAATCTGTCATTCGGAATCGACTTTAAATTCTAGGTCCCGCCACTCATATTTAAAATTAACACATGCTGCATAAGTGGTGCGAGAAAACAGGTCGTAATGCTGGCTGAAGGGTTGTAATGACCGAGTTATGTATGTAATACTGTTGCTGAAGAGACTTTTATAGGAAAAGCATTTTGGCTAAAGACAGAATGGTCTATGCAATGTTTTATGCTACCGAATGGACTACGAACAAATATGTTGCACGTGGCAAATTCCTTTCTTTCACTGAAGCACAATTCTTTATTATGGCAATAGAACGATAAGACAGAAACAACATTGCAATGGAGTTCCAATAAACCAATAGAGTTAGATGCTCTTCTGATATTAATAAACACCTTTACCCCTGTCAAAAATCCTCTTAATATATGTACTTCGATGTACCGGTCTATACATGAATGTTGTATTTTATTTCTGGTAAGATGTACAAAAATAAGGAGGTGAAATGGAGTCAAGTATTTCTGGCATCGAGAAATATCTCAAAAATTATGATTTTAGCGAATATTGCATTGAATATTTATGCTCCAATCAGTGGAGTTACAGATGACATGCTTTAAAATATTAAACTGTAGGATTTTAAGTAATTGAATTGAATCTAAGCTCGCTATATTATGCGCCAGTCAGTTGCGTTTGTCTCATATGTCAGAAACATTTCTCTCTCTTTATGTCGAGTATACTCGTCTTCGCTGGAAAATAATTAAGTTAAAAAACTACGAAGGGATATTGGTGGCAGAATACATATTTGTCGATAGAAAAGGGAAGACTCTCTTTGTCATTCAAAGGAATAAGAATACTGTTCGCGGATCACATTCATTGTTATTTCTGGTAATGGTTTCCAATACAGTCAAGTCAAAAGAGCATCTCCTTAAATATTATCGAAAGCACGTTCGAGTTAACAAACTGAAGGCACAGTAAGCTATTACATCCCAGGAATTAATGTGTAAGCGTAATTAGAGTTGTTTTCTGGTTCATTCTGGCGGAATCTACAGTTTAAAGTCGACACTGAACGACAGATTTCTGAGACCACTAAACTACTACCATTTCCTTTCGCAAAATTATCTTAATTAAGCGTATCATGCAATTTAGTGTTAGGTGCGCTAAGGTTAGATGTTTGTTCTTTCAACTCGTGTTTCAGAGTCCGAGTCTAGAGTACTGCTATGAAAATGTGTAGGTTTTTAGTTTCTCAGTTTTTTCTCTTTGTCTTGGTCATTACAACCCTTCAGTCAGAATTACGACCTAGTTTCTCACACCCCTTATGTTGTGTGTGTTAATTTTATACATAGTGGCGGCACCTACAGTTTAAAGTCGACTCCGAACGACAGATATTTGAGAAACTTTTTCATGGCAATTTTATATACTCTCAGAGTTTTTGCCAGAAATCTGCCGAGAGGAAGTCGCCGAAGAAATATTTTTTATATTTTATTTTGATGTCTGGCCTGGGGCTCGAACCCTGGCTTTTCGTCTAATAAGCCAACACACTACCTACTAGACCACGGCGACTTCCTCTTTGTCTTTAGTCTTGCAAATAAAGATGGAATCAATAATTAGTAGGAATGTATCGGTCACTGTTTTTGATATTCGTTGTGGTATCGATGGTTAAACTATTACGTAGGTTCACCGTCTAACGTTATCTAAGCTAATCCTGATCCAGATATCATAGACGTGGGATTACCATTAAATACACAGGTCAAACATCCCCAACAAAATGAAATATGAAAAAATTATTTCTTCGGCGACTGTCGCTTAGCAGATGTCCGGCAAAAACTGTGCGTGTAAATAAAATTGCCATGAAAAGTTTCTTAAAACTCTGTCATCTGAAATCTGTTTAAATCTGACATAACATCATAACATCAACATATTTTTTGACCAAACCCCACTCGTGAACTATTAGGACTACAACTGAAGCAAAATTTTATAAAAATTATCGTTTACGTGAATATATATTGTTTTATTATTTAAAAATTATTCCTATTACTTGGCTGTTTAAAGTTATTTTGAAAAGTATTTTCTAAAGCATCTTATTATAGGTCAGGGATCGTTCACATAACAGTCGAGCACATGTTATTCGAAATTTGTTTCAAATACTATGTATGTACACATCTATACACAGATTTATGAATACAAAAAACAAAAATAAGTTAAAAATATTAATTATTTTTATTTACATACATACAGCGGACAGCAAAAGTCTTAGTACGGCAATATATTTTAGCAATTTCATGAATTTTAGCCAAAAGTTTGTATATACATTTATATATCCCAAAAAACGATCATACACATCACTTGTTATAAACCTATCGACTAACCGACCACTACCGACTGTAGCGTACACATTTGTATGGAGAAAGTGACCCAGAAACCCCATAAACATACTACTACTGTTTTAATATAAAACAAATAATTTTTTAACGATTTTCATAAAACAAAACAAAAATAGAGAAAAGTTTCAGATGACTCTAAAGGTACCTCCATTTAGAACCTTGAGTAAATTTAAAATTCAAAGGCCTAATATATGAAAATGTTATCCCTTGTATTTAGTAGAATATCCCTTAAGCTCAAGCACTCCATTTAATCCATTTGGAATTGAATGTACAAGTTTTGTTTAGTGTTTTCTGGTGGCACCATGAGCAAGTTTTCCGGTTGACTTTTGTTTGAGTTTTAGCGATTACGTAACCGTTCTTTCAAATGATCCCCTAAATACTCTCTTCGTCATATCGGGACTTTGTGCGAGAGTTTTAAGCCTGTGTGGACTTATATATAGACAAAATATATTGCCGTACTAAAACTTTTACTGTGCACTGTACATACATATCGAGTGTGCAAAAAGCATTTGTATACATTAGAAATGTTTTAGAAACTAAAAGTCGTTATTTTTATAAAACTTACTGAAGCATAGATAATTTTGTTGTTTTTTTTTTTTTTTTTTTTGTACTAAAAGTGCGTTACGTGTCTAATGCTCCAGTCGGACGGTGTTATACTTTAAATATGCAAAACAGAAATCTTTTCGCGCCAAATTTTATATGCGAGTGTTAAAGAAAAAACACTCATGAATTGCAAATGCTTTTATATGGTAGACAACTCATTTGTTGTTATAGCACTTTAAAGTACGCACCAAACAGGCTGAGGCCAAATAATTGTGAACAGTTTGAATTAGAAAAATTATAAATCGATTCCATTTTGTCTGATATTGCTTCGCTATTGTGAAACTGTCTTAGCACTTCGCTAAGTTAATTGCAACGGCGTTTAAATTTTTACGAAAGAAAACGAAAAGTGTATGAAAAACTTAAATTTCAAAGGGCGTACCATATTACAGCCCATGTACGATAGCGTGTTTTGTGTGTTAATTTTATACTTGAAGGGCGTTACCAGAAGTTTAAAGTCGAATCCGAACAAAAGATTTCTTGGAAAATCTTTGGCATCAGGAATTTTGGCCTTTAAATGCTCAATTGTCTCTGATTTGTCGTCATAACACTTTTCTTTAGCAGTGCCCCATAGAAAATAGTCCAACGGTGTCAAATCGCAGTTACTTGGGGGCCAATTGACCTCACCCTTTCGGCTAGCGCTGCCTACTAGGCTATGGCGACTACAAGCGTTGGCAAAAGTATGCCGGATAATTTACGACACAATTACGGTCAATTACAAGAAATAATCTTTAGGCGTCGTAGTCGCCGAAGTGTAGCAGGTAGTGTATTGGCTTATTAGATGTAAGGCCGCGGTTCAAACCCCCGGTTCGAACATCAAATCGAAAATATAAAAATATTTCTTAGGCGACTTACTCTCTGCAGGTTTCTGGCAAAAATTGTAAGAGCAAATAAAATTGCCATGAAAAAGTTTCTCAAAAATCTGTCGTTCAGAATCGACTTTAAACTGAACGTCCCGCCACTTATGTATAAAATTAACGCACACAACATAATTGGTGTGAGAAGCTAGGCCATAATCCTGACTAAAGGGTTATAATTACCAATTATGTATGAATTTCGGCTAATTAAACGGCCATCAAACGTTTGACGCAATAAATCGATTGGGGCTGCAATAAATCGATTGAGTGTATCACGGTGCACCTCACTTCAAAGAACAGTCACTCATAATGCGTTCATTTGCATCTGTAAGGCAACGTATGGGTTTTCTGAGCGCAAAAAATGTCAATTTTGCTTATTAACGAGATGTGCGGCAAGTTGCATCATCCTGTTGAAACCAAACATCGTTCACATCAATAGTATGAAGAGCGGGTCTAAAAAAATTGGTTATCATGGTGTGATAGGTGTCTCCATTGACCGTAATGGTTGGGCCTTTCTCATTTTCAATGAAATATGGGCCAATGATGCCTCCGCTCCACAAGTCGCACGACACAGTCACTCATAATGGTTACATTTGCATCTGTAAGGCCACATGCGAGTTTTCTGAGTCCCAAATACGGCAATTTGGATTATTAACTTACCCTCCAAGATGAAAAAGAGCTTCGTCCGAAAAGATGATTGTTTTTTGACAAAATTAACATCATCGTGCCGTTTCTGGTTGGCCCAACAAATTCCAATGTTGCTCAAGCTTAAATTAATTCATTACGTTCAGTGGAGATAATATACTGAATTTTGGACAGAATAGAATGACATAAGTATTGCCAGATTCGAAATAACCGATAGTTCAAATTTAAACCGATAGATGTCCCACCTGGTACTTAACATTGAATCTTCATATTGTATGGACAAGTGAATTGAAAGCCTTCTGAATATTGCTGTAATGAGAATGTATTCTGGAAAATTTCTTGTGAATTTTAAATCTGGCAACGCAAACCTCACGTCATGGCGCATCAACAATGAATCACTTTCATGAACTTTAGCAATAAACTTGCGAATACCGGATACTGTTGATACATCTCTGCAACCAAATTTTGTACGACATTTTCGTGTAATTTCCGACCCATTGTTTTCGTTTTGGAAATAAATTTCCAACAAATTCTAATGTGGCTCAAGCGTAAATCGATTCATTATGTTCGGTGGAAATTATATACGGAATATTGTGACGGAATAGAATTACATAAGTACTGCCATCTATGTATGTACTTTGAAATTCATCTTTCTTGTTATCAATCAGGCGACCAACATTCTTAAATTGGCCGCAACCTGTACCACTCGTATATTTTGCGTTATGTAAACAAGGAAATGTAACTCAAATTTTTATGGTCATCTACACTGAACTCCATTTAATTTTTAAAAGTGTTTCGTTTAATGAAACTTTTTGTTTGAGATTTTATTTTTTTTCTGTTTTTTTTCGTAAAAACTCATAGTTTCTCGTTATGCGTGAATAATTTTAAAATGTTAAGTATGTATTCATTTCACGAATATTATTTTGAAGCTTCTATCATTACCAATGTTTTGTTTTTTTTTTTTTTTGTTTTAACTTATCATCACTTCAAACAAATGTCAAACAATAAATATTTGACAAGAATTTTTTAGTGAGAATTAGAAAAATATCTTCATATTGACATGTTGTTTAATTGAAACATATTTTTTATTCAGATCATGTTTTTGGCAACGAAAGTATTTTTTTCGTTTCGTTTTTGTAAATTTTGTTAGAACAACTTCAATACGAATAAAAAAAAATATCAAATAAATTCAATGTTAGAAATAATTGACAACGAATTAAAAAATAAAAAAAAAACTATAAATATTTTCGGTGAATTCTGGCAGAAAACTCTGATGAGTAAAAAAAATTACCATGAAAAGTTTCTCAAAACTCTGTCCCTCTAAACTGTAGGTCCCGCCACTCATAGATAAAATTAACACACACAACATGGGTGGTGTTTGAAACTAGGTTGTAATCTTGACTAAAGGGTTGTAATAAGCAGTTAAGTAAGTAGGTAATGTATCTCTGAGACCTACAATATGTATATGATTAGTCCACTAAATCGAATTCTGTCTAAGTAAACAGGATGGGTTGATGTAGAGTTCAGTTCGCAACCATTTTATCGACGACTATAAGACTATCTGAGAAAGCTGAATTAGCTAGGCACTTAAGTGAGAATTCAAGCAGATGAGTTTGCCAAGAAGGGAATGTTTTATAATGCTGATCTGTTCAGAACCTTTCTGTAGAATAGGCAGGTAGGTAGAAGCGGATAAGCGGACACACTTAGGCCGCACACAGGGCCCATTGTGATACCACACGTTCCTCATTTCCCCTATTCCAGGAACCATTCGGAGCTTACGATGAAGCGACTCAGGCTGCCAATATCCATACATGACAGTTCATCCATATCCTCCATGTAGAAGGCACCTAGGTACCTCTTTCTCCTCCGACTAAGTGCCGGACATGTGCACAATAGGTGAAGAATGGTCTCATCTTCATCTTCACCTCCACAGCTTCTGCAGAAATCATTTACAAGGTGTCTAAGACCAATACGCCTCGCATGCGCTCCTATAATGCAAGGCCAAGTAATAACCCCAATAACAGTGCTGAGCCTACTTCATTGGAATTTAAGCAGAGTCGCCGTGCGCCTCCTATCCAGCCTCGGCCAGATCTTTTGCACCGCTCTGCTCTTATCCAAAGTTGCCCACATTCTGTCGACGAGATCTACGGTTGCATTGTTAATTATAAGTTTGCAGGTCCCCAAAGTGATCCCCAACGTAGGGAATAAGAAGAGGAATTTAAAAGGGTTTGAAACAACCTAAGCTACTGTTAGGCATTTGTAGTGCAAAGAGATTAAAATTTTGCATTAGACTATCCAGAATTAGATAGCGATCAAACTTCGGACCTTCGAATATGCAGAATTTGTGACGAGGAGAACAAATGATCAGAGACACTTACTTGAAACCTTTGCAACGTTCATGCATCTCAATTAATAGGCTTAAAGTTATCCTTACAATCAGCGGACATCACTCTAAAGCTCATCAAGGCCTCAGGGTTTTTAGAGACAAAACCTATGTGAATAGTGGCAGGACTTAGGTTGCCCAAATTAAAATCGATATGAACTGTTTTTCAAGAGTGGGAAATCATTTTCCAGAGCTGAAAATCATTTGAAACATAGCTATTTAAGGCTACACTGAGGCCAAGACCAAATGTATGTATTTCATAATGAAAGGAAGAACAGAAGCCCACACTAGTCTTAAAGCCAGCTATAGGCCTCTGTACTGAGTGGGTAGGATGGAAAAATTTGCCGAAAACCTTTGAAGAGGCCAATATATGTTCTCTGTTCACTTTGGATTATTCTATAATTACATACAGACTTTGCCAAAGATAGTTAACGACGTGAACTACTACGTTTGCTCTTTCGTCAGTAGACGTACTGGTCATAAGACCAAAAATAAGCTGAAAAAACCTTATAAACTCTAGTTAGTAGAACCAATATAATCTTTTTGAAGTTCATTAACTAACTAAGCGTTCTATTAAACAATTTATATTGACAAGAGTACAGTCACTGATATATGAACTTGATAAGCGATCCGAAAAATACAACAGAAATGGACTCCTTGGGCTAAGGTCAACTCCTTATTTAGTAAGTTTATGGCCTATATTGATGGTCCTGTACACAGTAGATGCAGTTTGACGATGGCAATTACAGACTCTATTCTGCTTTGCGGCAGTAAGATCTGGGCAGAAGCATTAAAGGCCGATTCTGCAGTCGGATTATCATCGGTACAACGAACCGCTGCACTCAAGGTGGCGTCGTTATATCGGACTGTATCTAAGTCAGCAGTACTGGTAATCAGTGGTATAATACCTATAGGTCTACAGGCAAGCGAGTGGAAGAAGGTATGGGTGCACGGAGAGACAGTAAATGTTGACGACACCAGAAATTGAACCATACAACACTGGCAAGAGAAATGGAACACTGAGACAAGATATTACCCGCTGGATTGATAGGTTAATTACTATTTAACACAGCTGTTATCCGGACACGGTGACTTTTGTAAATATCTGTTTAAAATGGGGAAGATGACACAACCAAATTGAATTTATGATGATGCATTGATTGAGAAGACGTAACACACTTTCTTTCATTGCGGGAGATGGAGTTTAGAAAGAACGAATTTTGAGGCCAAAGTCGTCGTCTGTACTGTCGAAAACTTCTGCGATATATTCGAACTTCTAAACAGCGAAGGAAATTGGTATAGCAGAGCCAGTTACACAAAAGCCTTGCTGAAATCTAAGAAACTTGACTTGGATGTTTAAACACCTTCTCAGATTTTATTGCGCAATCCGGATGCGGATATGTATATAAAAGGGCCAAATGGCCAGAGGGACTCCCCTTCGAAGTAACACTAGTTTCGGAGTGGGCACAAAGAGTCTAAAAGAGGAGGAGGAGATTTAGTGGGTAAGGGCCCCACACACGGGGGGACTAATGCGACTTCAAAAAGTTACACTAAAGATTTGCTGAAATCTAAGAAACTTGACTTGAATGTTTAAACACCTTCTCAGATTTTATTGCGCAATCCGGATGCGGATATGTATATAAAAGGGACAAATGGCCAGAGGGACTCCACAAAGTAACACTAGTTTCGGAGTGGGCACAAAGAGTCTAAAAGAGGAGGGGGAGATTTAGTGGGTAAGGGCCCCACACACTGGGTATAGTGACGACATCCCTTATAGTGCGGTTAGGTACATTTACTCCTCCTCAGCTGGAAAAAAATACCATTGTCTGGAAAATACTGATACGTAATTGGTCATTACAACCCTTCAGTCAGGATTACGACCTAGTTTCTCACACCAATTATGTTGTGTGTGTTAATCTTATACATGAGTGGTGGAACCTAGAGCTTTATAGGCGGTTCCGAACGACAAATTTTGAGGATCTTTTTCTTGGCAATTTTCTTCACTCTCAGAGTTTTTGCCAGACATCTGCTGAGAGGAAGTCGCCCAAGAAATATTTATTCATTCATATTTCGTTTTGTTGGAGATATCTGAACTGGGTTTGGAACCATGGTCTTACGTCTACCAACACTACCTACTACACTACAACGTCTTCACACTTGAGTTACAGTTTAAAGTCGACTCCGAACGACAGATTTTTGAGAAACTTTTCACGCCAATTATATTTACTCTCAGAGTAAATCTGCTGAGAGGAAGTCGCTGAAGAACTACTTTTTGTATTTTGTTTTGATGTCTGGCCTGGGGCTTGAATCCTGGCTTTACGTCTAATAAGCCACCACACTACCTTCTAGACTACATCTGGAAAATACTGATACGTTTATTATTGCAGCCATCAAAGCAATGAGAACAGTGGAAGGAATCTCTGCTAATGTCTAATATACTTAGGAACTGTTTAAAAAAAAGTAACCTACGGTTTCTAAACTTACTTACTTACTTAATTGGCCATAACAACCCGTTTAGCGGATTTCGGCCTGCTGCAACACATCCTTCCAAGCGCCTCTGCTTCGTGCGCGCCTACGCCAGTTGGTCACACCAATCGATGACAGGGCTTCCTCGATTTGGTCTTTCCAACGGATACAAGGTCATCCTCTTCGCCGACTTCCGCAGATTCCTGCATCAAATACCCGTCCCGCCAGAGCATCCTCCTCCATTCGAACGACATGGCCGAGCCAGCGCAGCCGCTGGATATTAATACGCTGTACAACGTCTATGTCGTTGAGGAGCTCATCGGATACGGAAATCATCGCCAACTCGCACTGGACCGAAGATCTTAGGTAGTACTTATCTCTCGAACACTCTCAGGGCCGCTGCATCTGTACTTAATAGCGTCCATGCCTCTGCGCCATAAAGAAGCACGGGTAGGATGAGTGTCTTTTAAAGTGTTAGTTTTGTCGCACGAGAGAGGCCTCTGCTACTCAATTGCATATTGAGACCATAGTAGCACTTGTTGGCAAGAGTGATCTTCGCTTGATCTCCAGACTGACATCATTTCTGGTGGTAACAGCGGAGCTAAGATAGATGAATTCCTTGATCGTAAGAAAAGTATAGTTATTGGCCGTAATCTGAGAATCAATACGCAGCGCATCTCTACTTGTCGATAACATACGGTTTGTACGGTTTCTAAAGCACTGTACAAATTCAATGTAAACTGTAGGGTTATTAAACATTTCAATTAAAATTTCCAAATCACCAAACATTGTATTTTTTTTAACAATTTTAAATTCAATTCGTAATTGAACTTTTCATTCCACATGACATTGGCATTTAGTGTACAAATACACACATGGAGGATTTTCGCTAGTGTATGACAACTTTTTGCCTTGACGGTAAATCAAAGTTGACATATAACAATTAATCAAATGACAAATTTTCTGATAATGAAAATCAATTTTTGAAACACCAGGGAAGGAAATGTGGACATGAATTTGAAATTAAATTTCCCAATGGAGCCGGTAAATGTCAAGCGTCTAGGAAAACTTGTTCATTCAGTTAGCTATGCAAGTAACATTGTTTTCATGAAGAAATATTTTAGAATAATGAAAAAATTATTAAATACAGCAACAATTATGAGTATTTCCTGTTTTTATTGAAGTTTTTTTTTTA
The DNA here is from genome assembly GCA_932273835.1 of Sarcophaga variegata. Taxonomy (NCBI): domain Eukaryota; kingdom Metazoa; phylum Arthropoda; class Insecta; order Diptera; family Sarcophagidae; genus Sarcophaga; species Sarcophaga variegata. Next base: position 21,723,054 of record OW026362.1, on the reverse strand, counting down.
TTATTACAAAGACATCATTTTAATGAGATTTTTTATGTGGTTTTTAATGACCTACAGATTTTTCTAATTTTTTATATTTTTGTTTGTTTTTTGCATCATAGTGCCTATTTAAAATAGCCCCAACTGACCATTGAAACTGGTCATAATTTTTGCTGGCAGTTTAGACTTTTAAAAACGATGAGTAGCAGACGTCGTCAGTCAGCCTTAATATTGCAAATGAAACGCGTCAAGTTCTAATATAAACGGCATTGGAGGTTATGAACAGCATTGGGGTCTTTTTTTTTTTTTTTGATGCGAATATTTTGTTTAAATTATAAACACAACAACAAGAAAAAACATGTTGAAATTGCTAATTATGAGTTATATTTTTTTACAAAAAAAAAAAAAGGAAAAAAAATAACAAATAATTGTTGCTTCTGAAAGGAGGCAAACATAGTCGCTAGAAAACTTAGTAAAAAGAATTTTTGTTAATGGCCACTAAGAGTGTGTATCTACTAAATCATCGTAATATCTGACAGCTGTCATAGTAAAAAAAGATTTCTAAAAATTCCCAACAAAAGGTCAAGAATATTTTTTATTTTTCTTACGAAATTTATTTTTCATCATAATAAAGACAAGATTTTTTGTTTTTGTTAATTTTTTATTTTTATTTCTTTATTTTTTATTTGTTTTTTATTGAATATCTCTATTAATAGTTTTTATTCTTTTAATACAAAATTATAAAAAAAAAAATTATAAATTTTTATTAACAATTCGTTGCTTATGATTCTTCTTTATTCATCTCGTAATTGTGTTGAAGAGTGAGGGGGAGGTCAAGGTACTTGAATTATTAACAATTATAATTATTATTAAAGTTTTTTGTTTTTTATTATTATTGTTGTTGTAATACTTTTATTTATTTTAATAATTATTTTATAATTTTATATTGTTGGTTTTGTGGTTTTTCTCTTTAATCATTAAAATAATTATTTTTATTTTTTTTCGTTAATATTTTATGAGTATTTCGTTTAAAAAAAAGTTTTCTAATATTTAAAGGGATTATTGGGTTTGTTGTAGTTGTAGCCATCGGGTCCTAAAGAGCCAGCATCTTCACCGGTGCCAGGTCCACCAGGTGTTCCACCGGTACCAGGTGCTCCACCGGGATATGAAGGTTGTTCTGGTTGTTGAGGATAAGACGATGGTCCTGTTGGACCTTGAGATCCTGGATATGAAGGTTGTGATGGTTGTGTCTGAGGTCTGCCTCCAGGCGAAGATGGTCCTGTTGGACCTTGAGATCCTGGATATGAGGGTTGTGATGGTTGCGTCTGAGGTCTACCTCCAGGCGAAGATGGTCCTGTTGGACCTTGAGATCCTGGATATGAAGGTTGTGATGGTTGTGTCTGAGGTCTGCCTCCAGGCGAAGATGGTCCCGATGGTCCTTGAGATCCTGGATATGAGGGCTGAGTCTGAGGTCTGCCACCAGGTCTTGCTCCAGGGCCACTTGGAGTCCCAACTTCATTATCTTGTGGTGGCAAATATTCTGAATCTGGTTTACCTGGCCTAGATGCTGGCGTTTGTGGTCTTGGTGCTGGTGGTTGCGGCCTTGGTTGTGGTCTAGGTGCTGGACAGCCTGGTTGTTGTGGTCCTGGTCTTGAACAGTCTGGTGGTGGACAGCCTGGTGTTCCAGGTACCGCGCAGTTTGGTTGAGGACAGCCTGGAGTTCCAGGTTGTGAGCAATCAGGTTGAGGGCAACCTGGTGTGCCAGGTCGTGAACAGTCGGGCTTAGGACAACCCGGTGTGCCGGGCTGAGAACAATCTGGTCCGGGATATTTTGGTTGTCCAGCTGGAGGTCCTTGTGGTTTGCCACCAGGCCTAGGTCTTTGGCCATTTGTAGGTTTTGCTCCATTTCCTTGGGGCGGCAAATATTCTAAACCTGGTTGACCGGGACCGCCTGGTTGACCGGGACCGCCTGGTTGACCGGGACCGCCTGGCTGACCGGGACCGCCTGGTTGACCGGGACCGCCTGGTTGACGGGGACCGCCTGGTTGTCCGGGACCGCCTGGTTGACCGGGACCGCCTGGTTGACCGGGACCGCCTGGTTGACCGGGACCGCCTGGCTGACCGGGACCGCCTGGCTGACCGGGACCGCCTGGCTGACTGGGGCCACCTGGCTGACCGGGACCGCCTGGCTGACCGGGACCGCCTGGCCTATAGCCGGGTGCAGGTCTTCCTCCAGGCTGTTGGGGTCTACCACCAGGTTGTTGAGGTCTAGGTCCGGGTCCGGTGGATGGACAGCCAGGTTGTCCCGGTTGAGTACAGTCGGGTCCTGAACCTGGACAACCAGGTGTACCGGGTATGGAGCAACCAGGTTGTTGAGGCCGTGGTTCAATTACGGGTCCTGGAGTGAAACGTCCTGGAGATGAGCCTGGTCCTTGGCCGGGTTTTGTTTGTGGTCTTGTTGAAGGTTGCTGATCGGGAGGCAAATATTCCAAGCCAGGTGTGGCACCAGTATCTGGGCAGCCGGGCGGCAAGCGAGGAGCAGGGCCACCTGGCCTTTGTGGTCCTTTCGGTGTGCAATCTAGATCACCTCCTGGTGCTGGTCCAGGAGCAGGTCCCGGGGCTGGTCTTGATGCTGGATATCCTGGAGCGGGTCCTGGTTGATAAGAAGGTCTACCGGGTGCTTGACCAGGAGCAGATCCTGGAGCGGGTCCTGGTTGATACGAAGGTCTACCGGGTGCTTGACCAGGAGCGGGTCCTGGAGCGGGTCCTGGTTGATAAGAAGGTCTACCGGGTGCTTGACCTGTAGCAGGTCCGGGTTGATAAGAAGGAGCACCAGGAGCTGGACCAGGTGCTGGAGCGGGTCCAGGTTGATAAGAAGGACCACCGGGAGCTTGACCAGGTGCTGGAGCTGGTCCTGGCTGATAAGAAGGACGACCGGGAGCTGCACCGGGACCAGGTGCTGGAGCGGGTCCTGGTTGATAAGAAGGACGGCCGGGAGCTGCACCGGGAGCAGGTCCTGGAGCGGGTCCTGGCTGATAAGAGGGACGACCGGGAGCTGCACCGGGAGCAGGTCCTGGAGCGGGTCCTGGTTGATAAGAAGGACGACCGGGTGTACCAGGTTGTGTCTGAGGTGGTCCATAGCCGGGCGAAGGTTCTGGCGGTACATAACTGGAACCTGGACCACTTGGTTGCGGACCAGTAGGTCCACCAGGACCACTAGGCTGACCTGGTGCTGGTCCTGGTGCGCCTGGCTGTGGTCCTGAGGGTTGATAATCATCTATACCATTGCCGGAAGGCGGCTGGGGAAATGGCACCGTTGGCGTCTTGTAATGATAGCCATCCTCTTGCAAATCTGTATCCAAATGCGACACATCAGCGTAAACACCGACAGCGGCAAAGAACGCTATCAGCGCAACAAATAATTTCTGCAATTAGACAAGCAAAGGAAGAAAAATTAAAACAATTTCGTGAAATCACTGATGAAATCAAGGAAGGAATAGAATTCAAAAAAGAATTCAAATCAATTTCTAAATTTTTTTGACATCTACCCAGTAGAGCTCAGAACTTGCAATTGTTTGCAGAAATCTGTTTAAAATGTCTTTATTGCTTAACAATTGACCCAAAAACTTAAGTGTTCATAAATCCCTTGTAGACATTTTATAAACCTTTTCTGGTCAACCATAAATTTTACTTGAATTATGGCGATCATAACGATATTAAGATTTTTATCCAAGTCATATTGCCGCTCATTTGCAAATTTGAATTCAAATTCAAATTAGAAAAATATTTATTATCTAATGACTGTATTAAATACACAAATGATGATGCCATCATCATCATTATTATCATCAAAAACATTGGCTGTGGTAGCTCTACTAACTTAGGCAACAAGCCCTTCTGGCTGTTTATTTAGCTGCATGGGCTGTTAAGATGCTTGCCACCAAAAAAAAAAAAAAAAAAAAAAAAAAAAAAACATTTTTACTGTTGAAATTATCATTAAATCACCTCTTTACACAATTGCAACCATAAGAAGAAAATAGAAAAAAAAACAAAAACAATAACAAAAACTGTTGCAGTTTAAAAAGATTTCCAAAAAAAAAGAAGAAAAAATTTTTTTTTATTTGTCACGACTTTAGATGATGGGTTGCTAAATGCACCAGCAATGGGTTGCTATAATAAATTCAGAAAACTTTACTTAACAATAACAACAAATTCTCATTATATGTTTATTTTTGTATTTTTTGTTTTCGTTATTTTTTTCGATTTTTAACTGACTTAACTGGGTATCTGTCTAGGCAGTATGACAGCCTAGACTTTTAAGATTTTTGTTTATTTTTTTGTTGTTTTTGTTTTCGATTTCAAGAGGATTTTGTAATATTTATTTTATAGATTATTAAATGCGTTTATTTGTTTATTTTTATTTTTTTTTTATGAAATTCTCGCACGCATCTTAGAATTTGCCACTTTGTTTATATGCTGCAGCCACACTCACCATTTTTAAGAATTTTTTTCGAATTCTAATTTTTTTTATTTTATTTTTTATTTAAAAGTTTTCGTTTAAATATTTCGTTGTTAAAATAAAATTGAAAAAAATCTGTTTATAAAACGCCTGATGTTGCCGTTTTAAGTTGTATTGTTTAAATGATGCACTAAAGTTCTCCCTTTGCTACTTTTATATAAAATCTGTCATAAGGAATTTCCAAAAATACAACTACAACTACAACTATACAACGACAACAATGAAATTAACAATTTTTTTCTACTTTATGGCTCAGAAAAAATATTCAAAAAAAAAAACAAAAATCGTCTCTAGCCACAACTCATTCATTCATTCATCTCGCATACAAACAAACTCAAGTTTTTTTTTTTGTTTCATTTAAAACTAAGCATGTGTTCCTAAACAGACGTACGTACTAACATTTGCCTTTAGAGTACTTAAAACGTTAAACATCATCTCTTAATTCATGATGACAATGATGATGATGATCATAATGATCATAATGACGTATTCATTCAGCTCTTAACTTTACTTCCAATAGCTTCTAACATCTCTCTGTCTCAGTCTCTAACTCTTTGTATCTTTGCCTTTGTATTTGTTATTTGTTTTTGTTTTTCTACAATATTTCTCTGAAAATGAAATGAAATTTTTTTGTTTAAAATTTACTCACCTTTTAAGCCATAAGCCATGTTGTTGTTATTGTTTTGCTATTTTGTTTAACATTTGTTGCATATCTGCTACAATTATTGTTCCTTAAACAATACTTATATACATTATTTTGTTGATTTTGTTTTGTTGTTGTTGTCTATAGCCAAATGACAAATATACTGTTTTTGTGTATGTGTGGTTATGTTGTCACCGATGCCATATAGCATGAAAACAAAGGAATGACCCAAGTCAGCATGAATTGTGTCATTCTGCTTCTGTTCTGTTCCATTATGTTCGCAATGTAAACATGATTGGTTTACAGAATACATTCTGTTGGCTTAGAAACTTGTAGAACTCTTTGACACGTACCAAGTTACACATACCAATGTTCAAAAAACAATAAAGCTTGTCTAAGACAGTTTGTAAAGCAATAAAACTCAAGCACTCTTGATCAAGCAATCATTTTCGAGAAAGTGCCTTCCTAAGGTATCGTCCTGCCTAAGACTCTCAGTCGTCCTCGCCTTCCTTTAAAGCAGAGTGAAACCAAAAAGGTTATTTTGTGCAATGTTTTACACTGACTAGGATCAAATTGCATATTATGGACGGTAATAAAATATTATGTGTTCCTATCGGGGCACACTGGTATTCATTTGGAGAATGTTGATACTATGTTCAGACATGCACTTATATTGAGTAAATCGCAATAAACCGCATTATTGATCTCAATATTTCATATAAAATGTCAATTAATTATTGCTTAATAAATTCATAAATTGTTATAATATTGATTAAAACTTGAAATACAGCACACTGTCATAAGTATGTTCAGTGAGCATATTAAAATTTTCCGAACACTTTCTATTGATATTTGACAACTCAAATATCAACAACGGCAAACAAAAAAAAAAAAACAACGAACAAAAGAAAAACAATGTTGTTGAAACAACCAGCTGTTTTGTTTAACATCTGTCAAATGAATATTGAATAAGCAGCTGAACTGCGTATATTGTTATGTCTGAACACATAAAATATTGTAATCAATAAACCAAATATTGACTAAATAAATGTGCATGTCTGAACATAGTATAAGGCTAGAGCTTCAACTTTGGTTTCAACCTGCAGCTTTCTATTATGCAAACAATTGATTTCAATGATATCGATTTACGATTATCGCCGTAGTCTAGTAGGTAATGTCTTGGCTTATTAGATGCGAGACCACGATCCAAACCCCAGGTCAATAAACAAAATTGTCATGAAAAGTTTCTCACAAATCTGTCGTTTGGAGTCGACTTGAAACTGTAGGTCCCGATACTCAAGTATAAAATTAACACACACAACATAAGTGATGTGAGAAGCTAGATCATAATCCTGACTCAAGAGTTGTAATGATCAATTATGTATGTATGTGGAATTGGGTTGTAATGACCAATTAAGTTAAGTAAGTTAATAATTTCGAGTTCTTGTATATGAATATATAAAGGGTGGCTTATCTATCGTTTTAAATTTGAACAATCAGTTATTTCACGTCTAGCAATACTTATGTCATTCTATGCTGTCACAAAATTCAGTATCCACTGAAACTCTACTGAACTTAATGAATCGATTTGCGTTTGAGCAACGTTGGGATTTATTGGGATGGTTCAACTCGAAACTGCACGATGATATTGATTATGACAAAACAAAACATCTTTTCGGACGAAGTTCTTTTCCATCTTAGTGGCCATGTTAATAAGCAAAATTGCAGTATTTGGGGCTCAGTAAACCAAACCGTGGTCTTACAGAAGTCAATGCACCCATTAGGAGTGTCTGTGGGCCTTGTGGAGCACAATACTTTCATAGTATTGATGTGGACGATGCTTGATTTCAGCAATATGGTGCTGCTTACCACACATAACATGCCACAATAAATTTATTGCGTCAAACGTTTGATGGCCGTTCAATTAGTCGAAATGGTGTTGTCAATTGGCCGCCAAGAAGCTGCAGTTTGACACCGTTGGACTATTTTCTGTGGGGCCCTGTTAAAGAAAATTGTTATGCCAACAAACCAGAGACAATTAAGCATTTGAAGGCCAACATTTGTGATGCCATTGCCGAGATACGACCCAATTCGCTCAAAAAAGTGTACGAAAATTGGTCAGATCGAATGAGGTACTGTGAGGCCGGCTGCGGCAGCCATATGAATGAAATAATATTGGAGTTTTAAACGGAACAATTGTACTTCACAACAAAAAAAATAAATTTGGCATAATTTCATACCGTTTTAGTTTTACTAGATATTTTTTTCCATATGGCTTCCACAAAACGGATTCTCCGCTGATGTTTTTGCGCCTTTCCATGTCAGGTCATTAAGCCTTAGTCCTTGTAGGACAGTGCGTCTCCAGGTGTTTTTTGGCCTGCTACGGTTTTTTGAGCCCTTGGGTCGGGCTTCTTTCTCAATGTATTGCCGATCCACTCCCATTTTTTCTTTTTGATCTGCTTCTGTATGGGTTCCTCCTCTGTGAAAGTCCAGAGATCTACGTTGCTGATGGGGTTGGGCCAGCATATTCTACATATGATTTTTGGGCATTTATTGATGAATACCTGAAGTTTTTGCGTTAACAAATGAGTGAGTACAGAAGAGATATGATGGATAATCTCAGGCCTAGTAGGCTTAGAACGTAGACGTATAACAGTAGTTCTTACATAAATGGCCAGAAAATCTGCAATACCCTTCAGTCAGGATTACGACCTAGTTTCTCACACCACATATGTTGTGTGCGTTAATTTTTATACATGAATGGCGGGACCAACAGTTTAAAGTCGACTCCGAACGTTAGATTTTTGAGAAAATTTTTTGGTAAATTTAATTTACTCTCAGAGTTTTTGTCAGAAATCTGCTGAGAGGAAGACGCCGAAGAAATATTTTTTTTTCGTTCAGTTGGAGAGGCCTGACCTAAGGTTTGAACCGAGGCCTCACGTCTAATAAGCCAACACACTACCTACTAGACCACGGCGACTTTAACTTCAAGACTGCAGTCAAGTCCCTTAAAATCGTGACCTAAACAGTCAGTCTAGTTATTTATTGAATCACTAGGAAGTCATGAAAATAGTGAATCATTTAAAGCTGAGTCACATGTGAATTACGCAATTTAGATTCTTTGAAAAATGTTAACATTTCCATCAGAACTGATATTTGATTTGGTAAGCTCAATAGCATGCTGAAATTGCTTGTAATAAAATTCATTATAGCGGCTTAATTTACCATTAAATGCCAAACATTTTATTGCCAGAAAACGAACGAAATGAAGAGGTTTTCTGCTCATTCATTGCATATTTATTGGTTCAAAATCCATTGTCTCTGGGTAAATTTATTATTTGTTGCGCTTTTGTGTGTTAATGAAGTTTTAAAATTGTAGTTTTTTTCACTAGCTTAGTTTTTTTTTTTCACTAGCTTAGTTCATTTTTAACCTTTTTTTTTTTGGCTAAAACTAAGAATATGTTCGAGGGTCTTAAATTTAATATTTTTTTTATTTATCTCACTTGTACTTAAAATCGCATTAAAACAATAACTATTGATGGCTAAAACATAGCATAACAAATGAGTATTAACAGCTTATTTAGCATGAGATTTGGTCAGAATTGCAAAAAAAAAAAAAAACAAAATAAGAAACAAAATTTTTTTTATTTTTTTTCGGAAATATTGTGTAAGAAGTTAGCTTATGTAACTAGAAGTTTATGGCAGAAAAGATATGAAATTGAAATTAAAATTAATTTCTGTAAAAATTATAAGACATTAATATAAAACAATTTTTATGTTCAAGTTCGTTGCTTAAGTCTTTTGTTGAACAACACAAGTACCCAACGGCGCAAAATTAAGGTCGTACAGTTAATGTGTTTTAATTCTACGAATGTTCTAAATTCTTGGTTCTAATTAATGATTTTCGTTCCTTTAGAAAACAAAAAAGCTGTCACAAAATCTTTTTTGATTTTCTTTGCTTTATTTCAGTTGAATAGGTATGAAAACAGGTGCATATGTCTTACTTATTTACTTAATTAATTGATCTGTACAATCATAGCAGTCAGATTTGACGATTTTGTGCTCCAAAAATATCATATTGACGATATGACCATTTATACCCACATTTTGATGATTTTTTGAAAATAAGAATTTTCATCATATTCTTTACTTTACTAAATTAAAAGCCACTTTAAACATTTTATTTGCTTTGCAATTGTTACTTTATACTATGTTCAGACATGTACTTTTATTGAATTAATATTCGGTTTATTGATAACAATATTTTTAGTGTTCAGACACATAATATACGCAAAATTTATTTGACAACTAGTAAACAAAACAGCTGATTGCTTCAACAACATTGCTTTTAATTTAATCGCGAAAATTAGTGCCAAAAAATTTGAGAAAAAATGGAAAACAATTTAACATTTTGGAAAAGGTCTTACTAATGATTAACCGAAACGCCGAGCTGTTGCGGTTAGTAGGGAATATTTCTGACCCCGAAGTGGCTTCTCTCAGAAGGATGAAAAAGAAAAATTTGATAATACTGCATAGCTTGCAGAAGAGAAAGCTTTTGCTTATGGCACTGTTAGAGGAAAATGAAACTCAAAGGTCTTAATGTGTTAACTGTTGAATACGTCGTATTTTCAAAAAAAATATACCGGTCAGTTAACATATTCTGCATAAAACCGAGGATGAAATTGCGAGAACTGTTATAGATTATCAGTCAAGCCCTAGAAGGTCAGCCATTCTTGGAGAAGACAGGTAGAAACTGAAGCTGCTTGCTTCAGAGCAGGAACTGGATTCCCAGTAATATCTCAGTTCAGGGTATTATAAATAACTTTTCGAAATAAATTAGAAATTATCATCAAACAACATTGGGATCGAAAGGGTTAAAAATTAAATACGACATCAAGTCTGTGATATTTTTAAAATTCTTTTTTATATGACATCAGTTGGAAATATTTTCTCATTCCTTTCTGCTGGCTGACCTGCCATTTTTTGTTTTACATTGTTTTGTTTTTGTTTGTTGTTGTTGAAATTTCCATTGTCAAATATCAATAGAAAGTGTTCGGAAAATAGTAATATGCTCACTGAACGTACGTATGACAGTCCTGTATTTCAAGTTTTACTCAATATTATAACAATTTATGAATTTATTGAGCAATATGTAATTAATTGACATTTTATATGAAATATTGAGATCAATAATGCCTTGTATTGCGATTTTCTCAATACAAGTGCATGTCTGAACATAGTATTAGGTTATTAATACTTTACTTTACTACTTTTAGGTAATTAATAATAACAAGGAGTAAAGTGTTACAATTTTAAATTATTTACGGACGCCTAAATAAAAGCGCCAATTAGCAAAAGAAACTTAAAAAGAAATGATCACATATTTAAAGAAAAGTGATAAGTTCAGTCAATACCTGGAAATACTCTAATATTACCCAGCAATGGCAGACCATTTTTAAACATTCAAATATACATATCTTCTAATATATCTACTCTAGGAAGACCAAAGGCAAGTGCCATAATTTGTTTTTCGCACAACCAACACTCAGGGGATGACCCCCCTACTCATGCAGTGTATTGTATTGGAACTAGAAAATATGTTATGGGAAGGAGAAAGAGGGAGTAATGTTTGCGGATACTAAGTTTAGGTTTAGGTCGGAGTGGTAGCTTTGATATCACAAAGCTCACTTGAGCACTCATAGCGGCCCGTTGTGATGCCACGGGTGAACGCAGTCCCTGTACTGACCAAGTTCCACCAAAATCAGGGAAGAGGAAGAAGTTGGTCAGCACAATTGCGGACACTAGATTTGAAACCTTTTAAGAATGCATGATTCTCGGGAACAAGTGCCCTTATTTCGCTGGAGCAAAGTCCTTTGTATAAGCGACAGAACAAAACGATGCTCTAATAAATCAGTGAAGTTTGATACCTTCATTAACGAGAACCTTCGCCTTCTCCTGTAGGCGGTCGAGAAGTCTTAGAATAGACGTTGAGGCACTGGCCGCACATGAAAGTTGTATTCCATTCCCGTTGGGATATAAGTGGTGTAATAGGGAGAAGCTCAGATGAAGTGAAATATTTTATGCACCGTCTTAAGAAGACAAGGCTCTAAAAATTGAGTCAGTTCCAGCGAACATCACACTTTTCATGCCCAGAACGTCTGACTGCCTAATATTTTTTCTGTCGATTGATTTTTACGATTTCAATGAACATCTTTGACGAATTTTATGATTTTTTTTTTAAATATTTGACGATTTGATGCTTCATTTATCTGGCAGCTATGTGTACAAACCCTCAGTCATCTTAAATTCTACAATACGAGCAATTTTTACAGCCACAGTGGATTATCCCATGGAACTCTTGAGTAGGTTGTAATAGAAGTCGCCGTAGTCTAGTGGGTAGTGTGTTGGCTTATTAGACGTAAGGCTACGGTTCAAACCCCAGGTCAGACATCAAAACGAAATATGAAAAAATATTTATACGGCGACTTCCTCTCAGCAGATTTTTGGCAAAAATAAATAAATAAAATTGCCATGAAAAGTTTCTCAGGAATCTTTCGTACGAAGCCGACTTTAAACTGTAGGTCCCGCCACTCACGTATAAAAATAAACGCACACAACATAAGTGGTGTGAGAAACTAGGTCGTAATTCTGACTAAAGGGTTGCAGTGACCAATTATGTATGTAATAGCCTTAATAGCCTTGGAGGACACATCATAGGTATCCCATATAAAGATTGATCGCATGACAAATAATAATAATTAATGCTAAAAGAATATGAAAGCATTCAATAATAGTAGAGAATATGATGCAACAGAAAATACAATTGAAATGGAATTGATTTTCTATAATACATATAATGTGGGAAAGAGATTTGGAATATTTCAATTGAAACTTTTCAGTGAATGGCTTGCTTATGATCAAAAAAAATGAAAATCAAAATTTTTATTCATAAAATTTGTTTTTTAATTAGAAATACTTTTTTAAATAATAAGAAACTTTCTAAAATCATGTTACAAAGTGAATAAAATTCAAGAACTCAATGTAGTGTGCAGTATGTAGTGTTTAGTATGTAGTGTGTAGTGTGTAGTGTAATCAATGACATTGTAATCAAGAACTGTATGAAGTGTGTAGTATGTAGTGTGTAGTGTACTCAATGAATTTATTAAAAAATTTAGCCATCAAACATCGTCTCAAATAGTAAAACTAATTATATTTTAATAGCCCATAAAACAAAAACGCATAAAAAAGATCTTGCTGTTAATCTTGCGTTAATTTTAACAACCCAAAATTGCTGGTAATGTCTTCTCAATACAAAAATATCCAAAAACAATAAAAAATTCATTATCAACAATCTCATAATTAAAATCAAATATCACGATAATAATAGATTTAATGAGCTTTTTAAAAAAAAAAAAAGGCCATATACTTTAAACTTTATTTTAACCTTTATCTTATGTAAAACAACAATGCCTGCCTATTACAAAAGGTCAAATAAAGAGTAACCACAGCGAAATTCTTAAAAGTCGCCATAGTCTAGTAGGTAGTAATCATGTTCGCTTAAAAGACATGAGATCTCGGTTCAAAGCTTAGGTCAGACATCTCCAACAAAACGAAGTATGAAAAAATATTTCTTCGGCGACTTCCTCTCAGCAGATTTCTGGCAAAAACTCTGAGAGCAAAAAAAATGTCCATGAAAAGTTTCTCAAAAATTTGTTGTACGGAATCCAATTTAAACTGTAGGCCACGCCACACGAAATAAGTGGTGTGAGAAACTAGTTTGTAATCCTGACTAAAGTGTTGTAATGACCAATTATGTATGTATGTAGGGGTATCTATCTGAACACTTCACTTAATTCTGCAAATTTTGTTTTCTTTGTTTTTTTTCAATTTTCAAAACCAAAAATCATATCTGCCACAATACACTTACAACTCACACGCTTTGACTAACATGATCTGCTTAATCTGAGTTGTAACGTTAGAATATACTCGCACACAACTTCAGTGGCATTGTTTCCAGACAAAAAAGCAAATGGCAACCCTGTAATTCTAGAACTTGTTAGAGTGGTCGAAAAACTTCGTCTAATAAAACTAAAATTAGGTACCGAGAGGAAAGTGGAAACCGTATACAAATTTTAAAATGCTTTACACAGCTCCCCCATATGCCCTTTAAAAGAATTGAAGGCGCAAAAAACAATGTTTTTTTTATTAAAGTCATCTGACTACTTAACAAGCGCTTCCCTACCAAAAGAAAGAGATTCCACTTAATCCATCATTTAGGAACACTGTGATACCATAACGTATTCTTCCTTGAGGTCAAACATTTCCTAGAGAAATCCAATCCAAATCCAAAATAAATATTGTTATTGCAGCAATCTTTATATTAGAGAGCTCGATCAAGGATGTCAGAAAATGAGATGTTAAAAAACTTCGCGTATTTATGGCAAGAGCAGGATACTGACACATGAGTTAAAGACAGTTTCTTCCTCCTCCTAAGACCTACAGCTCCTGCAAAAGTCATTTGTCGGAATACCAAGTTTTTCGGCATGCTTCCGCATATTTATGCCAAGAGCAGGATACTGATACCACAGTTAAAGACAGTTTCTTTCTCCTCCTCAGACCTACAGCTCCTGCAAAAGTCATTCCCCGGAATACAAAGTTTTTCGACATGCCTACCAAAAGGACCGTAAAACAAGCACTTATAAATCTTTACAAATATACTGGCGCACCTCATATAAAAAGGCAATGCCCTCCTCCTCCTGCAGCGGTAAGTCAATGGATAATCCACACACCTTGAAAACCATCTGACAACTGTTCTGGACAAGAGTTTCAATTGTACGCCTGCTAGATCACGAACAAAATCAATTCATGCGGAGCTACAAACAGCAAACTGCTGATTGCATGGCGTTTGTTAAACAGCTTGCAATAAATGCTGGTATACTGGATGTCAAAGTTAACAGAAGAAAAAAATACGCTAAGAATCGCTGGGATTCGCGCCCAACTCTATCCAAAGAAAATTACTGGAATTGCTAATACCAGGATAGAAACATTGAAATGTTCGGTATAGTTATGACGATTTTTCTTTTTACCTTCAATGTAATTTTACGACTCGAACATGACCCTTAGGAATGGAAGGTCTCCCTTGTTAAATGGTACCTAAGCTAGCGTTATTGGCAGTTTCGCTGACGAGCTCGATCTGCTACACCAGGGTTACTGCAGAAGCTGCCATGATGTGGAGGAAACAGAATCCGTGCAACACTTTTATGCGAGTGCCTTGCAAATCAGGACAGGCGTCATTAATTTTTTAGGTGACAGAACGTTTAAAAATCTGGGCATTACGACGAACATGTCACTAGGGAAACTAGCCGCTTTCATCTGGAGTTCTAGGTGGTTCAAATGCACCACATCGAGTTGAACTTGCCTTTGAACGGCAAGCTACCCGCTAAATTAAACCTAAACTTAACACAGCCAAAACTATTTGGAATACTAACCTCATGCCAATATTAAATACGAGCAGGTGCTTTCCAGATGATCAATTTCGCTTGAGGAAGAAACATTGCACTACTGAAGAAGAAGCACTCAGATTGATGCAAGTCATTAGAAAGGCATTCGAGGAGAAAAATTGCTGGCCCTTTATCTGATTCAAGATTTGAAACAAAACTTTTCCTTTTCCATGCTGTTAGAAAACTGTATTGTCGACCGCAAGTTTATCGTTAAAGGAGAACGATTTTGTAAGTCCTTCTAAGCAGATTAAAATCGAAGTAATAGGGTAATACATTAGCACACGTTTTATATTTAATTGAGTATTTTCACAGATGCGTCTAACTTTACTGATGACACTGTTTTGCTGTGCCTGTATGAGAACTCACACAAAGCCTTTCAGTACCTTCAGGAACAGATTATCCGTCTTTCCAAGTGTTTAAAGATGGTGGTGAATTAAAGTGAACGAACTAAAATTGGCATACGCAACAATCACGTTACGCGGCACACATGACCCTATTTTCGTATAAATAATCAAGTTGCGCCTCAATGTTCGCATTCACATTTTACAAAGAAGCAAAATAAAACACAAACTGGGTTGAAACTTTTTGAAAATTACGGACTAATTGGCAGAAACTCACAATTGAAGTTTAATTGCAAATGTCCACTGTACAATATGCTCCTAAAACTGCTATGGTGTTATGCTAGTTAATTAAGGGGAACTGCCACTGCTCGCCACATTTAAAAAAATTCAAAGAAGATCTTGTATTATTCGTATTATTACAATAGGACTGTCGTATGTCAAAATTTCGAACATACCTAAAGACATTATTCATTAACAAAGAATAAAATAGGAATGCCTTACTTCTCAAGTAGGTACTCCACTCAATACAACAGTTTAACAGATCTTTACAGAAGGCGTTGAAAAATGTCCACTCTATCCTCCTAAGGCACGCTAAAACAAAATCATGCCTACATACATATGTACATACATACATACATAATTGGTCATTGCAACCCTTCAGTCAGGATTACCACCTAGTTTCTCACACCACTTATGTTCAGTGCGTTAATTTTATACATGAGTGGCGGGTCCCAACAGTTTAAAGTCAATTCCGAACGACAGATTTTTCTGAAACTTTTCATGGCAATTTTATTTCACCCGCAGCAGAGTTTTTGCCAGAAATCTGCTGAAAGGAAGTCGCCGATGAAACATTATTTTATTTTTCGTTTTGTTTGATATATCTGACCTGGGGTCTGAACCAGAGATCAGCAATGAGTGTTCAAAAAGATTGGTAGATTCGAATCATACTTATAGTTTCTGATACTTATACGCATTCATACTCATTTTAATATCATACTCATACTACTCTTATTCAAAGTTTGAAGTACTCATCGTACTCATATTTAACAATATACATGATGTTGTTGATTTCGCCTATCCTTTAAGAATCACAAAACAAGTATGATTCGCTTACGAACACTACAATACTCACTCGAAGGTTGTGTGTTTGCTATGCTTGCTGTCTTTGTCTTTTTCTTTCTTCTTTTTTTTTGTAAATGCAACACCTACTAAGCCTGTAAATGTTGATGAATGATTCGAATCACTCGAATCATTTATGAGTATTATAAGTATTTTTCTAAATTTATGAATCTGAATGAGTAGGCGTATGAATCAAACATATTTCGAATGTTATGAGTTTGATGTCAACGTTCTACTCATACTCATTGCAACCTGTACTTATAAATCAATTTTGTAGGGAGTAGTTGAATTTCAATATTGTTGACTCACTCATACTCAAAATTTCATGAGTAATTATGCGTAGCGAGAAAACGATTCATTGCTGATCTCTGGTTTGAACCGTGGCCTCACTACTAATAAGACAACAAACTACCTACTGGACTACGGCAACTTCAACTTTAAAACACAGTTTCATATGTGATAGGCCTCTAATTGACATTTGATATAATAAATGAACGAAGGCAAGACCATATTTATTACAGTTTTTTTATGTTATAAAGTGCCTTGCATTGTGTAGGACATCAGATTGTCGTATTTGATCGAATAAATGTTTTTTATTTTTTTAAAATGATTTTACATTTTTTAATAAAATGAAATTATTCCGTTTTTTATTGTTGTAAATGGATAAAATAGTTTATTT
Source organism: Sarcophaga variegata (assembly GCA_932273835.1). Lineage (NCBI taxonomy): Eukaryota > Metazoa > Arthropoda > Insecta > Diptera > Sarcophagidae > Sarcophaga > Sarcophaga variegata. Next base: position 21,706,274 of record OW026362.1, on the reverse strand, counting down.
GAATGTGGTGCCATTTTTATCGTCTTCTCTCAGCTACGGCCCATTGTTGCGGACAACCACTCTGCTGAACTAAAGACAAAAATTATTATTAATTTGGCGCACGTTTTATACGTGCAGAGTTTTTTATTTTACTTTCTGTGGTTCTTTTTTTTTTTTTTTGTTTAGTGGCAATTGTTTTTTTTTTTAATTTTAATTTTTTATTTATTTTCAATTTTTGATTTTGATTTCATGCAGAGAATTACATTTATTATGCAAAATTATTTAATTATTATGTGTCAGATTGTTTTTATTATTTTTTTGTATTACAGGATTTTGTTTAAATTTATATCAGTTTTTCAATATTTATTGTTCAAAAAAAAATTAACGTAAAATTTTTATGACTAAAAGTTATTATTTTATTTGGGAGGAGGTTTGCTTTTATGGCAAAGCATGTAACATGAAATCTACAAAATATTAGAAATAATGCGGTGGTACAACATACACAAAATGAAATATTTTATTCAATATTCCATAGAACCTGCAATTGAATTCCAGTTTTACGTGAGCACTGCCACGATGGCAAGTCTCACAGTGTCTGTCTCACGGTGTCTGAAACACAGTGAAATACAATGCGTCTACAAACGCCCCCACATACAATGATGCAATCACGTGCGATGCCACGTATCTCATCACCATATGTGGGTTGCAATTCGAAGCCATGTTGTGTTGGACATGGCTTCCCTCTTGTTTAGGGGTCGGAGACCATCTAAACTCCTTCAATGCGTTAAGAGTGTAACGCCACATGGTACTTTCGCAGTCCTTGCGATTTGGGTCCAAATCACAGCCACCAGGTTACTCTCCAATTGCCGGACAGACACAAGTCTCTGGGGCTCCCGGCACCCATGGTACCAGATTAAGATCAAGCATCAAAAACCAAATTGGCATATGTCGACTCCCACAATGATTTAATTTTTATACTCGTACATACAAAATATGTTGCAAATTCCAACTTAGCAACTGTGACTGCATGTTTTTGCAATGTATGAGAGTTCAGCACATAGTACCGATCTCCCAGTACAACACTAACACCTTTAGTCGCCTCTTACGACAAGCATAGTGACCACTGTGACAGTATTCTTTTGTTACCCGCTACCACAGTTGGGTATGGCTTTCAGTATGAAAGTTCTAAACAATTAGCATTTTTTTAAGATTTTTTCTTCCCAAACCAAAGCTATCGGATGGGCCATCTATCGTTTTAAATTTGAACAATCGATTATTTCAAATCTGGCAATACTTATGTCATTCTATTCTGTCACAAAATTCAGTATATTATCTCCACTGAACGTAATGAATCGATTTACACTTGAGCTACGTTGGGATTTATTGAAAATTTACTTCCAAAACATAGACAATTGGTCGGAATTTAGACGAAAGTGTCGTACAAAATTTGGTCGCGCATTAGTACCCACAGTGCCCGCTATACACAAATGTATTTTTAAGGTTCGTTAAACTAGTTACATTGTTGATGCATCAATACGTGAGCTTGCTCGTACTGTGCGTACACCCGAAGCCATCGAAGCTGTGGCTGAGAGTGTACGTGAGAATCCATCACCACCAACTCGTCATCATTCCCAAGAATTGAACATTTCACGCAGCAGCTTACATCAAATTTTGCGAAAAGATCTCGGTATGACGCCTTACAAAGTTCAGTTGGTGCAAGAGTTAAAGCCATATGATCATCCGCTTCGTTTACACTTCGCTAGATGTTGATTTTGCAAAAAAAAAAAATCAACATTTCGGACGAAGATCATTTTCATCTTAGTGGGTACGTTTATAAGCAAAATTTTTGAATTTGAGGCTCAGAAAACCCACATGTGGTCTTGCAGAAGCCAATGCAGCCATTACGAGTGACTGTTTGGTGCAGTTTGTGGAGCGTAGGCGTCTTTGGCCCATATTTTTTTGAAAATGAGGACGACTTAACCATTACGGTCAGTGGAGCAATCTATCGCGCTATTGAAACCGATTTTTTTGTATCCGCTTTTTATGGTATTGATGTCAAAGATGTTTGGTTTCAACAGGATGCTGTAACTTTCCACACTTCTGATGCCACAATCGATTTATTGCGTCAAACGTTTGATGACCGTTTATATACATATATACATTACAACCCTTCAGTCAGGATTACGACCTAGTTTCTCACACCACTTATGTTGTGTGTGTTAATTTTGTACATAAGTGGTGGGACCTACAGTTTAAAGTCGTCTCCGAACGACAGATTTTTGGGAAACTTTTCAATTTTATTTACTTTCAGAGTTTTTGCCAGAAATCTGCTGAAAGGAAGTCGCCGAAGAAATACTTTTTGTATTTTGTTTTGATGTCTGGCCTGGCGCTCGAACTACGCTAGACTACGGCGACTTCTTGATGGCCGTTTAAGTAGCTAAAATGACGATGGGAATTGTCTGCCAAGAAGCTGCGAGTTGAAACTGTTGGACTGTTTTCTGTGGGGGCAACAATTGAGTTTTCAAAGGCCAACATTCCTGATACCATTGCCGAGATGCGACCCCTACACGTGAAAAAGTGCACGAAAATTTGTCCGACCGAATAAGGTACTGTAGGGCCAGGTGCGGCAGCCATATGAATGAAATAATATTCAATTACTAACCGGAACTATCGTACTTCACAACATAGAAGTTTGATGCATTTTTAAATTTAAACTTATAAATGGCCCACCCTTTATGATTAAACTAATTATTAAATTATCATTAGCTAACTACGTATTCTTGAAGTCGCCGTAGTCTAGTAGGTAGTGTCTTGGCTTATTAGACGTAAGGTCAAGGTTCAAATCCCAGGTCAGACATCAAAACGAAAAATAAAAAATATTTCTTCGGCGGCTTCCTCTCAACAGATTTCTGGCAAAAACTCTGAGAATAAATAAAATTGCCACGAAAAGTTTCTCAAAAACATGTCTTTCGGAATCGACTTTAAACTGTAGGTGCCGCCACTCATGTATAAAATTGACACACACAGCATGGGTGGTGTGAGAAGCTAGGCTGTAATCCTGACTGAAGGGTTGTTATGGCCAATTATGTATGTATGTATGTAGCTATTCTTATTTAAGTTTCAGGCTACTTTTGCATTTTCCTTTTCTTCATTGATTACAATACCTCTCTAAAGGAAAAATTGAAAACGAAAATAATTTTTTAATACCTTCTTATAGCACAAGAATAATTCGTTTACTATTCATCCATATACTAATATTACATGCTTGTGATTAATATTAATCCATTCATGCATGCATATATACAAAATGGGATTTTTCTTTATTAGTCATTTAGAATTAAGTCACGAGAGTCTTTAATATTTTTTGTATTTTTATTTTTTTTTTTTTTGTTTCAATTTGTTTTTAAGTTTGACTATAAAATCATCATATACATACTTAATTAGCATGTGCCGATTGTGTAAGAGAGTCCGGCTTGGTAAGAAGGTTTTAAACTTTTGCCATAAATGTTCTGAATTAAACGATTCTATATGGCAAGGTCGTTAGCAATATTTTATTTATTGAATGAATTTCTGGTAGAGAATTTCTCTAAAAAAAAGTCTTTTAATTTTATTGGCTTTCAATAATGGAATATCTACAGTGTTTTAATTTTATTGAACAAATAATATTCATGATGGCCTATTTTGATAATCATACGCAGTGAGCATCAAAAGAAAATGTACACTATGGATAAAATTCTATTACTTGAGGAGAGTGCCCGAAAAAATTTGATAATATTTCGAAAGTTTTTGTAATTTTTCTTTTTTTAAACTGGCAATGAAACAATTTTAAAATAAAAATAACGGTAATTTATTAAAGTATTTTTTTTAATGTACAGTTTCTTTTAATGCCCACTGTACATACACATTTTTATTATTGGCCCCATTTGTTATACTTTAGTCAGGGTTAGACACGGCTCAACATAGACTTCTAGCGATGGATTTGACAAGCTACTAAAAGGAAATGTTTTTATTTTTCGTTTATTTTTCCAATATGCCAGATGAGAGCTGAACACACAGCTTTAATCTAAAGAGCGTTAAAGGATTCCATTGATTTGACTTAATTTAAGCCTATGATCTGGCCGTAGTCTAGTAGGTAGACTTTGTTGGCTTAATACACGTGAGGCCACGGGTCAAACCCCTGGTCAGACATCTCCAACAAAAGGAAATAAAAAAAATATTTCTTCGGTGACTTCTTCTCACCGGATATCTGGTTTTTTCACTCTGAGAGTGAAATAAAATTTGCCATGAAAAGCTCGAAGTCGTCTTTAAACTTCCAGCCACTTATGTAGGTATAAAATTAACACACACAACATATGTGGTGTAGAAAGCTAGGTTGTAATCCTAACTTATTTTCTTTCTCTGGAGCATACATACATACATAATTGGTCATTACAACCCTTCAGTCAGGTTTGCGACCTAGTTTCTCACACCACTTATGTTGTGTGTGTTAATTTTTATACATGAGTGGCAGGACCTACAGTTTAAAGTCGACTCCGAACGACAGATTTTTGAGAAACTTTTCATGGCAATTTGTATTTATTCTCAGAGTTTCTGCCAGAAATCTGTTGAGAGGAAGTCTCCGAAGAATTACTTTTTTTATATTTTGCTTTGATGTCTGGCCTGGGGCTCGTATCCTGGCTTTACGCCTAACAAGCCAACACACTACCTACTAGACTACGGCCACTTCTCTGGAACAAACACACATAAAAAGGCTATAAAGTAAGATACTATGGCGGCTCCTATACGTTTGCATACTTACAATACCTGACTATGCCTTGCTTTTATACTTAAAAACGAGGGATTTTGAGCCAGTAAAACTTCAAGTTTCGTTTTGTTTTCTTTTAAGTTGTAGTCCTTACACATCTTTTCATTCCCCTGGGTAATTTGTTATTATCTTCTTCTTTTCTAATTTAAAAATAATTTCTTTTGCTTAGTTTAAGTCGTTGTTTGATTTACAGTCTACTGAATAAGTAAGTCAGGATTGGAGTAGAATTTAATCATTTCCATTTAATTCACTTCTGGCTATCGTTCAATATATTGTTATAAATTACAATCAAATTTGCATTGTATCTTGGCCACCCCCACGAAAGCCTTATTCGCAATGCTCAACTGGCTTCCTACTGTGCTTCTCGCTAAGCAGGGCGGCTAAGTATGCTGCGACTAGACTTAATGCCCTGTCTCGTTGGCACATTGTACCTTCTGGTCACTCCACTATTCTGGAGGTTGATCCAGTGGCCCCCGTGAACATCGACTATCTCGCCGCTGAATATTGTCTCGACAGCTGTTTCCACTTTCTGATTCCGAGTAGGGACGACAGGAATCCTAATACGGTTGTCCCCTCGAAAGTCCTGGATATATATACCGACGGCTCTAAACTCGATAATGGGGTTGGAAGCGGGGACGCTGGGAAACTGGACCTGAACATTTCTCTCCGTCTGCTGGACTACTGCAGCGTGCTGGGCGGAGATGACGGCAATTTACCGGGCCGCTCAATGGATCCTCGTCAACGGTGCTCCTTTCACTCGTGTCTCGGTCTTTTCTGATAGTCAGGCTGCGATAAGATCTCTATCGTGTTACGTGAATAACTCTAGGATCGTTAGGGAATGTCTCAACCTTCTTTCTGGGCGCTTCACCAGTGTCTCACTGGTGTTGCTCCCCAGACACAGTAACATTCCGGGAAACTGTAGGGCCGACGAGCTCACCAGAGCTGGTGCGCTCCTTCCTTGGGTATGCCACTTCCCTCGATCAAGCTGGACATTCCGCGGAAATTCTCTCGGGACGCCACCCTATCCTGGGTCAATGAGGAGTCCTGCTCCACCGCTAGACTCACCTGGCCCTGGCGTACCAGGATAGAAGGCGTACCAACCAATTACTTGGTCTTGGTCGTGACGTCATCTCAACCACAGTGGCCGTGCGAGAGAATGAGTCTCCCATTTAACGACTTCTGCCGTGGATGCAGATCCTCTGAGGAAGAGGAGACTGTTATCCACTTTCTTTGTCAGTACTTTGTCAGTGCCCGTCTCTTGCTAGGTGTAGATATAGGTTATTTGCCTATCCATTTCTTGTCAGCTTGACGGAGCTATCATCTATTGATATCAAGGATTTAGCTTCGTTCATCAAACTTATTGGCTGGTTTTCCAGTGTAGGGTAGTCGTGCTTTTGATGTGCAGCCCTTGCGCTGACCAACTTCTTCATCTTCCCTGATTTTGGTGGAACTTGGTCAGTACAGGAACTGCGTTCACCCGTGGCATCACAACGGGCCGCTATGCGTGCTCAAGTGAGCTTTGTGATATCAGAGTTACCACTCCGACCTAAACCTAAACTTGGCCTGGAAGATTGTGTTATGTTCAGATTCAGACGAATTCATTGCCTTATGACGACGCATTGTAAGGTGCTTTATTAAGAGAAAATGTTTTAAACTTCAAATGCAAATGCTGTGTGACAAATAAGTGCATTAAAGATAACCAATGTAACCAAAGGTCAACACGAGTTGTACTGTGGATTATAAAACCAAGGCAGAATATATTTTTGTTTTAAGCCCCATCAGCCTGTTGGCGTTTTATTGTTTTGCATAATTTCAATGAATCTGAATTGCTAATCAGTTTGCCACTGAATTAAATATACGATATATGCCTACAACTTATAATCCAATTGATAACTTTAAGATGATTCTTCTTGCAGAATAAGAAAAAACAAGTTAATGTAGCTTTTGTGTTACTGCTTTGGGCAATTAATTTTAATTGCAGTAATTATAATTTGTTTAAAACATTATAAAATAATTTAAATTGAATTAAATTACTTTAAATAAACAGTTGCTCACGTTTCTGTATTATGGTGTGGCATGATGCTAAGCCAAAGCAAACAAGCATCATAAATTTGATTTTTTATTTACTCAAAGCGGATTTAATTTATACTCTTATAATAATTTTAATAACAAGGAAATTTGCTGGCGTTTTTTTTCTTTTAATAAAATACCTGAAGACATTTAAAATATGTTTTCATAGCCTTGAACAAGGCTACAATTGTGAGTTGACTTACTATGTATAAAAAAGAGATTCCCACGATACGTAAATGGAGTTTCATTCAAGATGCTTTAAATATTACAAATAAAATGAATGAAAATAAATACATGTATTATTTATAATGTGTTTTTAGTTTTATTTGTTTAGCATTCCAATAATAAAACAAACAAAAAAATTTAAATTGAATTCTGCAAAGAAAACAAAAGACTTAAGCAACAAACCTGGATAAGAATTGTAAGCCAGCTAAAGTTTTTATAGGCCTTTGAAATTATTTGACATTTAGCTAAGTTTACATGTTTTATTGCACAATTCATGGCTTATAGTAAATATTGCCACGCCCATTTAAACTAAAAAAGAAATAAATTTTGCTTCTGTTGCCTTATAATGGCTAGGGGTTTTCCATCGGCTCTTTTTTTTCGCATTTCAAAACAAAAATGATGGCGGCAATAAATTTAGAATAAAATTTTTATTTTTCAACAATTAATTCTTATATACAGTTTTGCCGCTTTGAAAATAATAGCCAATTAAAGCCACAAATAATTAAATTGTAATCATCACTTAATGCTCTCATAAATATTCAACACGTTCACAAGTATTATTTGCTTCATCTCTACAAATAATTGTGTTTTCTACACCGTGGTATACCGTGGCTATGTTTTTGTGGTAAAAATTTTTTTTTATTTTTGAAATCATAATTATTCTCAAATACTTTTGACATACAATAACCCTTAAGCTGTTATTATTGAAAATCAAATTCATTCAATTGATGGAATCATCATGATCATCATCATCATCAATCGTTCGATAGAACATCAATATACAAACGTCAATGGCAGTTAATGGCCAATTCATGCAAAACAAATGATTTATTATGAGAAACCGTCCATACCGGACATTGAATTGTTAATTTTTCAAGCATATTAATGAATAAATCTTATGTTTATTAATGTATGTACACTGTATTGTTTGTATAATTTAATACTTTAACAGGTTAATAGTTCATCTTGATAAAAAAAAATATATTTTATTTCACACCAATGCTACCACCCCACTTGCCTTACGTAAGCAAGTACAGAGCATTTAGAAGCATTCTTTAAGCCTAATTTACATACAAAACAATGCATTACAAACCTTCAGTCAGGATTATGACGTAGTTTCTCACACCACACGAGTGGCGGAACCAACAACTTAAAGTCAGCTCTGAAAAACAGATTTTTTGAGAAACTTTTCATGGCAAATTTTTTTTTACTCTCAGAGTTTTTGCCAGAAATCTGCTGAGAGGAAGTCGCCCACGAAATATTTATTAAAATTTCGTTTTCTTGGAGATGTCTGATCTGGGGCTTGAACCGTGGCCTCACGTCTAATAAGCCAACATACTACTTACTATACTACGGCTCTCTTTAAGACTTCAAGACTGAGTCTCATTTACGCATGTATTATTCGAAAGAAATACCGAAGACAGAATGTATTGAAATACCAGATGAACCGGTAATGAAATGAGCAAAGTTTTTATGAAAATAAAATCTTAATTTTGAATGGAAAAGTAAAGACTTTTCATTCAGAGTATTGGCCATTGCTGGCTGAAATTTTTTGTTTAATTTTTCAGGCAATTCCCTGTCAATAAAATCAATAAGTCGTCCAATTTTCGACTTCCTCATAGAAATTGATGTGCTATACAGCCAATGCATAACCCATTAATGAAAACAAGTTGTAGTAGGAAGCACCTAGTCTGGTAAATACGGCGGGTTGGAGTGCAACTCTCAGCCTAATGCTTTAGTTGCATCCCGACTCTGCTTTGCTTTGTGTGCAAGTGCATTGCAATGTTGCAAAATTACCTTACCGTGTCTTGTAGCCGATTTTTCTTGTTTTTCGATCAATGCATAGTTCAAAATGAACATTTGTTGTCACTAGCGATACGTATTAATGGTTTCATTAGATTTTAGGAGTCCGTGGTGCACAACATCATTCTGACGCCACCTTGACACACAACATTGTCTTTCTACCGAAAATCTGCTTTTGCAATCAAATTTAATGGTTGTTTTCATTTAGGATTCTGAAAATAAATTCATTTTTCATTGCCAGTAACAATTCAATGCAACATAAAGTAGCCGTAGTCTAGTAGGTAGTGGCGTCACGGTTCAAACCCCAGATCAGACATCTCCAACAAAACGACAATTGAACAAAAATTTCAATGGCGACTTCTTCTCAGCAGAATTTTTACAAAAACTCTGAGAGTAATCAAAATAGTTTCTCAAAAATCTGTCGTAAAGGGGAAGTAACCGTGGTTTAGTAGATAGTATGTCGGTTTATTAGACTTGATGCCACGTTTCAAACCCCAGAAAAGACATCTCCAAAAAAACGAAATATTAAAACGGATCTCAGCAGATTTCTGGCATAAACTCTGAGAGTAAATAAAAAGTTTCTCAAAAATCTGTCGTAAGAAGTCGACTTTAAACTGTAGGTCCCGCCACTCGTTTATAAAATTAACACACACAACATTAGTGGTGTGAGAAACTAGGTCGTAATCCTGACAGAAGGATGATACACCATAACTGAAGTAATCGGAATAACTATGCCCTGTAACATGTCGGAGATGACTAGCTCTGTACCGGCTGTTTCCAGTTTTTTAGCAGCGCAATTTCCAACGATATCTTTATCCGGAACCCATATGAAAATTATCTTGGAATGTTAAGAAATTTCTCTAAGAAACTCACTGTTGTTCAGGCTGTCCGAGTAGATCAACAGATTTTTTATACAATCCTAGCACTGCATTCAAAATTTCCATGCCCTCTGCTTGGAAAACACTTCACTGATCAGGCAGCCTATGAGATACTTTTATATCAGAACCTAAGGTTAAAACCGTTTTAATTTAAACTAAAATGAAATTTACCTCATACACTATGGACAATTGATAAAATTTTATAGGTAGGTAGGTAGAAGTGGCTGTCCCCTCGATGGAGTCATGAGCTTACACACTTAGGCCACACACAGGGCCGATTGTGATACCACAGTTTCTCATTTCTCCTATTCCGGACATGTGCACAATAGGTGAAGAATAGTCTCATCTTCCTCTTCATGTCCACAGCTTCTGCAGAAATCATTTGCAAGGTGTCCAATACCAATACCAATAATGCAATGCCCCGTAATAACCCCGATAACAGTGCTGAGCCTACTTCTTTGGATTTTAAGCATAGTCGCCGTGCGCCTTCTATCCAGCCTCGGCCAGATGTTTTGCGCCGCTCTGCCCTTATCCGAAGTTGCTTACATTCTGTTGACGAGGTCTACGGTTGCATTGTCAATTATAAGTTTGCAGGTCCCCAAAGGGATCCCCAATGTAGAGAATTCATCAGAGAGTTCGATAGTCTTGCCCCTTCTGGCCAGTTCATCTGCTCTGCAGTTGCCAGGAACATCATTATGTCCCGGTACCCATGTGATACAAACATCATATCAGTTCGTCACCTCATTGAGATATCTGCGACAGTCTTGGAGTTTACTACACTGGAATCCAACGCCCTGGTAGCCGCTTGGCTATCGGAAAGTATGATGATTTTCCGTCCGTGAACATTTTTGTCCACAATAATTTTCACCGCAGCCTGAATTGCTGACACCTTCGGGTGGAAGACGCTGCAATGATCTGGTAGCCTTATAAACTTGCATATTCCGATTGATTCCTAATAGGTACCAAGTCCAACGGTTCCTTCCAGTTTGGAGCCATCGGTGTAAATTTGTGCGGAGTCTCTTGGGAGGTTCACTGAACCACTCCTCCAGTCCTCCCTTTTCGGAATGGATGTCCAAAAGTTCATTGAGAAGTCATATCGCGGTGTCATGTAATCATTACTTCCGACAATATCAATTTCTATCCGTATCCTTGTATGGCCAATGTAGTAGAGGTCAAGCGGTAGAAGGTATAAGATTATCTCCAGAGCGATCGTAGGAGTAGGGCGCAGAGGAACACTGATAATTATACAAGCAGATCGTTGTAACCTGCATACAAGGTTCAAGTTCGTTGTCCTATTCAGGGATTCCCACCACACTAGGCATCCGTAGGTGAGGATAGATCTGACCACCGCTGTAGAGACCCAGTGAGTCATGCTAGGTTTCAGGCCCCACTTCTTCCCCAACACTTTGTTACATGCGTATAGGGCGATAGAGGCTTCCCTCAGTCTTTCCGTGATATTTGTTCTCCATGATAGCTTCCTTTCCAGGATGAGACCCAAGAAGCGGGCTTCCTCCTTGAGTTCAAGTTCCTACCCATACAATTTCAGTGGACGTAAAATTTTATAACTAAGCGAACATCAACCCATAATTATCATCGGGGGCATTAAAGATGTTTGTCATGTTTCGTTAGATTTTATAAGGCTTCTTACAGAGATTCAATTATGTTACAAGATTCTTATTATTATTGCATTATAACAGCATATAATAAATAAATTATTATATGTACAGTGAGCGTCAAAAAAGAGTGTACGTTTAAAAAAAAAATACATTAATAAATTACCGTTATTTTTATTTGAAATTGAAACAAAAAAAAATTAACAAAAAATTACGAAATATTTTCAAATTTTTTCGGGAACTCTCCTTAAATGGTAAAAGTTAAGTAAGGTGATTGTTAGAATTTTATCTGTAGGGTATAGTTTCTTTTCACGTTCACTGTATATTAAATTTGGTTTAAATAATTCTTTTATTTTTAATTTATAATCGAAGCTTTACAAAATCCGCTGCACAAATTTTGTCCTTGTAGAAAAAAATTTATAATTTTAGAAAAAAAACTGTAAAGCACTTGCTGTCAACGAGATAAATTTGAAGTACAGATTTGTTGTTGTTGTTGTTGTTGTTGTTGTTTCTTACATACATATAACTGTCAAATAACGCCTATGCAGCATTATTATTGTCATCATAATTTTTATCAGCGCCATCAATTCATCATCAAAGCCATTGGCATCATTTGTATTTTTAAGTCATTCAATATGTTTCATACACATACAGACATACATGCATACATACGTGACAATAAAAATAAAACAAATAGAAAAAAAATATGGAACTATGTATCCATTACGATACAGTGAAGACAAAAAATTGCAAATATTTCGAGCAAGAAAAAATAAAAAAAATTTCCATTAATTTAAATTGTTTAATTTTTAATTAAAATTTAATTAAATATTCTTTCGGTGTTTTTAATTGTAAAATCAAAATGCCATTTAAAAGAAAACCAAGAAGTTCAAGGGTGTACGAAAATTTTTAGCCTTGACTGTGATCACTTGATTCTTAAGTACAGAAAATCAAAGAAGAAAATATTATGCGACCTTAAAGCATCGTTTTGTGCAAGCAGTTATTAGCCAAATACACATGGCCAAATTGAAACAAAACAAAAAAAGTGGAAAAACAAACCTTTCAAAATTATTACAAAAACAAAAACAAACAAAAAAATTGCAAATACTGTGTCAATTACAAAAGTACCAAATCTTTAAACGTAAGGTACGCAAAAAAGTCTTTAAATATAAAAAAAACAAACAGATTCTCAAGATGATTTTCTTTTTGTTAAAGAGCTAAAATATTATTAAATTATAATTAATTTTTATTTTATATTTTTCAAATTGTTTCTTTGTTTCTTTGTTTTTTTTTTATTTTTTTTTTCTCATTTTAACCATCTTCATCTTGGTTGGAGTCTTGTTTTTCCATTGAATTTTAATGAATTTTTAAGTATAAAATTTAATGATTAATTTTTAATTAAATTGTTAATTTTGTTTCTTTTTCTTACATTCATACGATATACCCTACACCATTGCAGATCATTGGCAGAGATCAGCAATGAATCGTTTTTTCACTACTCATAAGTACTCATGAAATTTTAAGTCAGCAGTATTGCAATTCAACTACTCTTATTCATTCGTACTCACTACAACGTTGATTTATAAGTGCAGGTTGTAATGAGTATGAGTACAACGTTGACATCAAACTCATAACATTCGAAATATGTTTGATTCATATGCCTACTCATTCAGATTCATAAATTTAGAAAAATACTTATAATACTCATAAATGATTCGAATCATTCACCAAAATTCACAGTCTTAGTTGTTTTTGCATTTATAAAGCAAAGCAAACACACAACCTTCTAGTGAGTATTGTAGTGTTCGTAAGCAAATCATGCTTATTTTGTGATTCTTGTAAATGTTGGGTCATGGAGAGTCGAAATCAACTACATCATACATATTGTTAATTATGATTACTATGAGTACTTCAAACTTTGAATATTAGTAGTATGAGTATAATATTAAAATGAGTATAAATGCGTATAAGTATCAGAAATTATGAATATGATTCGATAATACTCTCTGATCCTGAACGAACGGCTGGGATGACCAATTGTCTGTCTATCAATTTCTGTGTGCAGGCAATGCTAAAATAAAATACGTGTTGTTAAGTATGAGTACGATGAGTACTTCAAACTTTGAACATGAGTAGTATCAGTATGATATTAAAATATGAATGCATATAAGTACCGGAAATTTTGCGTATGATTCGAATCTACTCATCTTTTTGAATACTCATTGCTGATGTCTGATCGTTGGGTTAGTTGGGTTTCAAACCAATCGAAAAAAGTGGCTCATAATTGTTTCATTGTTTGAAAAGGAAAAAAAGGAAATAAAAATAAAATAATAATATAAATAAATAAAAATAACTTCTAAAGATTACGTACATACATACACAGTTGGTCATTTAAACCCTTCAGTCAGGATTACAACCTAGCTTTTCACTAATGTCTGGTTTCACCAATGTTGGGTGCGTTTTAATAAACATAAGTGACCGGCCTTAAATTTAGAGTCGATTTCGAACCACAGATTATTGAGAAACTCTTTCATGGCAATTTTAATTTCTTTCAGAATTCTGAAATCTGAGGTGGAGTTTGCACCGTGGCCTCATGTCTTACAAGCTAACACTCTACCTACTAGACTTCGTCGACTACAACTTCTAAAGATTATTTCTTGGAATTGACCGCAACTGCGTCGTAAATGATCCATTGGTCAGCTCCAATTTAGGCATACTTTTGCCAATACTTGTAGTCACCGTAGTCTAGTAGATAGCGTCTTGGATTATTAGATGTGAGGCCATGTTTCAAACCCCAGGTCAGAAATCTCAAACAAAACGAAAAAAGAAAAAATATTTTTTCGGCAACTGCCTCACCAGATTTCTCGCAAAAAGTCTAAGAGTAAATAAAAATTGGCATGAAAAAGTTTCTCAAAAATCTGTCGTTCGGAATCGACTTTAAACTGTAGGTCCCGCCACTCATATAAAATTAATACATACAACATTAGTGGATGTGAGCAGCCAATAAGATATGGTATTCCATTATCTAGTAGGTAGTGTGTTGGCTTATTAGACGTAAAAGCCAGGGTTCCAGCCCCAGGCCAGACATCAAAACAAAATACAAAAAGTATTTCTTCGGCGACTTCCTCTCAGCAGATTTCTGCCAAAAACTCTGAGAGTAAATAAAAAATTCCCATGAAAAGTTTCTCAAAAATCTGTCGCTCGGAGTCGACTTTGAACTGTAGGTGCCGCCACTTATGTATAAAATTAACACACACAACATAAGTGGCGTGAGAAACTAGGTCGTAATCCTGACTGAAGGGTTGTAATGACCAATTATGTATGTATGTATGTATTCCAAGTTGGAATGGATTCACGTAGAAATTGATTGATTTCCATAATTTGATATTAGCTTGCAATATTAAAATAGAACTAACCTTTGACCTGAACTTATTCTTCAAGTAGGGTCTGCCATTTAAGTTGATAAAGTCACCATAGCCTAGTAGGCAGTGCGTTGGCTTATTAGATCTCTTAGTCGCTGTAGTCTATGTATGCAGCGTCTTTGACAGACACAACGTAAGTGGTGTGATAAGCTTGGTCTATAATTCTGACTGAAGGGTTGAAGTGATCAATTATGTATGTATGCATGTAAGACATATCAAGCAAACGACTTTCTCTCAGCAACTTTCTGTGAAGAACTCTGAGAGTGATATAAAATTGCCATTAAAAAATTTCTTTCACCATTTCGCAATGAAATGAAAAAATCTGTTTATATTGTCTTTAATAAATATTGTTTCCAAATCAAATTACAGTGTAGAGTGTCTACAAGTCGGGCTTGTTTATTGATAATTCCATTACGTGTCTTGATTATAATCTGTGGAATTAATTAATCACACAAGTTTTGTAGTTTTTCTTCTAATTTGGTTTTGATTCTCTTCGAATATATTTTCAAACATATTTTTAAAATTTTATTCAATGTGATTTGTATGCATTTATGTTAATTATGGCCGAGGAATTGTATTCAACAAATAATTATGATTCCATTGTATTTTGTAATTATTTAATGGTAAATCATCTGCGGGGGTTTCCAATTAAACATTAAAAATGAAATTAAAACCGTATTATTGTCGTAATCAATTTTGATTCAAAAGCTTTAAGAGTAAGGCAACAAAGCAGATGTTAAGCTTAGATAAGCTAAATGCCTCTATTATAATATCATTAGAAAGAAGTGGAAATCAAGTCAATCATATTAAAAAATATTAAATATGTATGTAATGTACGGGTATAAGTTGCTGTTCTTATGTCCATTAGCTATCTGCGAACCACAGATAAACCACGAGATATTTATATCAGTAATCTCAAATCCATTCCTGTGATTCCAAAGAACGTAGGGACACCGTAAACTGAACGTTTAGTTGAAGATATCTGTCCTGAGGTTTGAACCGAGGCCTTACGTCTAATAAGCCAACACACTACCTACTAGACTACGGCGACTACTAGAGAATTCCCACGTATAAATATCTACAAATCAAGATCCACAGAGAACCGAAACGATCTTCGTTCTATTTATCAGTTGTAGAACTGATGGGGAGCCCAGTAAAAAAAAGTTGCTTTAATGGTATCCTGTCTTTTCACTCAGAAGCCACTCATGTATTGTATGTCATCAACAAATCCTTTAAGGGCCATTATTACAACTTGCCGTTAACTAAAGAGAGTATTTTAACGGGCAAATAAATTGTTTTTCATTATTATGAATGGACAATAAGCTAGAATTGAGCGTTAAGTTAAAGGGAGGATCATCCTGCCTTTCACTTTTAAAGTTAAGTTTATGTTTAAACTCATTATAATCGTATATTATTTTCAATATCGCAACTTCAAACTTAAACAAACTGAGCATATACAACAAAAAAAAAACGAAGCCCGTCGTTGCCACTGCGTTTAAAAAAACTGTTTTAATTGCGCAGTTTTATCGACATTGCTCTGGCATTGCCATATTTTTTTAATAAAGTTAACTTTATTTTATCATTAGGTTGTAATAACGAAAATAAGTTAAAGCTGACTTTAAAGTTCACTTTAGCTAAAGTTCACTTTAACTAAACCCAACTTTAACAGCAATTTGTAATAATGGCCCTAAGTGTTTTGAAACATTTGATTCTATTTTTATACAAGAATTAATGGAAAGATTGTAATAATTGCAGTACAGACTCAAATTATTGAAAAATGCGGGGTGTCACTTAAGCAGATAGCGAAACATTCAACGATTACCCTCATTTGAATTCCTGAACACAGGAACATCAAGGACAACAATGCCCACGTGCTTGGTGAAGCTGTCATCACGGAAAATTCAAATGATTTCCTACATAAGACTGAAGTTCCTCTTCAGAGAGACAAACATATGGTCACACAAAAACTACATTCATTGGGAAAGATAAGAAGGGATAATGAACCCACTTATAGAGACACAAGATAAATTCGATATGGATATATGTAGAACGGAATGTAGATTAAATCTATCAACACTCCATCTGAAGAAACTCAGAGCAATTGAATACTGTAGTCTGGGAACTCACGCCAAGAGCCTAAGAATATTACATGACAACTTCTGCAAAAGCTGCAATGTCGAAGAAGAAAGGTTAGGTTAGGTTAGAAGACGTGTACTTGTCAATTAAGACAAGTACAGTACCCGGAGGTCGAATTGACCCATTGTACAATGTCCTAGTTTCTCACACCACTTATGTTGTGTGTGTTAATTATTATACATGAGTGGTGGGTTCTACAGTTTAAAGTCGACTCCGAACGACAGATTTTTGAGAAACTTTTCATGGCATTTTATTTTACTCACAGAGTTTTTGCCAGAAATCTGCTGAGAGGAAGTCGCCGAAGAAATACTTTCTGTATTTTTGTCTTGATGTCTGGCCTCTAGGGCTCGACCCCTGGCTTTAAGTCTAATAAGCCAACACACTAGCTACTAGACTACGGCGACTTCATTTCGAAGAAGAAAAGAAGAGCATCTTTTCTGTCCATTTCCGGCGCTTAGAGTCCTGAGGAAAACAATTCTTGTGACAAAAAATGACTAGACAATAACGGTGTTAAAACCGGACTATATATGAGACCCAAGTAAGCTATGCCAATAGCTAACATAACCTACCTGATATGAGCAAAGGATTATTGAGGAGTTTGCACAGCTGTCTCTATTTAGTTCTCGAATGAATCAAGACCAAATCAGCACATATAACAGAAAGAGGTAATGAGACACACGAGAATGAGAGACAAGAGAGTAGCCGTTTTAATTAAGCTTCTCACACCACTCATGTTGTGTGTGTTTTATCCATAAGTGGCGTGATCTATAGTTTAAAGTCGTCCTCGAACATTAGATTTGACATATTTTTCATGGCAATTTTTTTTACTCGGAGAGTTTTTTACCAGAAGAATGCTTGAGAGGAAGTTGCGAAAGAAACATTTTTTTCATTTGTCCTTTTGTTCGAGATATTTGACCTGGGGTTTGAACAGAGGCCTCTCGTCTGATAAGTCAACAAACTACCCACTATAGTACGGCGACTTTCAATGGACTGCATTCACAAATGATTACATACATACATAATTAGTTGTTATAACCCTTCAGTTAGGATTACTACCTAGCTTCTTACAAAACTTATGATGTGTATGTTAATTTTCTACATGAGTAGTGGGACCTACAGTTTAAAGTCGATTCCCATCGAAAGATTTTTGAGAAACTTTTTCATGGCAATTTTATTTTAACCTTAGAGATTTTGCCAGAAATCTACTGAGAGGAAGTCGCCGATGAAATATTTGTTCAAATTTCGTTTTGTTTGAGATGTCTGACTTGGTGTTTGAACCGAGGCCCTATGCATAATAAGCCAACACACTACACTGCTAGACTATGGTGACTTCAATTGTATTAAGCCTTTAACGCTATTACAAATCATAAAAGGCTGATTAATATCGTATGAAATTATTAAGCAATTCTTTGTTGTTTTTCATTTAAATTAATATTCATAAGCAGATCTAACTTTAAATCTCTTTGCTTTTAAATTTGATTAACCCACAGCATCTAAAAGATTCAAATATTATTCTATTAAGTCTCTACTAAATAATGCAATCGTACGTGTTAATAATTTTTAATATGTTTAGCATGTCTCCTTAAAAAAGCTAAAAAACAAAAAAAAACAAAAATTAAGAAACATTATTATTCTAATTGCTTAAACAAAACATAAAACAAACATAAAAAGAAAAAAGTATCAGCACACGAAGGCAATAAGTAGTAGTAAAACTAAAGACTTAAGCAACAAACTTTGGTGCATATTTTCACATCGAGTTTATAAAGCATAAAAATCAAATCTTACACTTAGGACTTAAAGGACGGCATAAAGTATTTCGTTTTAGTTGGGTTTACAGCCTCACTTTACAGTTGCATGAAATTGTATTCATATTGGTATTTAAGACAAAGCAATAATAGGGGAAAATAATGGAAGTCGTTTAAAAAAAATTATAAAAGTTTTCATAAAAAATAAAAGACTTTAGCAACCAACTTTGATCCACAGATATTCTTAAGGTTTACAAGAAATAAAAATAAATTCTTGCTCCGAAGACTAATGGAAAGCATATTGAAGTCGCCATAGTCTAGCAAGTAGTGTGTCGGCTTATTAGACGAAAGGCCACTGTTCAAACCCCAGGTCAGACATCAAAACGAAATACGAAAAAATATTACTTCGGTGACTTCCTCTTAGCAGATTTCTGAAGAAAACTCTGAGAGTAAATAAATAAAATTGCCTTGAAAAGTTAATCAAAAATCTTTCGTTCGGAGTCGACTTAAAACTGTAGGTCCTGCCACTCATATATAAAATTAACGCACACAACATAAGTGGTGTGTGAACCAAGGTCATAATCCTGACTATAATATGACCAATTATATATGTATATATGTATGTATGTATCTTCCCTAAACAGAAAATCATACATGAACTACGGAAAATGGAAAGAATTCAACGAATTAAAAACAAACCATTAAACAAAGTTTTATCGTCTGCTAAAGGTTGTTCAAATAAAAATACTTGACTTCAAAGAATTTTGGCAGGATTAAAGGAATTGAGAAACTGTTCCCATACAATATTTAATTGAAAATTAAATTTGTATTCTTTAAACCCTTCTTTGAGATTATTTCGCGTAGTACAAACAGTTTTTAAGAATCTACGAATTATATCGGGTGGGCCATCTATCGGTTTAAAATTGAACCAACGGTTATTTCGAATCTGGCAATACTTATGTCATTCTATTCTGTCATAAAATTCAGTAAATTATCTCCACTGTACGTAATGAATCGCTTAAGCAACGATCGCAAATTGAAGTCACCATGGTCTAGTAGGTAGTGTGTTGGCTTATTAGACGTAAAGCCAGGGTTCGAGCCCCAGGCCAGACATCAAGACAAAATACAAAAAGTATTTCTTCGGCGACTTCCTCTCAGCAGATTTCTGGCAAAAACTTTGAGAGTAAATAAAAATTGCCATGAAAAAAGTTTCTCAACAATCTGTCTTGCGGAGACGACTTTAAACTGTAGGTCCCACCACTCATGTATAAAAATTAACACACACAACATAAGTGGTGTGAGAAACTAGGTCGTATTCCTGACTGAAGCATTGTAATGACCCATTATGTATGTATGTATGTAACGATCGGAAATATTAGGCCAGCGAGAAACTGCACGATGATGTCGATTTTGCCAAAATAATTATCTTTTCGGATGAAGCTCGTTTTCATCTTGGTGGGCACGCTAATAAGCAAAATTGCCGTACTTGGGGCTTAGAAAACCCACTTGTGGTCTTACAGAAGCCAATGCACCCATTACGAGTGACTGTTGGGTGCGGCTTGTGGAGCGGAACATTATTGGCCCATTTTTCATTGAAAATGAGGACGGCGCAACCGTTAGGTTAGGTTAGGTTAGAGATCAATTAAGACAAGTACAGTACCCGGAGTTTAAAGTTACAGTTTAAAGTCGACTCCGAACGACAGATTTTTGAGAAACTTTTTTCATGGTAATTTAATTTACTCTCAGAGTTTTTGCCAGAAATCTGCTGAGAGGAAGTCGCCGAAGAAATACTTTTTGCATTTTGTCTTGATGTCTGGCCTGGGGCTCGAACCCGTCTAATAAACCAAAACACTACCTACTAGACTACGGCGACTTCAAAAAAACCATTACGGTCAATGGAGACACCTATCGCCCCATGATAACCGCTTTTTTTTTGTATCCGCTCTTCATGTTATTGATGTAAACGATGTTTGGTTTCAACAGAATGATGCAACTTGCCACAATGGATTTATTGCGTCCCATGTTTGATGGCCATTTAATAAGCCGAAATGGTTATGACAAGAAGCTGTGATTTAACACCGTTGAACTATTTTCTGAGGGGCGCCGTTAAAGAAAATTGTTATGCCGACAAACCAAAGACAATTGAGTATTTGAAGATCAGCATTCGTGATGCCATTGCCGAGATACGACTCCATACACCTGAAACAGTTTACGAAAATTGGTCTGATCGAATGAAAAATTCCAGAAAAAGAAGCTCGCTTTATAGCCAAATCCCCTGGCCCGTAAAATCTTCAACTTCAGTTACCAAGTGCGAAATATGCTACAGTTCTCAGCTCTTAGAAAATATATCTGCGTCTACAAATCGCATCCCCTATGAAACCTGGCATGGTATGTGAAAGATGGTTGGTCTCAATAGGATGCTGAAACTTGCCACACATCTCATGCAAAAATCGATTTATTGCTTCAAACGTTTAATGGCCTTTTAATTAGCCGAAATGGTGATGACAATTGGCTGCCAAGAAGCTGCGATTTGACACCGTTGGACAATTTTCTGTAGAGCACCGTTAAAGAAAAGTGTTGTGTCGACAAACCAAAGACAATTGAGTATTTGAAGATCAACATTCGTGATGCCATTGCCGAGACGTGACCCCATACATTCGAAAAAGTGCACAAAAACTGCTCCGATCGAATGAGGTACTGTGAGGCCAGCCGCGACAGTCGTAGGAATTAAATTATATTAAGTTTCTAATCGGAAAAATTGTACTTCACAACAAAAGAATAAATTTGGCAAAATTTCAAACCGTTTAAATGGCCCACCCTATATAATGAAATGCATTCTGGCCTGCGCGTAAATAAGTTTTAGATTTGATTCAAAGTAGAGCTAAATCTAGACCAGGTTGAGTTTTGATCATCTTAGTTTTGTTACATGCTGCGGCATTGCAGATATAAAAATTTGTCTTACACCGTTTCCCGAGTCTCTAGTGCCAGTTCTTTGTTTACTTACCTGATTTCTAAGTGCTACCAAAAAAAAAAAAAGTAACAAAAAAAAGTAACAAAATAATTAATTGTTAACGTATTGACAAGAGTATGATTTTTGTTTAGCATTTAAATAACAAATGCTAACCAATGCAAACGAATTACACAACATGTTTGTTTTTTTTTTTCTTAGACGTTAAAATGTTAAAACATCTATGTTTTCTTGGCTTTATAACTGATTTGTTAATGGCCATTGAGTGCAAAGGTGTTAAATGCAAATCTGCATTTTTAACAAACTATTCTGTGGCTAATGACACACTCGCACACATACTGACACACTCACTGATTGTGAGTGAGTACGCCAGTAAAAAATGAAAATTGTGGCCATAGAGTCAAGGCATAAATGAAAACTGTTTTGTGGGCATGTTTGCATAAGCAAATATAAGTCAAAGTCATAAACCTTAAAAGCGAGCGTTAATGAAGAGCACATTTAAGAAAAAAAAGCAGGTGACTGGATATGGGCCGAATACAGTCAAGGAAAAAAGTCTACATACAACAGCATATTTAAAAAAAAAAAAAAGGAGGTGACTGGATATGGGCCGAATACAGTCAAAGAAAAAAGTCTACATACACCGCTGTATGTAGACTATTCTCTCGTTGATTTTTATCAAATTGAACATGGTTGTATAGCGTTCTTTAAGAATGTTTGAAGGCAAAAAAAAATGCAAAAAAATTACAAAATTGTATGTAGACTTTTTTCTGTGACTGTATGTAAAATGCTATAAGGAAACGAGTTTAGATTTTAGTTACTCAAAAATAAATTGAATTGTTTAGCAGCGACAATATTCGTAGACTTATTAGCCGGTATTTGGTCTCGCGTTCAGACAGGCCATTTAGGTTACTAAGCTTGAAATTACACTTTTCGGTTTTATGGTATGAGGTTTTAAGGTTTTTCTTCTATGGATTGTGTTTTAAATAGGTTTTCTTAATTTTTTTTTTTTTGTTTAGCTCATGTGGAATTTTTTTTAAATACATTGAACTTTTGTCAATCCATGTAAAATTTGTACGTAAAATCTTATTTTTAGCATCATCGAGACAAACTCAATAAAGATCGTGATTATAACTTAAATGGCCAAAGGTGCAGCAGGTTTTTTTTACTATTTTAGCATGAAAAATCGAGATTTATGACGGATTTCCGTTATTAATTCTTTTAATAGGAAACGTATGTTTAAGAAGTGTGTCTGAAAATTTAAATACAAAAACAAAAGATTCACGATTGCCTGACATTTGAACTGATGTGGACATACTCAAACATATACAGACATAAAAATCAATAAAATTCCACAAGTATCAGTGTCGGTATAGGGTGGGAAATATAAAAGTTTAAATTTAAAAAGGTAATCTAAACATAAACGGTTTGAAATTTTGCCAATTTTTTTCTTTTGTTGTAAAGTACAATGGCCTTGGTTAGGTTAGGTTAGAGAACGTGTACTTGTCAATTAAGACAAGTACAGTACCCGGAGGTCGAATTGACCCATTGTAACACGTCCTAGTTTCTCACACCACTTATGTTGTGTGTGTTAATTTTATACATGAGTGGTGGGACCTACAGTTTAAAGTCGACTCCGAACGACAGATTTTTGAGAAACTTTTTCATGGCAATTTTATTTACTCTCAGAGTTTTTGCCAGAAATCTGCTGAGAGGAAGTCGCTGAAGAAATACTTTTTTATTTTGTCTCGATGTCTGGCCTGGGGCTCGAACCTTGGCTTTAAGTCTAATAGCCAACACACTACCTACTAGACTACGGCGACTTCCGCTTGCCTCGATTAGAAATAGAATATCACATCCTTCATATGGCTGACGCGGCTGGCCTCACTGTCATTCTCGATCTCATTCGATCGGGCCATTTTCAATGCACTTTTTCTAGTGTATGAGGTCATATCTCGGTAATGGCATCCCGAATATTGGCCTTCAACTGCTCAATTGTCTCTGGTTTGTCGACATAACATTTTTCCTTAACGGCTTCTCACAGAAAATAGTCCAACGCTGTCAAATCGCAACTTGTTGGCGGTCAATTGGCATCACCATTTCGGCTTATTAAACGGCCATCAAGCTTGGGACGCAATAAATCGATTGTGGCATGACATTACATTACATCATTCTGTTTAAACCAAACGTTGTTCACATCAATACCATGAAGAGCGGGTACAAACAAATCGGTTATCATGGTGCAATAGGTATATCCATTGACCGTAATGGTTGCGCCGTCCTCATTTTCAAAGAAATATGCGCCAATGATGTTCCGCTCCAAAAGCTGCAACAAATAGTTACTCGTAATGGGTGCATTGGCTTCTATAAGACCACAAGTGGGTTTTTTGAGCCACAAGTACGGCAGTTTTCTTATTAAAGTACCCACCAAGATGAAAATGATATTCTTCCGAAAAGATGATTTTTTTTTTGGAAAATAGACATCATCGTCATTCGGCTTTAATTCTTGTAAGGCAAAATTCGACATAAACTGGTGCATGAAATGCCCTATTCTTGAGAACGATGACGAGTTGATGATGATGGATTATCACGCACAGTCTCAGACACACTTTTGCTCAACAACAATGAAACGAACTTTCAATAAACTTGCGTATACCGGGCACTGTCCCTCTTTGTGACCAAATTTGGTACGTAATTTTCATGCAATTTCTGACCGATTGCCTTTGTTTTGGAAATAATTTTCCAATAAATCCCAATGTTGCTCAAGCGTAAATCGATTCATTGCGCTCAGTGGAGATTCAGTGGATATTGAATTATGCAACAGAATAGAATGACATAAGTATTGCCGAAATAACCGATGGCTCAAATGTAAACCGATAGATGGCTGAGCGCAATAGCAACAAGCAAAATAGCTAGGGTTTACAGTAGAGTATTAAGTTTAACCGCAAGCTGGTACTTTTCTAATGTTTTTAAATTTTCTTATTCTGGCAATACAGAGAGACTAATTCTTGACATCTATTTAGAACCGAGAAGTAGAACTTCTCCTCTACAGCTTAATAAAATTGCAAGTGGGAGTTTACGCTTCTACAAAAGTACAAATAGCAACTGGTTTGTATTGTTCTGTAAAAGGATCTCCGTATAACGCAAATCAAGATTTAATCCCATATAGACGAAGGCAGTCTTCCTCAAGTCTTGCGTGTCTTACAAACCCAACTCTTGAAATATGCTTACTGTTATCTGGGGTCGAAATACGTGGGACTATTCGTATTGACTGCTAGGTAACTAATCTGGCTCCTTATAGCTTGTTCCTGCCTCCACTTGGTTAGGCACTGTTAATAAGTCCTATGTCGAGTCAGCCTCTTTTACGCTATGACGCTTATTTAGCTTGAAGAACACGTCAGAAGTCAATAAACCCAATGTTGTCTCGTTGGCTTTATAAATCCCAATATTGCTTAAGCACAAATCGATTCATTACGTTCAGTGGAGATAATATACTGAATTTTTTGCCTATTGGAATCTTGCAGACTGTAGGCTATCAAGTCTTTTCTCGCTCTAAATACAAAATTGAAGTGCTCTATATTTTAGGCATAGCTGATGGCACTGACCGATTGGAATTTATATCCGAAACAGGTAAACCTACACTTTAATGGCTATTGTCGTAACAGTGGCGATGCCACCATACCACCATATGATCTTTGTAGAATGGTTCTTAAATAACAACACCAGGATTTCATTTATTGAAATCTCCTGTGGACCTTCCTTTGTTCTTGATTCTTCAAAGAATAAGTTAATACTCAGAATGGTATCTCATGACTCTATTTGATGCTGGTGATGATTAACTGTGACCATTTAAGTCAACCCGACAACAGGAATCCTTTGGGCTGCGTGAAAGCCACAGTTAATCCTTTAACTGTTTAGGACGAGTATACTCGTCAAAGAGAAACAAATATTTTTCGCAAAGTTCGTTAAAAAATTAAATTTTTAACGTTTGTTAGCTTGGCAACCGTATATACTTTACTAAACAATTGCTTGTATTAACCTTTTCAGACCTGGCTTAATCGATTGTGCGATCTGCCTTTTTTGCCCTCAAATTGCATAAAAAAAATAATTTTTCGTCCAGTAACCGACAAGCAGTAATCGTGCCGTCTTGTTCTTGTTGCAAAAAAAATTAAAATAAGAAATAAACACAGAACAGATAAAAAAAACAGCTTCAGTTTGATTTTGTCTTTCAGCAAGTGTAGACATGCGTCCAAAAGGTAAGTGTTTTTGTAAAAATAGTTTGAAAATATTTTTTAAACTTTTTGGAAATAGCTGTAAAAAGAGTTCTATTAACGATTCAACTCATCACATGATGGAATTGGGCACAGCAACAATTAGTCAGCGGTCGTAGAAATACAGATAGCTCAATTGTTTCAGTCAGGCATAACTTGACATTTTGTTTCACACTCACGTTTGTGCTAACTCATTATTTCATAGCGAAATTTTTTGATTTGAACAATAATGATGATCTCGTACAGTTTCAAACATGCTTAACGATTTCGATGATGACGCTGATGAAACATACATCCCTTTCAATGTAAATGCAGATGCAGTATCCTTTCAGATACTGCACAACAACCATCAGTAACTAGATCGAAAGTACCGAACAGGCATGTCATATCTACAAGTGTGTCATTTCCGAAAAGAGAGCTTCCAATAACATCTGGATGTTAAAATGAAATAAATAATAATAGGTTGCCTCAGTTATCTTGCTATAAGAATGTATTGGGCAAGGGAAAACAAAATTCCTGCCATTTATAACTCCATGTCACGCGATAAGTTTCTTCAGCTACGCTCGGATATACATTTTGAAGATCATTCTGCAATTATAGACATTGTAAGAAAGCGATGCAATGATTTGGCCACAGATATCACAAACTATTGATGAACAAATGATACTTTTAACGGGTAGATGCCCCGCACGGCAGGTAATTCGGCCGCGACCAGTTGGCCTCAAAAATCTTGTCTGTGCTACTTCCAATGGTGTTGTTGTGGACTTTGAAATTTTTCCAGGTGCTGGCACATTTAAATATTGTGGTCTTGGCCACGGGCCATCTATAGTCATTAGACTGATAAATATTCCAAAAAGCAGCCATATACACATGTATCGATTTTTCACAACAATAACATTGTTAACATTGCTCCTGATGATATTAGGTACAACCGCTTTGACCACTGGTTTACATTTTCCGATGAACAAAGACTGTGCCGAAAGAATTGCGGAAGTCGTTCGAGAGGTCGATGCCAAAAGTGCAAAATTACACTTTGTTTAGCTAAGAATAAAGACTGTTTTAAAAAATATCATACAAAATATGTGTAAATATAACAACTGAGGCTATTTTATGAATGTTTCTTTTTATTTTCAGTAGTTTTTTACTACTTTTTTATCATTATTTAATTTTTAAGGAATGAAGTACTTCTATTTTTTAGTTTATGTTCCTTATAATTATTTAATTTGTTTAAGGGATAAGTACCCGAATTTGTTTACTTTAATAAACTTTATAAAACATAAACAGTGTTTATTAATTCAAGGTTATTATGCAATTTATAATAAAAATTGTCCTTAATTCTTCGAGGGTCATTTTGACACTTCTGACCTGAATAGCACAATTGTGCGTTGTCCTGATTCCGGAAAAGGACATTGCAGTTTTATTCGTCTATATATTTTATAGACTAATTAAAAAAATTTTTAATAGCTTTAATTTTAAGCTTTTAACGAGCTAAATAAACTCCGGGTCTGAAAGGGTTAAGCCGAAATAATAAATTCTAAAGAGGTACTGTTCGAAGGATGATTTTCAATGCCAGGAACAGTATGACTCAACCACAGAACTTAGAAGCGATTAAGCAGGAAGTCTTGAAGTCGCCGTAGTCTAGTAGGTAGTGTATTGGCTTATTAGACTCAAAAGCCTGGGTTCGAGCCCCAGGCCAGGCATCAAAGACAAAATACAAAAAGTATTTTTTCGGCGACTTCCTCTCAGTAGATTTCTGGCAAAAACTCTGAGAGTAAATAAAAATTGCTATGAAAAGTTTCTCAGTAAATAAAAAAATCTGTAGTGCGGAGTAGACTTTAAACTGTAGGTCCCACCACTCATGTATAAAATTAACACACACAAAATAAGTGGTGTGAGAAACTAGGACGTTGTACAATGGGTCAATTCGACCTCCGGGTACTTTACTTGTCTTAATTGACAAGTACACGTCCTCTAAACTAACCTAACCTAACCTAACCTAAGCAGGAAGTCTTCCTAAGATGACAATCTTGCTGGGAAAATGAACAAACTGATTCCCGAATTGAAAGTGTGGAAGAACAGGAAACATGGTGAAGTAGATTACTATATAACCCAGATGCTGACCGATCACGGATATTTCAGAGAGTATCTGCACCTTATGGGTAAATGCCTCTCGCCATTCTGTATCTACGAGGAGAAAGAATCGTTAGACAACGTCGAAGCTGAAATTGGCGTCATTAGCCCAACAAACGTCGTGATAAACAGTAGAGAAAGCTGGAACGCAGTGAAACAATTTGCGGAATACGTCCTACGAAGAAAAAAATCTGACCTAGATGCAGCAGAATAAGGATAGAACGGAACCTGGACGAAGGCTGACGATGATGTAACTGGATCACATGCAAGAAAAAGGGACCACCTCGAAGTAATACAACCGTGGTTCCGAGGTGGAATGATTCCCCGGTGAGGAGACAAGGCGGCTTTTTAGTCGGTATACCCAATGGGAGTGACCGACATATCATGTCTGGTGACGACCATCATGAATGCATAAAGCATTTTCCCTACTTCCCGCAAAAAAAAGGAAGTATGTACTGTTAATAAATAAATGTTGCTTTTTATCAACGAATAAAAATATATATTTTCATGCAACATTTGATTTTTAGTTTTAATTACCTTCTTTTAACATTTTAATCCCTTAATGACGAGTATACTCGTCTTAGCGGCAAAATAATTGCAAGAGGCAGAAAAAAATTTTGATACAATATTAATTAGTTAGTTGTACATATATAGGGTTTGTAGCATAATTCCTAGAAGTTTATTGAAACAAAATTAAACATTTAAAGGATTAAAGGGGACTTTAAAATATTTTTAAATTATCGTGAATAAATAATAAAAATTTTCTTAATTTTCAATTCATTTGCTTTATTTTCTTTGCTTCTTTTATTATGAATTTGAGCCTTTTTCTTTTTCATTTTATAACTTTTTCAAACATTTTCAATTTCTTTTACTACAAATTTAATTTGATTTTTTTCAATTTTTTGTTCTATTAAATTGAGTAATTTTTTGTTTAATTTTTTATTTTAGGTTACTTCTTGGTATTGTTTAAAGCTCTTAAAATCTAAAAACAGGGTAAGTTTCTTAATCTTTAAAAAATTAAAACAAAACTAAAATGGAATTGAGATCAAATAGTTTGCACAACATGTTGCATGTTTTAAGAAAAAAAATAAAATATGATCTCCATGAATCAAATGCAACAAATGTAACATGATTGATGACGTTTGATTTTTTATATAAAAAAATTTTTGTTTATATTTCTAGTAAAAAAAATTAATTTATTTTTTTTTTCTTCTTCTTTAAATCATGTTCATATTGTTTATTGTTATTATTTTTATTTTTATTTTATTGTTAATTATAATTGTTTATATTAAATTCAAAACTATTATTATGCTTGATAAACTTTCTTCTTATTTTTCTTTTATTTTGTTAAAAATATAACAATTCATACTAAAATTTTCTATTTAAATCGGTTTGCATGTGTTGTGTGTGTGTTTTGATTTTGGAATAAATGTTGCTTTTATTGTATTAGTGTTGTAGGTTTTATTTAATTTTTTATTTTAATTATATTTTTTTATTTAATTATTGTTGCAATTTGCAATGTTTAACTTTAATTTGTGAGTTCTCTTTTTTTAATTTTTCTCTCTCTAAATTGAATATAAAAACATGAGTTTATTTCCTTGTTGTTGTTGTTTTCTTCTTTTCTTCTGATTTACTTTCCTCTGTAGATCTCAATAATACGATCTTGATCGACATATTCGAAAATGTGTGGTGCATCCATGAGTATACCAATGGTACCGGCAGTGGTAACAATAAAAAATAAATACAATTGTAAACGATCAATAACCATGGCCACGTATTTCCAATCTTCACGGGTCTGAAAAAAGGACGAAAAATATTTTTTTTAAATGAAGACAACAACAAAATTATTTCTTTAATAATGGTATTCCAAATAGGGGATACATACAGTCAAAGATAAAAGTCTACATACACCGCTGTTCGTAGACTTTTTTCCCGGCTTTTTTTGCAAATTAAAAAAAGTATTTAGTGCTCTTTAAGCAAATTTTTTGAGACAAAATTATTTCTTCAATAAAGGATACATGCAGTCAAGGATAAAAGTCTACATACAGGGGTGTATGTAGACTTTCTTCACGGCTTCTTTGCAAATTAATAAAGGTGTTTAGCGCTTTTTAAGGCAAAATTATTCCTTCAATAATGGTATTAAAAATACAGGATACATACAGTCAAGGATAAAAGTCCACACAAACCGCTGTATGTACACTTTTTTCCCGTTTTTTTTTTTTCAAATTAAAAAAGGTGTTTAGCGTTCTTTAAGTCAAAATTTTTTAAGACAAAATTATTCCTTCAACAAAGGATACATACAGTCAAGGACAAAAGTCTACATACATCGCTATATATCGACTTTTTCTCCGGCAATTTCTTTCAAATTAAAAATGGTGTTTAGCGTTCTTTAAGGCAAATTTTTTAAGACAGAATTATTTCTTCAATAAAGGATACAGTCAAGGATAAAAGTCTACATACACCGCTGTATGTCGGCTTTTTCCCCGGCAATTTTTTTCAAATTAAAAAAGGTGTTTAGCGTTCTTTAAGGCAAATTTTTTAAGTCAGAATTATTCCTTGAATAATGGTATTCCAAATACAGGATACATACAGTCAAGGATAAAAGTCTACATACAGCGTTGTAAGTAGCCTTTTCCCTACAATTTTTCACATTAAAAAAGGTGTTTACGGCTCTAAGGCAAATTTTTTAATACAATTATTCCTTTAATAAAGGATATAAACAGTCAAGGATAAAAGTCTACATACACCACTGTATTTCGACTTTTTCCCCAGCAATTTTTTTTTGCAAATTAAAAAAGGTGTTTAGCGTTCTTTAAGGCAAATTTTAAGACAAAATTATTCCCTCAATAATGGTATTAAAAATACAATGTACATACAGTCAAGGATAAAAGTCTACGTACACCACTGTATGTAGCTGTTTAGCGTCCTTTAAATTTTTTAAGATAAAATTATTCCTTCAATAATGGTATTAAAAATCCACGATACATACAGTCAAGGATGAAAGTCTACATACAGCGGCGTACGGACACTTTTTTCCCGGTTTTTTTGCAAATTAAAAAAGACGTTTAGCGTTCTTTAAGCAAATTTTTTAATACAAAATTATTCCTTCAATAATGGTACTAAAAATACAGCATACACAGTCAAGGATAAAAGTCTACATACACCGCTGTATGTAAACTTTTTTTCCCAGTTTTTTTTTTCAAATTAGAAAAGGTGTTCAGCGTTCTTTAAGGCAATTTTCTTAAGACAAGATTATTCCTTCAATAATGGTATTAAAAATACAGGATACATACAGTCAAAGATAAAAGTCTACATACAGCGGCGATTTTTTTTCCAATTAAAACAGGTGTTAATAAGTTCTTTAAGTCAGAATTACGAATATTTGAAGGCAAAAGCGAATATAAAAAAATATAACTTAGAAATTATTATCAAAAAACAAAAAAAAAAATTACGTGAAAAAAGTTACATACAACGGGTGTATTCACTTTATTCTGTGACTGTACATACATATATACATAATTGACCATTGCAACTCTTCACTTAGGATAACAACCTTACTTCTCACACGACTTATGTTGTAATGGGTGATATTTTAAGAGCTTTAGGAAAAATTTTCAAAAAAAAAAACATAAAATTCAGAAAAATGCATGAAATCTTTATTTGAATCGATAGTACGGTCCATATAATTTAATGTTTGAAGATTATTTCATGCAAATGTTGACCGCGACTGCGCCTCAAATGGTCCATCCGCTTAGTCCGATTTTGGCATACTCTTTCCAACATTTCGGCCGGTATCTCACGAATAAATGCTTCAATGTTGTCTTCCAATGCGTCAATTGAAGCGGGCTTGGCTGTATAGAGTTTTAATAGTTTTAACATAGCCCCACAAAAAATAGTCTAAAGGCGTTAAATCGCACGATCTAGGCTGCCAATTGACCGGTCCCGAACGTGAAATAAAATGTTCACCGAACTCGCCTCTCAATTAGTCCACTGTTACGCGTGCTGTGTGGCATGTGGCAACGTCTTTTTGAAACCACATGTCATGCAAGTCAAGCTCTTGCATTTTGGGCAAAAAAAAGTTGGATATCATCTCACGGTAGCGCTCACCATTCACAGTTACGTTACGATTCGCAGCATCTTTGAAAAAGTACAGTCCAATGATGCCTGCCACCAGCCCATAAACCGCATCAAACTGTGACTTTTTCTGTATGCATTGGTAGCTTTTGCAATGCTTCTGGCTGATCTTCACTCCAAAATCGACAATTCTGCTTATTTACGTATCAATTGAGCCAAAAATGAGCTTCGTCGCTGAACATAATTTTTCGATAAAGAAGTGGATCTTCGGCCAACTTTCCAAGAGCCCATTCACCAAAAATTCCGCGTTGCGGTAGATCGTTCGGCTTCAATTCTTGTACCAGCTATATTTTGAAAGGCTTCACACCTAAATCCTTCCGCAAAATTTTCCACGTTGTTGAGTAACAGAAGCCCAATTGCTGCGAACGGCGACGAATCGATAATTGATGGTCATCATTATCATTGGCCGATGCAGCTGCAATATTTTCTTCAGTTCGCACTCTACGTAAGCGTGTTGGCGGTTTAATGTCCAACAATGTAAATTTGGTGCGAAATTTAGTCACTATAGCACAAATAGCCGCTTCAGTGGGTCGATTAAACTGACCATAAAATGAAAGAAGCGCGAGATGAACTTTCTTAACCGAGCACGCATTTTGATAATAAAATTCAATAATTTGCAAGCGTTGTTCGTTTGTAAGACGATTCGTGGTTAAATTATAGACCAAACTGAAAATGTTTGACAGTGAAACAAAACACGAAACGTGCGTGAGCTTTTTAAACCAGTGTTGCCAAAAAGATAATAGCTAAAAAATCACCCGTTACATATTAATTATATGTAGACATGAGTGGCGGGACCTACAGCTTAAATGTCGACTCCGAACGACAAAATTTTGAGAAACTTTTCGTGACAAATTTATTTATTCTCAGAGTTTTTGCCACAAACCTGCTGAGAGGAATTCGCCGAAGAAAGATTTTTTCATATTTTTGTTTTGCTTGAGATGATGCTGGTTTGAACTGTGGCCTCACGTCTAGTAAGCCAACACACTACACTGCTAGTTTACGATTTTCGTACAACTTTAAAGCTTTCGCCAACTTACCTGTATGTAAAGATCCTCATTCCTTAAGTGCTCTGCTATAAATTCTACTGCCTCGGTGGCCTTACTCGCCTCCGGCGATAATAATATGGAATCTGATGATTCACTTTCACGCCGGCCATGATCGCCCATACCTAATTCGGCGCCACTATTCACCTTACGATTTATTTTACAATTCGGGTGATGTAAATCGGACAATTCCATGACTTCCATTTTCGATTGTTTGCCACCAATGGCACTGATTTGCTTAGGCATTTCGGCCGGCGAACCATACGATGTGGGATATGTTTGGGCACTGCTGCCAGGCATTTCCATCATCCAACGTAGACGAGTCTTGCGGGGACGTTTCATCAAAAGTATTGCAGGTAGATATTGGAGAAATGCACGACGTATCCAATTCGGCATACGATGGGTACGAGGACCTCGGAAATTCCAATTGATAATGACTACCGTTACCAAAATCGAAACGGTATTCATGATGAAGGTGAACAGTAAATATTTGGCAATGAGTGGCAGCACTAAAGAAGTAGGCGGCAGAATCTTCGATACAAGTAGCAGGAACACAACCAGTGACAGTAAAATGCTGATGCCCAAAGTAACCTGTAGAAGAGGAATGAAAGAATTTTTTAAAAGAAATTTTTCTTATAAAAGTTTGCTTGAAAATTGCTCAAAACACACCTTTTCTCCGGCTTCGGCTGGCAAATAGAAAACTAAAACGCAAAGGAATGAAATCAAGACAGTGGGTAAAATTAAATTCACCGTATAGAATAGGGTCTTGCGTCTTATGATGATGTAAAAGGTAATATCCGTTTCCGTGGGATGATTACCATCACCCTCATAGATATTAAGATAGGCGGGCACTTCGATTATATCCCAGGTACCCGATTTCCAATAATCCGATAAGTCGACAAAGTTTTTATTGTTATACAAGGCCAAAGACACCTGATCGCCATTGAATGTCCACGAGCCAAATTTCATTATACAGGTCTGTTGATCGAAGGGGAAATAGGTGACATCAATGGTGCATGAACTCTGGTAAATGGCTGGTGGCACCCATAGAACTTCACCGGTAGGATAAATTAAAACGTTGGACTTGTAGCGCACCTCGTAATTGCCATCAGCACTATAGCATAGGATTGCGGCATTAAATTAATTGCAGAAAAAAGAGAAAATTTATTAATACACACTCTGAGAGAGAGAGGGAGAGAGAGAGAGAATAAATCTTTTCTTGTTAAAATAAAAAAAAATTCTGGAATTGTTTATTAAAGGCTTTAGTCCTGGTTCCTCTAGAGTTACACTTCTCGGGACGATTATTATTATTCAGTGACAATGATTTTGAAAGGTTTCAATACTGAATGGTTTGTTTGTTTGTTTGTATAGAAAATGACAGCCTAAATAATGGTCCTAGAATCTGTACGTAGATCCTTAAAAAAAAGATAAAATTTTGAGAGAAAAAAACCCTTTTTCGACTACATCAACGCTCTTAAAACTCACCTGTTTAACATTATAAAAAAGCAAAAAAGAAAACAAAAATCAAGCGAGTTCTTATAGGGTCTTGGAAGTATACATTTTAGGTTCAAGGTGTTACGCTAAGGAATCAAGGTACAGAGACGAAAGCAAGCTACAGGTTATATAAACTTCTTAACAAAGTTTCTCTAAGAAGCGGTTTTTACTGGAGGAAAATTGAACTTTTAATTACGGCCGGGCCACTAATAGTAATACAAGCTGCTGTGAAGAAACCCTTTACGGAAAAAATCCCTGACTTTGTTTATTAAATACACAACAACAGAGTTGTGATGGTGGGTACAAACAAAGTCCAACGATTTTTTACTCAATACTTAGGGGGTAATTCGTTTAAAAGTTTTTTAATTTCAAACAAAACAAGAAAATCAAGTTCGGTATAACTTCTCCTTTCGTTAAGGAAAATTCTCTAGAAATTGGAAAAAAGATTGAATTTTTTTTAATGAAAACAAATAATGGAGCAATGAGCATAGGACAACACATATGGAATGGATTTCTCATTGTTTCCTATATAGTAACGTACTGATAACTCGGTCCTATTGAATCAGAATTTTTGGTCAAGACTTCTCTATAAAGCTTGATTCACATTCAAACACTAACACCTATTGCTGTACCATACAAGAGGGATATCTGACGTAGTAACATGTTTATTTGGCTAGTTGATCAAATTAAATGAAATCATAATGGCTTGCCTTTCATTTTAATTCAGCCATGAAATAAGATTTACTGCCTATAAAAGTGGTGTTGTGTTGTTGTTGTTGTGTTTTTTACCGGAACGCGTATATATAATTATATAGACAGGGCCGATCCTGGGTAGGCGGCCGCTCTGTGCGGTCTCATGTCCCAAATTTAACGACGGGGGTGATTTTCCATGATAATCCTGGCGGCGGCGTTTTTTTTAGGTCTAATGTCCCAAATTTAACGACGGGGGGAGGGAGATTTTCCCCAATTTTAGGCCGTCGCCAGGATCGGCCCTGTATATAGCATAAAGAGGAAAGGAAACGTTTAATAAAAATTCCGGACTCCGGTTCACGGTTCGGAAAAACAAGCCGGTTCCTTCCGGTTTTTGTTCCGGTTAGGGTTCGGTTCAAACCCTTGGTTATAAAAATACATATAAAAATTCGTCAAAAATTAGAAAAAATATCAACAATTCTTTTTTTTTTCAAAATGTCAGCCACTTCTCGTTATCAGTAATCATCTTTAGTTCCGGAACGCGTTCCTGTCCAAAAAAGAAGTACCGGAACGATTTTCCGGAGCGTTCCGGTTCGACAACACCACTGGCCTATACCCTATGGTTACTGAAAAGAATTGCAAATAAGGCTCCCTAATCCAAATGAAAATATGAGAAATGAACTCCTTCTGTTCCTACTGCACCAATATAACGCTTAATCCAGTTGTAATTTTGCTTGAGTCTGAAATGAACGTATCAACCGTATTGAACTAATAAAACGTTAAACAATTACTACAGCCGTGAATGAAATATGGTTTCTTGAAGTAAACGAAATCAAGGCTACGAGTTTTTAATACTTTGGTTCGCGCATAAACTGAATCAAACCTAAATCTGGACTTAAAACAGAAAGAGGGAATGAAAGACACTTTCTCGTGTTTTACTTAATATATAGTCAGCGTTTGGGCCTAGCTTCTCACATCACTTCTGTTGTGCATGTCAATTTTATCCATGAGTGGTGGTAACTACAGTTTAAAGACGGCTCTTAGCGACAGATTATTGAGAAATTATTTACTCTCAGATATTTTCCCAGAAATCTGTTGAGAGGCAGTCGCCGTTTTGTTGGAGATGTTTGACCTGCAGTTTGAACCGGAGTGGTGCAACCTAGAGTTTAAAGTCGGCTCTTAGCGACAGATTATTGAGAAATTATTTACTCTCAGATATTTTCCCAGAAATCTGTTGAGAGGCAGTCGCCGGTTTATTGAAGATGTCTGACCTGCGGTTTGAACCGTAGCCTCACGTCTAATAAGTGTTAATTTTATATATGATCGGCGTGAATTACAGAGTTTTTGCCAGAAATCTGTTTAGAAGAAGTCGCCGAAGAAATATTTTTTTCTTTTTTCGTTTTCTTGGAGATGTCTGACCTGGGGTTTGAACCGTGGCCTCACGTCTAATAAGCCGACACACTATCTACAGGGTGGCTGATATATAATTTTTTTTAATTTTATTGTTCAAAAGCAAAAAATGTTGGAAATAACATCAAATTTTAAACTCAGTTTAGATTTGTTCGAATTGGCCACCTTTGGTACGAATTATGGCCTTCAAACGGCCGACAAAGCCATCACAGGCTGCACGAAAGTGGCTCTGCGGTATTTTGGCCCATTTCCGGCGAATCGCCATCTTGAGATGATCGACACTTTGGTATTTTTTAGTGAGAACCTTACTCTCCAAAATGCCCCAGGCGCAAAAGTCCAAGGGATTGAGATCCGGAGATTTTGGTGACCATTGTGCGGTAGAAATGAAGCGAAGAACCTCTTTTTTAAGCCATTCTTGGTTGACGCGTGCTGAGTGCGGTGGTGCTCAGCCTTGTTGGAATGTCCATGGTCTGCGGCCGAAATATTTGTCTGCCCAGGGCTTCAATACTGCCTCTAAGACATTTTCCCGATGATATTCGGCATTTATTTTGACCCCACGATCGATGAATACGAGCAGGGAGCGACCATCGGCCGTTACGGCGGCCCACACCATTACCATCGGCGGCGCTTGAGTTCTGGTGGTCAATCGCAGGTGTACATTCTCACCTGATCTCTTTGGCAAGTAAACCCGAGCATTTTGTTCGTTCACAAACCGCTCAATTTGGAATGGCTTCTCATCGGAGAAAACCAAATTCGGTAACTGGCCACTTTCGTGCAAGCGAAGTAACTCCTTGGCTCTCTCCAGTCTAAGTTTTTTTTGTCAATCGGTGAGCTCTTGCACTTTTTGGAACTTCAATGGCTTTAGCCCAAGTTCATTTTTCAATATGTGTTGCATCCGTTCTCGCGATATGTTCAGCTCACGAGCAATTTTTCTACCACTGCGGCGTGGATTTCGATCAAATCTGGCTTTCACTTTTCGGATCATTTCTGGTGTTGTTACCGTTTTTTTTTTCGTTTTTTTTTTTTTAATGAACTGTCACTGGAATAAATCTGTCAGCTGTCAGACGAGCGGTTTACAAATGATAACAACCTGAAGTTGGTTGCAATACATATCAGCCACCCTGTATTAGACTACGGCAAACTGGAAATTACACCAAGATTTATTCATTCTATGGTTTAAGATGAGGCTTTCCTACAACTTCATTAAATAATAGAACCAATGAGTTTTGCATGCAGTGCGTAGCTTCATTCGTAACATAAAAGTTATTTTCTATATCCTACCAACAGATATGTACCACATTGACTAACTAATATTGATTCTAATGGTTCCAAAATAGAACAAAAGGCAAAAACAAAAAAGTTTTCCAAGCGGCAATAATTTCAATTCTGACTAATTTATTTCCCTTGAGCTAGTTTCAGTTGCTATCTGCCTTCCCCAGGTGCTAATAAATCTCCTGCTGAATTGATGATTTCATTAAGCTGCCATTCTGGCTGCCTCATCGTATGATCTTCTTAGTACGTGGTCTTCTTAAACTTGTTTATAAGCTGTCTGACCACTGCAGCGTTTTCCAGGCAGACATCATGAAAATATTCAAAGCGACACAATGCTTGTTGGGTGGCAGGATTTTTTTCGATTTAGCCGAATAGCCAGGCTGCCATTAAGTTCCTAATGAATGAAGTTTCAACGTTCGTCCTTGTTCATGAATGCCAAGAACAACAGGAGGATACGTGCAATATTGCTGTACTCTCTACTGGACACGTATGGATAAGAAGAGTACCGACTCACTTCTGTCTTTAAAATCGTATGGCTATCCACAATAACGATTTTTACAGGCCACTGTTCTTTTGCCGGGCATACTGAAAGGCTCAATATTCCGGCAAATGACTTCTGCAGGAGCTGTGGACCTGAGGAGGAGGAAGAAACTGCCTTTTACCTCAAATCAGGGCTTTTGTCGCGATGAGTTGGAGGTTTCTGGAAGAGCTCTAAATTTATTTTGGACTCTAGTTTTTTTCTCCAGGGAAAGTTTGATCCCTGGGTAGAGTTGATTGTGTGGTATCACAATGAGCCCAAAAAGCTGGCCTCTTTCTTTAAGAGGGCGTCTACCTTCTTAACTAACTTAACATAGAAATGGTCACTGACTTTTTCTACCTTCACTGGATAAATTGTACAGGTGAATAATGGAATAACGACGCATATTGTATCATTCATAATATGGGTCACATAATTTCATATTTTGGCTGGCAAGATCATCCGATTTAAGCGTTCAACACTTAGTTTTTTTTTGTGTTCATTGCAACCCTTCAGTCAGGATTACGACCTAGTTTCTCACACCACTCATGTTGTGTGTATTAATTTTATACATGAGTGGTGGGACCTATAGTTTAAAGTCGACTCCGAACGACAGATTTCTTTTGAGAAACTTTTTCATGTCAATTTTATTTGCTCTCAGAGTTTTTGCCAGAAATCTGCTGAGAGGAAGTCGCCGAAGAAATACTTCTTGTCTTTTGTTTTGATGCCTGGCCTGGGGCTCGAACCCTGGCTTTACGTCTATTAAGCCAACACACTACCTACTAGACTGCGGCGACTTCACCATTGTATGGGTCACCTAATTTCTTATTTTGGCTGGCAAAATCATTCGATTTAAGCGTTCAACACTTTATTTGGGTTTCTTAATGTCAGGAGTCTACACTTTTCAGATCCCGAAAGCGAATATCCAGCAGGAACACGTGGGAACATTTCACGGGAAGTTCTAGTCAAAGAAGGCAAACAAACACATTTCCTTGCCTCCGGAATGCAGCATAGAATGGTAGGAAGATTACACAATCGGTTTCACTTTTGAAAATTAAACCAGAAGCAACGAATATTACATTTTAAGCGCCTATTGCACGATCGCACTTCGACTACAAACACTACCAGCTGCAATCTTACCGTCCTTATATTTGAAAGTCTTCTTGAAACCCTCAAACGTGGTTTTAAAAAAGCGATGAATATCGAATGAATTAATAAAGTGTGTCATATTCTGGAGACATGTTTTGCCACTGACTATGTATAGCAGCATGCGCACCTATGTTGGAACAGCTCAAATAGAATGAAACCTCGACTATGATTTATTTTAAATGGTTCACGAATGAGACCATCTATACAAAGATGCAAAGAAAACTAATTTCCTGTAAGGATTGATATTCCAAAATTGAGTAGATCTCTGAAAAAGGAATCCTGCCAATAATGAAGATGTTTCCCCCTCTAAAATAACCTTCGATTTCTCTGAATCTCATTGTAAATGATTACATGACCGTGTGTACATATGTGTGTGTCATGAAATATGGTCATAATGATTAATTGTTGTTTATGGTATATATGTGTATGGGTGTGTGTGATGTGTGTTATCGATAATGTTGTTTGTACTCACTTATTGAATAAAACAATATCCGGTTTCCAAACCTTATCGGGCGGCAAACGTAAGACACCGATACCGCCATAATCAGCTTCATCCCATTGCAATTGATAATCATACCAAACCAAACGTAACCAAACGTTTGATTTCATAATTTGATTTTTCTCATTCTGATTTAAAGGGGGGACGTGGACGTGGTTGTGGGCGTGGGCGTGGTCGAGGGTTAGCGAAAGTCAAAAAAGTTTTTTTGTTTTTTAAAGGTTTTAATTGTGATGGTGGTTTACAAAAAAAAATATATTTTTTGTTTTTTTTTTTTTTTTTTTTTTGATATATTTTAAGTAGCAGGGTACGGAGTTGCAAATTTAAAAAAAAAATATTTTTAATGGGAAAAAAAATTTCATTACATAACATTTACAGTTAAAATTTTTTTTTAATTATTTTGCAAGGGAAGGACAAATTATTTTTAATTTTTATTTTTATATTTATTTTCAAATTTAATTTTAAAAAAGTGTTCAAAATTTAAATACATTAACGAGGTATGCGTTTTAAAGTAGTTTGAGGAGGAAGAAGTTTATAAAAAAAAACAAAACAAATACAATAAAAATATCAGTGTTTTGTTTATTAAAAAATTATTTCTTTCTATTATTTTCTAAAGAAAAGAGATTATTTTGTGATTTAATACGATATTTGAGAGATAAAAAATTTTAAATGCTAAAATACTAATATCATATAAGTTTACTTTAATTAAGTACAGTGGTAAGGATTCAAAAAATTCTTTAAGGAATCAAATAAATTTTGATTTTTATACAAATTAATTCGGTTTTTTTATATAAAAATATCTCATGATAAAGAAAAAAATCTATTTTATTTGTGTTCTTAATACGTTTTTTTATATACAATATCTTGGAATAAAAAAGAAAACTTATTTACAGTTTAAGTTAATGGGACCAAAAACGAAAATTATACAATTAATTGGGAAGCTGGTTAAACTTTTTGCTTAAAATTTTTTTATTTTTTTTTTTCTTTGTTATGCAATCGTAAGAAATATTATCCGGCATAATGATGTATTTTAAACAAGAGTAATAACGTCAGCAACAATTTGAAAAACTATCCAATAAAATATCATTTTTGTATTGCCCATCATGTAACATATTGTTTAGCATTTCATAGATAAAATGGTTGTGAACTGAACTCAACATCTTTATTAACACCCTCTTTGATAGAATTCGATTTAGTGGACTATAACATAAGTCTCACAGATACATTACATACTTTATTAGTTATTACAACCAGAGATTAGCAATGAATCTTTTTTTCGGTACTCATAACTACTCATGAAATTTTGAGTATGAGTGAGTCAGCAGTATTGAAATCCAACTACTGTGATTCATTCGTACTCCCTACAACATTGATTTATAAGTACAGGTTGCAATGAGTATGAGTACAACGTTGATATCAAACTCATAACATTCGAAATATGTTTGATTCATACGCCTACCCATTTAGATTCATAACTTAAGAAAAATACTTATAATACTCATAAATGATTTGAGTGATTCGAATCATTCGTCAAAATTTACAGTCTTAGCAAGAAAAAGATAGCAAGTAGAGCAAACACCCATCCTCTTGTGAGTATTGTAGTGTTCGTACGCGAATCATACTTATTTTGTGATTCGTGTATACGATGAGTCATGGAAAGTCGAAATCAATAATATCATGCGTATTGTTAAGTATGAGTATTTCAAACTTTGAATATGAGTAGTATGAGTATGACATTAAAATAAGTATGAATGGGTATAAGTATCAGAAATTATAAGTATTATTCGAATCTACACATCGTTTTGAATACTCATTGCTGACCTCTGATTACAACCCTATAGTTAGGATTACAACCTAGCTTCTCACACCACCACTCATGTTGTGTGTATCAGTTTTATCCATGTCTAGTGGAATCTACAGTTTAACATCGACTCCGATCAATAGATTTCGGAAACTTTTCAGCGCAATTTTATCTACTCTCCGAGATTTTGCCAGAAGACTGCTGAGAAAAAGTCGCCAAAGAAATATTTTTTTTACTTACTCCTGTTTGACATGTCGGAACCGGAGGTTAAATCGCGGTTTTTCTAGCAAGTTCCATACAAACGTTAGGTTAATGCAACATTTTATTACTTAACGGGTCCACTGATAGGTTCAGATCAAGGCCATTCAGGCTACAAAGGCGGCTGTTTGGCGAATTCATTACTAGAGAATATCGTGTAAAGATATTCACGTATTTAGTGAAAGTTATGCGGCCATTAGATACCTGGTCACTTCAGTGAGTAGGAGGTTTTTACATAGTCCTTGTTATGCTAATGGGGACCATGGCCTAATCGACTTATCGGGGAAAAAAATATAAAATTATAATTGACTGTATGCCGCAAAAATAGGTATGTTTTCGCAGTGGCTGCCAACTTACCACAATCTAATCAGTAATCAAAAAACTGGTCTAAGCTCATACAACAACTGCTTAAGAAGACTTACTACTTACGCTTTCCTTTCTAGAGTTCCTTAAAATCTTTTTCATGATCCCACATCTGGAATTATCCAATGTTGGGGATACATTCCCCCATGCACTTGACCATGGCAACATTATAGATCGCTGAAGCACGGTGTTTTGCGATCCGTACCGATAATCAGCCAGACTAGAGTCCACTTCAAAAATAGTCTAGACGCAAACGGAGAATGATAGGCAACATTTTTCGCTGGAAAAAGATGCTAACATACATACATTCAACATACAACATTCTGCTTAAGAAGACTTAAGGCCTCTTTCCTTCCCAGAGTTCCTTAAAAGTTCTTCTATAATCCCACATCTGGAGTTATCCAATGTGGGGGAATGCATTCGTTCCTCAAACCCTGCACTTTTCCCGCTGGAAAAAGATGCTAAGGTACCCTACGACAAATTCTCGGGCACTGCTGAATTGGCATCTAAACAGCAAATGCTTGCAGAGAGTCTAATATCTATGCAACCAGGTTATTTAGAGCTGTCGCCTAGCACGCTAAAATTAAACAAAGTCATATTGAAGGATCCGGAAGGCACTTCTTAGGTCAAAGATAATTTCAGCTAAATCTGGTCGTCCCGGCATGTCCATTGATGCAGGATAGTATCTGTACCCGATTAAATTAATGGCCTGTAAAGACCAACGTTTATGGGATCTTGCATCCTTGAAATTGAGGAACTATTATCGGTGGTACAACTCCGCGGCATCCGCTACGATCAAATCCCCTCATACGCCTAAGTCATACGTAATACTACCTGCAGACACCGCAAATCTTGATGAGATCAGGATATCGAACAATATTTTATAAGCAGCAGTAATGTCAATTGTGAAAGTGGCACAATGCTTGTTGAGTGCACAGCCAGGTTGAAATTAAGCCCCTAACGAACATACTTTCAAATTTTGTTCTAGTCCACGAATGCCCTGGCTTTCTTAGGGAAATTTCAGATCTTTTTAAAGTAACTTATATTGCTTCCAGAACATAGATATATCATTAGAAATTGCATTGCTGATGAGCTGGCCAGAGCCGGTATGGAGCACCCAATCTCCGACATGCTACATGACAAAACTGTTCCGATCCCATCAGTTACGTTGAATGTTATCCACAGTTATTCTATCAATCTATCTCATTGAAAGCAAGATGGTACGTACAATATTGGTAGACTGTGCTGAACACGTATGGATAAGAAGAATGATTGACTCATTTGTTGTCCTTAAATTACATGGTCATCTAACGCCAAATAGCGATTCTCACGGACCACAGTTCTTTTTGTAGGCTTCAATCAATTAAACATTATTTAAATTATTCATTATTTACATCAATCATTATTTACATCAATCATCATTTGCATCAATCATTATTTACATCAATCATTATTTTTTATTATTTATTGTTACATTTGAAACATTATAAAGGAAATGTATATTTAAAGAAAATCTTATCAAGCCTTTGGTTATCTATTCTTGTTTAAAATTCAAAACAAAACCAGTGTTATAAGTTGAATGTTATCCACAGTTATTCTATTATTCTAACGCATTGAAAGCAAGAGGGTACGTGTAATAATGCTAGACTGTGCTGAACACTTATGGATAAGAAGAGAACTGAATCATTTGCTGTCCTTAACCATCCTTTGGCCATCCAACGCTAAATAGCGAT
This sequence comes from Sarcophaga variegata, assembly GCA_932273835.1. NCBI lineage: Eukaryota > Metazoa > Arthropoda > Insecta > Diptera > Sarcophagidae > Sarcophaga > Sarcophaga variegata. Next base: position 21,661,873 of record OW026362.1, on the reverse strand, counting down.
TCTCATAGACCGCTGTTATTTTTGTAGGCTTCAATCAATCAATCATTATTTACATCAATCATTATTGAAATAAATCATTACTTAAATGACATACCCTTCAATTTATTGTTACATTTGAAACATTATAAAGGAAATCTTTATTTAAAGAGAATCTTATCAAGCCTTTGGTTATCTATTCCTGTTTAAAATCCAAAACAAAACCTGTGTGATAAGTTGAATGTTATCCACAGTTATTCTATCAATCTATCTCATTGAAAGCAAGAAGGTACGTACAATATTGGTAGACTGTGCTGAACACGTATGGATATGAAGAATGATTGACCCATTTGTTGTCCTTAACCATCCTTTGACCACCCAACGCTGAATAGCGATTCTCACGGACCACTGTTCTTTTTGTAGACTTCAATTAATTAAACATTATTTAAATTAATCATTATTTATATCAATCATTATTTACATCAATCATTATTGAAATAAAACATTACTTAAATGATGTACCCTCCAATTTATTGTTACATTTGAAACATTATAACAGAAATCTCTGTTTAAAGAGAATCTTATCAAGCCTTTGGTTATTTACTCTTGTTTAAAATTCAAAACAAAACCGGTGTGATAATATTTCATAAAATTCCATACAAAAATACATTGGAAAAGAAAAAAAAAATATTTCGATTAAAGCAAAAAAAGTTTATCGAGTTCTAATTATTGGCAGACACGGGTTCTATTTACAAGTTTCTATTGGGAAGATAAGGCTCTTAACACTTTTGTAAGGGCAGGGTAAGGGATAAAAATCATAGAAATTAAAGGGAAAGTATTTTAGGGGCTGACACTACAACTAATGTATTTTAAAATTTAAAGGCAAACGAAACATATTAAAATTAAACAAAAAAAGAAAAAAAATATTAAGTTGACCGCAAAAAAATCGTTTAATTAGGCAACAATTTTTTTAAGGTTTTGAATTTATTTTTTGTTGTTGTTGTATTTTTTTTATTTTTTTTTAAGTAATAAGTAGTAATTATTATAAGTATTTAGTAGTAGATCTGAAACACTTACGACATTGATTAGCTGTACGAACGCCAAACCAAATCTTACTCCAACTTTTTGTGTCATATTTTGTACGGGTCGTATGAGTTTATTGTAGCCTCGAAAGAGGTCACGTACCAAACGCTCTTCATCTTCGGATGCATTTACTGCATTTTCATTCAATCATTCATACATTTCATTTTCATTTCATATGATTTTGCAATTCATTTCATGTATTTTTTTTCGATTTTTCGATTTTTCAGTTTTTTTATTTTTATTTTTGGATTTGTTTGTTTTATGTGAACATAAAAATATATAAAAACAAAAACACAAACAATTCGTATTTTTTTTCTTTTCTTTTTAATTTCTTTTTTTATATTTTTTGATATTTTTTTTTTAGTTTTTTGGTATAGAGATGCAAAAAATAGTTTTAATTTTAATAAAAAATCAATTTTTTCATTGAAATAATGAATGAAACTTAAAAGAAATTTCAATTTATTTATGAGCCAAGAGATATTTAAACTAAAAAAAAACGTTTGAAAAGTTTTAAATGAAACTGAAACGGAAATTATGAGAATTAAATTTCAATTAAAAGAAAAAATAATATTTTCGAAAAGTGTGTCTAGATTTTGTTATGGATTTTGAAGGTTTTGAATATTTAAATTTAATAAATTGTCAAAGATACATTTATGTATGTATGTATGCATGTCGTTATGTATGGTATATGAAATTATGATTTTTTCTCCTCCTAAGATATGTCACTCAATAGAAAAAATATTTTTTTTATTGTTGAAAACAAGCAAATACCACAAGTACCCATATAAAGTGAGCATTAAGATATCAGGTAGGCCATCTAAGGGTTTAAGTTTGAGCCATCGGTCATTTCGAATCTGGCAATACTTACATATATCATTCTATTCTGTCACAAAATTCAGTATTCACTGAATCTCCACTAAACATAATGAATCGATTTACGCTTGAGCAACATTAGGATTTATTGGAAATTTATCTTCCAAAACAAAGACAATTGGTCTGAAATTGCATGAAAATATCGTACAAAATTTGGTCACAGAGTAGGACAGTGCCCGGTATACGCAAGTTTACTGCTAAAGTTCGTGAAACTGGTTTCATTATTGCGGCGCCAAGGTGTGGCTGATAGTGTGCATGCGAATCCATCAACTCGCCATTGTTCTCAAGAAGAGGACATTTCACGCACCAGCTTATGTCGAATTTTGCGAAAAGATCTCGGTATGCCGCCTTATAAGAATTAAAGCTGCATGACGATGATGTTTATTTTTTCAAAAAAAAAAATCATCTTTTCAGATGAAACTCATTTTCATTATGGTGGGTACGTTAATAAGCAAAGATTGCCGTATTTGGGGCTTAGAAAACCAACACGTTATCTTACAGAAGCCAATGCACCCATTACGAGTGACTGTTTGTTGCGGTTTGTGCAGCGGAGGCATCATTGGCCCATATTCCTTTGAAAATGTGGACGACGCAATCATTACGATCAATGGAGACGCCCTATCGCATCGTAATAACCGATTTTTTTGTATCCTTTTTCATGGTACTGATGTGAATGATGTTTGGTTTCAACAGGATGGCGTAACTTGCCACACATCTCATGCCATAATCTATTTATTGCGTCAAACAATTGATGGCCGTTTAATAAGCCGAAATGATGATGTCAATTGGCCGCCAAGCAACTGCGATTTGACACCATTGGACTATTTTCTGTGGAGCGCCGTTAAAGATAAGTGTTATGCCAACAAGCCAGAGACAATTGATCACTTTTTCGTGTGTTGGCGATGACATCTGTAAACATATTCAGTATTCAAATCAAATCGGTGAACAAACAAAATCATGTTGTTTCATCGGGTAGAAGGTGGCGTATTTTGTATCAGAAAATGAGAGAAAATGCTTGACGAGGCATATGGTGATCATGCTCTATCAGAAGCAACACGCAGAAGATGGTGTCGATGGTGCAGCGATAACAATTTTGATTCGAGTAATGAAAAACGTGAAATCCCACCAGAAAAGTTTGAAAAAACCACATTGCAAACAATATGCAATGAAGATAACATTTTGGTTCAGAAACAAATGGCACAAAGGTTAAATGGTCCAAAACAAACTATTTCTGAATGTTTAAAAGCTATGAGAAAGATGAAAAAGATCTGAAAAAAGGATGCCACATGTATTAAATGACAGGCAGATGGAAAACCCAGACCCCACTTGTGAGAGTTTGCCACAAAGAACGAATTGTTACTCACAATGACAAATAGAATTAATTTTAGATGCCTAAACGGAAAATTGTGGGTTAATTCGGAACAACCATCGATTTCGACTGTAAAACCAGATCAATTCGGCAGGAAGGCAATGCTGTGTGACAAGTTGGCACCAGAATAGCGTGATATACAGCGAGCTCCTAAAACCTGGTATAACCGTTGGTACAGACCGCCACCGACATGAATTAAAATCATGCACTGATCGCTTACTATTACCGTTTCTTGCCTTCACGGATACGCGATTTTATAACCTTGGCGGTAATGAAGGTCACTGGACCAACTACGCTTGTAATGAATTCCTAGCCGATTTTAATCAGGTTAGCATACGTCAATCGTTCTCCTTTTACTTCTATGAGAAGAATGCGGTCGTAAACAATTTAAGCCATTAATTGCATGATTTTTAATTTCATTCCAACTTAAGCTAAGCTTTGCTGAACCCAAATTTGCCATATCCAGATGTGTGTCAAGGGCACATAGAAGATTATCAATTCGTACATAATTGGTCATTACAAGCCTTCAGTCAGGATTACGACCTAGTTTCTCACACTTATGTTGTGTGTGTTAATTTTATACACGAGTGGCGAGACCTACAGTTTAAAGTCGATACCGAACGACAGATTTTTGAGAAACTTTTCATGGCAATTTTATTTACTCTCAGAGTTTTTGCCAGTAATCTACTGAGGGGAAGTCGCCGAAGAAATATGTTCATATTTTGGTTTTTGTGCCAACACACTAGATACTAGAATACGGCGACTTCAATCTATTTATTGCCTGAAACGTTTAATGGCCGTTTAATCCTTCACGTTTTAATCCGTCACGTTTTTATAACCTTGGCGGTAATGAAGATCACTTGACCAACTTGTAATGAATTCCTAGTCGATTTTAATCAGATTAGCACACGTCAATCTTTCTCCTTTGAGAAAAATGGAGTCGTAAACAATTTAAACCATTTATTGCATGATTTTTAATCCCATTACTGCTTCCACTTCAGTATGGGGTACCCAGACGAGTGAAAAGTGCCATGCATGTTTCAGTTGATGACTTGTTCATATCCATTCAGTGGATGCAAATCCACCAATTCGGACGTCATGTCATCGTGGATGCCATGTTTTCGTGGATGCCATGTTCTCGTGGATGCCATGTTCTCGTTAATATAGTTAAAATGCTTGACTAACGTTTTGATTCAAATGTAATCATATTTCGAGAACTACAGGGAGATAGTGGTCGCCATAATCGAATTACTACGTAAGGAATTGACAAAACTATGAAGATATCACAAGATTTTGTAAGCTTTATACATACATATGGTCAGGACTATATATCATTGCAATGCACGTAAGGGAGACAAGAATTTATCGAATCCACGGCGTTCTCAGCAATTGAGCCCTTCACACAACCTATTATAAGGTATTTTGAATTTGGATTTGCACTTCTTTGCTTATAAGGTCAATGTTACGCAACAATTAAAACCGACTGTCCGTGTACAACAGCGTAAATATATTGACTGGTTGCTAGAGCAACAGGATTTCAAGCACAATTCTCACACGTAACAATAAGTAAAATTGTCGTATATGGAGCTCAACGAACCTAGAAGGGATTACAGTAATCCCTCGATTTACGTCGCAGTTGATTCCAAAAAAAGGCGACGTAAATCGAAATGACGTAAATCGCATTCATATTGCTCATACTACAGAGTAGTATGTTTTTCACAAGGAACATAAAAAGTTACAGTAATCCCTCGATTTAAGTCGCAGTTGGTTCCAAAAAAAAGCGACGTAAATTGAACAAAAAATTTGAGGACGTAAATCGAAACAACGTTAATCGAGACGACGTAAATCGAAGGATTACTGTATTAAAAAACCCATTACAGCCGGCGAAAGTAATGGTTATGCGGGTAGGGCCGTATTCAGAGCACTATGGCGGTGGATAACGTCTCTTTTTTGTTTGTTTTGGCTTACAATTGAAGATTATGAACTGACCGGTATGTGGTTTCAACAAGAGGGCAGCACGAGCTTGTCAATAAGGACGATTTTTCCTGTATTGCATGAGAAGTTTCGCGGAAAGTGTAATTTTATGTCTTAGCGAAGTTAAACTCAAAAGAACCGATAATTATCTAAGTTTGAAGGAGTTTATGACTGATAGAGCACATGTATAGAGACAGAGAAAGAGTGTGAGAGAGAGAGAGAGAGAGTGTAAGAAACAAAGAGAAGTTGGAGTAAAATTATCCAAACGCGTTGAGGTTAACTACAATCGTAATTGAAATTGTAAATTTTATTAGAAAAATAAAACATAAGTAAACAAACAAATGGTAAAAGAGAGCCAAAGACAGTTCGTGTGTGTGTGAGAGAGGAAGAAAAAGAGAGCATTACCAGTTTAAAAAAGATTAAACAATTAAGAAAGGAAAGTGAGAGTGAGAGTGAAAAGAAATATCAGAGAATATAACAAGAAATGGGAAACTTAATGTGTGTAATAAATAGTGTATGTAAATATTTGTATGTGTATGTGAAATAAAATGTAAACAAACGAGCTTTTAAGGAAAATCAAACGTGTTCATGTTATGCTATGTTTCGGTAGAGTTTTTCTGTGCGTTGTTGCTAAAGTGTTAAAGGAGTAAGTGAGTGAACGGGGTTTACATGTGAGAGTTTTGTTGGTGTTTTTTTTTCAGGAATTTCATTGTAAACAGAGAGCAAAATTTTTTATCAAGAGAGTTGATTGTTGTACATGTTAAATGTTATTTAACAGAGTGTTTTTTGTTATATACAGTTAGAGTTTTAATAATGGCTGCTGTTTGTTCAAGTTATTGTTATTGTTGTTGTTATTGTAAAGAATGATAATGATGCTTTTAAAGAAAAACAAAATTATAGCATTCAAGTTAAATAGAAAAGTAGGGAGAGAGAGAGAGAGAGAGAGAAAGAGTAAATGAACGTTACACTGAAAGAAGTGCTTGTGACACTATTTTTGAATTTAATTTTTTCTTTAAGAATTTTTTTCTTCTTATTTTATTTTGATTACGGCTGTAAATGTTTTATTTTTAAATAAAAAAAATATGTTTTAATTTGTTTGACTAGTTTGGTTGGTTGGTTGGTTGTTTTTATATTTTTTTTCTTGCTTTCTTTTTTTTAGTTAATAGAAGGAGTATGAATTAAGATTCGGCTGTTGATACAGAAATCTAATTTACTTTTCATATCTATGTTGGTTTTTCTTTCTGTTATAAAATAAAATATTTTATTGTTAAAAAAAAGAGATTGTAGAATATATGTTTCTTGGGCCACCCGTTTTAAAATTCTAGATGGCAGCTGTTATTTAGTAAAAGTTAGTGAAGTGAGTTGGGGAAAAAAGTACCAGGTTTAAAGGATTTAGTTTTTTGTTTAATATTCAAAAAAAAATGGGAAGGGATTCTACAAAAAAATCTTTCTTGCCAATATTAATTAGTTTGGCTTAGAACAGTAGCGAAATACAGTATTTGTCTAAATATATATGTATTTAAGGCTGGTATATCCAAAGAAATATATTTTTTGGGGGTATTTTTAGCTCTTTTAATAAAAAAAAAACTGAAATGCTTTAAAGGCTCTATTAATTATTAAAAATTCGATTTACCAAGCAAAACTATAAAATGCAGTAAGAAATTAGCAAAAAATTGTTATTTTCAAAATAGTATGTATGCATGTAAGTAAGTTATTTAATTAATTGATTAATTATTTAATAAAAGCTTATACTTTTGCAAGGTCTTTGGGATGGTTGTTTGAAAATGGTGTTCTATTAAATTTTTTTAAATTAAAGTTATAAAAGTGGTTGTTGTTGTTGTTGTTGTATTTCATATGCTTTGCGAAAACTTTGGCAAATTTTAAAATGCCTTTTTCGATTATAAAACTATACTAAGATGTGTTGCTTGGTCGATTTGTTTTGTTTTATCGTAAAACGCTGTTTCATTTCATTGCTTTTTTATTATTATTTTGTGATGGATGTGGCTGAAGGCGATTTTAAAAAATTGTCAAAGTTTTCTTTAGTTTTGTAAAAAATTTTAGAAAAAAATCAAATCATTATAGTGGTGGTTCTTTTGCTAGTTAGTTTAGTTTAGAATTTATTACTTGATTTACTCTTTACTCATTTTGATATAAGTTAAGTTGTCAAAATATTCTGTTCAGTTTTCTGTTGAAGTTTTATTATGAGTTTTTCTTTTTTTTCTTTGGGGGAAGCTGTTACATAACTCGCTAAATCGGGTAAGGAGTTAATAAAAAAATTAATATTTTATATTAAAAATATAAAAAGAAAAACCAAAAACTAAAAAATATACCAAAAAATTTAACAACTAAAAAATTTTACTTGTTTCAAACGAAAAGGCTTTTCAATTTTCTGTTTTCTTTAACTAAATTATACATCTTATATACGTTTTATGGGAAAGTATTACGTACCTGAACATAAGCTAAGGGCCAAGAGTAATATAGCCAGGGTTACGCCCATACCCGTGTACCTAAGGAAATCCATGATGTTTCCTTAGAAATCCTTTACTTACGATCTGCTTTTTTTAACAATAATAAGCGGCTTTCGACATTTTTTTTGTTAAAGATTTTAATTCTTTCTGCTTGATTTCAAAGAAAAATTGATTTTTTCCAATTTTTTTTTATTTTGAGCTGGGACTACGCCTTTTCTTCAAGTTTTTCACATTAAAAGAGAAAAACAAAATTGGCAAACACAAATAAAATATTTTATTTAAATTTCTTTCATTTTCTTTTTATATTAAAAGCACTTTTTTTCTGGTATTAATTTATTCCACGTTACCTTTTGTTGAAAAATTTTCTTTCTATTGTAATGAAAAATACTTTTCTTTTCCCCGTTTTTTATTTCTTTCAAATGCTTCTCATTTTGTGTGTATCTAAAATAAGACTAAACATCTGTATATCCTGTACTTTGAAATGTAACCCAGGATTATGTTAGAAAATCAATTTCTGTTTCTGATTCTGATTCTTACATTTTAAAATAAAAGGATGCTGTGAATGAAAATTTCCTCAAGCGCATGTTCTTTAATTGAAATCTCTTCTCCCTGTTTATAAATAAAAAGCTTCCTTTCTCTCTCCCTCTCTCTCTCTCACTCCCTCTTTGCTACTGCAAAAAATTGTAAACAAACACTTATTTTTTCTTTACATTTAAGACCCCCTAAGGTTTGTTTACAAAATTACACGCTTGATTTGTTGCATTACAGCTGATTTTTCTTTATTTCCATTAAGCCCTCTCTCTATGAACAATAAAAAAAAATCAACCTTCTCTTCTAAAGCGCATGTCTGTTAGTAAACGGATTTCTCTCTGTGTATTGTGAATTGTTTTTCACCCTCAAAGCATGCTACAGCTTTGTGATTTGTTAAAAGTAAATTCATCAACCAAACATTTTTTACAGGGCAATGCCTTATAAACATTAAGTGGAATCGCAAATCAAACAGTCAATGGTAAAAATAATAGTCCCATGTCTCGTATTATTAAACACAGATCGGATCTCAGTAGGACTCTTTAAATTGATACGACTGACTTTGTAATATAAATAATCGTTTAACTTGGAATGTTTGAGCGCATGCCAAACAGCGCTTTCAAACTTTATCATGCTAGCTGTAACCTGCGCGTGTTGCTGCGCCACCAACCAAGATAAATTTGAAGGAAAGACATTAAACAAATGTCCAATTAATTTTGAATCATTTTATTGATTTTGTTTCCTATTGTCCTGATGATTCAGATGAACGGTCCTGAGTACAACGCATTCGATCAGTTTCTAATCTCACTTCTCGTTGTTCAAGCGAACGGGCCTCAAAGGCAGATACTCGAAGATTTTCCAGTCTCTATGCTCGTCTAATTCTGAGGCTCGTATAGCTCTTTTCTTCCGTGCTTGAGGTGTAGGTCGACCAATTGCTTGTCATTCATTTTGAATAATTTTCAGTGACGCCATCCATCGGTAATTAATCGCACCAACCTCCGTCGACTCATGCGCAACAATTTTGTTAAAGAATGCACAGTTTACGATTTAATTCATTTTAAATAATTTTCAGTGGCGCCACCTATTGGATATTGGTCATGCCCAACAACTTTGCTAAAGATCATAACATGATCAAATGCATAGTTTACGATTCTATAAAGTACAAACAAACAAACATTCATTTTTATAGAAGTCGCCGTAGTCTAGTAGGTAGTGTGTTGGCTTATTAGACGTAAAGCCAAAGTTGGAGCCCCAGGCCAGACATCAAGACAAAATACAAAAAGTATTTCTTCGGTGACTTCCTCTCAACAGATTTCTGGCAAAAACTCTGAGAGTAAATAAAATTGCCATGAAAAGTTTTTCAAAAAACTGTCGTTCGGAGTCGACTTTAAACTGTAGGTCCCACCACTCATGTATAAAATTAACACACACAAAATGGGGTAATTCAACCTCCGGGTACTGTACTTGTCTTAATTGACAAGTACACGTCCTCTAACCTAACCTAACCTTTTTTATATATATAGACTATGGGAGGTGACACGCCCACTATAGCCAATCCGCCCATTTTGTTAATATATACGTCAAAGTCGTCCATACAAAATTTTAGGACTCTAGTTGTTGCAGTTTATGAGATATGCGACATTAAATACTTATTGGATATGTGGGCGTGGCACCTCGCCTACTTGAAATTTTAAAATAAAAAGTAGCCTACAGTTCCTTCCAGACATACAGGAAGGTACTGTGAAAATTTCAAGAAAATCGGTCCAGCCATTTAGCCGTCTATAGACTTCAAACAAAATAAACACACATTCATTTTTATATATAAGAAGATACTCTCCATTTAATTTTTATCTTCGCCGCTGAAGGAGTAATCATAATACCGCCTAACTGCTGTGTATGTTCAGTAAGCACAAATATAGGGTGAGTGAACTAAAAGTTTAAATTTAAAAAAATAAAATGTACACAAAAAATAGTTTCAAATTTTGCCAAATTTATTACTTTTGTTGTGAAATACAATTGTTCCGGTTAGATATGGAATATCATTTCATTCATATGATTGCGCAGCTGGCCTTACAGTACCTCATTTGATCGAACCAATTTTCGTTTACTTTTTCGAGTGTATCTCAGCAATGGCATCACGAATATTGGGCTTCAAATGCCCAATTGTCTCCGGTTTGTCGGCATAACATTTTTCCTTAACGTCGTCCCACGGAAAATAGTCCAAGGGTGTAAAATTTCAGTTTCGTGGCGGCTAATTCACATCACCATTTCGGCTTATCAAACGGCCATCAAACGTTTGATGCTTTAAATCGATTGCGGCATTAGATGTGCTGAAACCAAACATCGTCCACACCAATAGCAGGATGAGCGGGTACCAAAAAATCGGTTATCATGGTGACATAGGTGTCGCTATTGAGCGTGATGGTTGCGCCGTCGTCATTTTCAAAGAAATATGGGCCAATGAAGCCTACGCTGCACAAGCTGCACCAAACAGTCACTCGTAATGGGTACATTGGCTTCTGTAAGACCTCGTCTAGGTTTTCGGAGCCCTAAATACGGCGATTTTTCTTATCACCACCAAAATAAAAATGAGCTTCATCTGAAAAGATGATTTTTTTTTGGCAAAATCGACATCATCGTGTAGTTAGTTGCTCGTTGGTCTAATAAATCCCAACGTTGCCGAAGCGTAAATCGATTCATTACGTTCATACATTACAACCCTTCAGTCAGAATTACGACCTAGTTTCTCACACCACTCGTGTTGTGTGTGTAAATTTTATACATGAGTGGCGGGACCTACAGTGTAGAGTCGATTCCGAACGACAGATTTTTGAGAATCTTTTTCATGGCAATTTTATTTATTCTCATAGTTTTTGCCAGAAATCTGCTGAGAGGAAGTTGCCGAAGAAATACTTTTTTGTATTTTGTTTTGATGTCTGGCCTGGGGCTCGAACCCTGGCTTTACGTCTAATAAGCCAACACACTACCTACTAGACTACGGCGTATTCATTACGTTCAGTGGAGATAATATTCTGAATTTTGTAACAGAATATAATGACATAAGTATTGCCATATTCGAAATAGCCGATGGTTCAAGATTAAACCGATAGTTGGGACCACCCTTAATTTACAGTTAATCATATTTTCGGTTAACTCGCTAACAAATCAAAGCTTTGCAGCAATAAGGAGTTCAACTAGACGAACAAAATTTTAATTGTTTTTATTTCCTTAGAAGAGATACGCGAGAAAATTGAATACTTCTGGTAATTCTTTGTTTATGGTATTTTATTACGTATAAAAAATTGTTCATTTATATTCTAACATCAATAATAATAATACTCTGGTATAAATTGTTAAAAATCTATTCAAATGTAAAATGAAAAGTAAATTAAAATTAAAAAAATTATTCTCTTAAAATTATTTGCATTCTGCTTAAAATCTTAAACATCAAAGTCGTGCTAAAACTAAACTTAAGTCTGCTGCTTAAAGACATTAAAGATAAATATTTACAATAGAAATTGGGCCTCCCTTCCGCCATTTGCACTTGCAGTTGCACTGTGTCGCTGTGGTCTGGCTGGCCATCAATCAATTTGTCCTTTATGCGTTACATACGTATCGTAGAGTGATGAATCCTTTTTGCGTTGTTTTAAACGTGAACAGGCCACCATAAGACAGGCGGATAAAATGCAAAGCATAACAGAAAATGTGGCTGTCATTGCAGAGAATGTGCTGGTCTTAAGGCAAGTTTGATTGGTATTAGACTCTAAACGTCGTGCGGGGGCATACAGACCATCATCGTCGGCTTCACCTTCCTGTAGGACACGCAGTGACTGAAACAAATTCACATTTTCCGACAGAGGTGTGTCGGGTTTTTCGGTTATTTCAGCAGCAATTTCCGAGACTGCAGTGGCATCAAACGTAATATTTTGGCTGAGATCTCGCTTGGTAACCGTTTTCAAGTTGCGCCAATGGCAGGGTTGGCTCTAAACAAAGTAGAAATAAAAACTATTCAAAAGGTTTCCTTTATAAATTAAAAATCTCATAAAAATACCGGACATCTGCCATGACACATGCGCACATCGCATTCAATATACAAAGCGGGGGAGCCGGTAAATCGAAACGTTTTCATATAAGCATAGACCTGCGTCTCAAATACGCCCGAATCCGACCAGGAACCACGAAAACGTGAGATTAGCTTGTCATCCACCGGACAGCCATATTGATCGATTAATTGTATGCGTTTATTAGCGCCATTATGGGCAAAACAATCATTGACCACAATATCGAAACCATCTTTTTAAAAAGAAATCCATTACATGGCCACCCTTTAAACTGTACTGTGTTGCTACAAATTACTCACCATATTTGCTTCTCATGTATATAATCAAGGTTAAAGGATCTCCTACTCTTACCGGGCCTGTAACACGTGGTCCTCCTATGCCATAACCATTTTGTATTTCCATATAACACTCGGGCGGACTCAATGTGAAAACAACGGGATTACCGGTGGCCACCCTACGTTGTGAATCAAATTCATTTAAATTTCTATTCAATTTATTGTGTTTCTCCTTGGTATTGATTTAAAATTGAAAAATAAAAAGTTTTATTGTACTCACTCCACATCCAAGAAGGGGAATGTAACGGTCTTCCAAAAATCATAACCGTACTCACAGGTCACCTTAAAGTGTTCATCATATTCCTCTTCAATCAAGGGGTTATACTGTACGGTTACAGTGTTCCACATAAAGTTCTGCAAAGATATTCGAAATGCAAAATATTATGTATCGTGTATGTATGTACTCGTATGTTGTAAGCCCTTACCGTGGGATTTTTTCGATTCTCATCGTGTACAGCATTCTTGCCGAGAGTGCCACATCGATTCAATTGTATGTAGAATTCATAGTAATCACGTCCCGAGCCATTGACGTACATACAGTCGGGATCGTAGGCATACCCAGCGGAATAGACCAAACCGCTAAAGGAGCCATTGAAACCAATACGTATCTTCATGTAATCATCCTGACACTCAGCCTCGATATCTGCAAGACATGGGCAAAGAAAACAAATTCGTAAACGCCAACTCAAATTATTCTGAAATATTTTTTTTTCAAGCTAAAATTGCAATATTTCTGTAACGCTCCCCTATTTCCTCTTAAGACAGCCGATTAGTTTCTTTTGTCGTGGAAAAATTTTCTGTTTTATATATGAACACAGGTCCGGCATAGGTTAGGTTAGGTTGGAGTGGTAGCTTTGATAGCAAAAGCTCACTTGAGCACGCATAGCGCCCGTTGTGACGCCACAGGTGAACGTAGTCTCTGTTCTGACCAAGTTCCTCCAAATCAGGGAAGAAGAAATTGATCAGCGTAAGGGTTGCATATTTAAAGCACGACTACTCCACGCTGGAAAACCGGCCCGAAAATTTGATTTGATATCCTTGATATCAATACATGATAACCCCGTTAAGGTGGATTGGAGAACCAAATAACCTATATCTGCTAGTCGCAAAAAATGGGCATTGACAAAGAAAGCGGAGAAAGTCTCCTCTTCCTCAGCGGATCTGTACCCACGGCAGAAGTCGTTAGATGGGAGCTGCATTCTTTCCGCGTGTCTTTCCATAACGCAATGACCTGTAAGCATGGCCACTGTGCTCGAGATGACGTTACGGTCAAATGCAAGTAACTGGTTGGAGCGCCTTCTATCCATCGAAGGCCAAGTGAGCCTAGCGGTGAAGCAGGACTCCTCATTGACCCAGAATATGTTCACGCCTTGAAAGAATTTCCGCGCGATGGCCAGCTTGGCCGAGGTAAGTGGCATCCCCAAGTCGACGGAAAAGTATTCCGGAAGTAGTGCACCACACCTGGCGAGGTCATCATCTTTGCAGTTTCCGGGAATATTGCTGTGCCCGGGGACCCAGATAAGTGTCAGGTCCGGCATGTTGTATATAAAGTGCTGTAATATCAGTGGGTGTTGGTCTGCCTATCCAGATATTTCCTACAAATCTATGCGATGTTCAATAATAATTCCTATCCGCAGTGTGTCACATATCGACTTAGTCGTACTATTACTAGGCACGGAGTGAATGGCCCTTCTACGCGTTTCGCTTCTAATGAGCAAAATTAAATTCAAAAAATTCAATTAAAGAGCACTGCTCTTCTTGTATGACCATGCCTCACTCTGCGTTCAAGTAGTTGGTCAAAGAATCTTACATAACTGCCAGGTGATCCTATATTTTCTTGCTAAAAGCGTTTTAATATGGCACATATTCGCTTTATGAACCCAGATCTTTTTAAACCCCGAAGTTATTATTGCGCATTTATGGACTTCCAATTTGTATGACAAGAATGTCTCAAACGTGTTTTCTAATTACAGGATCTCTGAGATTGTTTATAACGTGCTGTATCCACATTGGTTATGTACCCGCTTTCATTGCACACAACTGAGTTCTCTTCGATATCCTACATGTACGATAAGAATTTCCCAAACGCTAATCAAATATTCCCTGAAACATCAAGATCTCCAAGAAGCTTTAAAACGAGGCGTGCGTACATTATTTACCTTTTACATTACAATGTTTGCTTCAGTGCCCGATTTCATTGATTATAAATCAGCTTAGAAGAACACAAACATACTCCTTTCAAGGCTCTTTAGTTTCTTTAGAACATAACTTGTCCCATTTTGTACGAATCACCGCTTCTTCTAAAAATTGTTTGCTTTCGAGTATTAAAATCCACTGATCGAGTACCTCAATCATGTAGAAGTCCAGTTTGTTTCTGGCTTTTGACTGGCTTAATGGATAGATTTAGCCGTCGTCGTTATATACTTTGGTTTTTGCTCATAGAAGTCGAAAGATGGTCTTCCCTGTATGCTTAACTCCAAAACTATTAACCTTTCATCTTGAATATCTTCATACCCACTTCTGTAATGGGTTTTGCTTTGACTTCTCAAAGTGACTCAAGATTGGTGCGATTTTATGACTCCCCAAGAGCTCGAACTGAACCATATGCCTCAAAAAGGGGCTACTTCTACATGAGAAGCTACAATAGCGTGGAAGCATGAAGTAGTGGTTAAAGTATTGTGCTACGAAACAGAAAATCTAGGTTTTCCGCGATTTGTGGAGGGATTAAGGAACCTTCCAGGAGGTACACTGTGTTATTTTTAAAGAAATCGCCGTAGTCTGGTAGGTAGTGTGTTGGCTTATTGGACATAAGGCCTCGGTTCAAACCCCAGGTCAAACAAAATGTTAATATTTCTTCGGCAACTTTCTCTCAACAGATTTCTGGCAAAAACTCTGAGAGTAAATAAAACTGCCATGAGAAGCTTCTCAAATCATGGCTAAAATTAACAGACACAACATAAGTGGTGTGAGAAACTAGGTCGCAATCCTGACTGAAGGCTTGTAATTTATGTATGTGAAAGTGTCTACATGAGAAACTACAATAAAGAGTTTAAAATGAAGCTCTCTAAGGCGTGGTAGCATGAAGTAGTGGTTAAAGTGTTGTGCTACGAACCCTAACGGCTAGGTTTTCCGAGATTTGTGGAGGGATTAAGGAACCTCCCGGGGGGTACATTAAGTTTTCTTTAAAGGAATTATATGTGGCATGATGTAGTGGCTAAAATGATTGATGACGTACGGATCCATATTATCTTTTGAATTTTAAAAATTAAGGAGCTTCAATCCCTTACCACACAATCCATTGGGGAAACCTTCTGACCTTTGAGTAGGATAATATCAACTTCAGAAATCATACATAAAGTCAGGCAAAGTCATCTCTTGAGAAAGTCGAACAATCCAAAACAAACGATTGTGTTGTTTCTCTGAAATGACAGATGGCAACCCTATCATTCAAGAAACTGTCACATCTGGAACTAATGAATGAAACTGAAAGCAAGGCAATAATAAAAACGTTTTGGAGATGAGAAACCAAGTCTCTGGTAAACTCAATACGATTTAAATTTAACTTTCAAGAATAACTTCGATGTCAAGAGAGGTTTACGAAACGTACTATCGGGTCCGCCATCTAACGTTTTTTTTTTTCAACTAGTGCTTATTTCGTGAATGGTAACACTTAGCTCATGTCTGATTTGACAGATAATTAGTTTTATCCCTCCGCTGAACGAATATGGTTGTGTATACGCTTGAACAACGCTGGAAAATATTGCGACATTGCTTTGAAAATCATGGTAATGTTGCAGAATGTCTGCGAAAATTGCGTACGGATTTTGGAAGAAGATAAGCACCGTCAGCTCCGCTTGTTCGTTATCTTGTGAAAAAAGTGAAAGAAACTGGCATCCTCATCGATAAACCAAAGCGTGAAAAGTCAAAAACAGTGCGTACACCCGAGAATATTGCTGCCGTGGCAGAAAGTATGCGTGAAGCGCCATCAATATAAATTCACCGTCGTTATCAACAATTGAGCATTTCGGGGATATCATTGAGACGAATTTTGCATAAAGACCTTGGTATGACGCTATACAAAGTCCAATTGGTTCAGGAGTTGAAGCCAATTGACCATCCAATGCGTTTTCGCTTCGCTAAGTGGGCCTGCGATCGACTTACAGAAGAAGCCGATTTTGGCGAAAAAAATTCATCTTTTCAGATGAAGCTCATTTTGATCTTGGCGGGTATGTAAACAAGCAAAATTGTCGCATTTGGATCACAGAAAACCCGCACGCATACATTGAAAAGCCGACACACCCAAAACGAGTCACTGTTTGGTGCGGATTTTGGTCCTGAGGCATAATTGGGCCATTTTTCTACGAAAATGAGCAAGGAGTGGCCGTTACAGTCAATGGCGATCGTTATCGGGCCATGTTGAACGAATTTTTGTTCACAAAAATTGAAGAGGAAGATATTGGCAACATTTGATTTCAACAGGACGGCGCTACGTGCCACACAGCCGAAGCTACACTCGATGTTTTGCGCCCTGTTTTTGAAGATCGCATTCTCAGCCGCAGAGCTGATGTCGTTTGGCCACCTCGGAGCTGCGATTTGACACCGTTGGACTATTATTTGTGGGGAGCCGTCAAAGATAAGTGTTACGCCGACAAGCCAGAGACAATTAACGCTTGAAAGGACAATATTCGTGAAGCCATTGGTGAAATACAGCTGCATACATGGACCCTTTACATTTTCTATTTCATGTAGTACTTTCATGTAGTCTTATTCAGGTACATAAGTTCGAAAATTTATTTATTTAAGGATCAATTGGAATGAAAACATATTGGAAAAGCAAACCTAAGGCATTAACTAGGTTAACAAAACACTGTCTTTAATACTTACGTTGTACCCTGGTATTGTTGAGACCAAATTGTTTACTATAATCACGATCCCAGTATTCACTGTGCCATTTCTCTGCTTCATATGGTGGCGCACCATGATAGGGACCATTTCCGGTAGAGGAGGGCGGATTCGAGCCTGTGGTATCATAATCAGAGCCAGAAGGTGGCGGTGGCAAATGAGGTCGACTAATGCGATAGGGTATGTGACCAGATGAGTCAGGTATATGATCAGGCTATAAGAAGGGAAATTAAAAAGTTTTCTTTTCTTACATTTTGGAATTTAATATTCCATGACTTACCACCTCCACCTGTAATTTCGAAGATCTTTCAATTTCTAATGTACGATTACGTAGGCCTTTTATTAAAGGTTTCTTTTGTTTCAGCTCAGCTGTTTGGCCGGAACGTTTCAAAAGTTTCGGTATATCGGTGGTGGGCTCTGAAACGTATGATTTAGAGGAGCCCACCACTAGATTGGCATCATCATCGTTTGAAGCGGTTAAGGCTTGATGCTGTAGCGTCGTCTTATCGTGCAAAGCAGCAGAGGCCAATGGTGTTGGCGGTGCGGGTGGCGGTTGTTTTAATAATTTTGTTTTGCCAGTGCGTACCGAAGCTGAAGCTGTTGTTTTACTAATCGGCGTATAAACGGTGGTTAAGTCTATGGTTGTAGCACCAGCAGCAGCGGCAGCAGCTTCTGCTGTCGGCAGTCGACTCAATTGTATTGGAAGTGTTAACAACAGCACAAGCTAAATGCCAAATAAAACGCAACAAGAAAAAAATGAAGTGTCATTATTGAATATGGAAATGGATGTGGAATATGGAATATGGAATATAAATACATGAGTGTGTGTGTAAATATGCCATGGAATTGTATTGCAAAATCTTTACAAAGAGTCTTATATTTTTATTACACACTGTTGAGAGAGATCTTAAAGTGTTTTCGTTTTTTTTTTCACCAATTTTTAACGCGTTTTATGCGCAATATTTCCGCATGAGTAATGCAATCAGTTTCATACCACTATTCACGATGTTTTTTTCCCCAATGATTTTTAATTTTCAATTTTTTTTTCTTCTATTTTTTGTTTTGTTTGTCTATGAAACCCATTATCAGCTCGGTTTTCATCATCATTATGATCATTATCAGCATTGGTGATGATTCCATTTATTCACCGTTATTTACCGCTAACGTTGCCAAAGTATTAGAGCCCAAGCTTAGAGCCCAGTGGCAAAACAATGGCTCATTAGTTTAATGTTTATGCATACGCATGATGTTGGTGATGACGTTCGGCTCTCGGTCGATGGGTCTAACGGTGGTGTTAGGTGTTGATGACGAAAATATGAACAAAAAAAAAACACCCGCCTACACCCCAGTTTTCTTTTTTTTTGTTGAGGCTATGATTTGTTTGCTCAAGTATTTGTAGCTGTCAGCTCGAAATTTCATTTTCATACGCATGTTTTCTTTATGGCTTTCATTGTTATTGTTGTTGCCGTTATTGTTGTTGTTAGTGTTGGTGTTGTTCTGATGAAATTTGAAAATTGTGGCATTAAACCAAAAACACAACCGAAATAATGGATTCATTAGTAATGTGAGTGTGTGTATGTGCTCTTTTGCAAGAGAATTTGAGGTGCGAATTAAATGAAAATTAAATGTTTAATTTGATACATGGAAAGGCAATGTGGGAATTTCAATTTGTTTGAAAATATTTGTTATTTCGTACAATCAAAACGACAAATGCCCGTACACTACAATAACATACAGGTGTACATACATATGTACACATATTCAACTTCAAGGAAAACTATTCACTTGTTATTGTCGCATTCAAAATGTTCATAACATTTCAAATGCCTCCCATGGACTATTACTACATACGTACATACCACAGAGAAAATTGTTTCAAATTCTCGAGCCGGAAGAAAACAATTCTAGTTTTATTATGTTATGATGGCCGCAATAATTTCACAAAGAATTAAGACCCTTAAAATGAGTCCCAAATGAGAAATTGTAATCAAATACTTTAAACAGCATACGTGAACATTAAAAGCATGCCCGTCTAGAGTTTCTTCATTAAGGATGTCTCTCTACTTAAAGAAAACTTGTAGAAAACTTCAACCTTTTTACACAAAACTTGGCAACGAATAAATCATTGTTTAAAGTACAAGGGTTGGCTGTTACAAGACTGGAATATTTTTGCAAAATTTAAAGTCCACCTAATAGGCTTTAATTCGGCATGAAACCTTCAGTCAATTTCATACCAGAGCACGTACATTTGAAAATATCTACACCGTAGTGTAGGGGACAATAATCTTTCGACGGAAACATATCGACGTACATGCATAATTGATCATTCAGTCAGAATTACGACGTAGCTTCTCACATCACTTATGTTGTGTATGTTCATGTTATACATCCGTGGCAGGACCTACAATTTAAAGTCGATTTCCAACGATAGATTTCTAAGAAATTTTTCATGGCAATTTTTATTTGCTCTCAGAGTTTTTGCCAGAAATTTGCTGAGAGGAAGATGCCGAAGAAATATTAAAATTTCGTTTTGTTCGAGATGTCTGACCAAGGGTCTGAACTTCAAGTCCAATAAGCCAACACACTACTACTAGGCTACGGCGACTTCAACTTTAATCTCAGTTGCATATTGGTTCAAAATGTAAGGAGCTATCACTAACCCCCTCACAGTATGCGATAGCAAATTATGCTTTAGAATTCAAGTTTTGGTTTCAACGCCTACTTACTTACTTACTTAATTGGCCATAACAACCCGTTTATCGGATTTCGGCCTGCCGCAACACATCCTTCCAGGCGCCTCTGCTTCGTGCGCGCCTACGCCAGTTGGTCACACCAGTCGATGACAGGGCTTCCTCGATTTGGTCCTTCCAACGGATGCAAGGTCGTCCTCTTCGCCGACTTTCGCAGATTCCCGCATCAAATACCCGTCTTGCCGGCGCATCCTCCTCCATTCGAACGACATGGCCGAGCCAGCGCAGCCGCTGGATATTAATACGCTGTACAACGTCCATGTCGTTGAGGAGCTCATACAGCTCACTGTTGTATCGGATACGGAAATCATCGCCAACTCGCACTGGACCGAAGATCTTGCGCAGTACTTTTCTCTCGAACACTCTCAAGGCCGCTGCATCTGTACTTAATAGGGTCCATGCCTCTGCGCCACAAAGAAGCACGGGTAGGATGAGTGTCTTGTAGAGTGTTAGTTTTGTCGTACGAGAGAGGTCTCTGCTACTCAATTGCCTATTGAGACCATAGTAGCACCTGTTGGCAAGAGTGATCCTGCGCTTGATCTCCAGACTGACATCATTTCTGGTGGTAACGGCGGAGCCAAGATAGATGAATTCCTTGACCGTATCAAAAGTATAGTTATCGGCCATAATCTGAGAATCAATACGCCGCGCGTCTCGACTCGTCGATAACATATACTTTGTTTTGCCCTCATTTACTGCCAAACCCATCTTGGTAGATTCGCGTTCAATAGCACTAAAGGCAGCAGTAACATCTCGCTTCGTACGCCCTATGATGTCAATGTCGTCAGCGTACGCAAGCAACTGGACACTTTTTTGAAAAATAGTGCCACTGCGTTGCACTCCTGCCTTTCGCAGAACACTCTCCATGACGAAGTTGAAGAGGTCGCATGATAAGGGGTCGCCTTGTCTGAAACCTCGCACGGTATCAAAAGGCTCGGAGAGGTCCATTCCTACCTTGACGGAGCTACAGGAATTGCTCAACGTCATTCTGCAAAGCCTTATCAGCTTCGCAGGTATACCGAGCTCAGACATTGCGGCAAATACACGATCCCTTATGGGGCTATCAAAGGCAGCGTTATAGTCGACAAAAAGATGGTGTGTGTCGACTTGTTTCTCGTGGGTCTTTTCCAGGATTTGGCGTAGTGTGAAGATCTGGTCGATGGTGGACTTGTCAGGTCTGAAGCCGCACTGATAAGGTCCAATCAGTGTTTTGACGAGTGGCTTCAGTCGTTCACACAATACGCCTGTAAGAACCTTATATGCGATAGGGAGAAGGCTTATACCCCTATAGTTGGCGCATATAGTAGGGTCTCCCTTTTTCAGGACAGGACAGAGGACACTGAGGTTCCAATCGTTGGGCACACTTTCCTCTAGCCATATTTTGTAAATAAGCTGGTGCATGCGCCCTACCAACTCATTACATCCGGTCTCAAACAATTCAGCGGGGAGGCCATCAGGACCTGCCGCTTTATTGTTTTTAAGGCGCGTAATCGCGACTTTGACCTCTTCATGGCTAGGCGGCGGAAACTCCACGTCGATCGGGTTCGGAACATCATCTCTAAAGGCGGTATTGGTGTCGTCATCGCCTTGTAGCAGAGTAGAGAAGTATTTCCTCCATAACCTCAGTACTCCCTGCGGATCTGATACTAAGTTTCCATTTTCGTCCTTGCAGGAAGACGCTCCGGGTTTATAACCCTCGGTTAGACGCTTAACCTTTTGATAAAATTTTCGAGCGTCATTCCTACATCTATACATCTCGACTTCCTCACACTCACGCCTTTCCTGCTCCCTCTTCTTGCGTCTGAAAAGGCGTCTCTCATCCCTTCTCTTCTCTCTATAGTTCTCGACAATGGCTCGCGTAGCGGCAGACTGCAACGTTTTCTTGTATGCGGCGTTTTTCGCTGCAGTTGCCTCGCGACACTCCTCATCGTACCATTGATTTCGTTGGGGTGGGCGTTCGAAACCAAGGACTGTTTCCGCAGTAGTGCGCAAGGAGTGGGAGATGTTGGCCCACAGTCCGCCAATGTCGTTGAGATTAGATGGGGAACGACGGAGCTTATCCGAGAGTTGAGCGGAGAACGCCTCAGCTGTCCTTTGTGATCGCAGCTTCTTAACGTCCAGCTTTCGCAATGCACTAGAGTGCGCAGACCTCGAAGCGCTAATGCGCAATCGAAACTTGGCTGCGACAAGGTAGTGGTCCGAGTCGATGTTTGGACCTCTGAATGTGCGCACATCTAGTACACTGGATACGTGCCTTCCGTCTATCACAATATGATCGATCTGGTTAGATGTTGACCGATCAGGGGACATCCATGTGGCCTTGTGAATGTCGAGATGTTGAAACTTAGTGCTACATACTACCATGTTACGCGCCGCGGCGAAATCGATCAGCCTCATACCATTGGAGGTAGTGTTTGCGTGGAGGCTGAACTATCCGACAGTGGGGCCAAAGATACCTTCCCGCCCGACCTTTGCATTAAAATCCCCGAGGACGATTTTGGCGTCATGGGCCGGGCACTTATCGTATACGTCCTCGAGTTTAGCATAGGAGGCATCCTTAACCACATCGTCCTTTTCTTCCGTCGGGGCGTGAGCACATATTAGGCTGATGTTGTAAAATTTTGCCTTGATGCGGATTGTGGCTATTCTTTCATTCACAGGTGTGAACCCAGAGACAAGGTGACGAAGTCTCTTATTAACCACAAATCCGCATCCAAATTCGTGCTTGTTATCATGGCAGCTGTAGTATACATCGCAAGATACAAGCCTTTTGCATCCTTGTCCTGTCCATCGCATTTCCTGAATGGCAGTGATGTCAGTCCTACATTTAATGAGGGCATCCGCCAGCTAGGCGGAAGCGCCTACCCTGTAAAGGGTGCGGACGTTCCAAGTGCCAATACGTAAATCATAGTCCTTTATACGTTTGCCGTGGTCGTCAACTTTAGAGGGGATCTTTTTATAGGATACTGTCTTGGTTTTCATTGGATATTTGTTTTTACATGGTGGGTTCCAAGCCCTACGCACAACCCAAATTTAACGTCCAGGGGATTGGACATTCGCTGCACGCATTAGTTAACATCTAGCGGGTGCTAGAATGCCATCCAGGAGGGGCCACGAGGAGGCTGCGTGTCAACTTGAATACAGCAAAACAAGGATCGTCCTGGTGGTCGCCACGTTGACCACAATCAGAAACTTTACCTTGTTTGCATGCATCCCTCCCTTTCAACGCCTATGTTAGACTAAAGTGCAGTAGCCCTGTCTCTTCCACAAGTCCTGTGTACACCATTATTTTCTGCATAAATGTGGTATATGTAGTCAGGTGCCCCTAAGGGTCTACGAATTCTCTCTTATCAAAGCTTAAGAAGCTTGTGAATTTTGGAATATTTGTCCTGGTTACATTGCCTACAGTTCCACTAATCTATAGGGTTTCATAAAGTCTTTATAGTCTAATAGGTGGAGTGTTGGCTTATTAAACTCCAAGTCAGACATCTCAAACAAAACGAAATAGGAAAAAATATTTCTACGGCAACTTCTTCTCAGCAGATTTCTGGCAAAAATTCTGAGAGTAGATAAAAATTGCCGTGAAAAGTTTCTCAAAAATCTGTCGCTCAGAGTCGATTTTAAACTGTAGGTCCCACCACTTATGTATAAAATTGAGAAGCCATCTCGTAAGCGTGACAATTATGTATGTATGTACAGCGTTCCATCTTTAAAAGCCGGTTCTGAGGGTCTTGATTTCTCAACTTTAATTAATGTGATCGCGTTTTTATTTCCTTCTCCTCCCCTGGTGGTTAGATAGTCAAACCTACACGGCAATTTACTTCCGATTGTCATTCAAAATATTATTATTATTATTATTACAATCAAATTTGCGCTGTATCTTCTCCTGGAAGATCGTGTTATGGTTAGATTCAGACGAATTCATTGCCTTATGGCCTTATGACGCATTGTAAGGTGCTTTATTGAGAGAAAATGTTTTAAACTTCAAATGAAAATGCTGTGTGACAAATAAGTGATTTAAAGATAACCAATGTATGCAAAGATCAGCACGAATATATTATTATATTGGATTATAAAACCAAGGCAGAATATATTTTTGTTTTAAGCTCATCTTCAACAAACCACTCAGCCCGTTGGCGTTCTATTGTTTTGCATAATTTCAATGAATCTGAATTGTCCGATTTCAGGTTCAACAAGATATACTTAGCACTACGCTATACGTAAGTTTAGGACCGTTTGTGTAGCAATTAATCTCAACAGACTAATAAGCTACAGTTTCGTTGGAACAGGATTTTCAGAGATTCAAAGAATACTGGAAAATATTCGACCCAAAATTTCAACCTCCAGAGAGGCTTTGTCTTTTATTTGCTCCTACATCGTAGCAAACGGTTGAACATAAATTATTCTTGCGAGAGTGTAATCAATGACAACACTATTAAAGTTAAGCACGTTAAAATCTCTCTACAGCTGCTGCATTCACATCAACTACTTATCATCTCATTGAAAAGATAGCTTACTTGCTTACATACTTAATCGGTCATTACAATCCTTCAGTCAGAATCACGTCCTAGCTTCTCATCATACCACTTATGTTGTGTTGTGTTATTTATAAGTAGTGGGATTTACTATTAATAGTCGACTCTGAACGACAGATTTTTGACTAACTTTTCCATGGCAGTTATTTACTCTCAGAGTTCTTGCCATAAATCTGCTGAGACGATGTCGCCGAAGAAGTATTTTTTTCTTTTTTTCTCTGCCACCAGACTACAGAGAATTCCTTATCAAATAGATTATCCGCAAATAACCCGAGACTTGTAACTAGTTCGTCTCGAACCTAACACGTAGATGCTGTTATAAAGTGAATTAATCATCAGGACACATTCTTAGGACCTGAGAGAGAGGTATTAATGCATTCCGAAAAGGCTCATTTGGGTGCATGTCAGTTGCTTGTTGTCACCGAAAATCATTGTAAAGTTTATCAAGCTTGGAAAAGAGACATTATAGGGTTACATACATACATACATAATTGGTCATTACAACCCTTCTGTCAGGATTACGACCTAGTTTCTCACACCACTTATGTTGTGTGTTTATTTTATACATGAGTGGCGGGACCTGCAGTTGAAAGTCGACTCCGAACGACAGATTTTTGAGAAACTTTTTCATGGCAATTTTTATTTACTCTCAGAGTTTTTGCCAGAAATCTGCTGAGAGGAAGCCGCCGAAGAAATACTTTTTGTGTTTTGTTTTGATGTCTGGCCAGGGGTTTGAACCCTGGCTTTATGTCTAATAAGCCAACACACTACCTACTAGACTACGGCGACTTCAGAGAGGTATTAATGCATTCCAAAAAAATTCATTTGGGTGCATGTCAGTTGCTTGTTGTCACCGAAAAGCATTGTAAAGTTTATCAAGCTTGGAGAAGAGACATTATAACGTTTCTCTGCATAGATTGAGGGCAGTACAATGGCACCTCTTCAAGATGATAACAGCAATGATACAGATGACATAGTAGTAGTGAAGGGGTTATACCTAAAATTCCAAGACAAGGATTCTTTGTGTAAAATACATTATCGTAAAGCACTTTAGACCTGTTGATGTGTTATTAGTAGGTACCCAAACCTACTCAAGTTTAATTTAAATAAGAAAGAACCAAAAATTCTTATTCTTCCGTAGTCTAGTAAGTAGTATGCTAACTTATTATTAGAAGTGAGGCCAACGTTCAAACCCCAGATCAAACATCTCTAACAAAAAACGAAATATGAAAAAATATTTCTCCGGCGGCTACTTCTCAGTAGATTTCTGGCAAAAATTCTGAGAATAAATAAAAAATTTGCTTGAAAAGTTTCTCAGAAATCTGTCGTTTGGAGTCGACTTTAAACTGTAGATCCCCCACCGCTCATGTATAAAAACTGAACTTAAAAAGAGTGATGTGAGAAGCTAGGTCGTAATCCTAACTAAAGGGTTGTAATGACCAATTATGTATGTGTGTGTATTTATTTATTTATTTATTTATTGATTAACTTCAGTAAAACAAGCATTTAATCTTATTTAATAGTACTGTTTATACAATGTTATGATTAAGGTAATAGTTATATATATATGTATGTAAATTTCACAAAGAAAGCAAAATTATATTAATTAAATTTAAGTTAGACTTAAATTGGATTGAATTAAATGGTAAATTTTAAAGAAAAGAAAAGTGTGTTAAAATTGCAGTTTTAAATTGCATTACATTGCTTTTCAATTGAATTTCTGGCGGAAGTTGGTTCCATGAACGAATTGCATTAATATAAAAGTGCCTTTCAGACACCTGTTTCTGGAACCTTACAGCGTTTATCCTATAGCCCCTGTTAGTTCTGGAAAATCTTAGTCTGGTAAATAGATAATTCGGTTCCCCTGAATAAACAATCTTGTGTAGAAAAATTAGCATACGATATTTCAAGAGGCTTTCCAGTGTCATGTTGTGGATTATGTAGGCAAAATACGATATACTACTATATCTAGTGCGTCCAAAAATATATCTTGCAATGTTATTATAAGTCACGTTAAGTTTATTCCTGCTGACAGAGTCCAAACCCGCAAAAAGCTCACATCCATATAAGAGGGTTGGAATCAGGCATGTCTTCGCCTAGCATACGTATATTAACAGGCGTAAAGGACTGAGTCCTGCAAAGATTCCTAAGCATAGCATACGTTTTCCCACAAATCATATTAACATGGTCAGTCCAGGAGCGTTGACTACTAAAAGTAATACCCAAGCTCTTGGCATATTGTACTAATTCTAATGGCGAGTCCCCAACGACTAATGGTGGCAGTATGTTCGGCAAAACGCCAATTTTTCCAATTATGATAGTTTTAGATTTGTTGGCGTTCAAGCAAAGACCATTCGCAGTGGTTGGTCCATTTAAATATACTGTCAAGGTCCTGGTTCAGTTTCAATATACAATTGTAGATGTCAGTTTTAAAACAGCTAACGTAGAGTTGGACATCATCGGCATACATTTGAATTCCACAGTGAGTTATATGAGAAGGTAGGTCATTAGAATACATTATGTAAAGCAGTGGTCCGAGAATTGAACCCTGTGGTTCACCTCTCCGGACCAGGCTGCTAAATGATTTTGCATCGCCATAGTGCATTGTCTGACTTCTCTTATACAGGTATGTACGTAAAAGTTTTACTGCTGATGTTGAAAATTCAAAGGTTTCCATCAACTTGTGACAAAGAATGTCATGATCAACAGTAAAAGCTTTTGAGTGATCTAGAAGTACCAGAATAGACACCATGTTCTGATCCATTTTTGACCTCAACTCCTCTACAACATCCACTAATGCCGTAACGCAGCAGTGTTTGGGTCGGAAACTAGACTGTCTGTTAGTCAGTAAAGAATTGTCGTACAAATGTTTGCTAATTTGCCCATGAACCAAACGTTCGAAAGCCTTAGACAAGTAAGGTAGAATCGCAATTGGTCTGTACTTTCCATCATTGCATAAAAATATATTCACAAACAAAAAGGCGACTGCAAATGATTTTCAGTTTTACGCTGAATGCGTACAACAATTTTTTCGATCTGCAACTAAACAACAACATATTGCCATAAAATAGAAACAATAACGATCAGTTTTTGTAGACAAAATTATTTGAATATTTTTTGGTTTTTAGATTAAAAACAATCCATCATTGTATTAAATAGAATGGCAGCAGTGATGTAAAGTGAATTGAAGTGATGTATTCATGATTAGAAAAATGCAATTAATTTGACTCCTAGGCCTCTTACAGCTGAGTCAATAGGAACACCATGAAAACAATGAATTTATGATGGGAATCATCATCAACATCATGGTAGTCATCGCCATCATTGTTATCGTTCGCAGAATCATTAATTCGTTATAAAGTGCAGTCCACTGTAGCACAGCAGTCAAGAGCAGCAGCAGTCATATTTCTTGGCAGACAGTTTTTGTATTATTTCGCGTATCGCAATATACGCAATATCAACTTCCGTTATATGAAAAAATATGATGGTGATCATGATGATGATGATGATGATAGAAGTAGGAACCGATAGATACAGAAACCACAGAATCATTTAAGATTGGCTAATATTGGTTACGGTTCATGTGCCCTAACCTGACCACTTCATTCATTCATTCGTCCATTCATTCATTCATTCACTTGTTATTTCTTGCTGGCTTTTTTTCTTGCTTTTATTTTCTGTTACAGTTTTCCATACCAATCTAAAGAGCCAACATGCCAACATTAAATGAACAGAAGAAATCTCTTGTTTTACCCTATTGATGAACGATTTTTCACGTAATTCTCAGTTACGTTCTTCCAATTTTTTTATTTTTCATTTATTCTGCTGATTAAGAATATTTTATTTTGTTTTTTTTCTGTTTCTTGTCTTGTATTTTTTTACTCTTTTTCTCTTCTTAACTGTCTTAACTGTAGACTTCGTTTTAATTTCTCATTCACAATTGTATTAAACATTACGAAATGCTTTTAATGGGTGCTGGCTGCTGTTCACTGGTTTAACTGTAGCGATCAGCTGTGTAAATACAAAAGACTTAAGCAACAAACTTTATAACAGACTTTACATTATTAACCGTATTCAAGAGGGATAAATTTCACGTTTTTTTCTTATTTTTTTTTCTGTCATTCCATTCTTTATAAGAAAATTTATCTGGCCTTAGTGCAAATGCAACTTATACCGTCTGGGCGAAAATTTGTCATGGAAAAAGAGTTTCCGATTTTGTTTAACTGGACATTTGCACTCGTATAGAGGTAAAGTTAGCGCATTTAAGTGCTGTTATTAAGAAGGTTGTGCAGTAATTTTATATATTAGAAGAAGTATAGAAACCATAAGTAGACTTCCATAAAATCTCTTGAGAAAATATCACTGCAGAGAAATGCATTTCTTAAATGCCTCCAAATACATAATCTTGTGAAGTCGGCTTAGTTTAGTAGCTATTGTGTTGACTTATTAGACGCAAGGAAACGGTTCAAACCCCAGGTCAGACATCTCCAACAAAACGGAATTTTTATATTTATTTGGCGACTTCCTTATACTATGTTCAGAAATGCACTTTTATTGAGTCAATATTCGGTTAATTGAGTACAATATTTTAAAGCTGGATTCTCCCATAGTTTCAGAACAAAATTTTTGTTCCGAAACAATTTTTTTATACAGTGGTGGCCACGAATTTAAGACACGACATTTTACTTATAAATACATTTGTGATAATTTTTACATCTTATCAAAAATATTTTAGGTCCATGATATTTTTCTTAAGATTTTAATAATATTAGGAAGAAAAACTAATAATATTTTGCTACCTATATTTAGTTAAGAATTTTTATTTACATATTATATAGATCAAGACAAAATGCTAGTCGGTATTTGATATGTTTTTGACACAAGTGGTTTACGTTGTGCAATACACCCACGCAAGTTTTTCTCATTTAGACATCTTCTTATCGCCCTAGACGAAATATCAATACCAAAATCCAATACAATTTTATTTTTTATTTTACTTGAGCTCGTGAAAGGATTATTAGCAGCTACTTTATGGTGTGGTTTTTCGGGCTCTAGGTTGCTGTTTGACATTTTTGATGGTACCATGTTGCTTGATGTGTTCCAGCGCGTTGTAAATTTTGCATCTAGAACATTTAAGCAGCTTGGATATCTCCATTTTTATTTTTCCATCAAATTTTAATTGTTGGGTCAGTTTTCGCTCGGCATCGGTATTCCAAGTACCTCTGACCATTTATAATTAAATATTTCTATGTATTCCAACATAAAATAAAATAAAACATTCGTTGCTCACCGTTTAGCTTCAAAAAACACCAAAAAATCCCATAAAAACCAGATATTTCTGAAATGTCTTAAATTCGTGGCCAGTTCCAAATAAACGTTTTTACAATAATATGATCAAAAAGCAACAAAATGTAAAAAGAAACAAAATAAAATAATGGTACTTTTTCTTAATATTACAGGGTATATAGAAGAATAAAGAATATCAAATTTGATATTACAGGATTGTAAATATTATCACAACTAAATCAGTCATATGACGTGTCTTAAATTCGTGACCACCACTGTATGTAGTTTGACGTTTCTCTTTTTGAGAGAGAGAGCAAAGATAGTAAGCTTGCTTCGGAACAATTTCAGCTCAAATTGGTTTAATTTTAATTTTTGTTCTGTAACAATCGAACTGTGCTGCCAGATACTTTAATTTTTTAAATACAGTTGAACTGAGCTGCCACATCATATTATATGTACATTTGCAATTAAACGAGCTTCCTTCAACTCAATGGCTATTAAAAGAAGCACTTTACGTTTATCCAGTTTTTTTTTCACTAAGCTTTGTTTTAATTTACAATTTCTTTGTACGTAACACAATAAAAAATATGATCACACTCAAGCCAAGAAAACAAACGAATTGCAATCATCTGCTACTGTGCTGCCTAATTGTAAAACTAACACAAAAATATTTCATATGGTAACCTTGTTTTTTTAGGAAGTCGTCGTAGTCTAGTAGGTAGTGTGTTGGCTTATTAGACGCAAAAGCCTGGGTTCGAGCCCCAGGCCAGGCATCAAAGACAAAAATGCAAAAAGTATTTTTTCGGCGACTTCCTCTCAGTAGATTTCTGGCAAAAACTCTGAGAGTAAATAAAAATTGCCATGAAAAAGTTTCTCAAAAAAATCTGTCGTTCGGATTCGACTTTAAACTGTAGGTCCCACCACTCATGTATAAAATTAACACACACAACATAAGTGGTGTGAGAAACTAGGACGTTGTACAATGGGTCAATTCGACCTCCGGGTACTTGTCTTAATTGACAAGTACACGTCCTCTAACCTAACCTAACCTAACCTAACCTTGTTTATATAGAACAATTGTTCGAAGTGGGTGAATCGTCTCTGAACCAGTGAATCTGGGTGAATCCAGCTTAAGTGTTCAGGCATAGTAATATACAGACTTCAGCTGCTTATTCAATATTCATTTGACAGCTGGTAAACAAAAACAGCTGGTTGTTTTAATAACATTGTTTTTATTTTGGTCGCCATTTTTTGTTTGTCGTTGTTGACATTTGAGTTGTCAAATATCAACAAAAATTGTTCGGTTAATTGTAATATGCTCATAAAACACAGTGCTGCATTTTAAGTTTTACTCAATATTATAACAATTTGCGTATTTATTGCGCAGTTATTAATTTAAACTTTATATGAGATATTGTGCTCAATAATGGCGTTTATTGCGATTTACGCAATAAAGGTGCATATCTGAACACCGCATTAGTTTCTAGCAAAAACTCAGAAAGTAAATAAAATTGCCATGAAAAGTTTCTCAAAAAATCTGTCATTTGGAGTCGACTTTAAACTGTAGGTCTTGTGGGTATGAGCAACTAAGCCGTTGTTCTGACAGAAGGGTTGTAATGACTGATTATGTATGTTATGCAGGTAGAGGTGAGGAAATTTATTCTTTCCTCTTCTCAATAAGTGGTACCACTACCAGATTTAAGCATTTAATTTTTAAAAATCACAAATCCAAACAAACACCTTTTTTAGCTTTTTCCTGTATTCAAACTCGCATTGCTTGAACTAGTAGTCACACCGTATATCATTTCTATAAAGGGGAAGGTCCTTAATGCATCACCAAACCAAGGAGAACTTAATTATAATATATGGTAGAATCATGTCTTTCTAAAAATTTATTCCAAGAACGATTCATATTTAATTGAATTAAAAATTAAAGGAATAATTTATGTTCGAACTAACAGTCAATCTACAAAGTGGAAAACTTTTATGTTCCAACGACAACAAAATTAAAATTAAAAATTCGGGGAAATTTTGATAGCGAACAGAGGTCAATTATTGAATAGATTGTTAATGTCAGTTAAAAACTTAACACAATTTTCCAAAGCATCACATCAAATACCGTATATAGCAAGCGATTTCGTTTTCCATATTATTGTATGTGTCTTATATACAGTGGACAGCAAAAGTCTTAGTACGGCAATATATTTTAGCAATTTCATGAATTTTAGCCAAAAGTTTGTATAAAAATTTAAGGTTTTTATATTTATTTTATAAATTTATTTCTGTTTTATTATGAAAAAAAAACAATTTTTTAATGTTTTTTATAAAACAAGAGAAAAATAAGGAAAAGTTTCAGATGACTCCATACGTTTCCCCTAGGAGAACCCTGAGTAAATTTAAAATTCAAAGGCGGAATATATGAAAATGTTATCGCTTGTATTTAGTAGAATATCCCTTAAGGTTAAGCACTCCATTTAATCCATTTGGAATTGAATGTACAAGTTTTGTTTAGTATTTTCTGGTGTTACCATGAGCAAGTTTTTCGTTTAACTTTTGTTTGAGGTTTAGTGATTACGTAACCGTTCTTTAAAATGATCTCCTAGTTACTTTCTTGAAGTCATATCGGGACTTTGTGCAAGAGTATTAAGCCTGTGGGGACTTTTTTGTCACAATATATTGCCGTACTAAGACTTTTGCTGTCCATATGCATACGTGCATATCGGGTATGCCTCTATGGGTTTAAATTTCAACCAACGGTTATTTCGTATCTGACAATACTTATGTCATTCTATTCTGTCACAAAATTCAGTATCCACTAAACGTAATGAATCTATTTGCGCTTGAGCCACGTTGGAATTTATTAGAAATTTATTTCCAAAACAAAGACAGTTGGTCTGAAAACTCAATCATCTTTTCAGAAGAAACTCATTTTCATCTTGATTTGTACATTAATAAGCAAAATTGCCATATTTGAACTCAGAAAACTCACTCGTCTTAAAAAAGCCAATTCACCCATTTCGAGTGACTGTTTGGTGCAGCTTGTAAAGCGGAGGCATCATTGGCTTATATTTCTATGAAAATGAGGAGGGCGCAACCATCACGGTCAATGGAGATCGTATCGCGCCATGATAACCGAATTTTTTGTACCCGCTCTTCATGGTATTAATGTGAACGATGTTTGGTTTTAGCAGACAATGCGACTTGCCACACATTTCATGCCACAATCGATTTATTGCGTCAAACGTTTGATGGCCGTTTAATTAGCCGAAATTGTAATATTAATTTGCTGCCAAGAAGCTGCAAAGATATAAATTTTCCACCCTGTATTAAATGGGGGTACTAGGAGTTTAGTAGTTTGTTTAGAAAACAAATTATTTTCTCTGGGTCGCCATTAAAGAAATTTGTTATGCTGAAGTCGCCGTAGTGTAGTAGGTAGTGTGTTGGCTTATTAGACGTAAAGGCAGGGTTCGAGCCCTAGGCTAGGCATCAAGACAACATACAAAAAGTAATTCTTCGGCGACTTCCTCAGTAGATTTCTGGCAAAAACTCTGAGAGTAAATAAAATTGCCATGAAAGAGTTTCTCAAAAATCTGTCGTTCGGAGTCGACTTTAAACTGTAGGCGTATAAAATTAACACACACAACATAAGTGGTGTGAGAAACTAGGCCTTAATCTTGACTGAAGGGTTGTAATGACCAATTATGTTATGTATGTATGTTATGCCGACAAACCACATACAATTAAGTATTTGAAGGCCAAGATTCGTGATGCCATTGCCGAGATACGAGCCCATACAATGAAATGAAATGAAAAAGTGTATGAAAATTGGTCCAATCGAATGAGGTACTGTGAGACCGGC
This sequence comes from Sarcophaga variegata, assembly GCA_932273835.1. Lineage (NCBI taxonomy): Eukaryota > Metazoa > Arthropoda > Insecta > Diptera > Sarcophagidae > Sarcophaga > Sarcophaga variegata. The sequence goes on along the minus strand of OW026362.1, from coordinate 21,627,874 downwards.
AGCGTCAGCCATATGAATGAAATAATATACAATTTTAAACTGGAACAATTGTACTTCACAACAAAAAAATAAATTTTGTCAAAATTTTGAACCATTTTTCTTTGATTGCATTTTTAATTTTAAACTTTCGAATGGCACACCCTATATATACAAAGTCTGCAATTAACAAACCATTTGTTTTTTTTAAATTTTCTTGGAAATTTTAAATTAATTACCGAAAGCATAAACAATAATTGAAAATATAATGTAACAAGTCACCCCCCGCTTTAAAAAAAATGTTGTGTAATTATTAAATACAATTAATTTAAATTAAAAATAAATTTTTCCTGAAGCCAATAAAAATATTCATAAATATTGGTATTGTAACTGTGGCCATAGCCACAGTTATTTACCCCAAAAACTTACCTGTGACACGAACAGCAATAAATGAAAATAATTCTGACATTTAATGCCACAAATAAATCCGTTTCGCAGACAACCGCCAATTTTGTAAAATATTTTCATTAACATTGTTTTGCAGTGTATATGTATTTGGTATGTACAATGTATAAGTATGTATTTGCCGTTGTTGCTGCTTTTTTGTTGTTGTTGTTGTATTAAAAAAAAATAATTAAAATTGAAAAAAGAATACAAAACTGAAACGAAAATAGAAATAAAAAAAACAAAATTTTTTAATGAAAACAAAAATTTTTATTATTTTTAATTAAAAATAATTTATTATTATAGAATTAATACACACACACACATATATACTTATATGTATATGTATATATATATATATATACACCCGCACCTACTTATAGCAAAATAATTCATTTCGAATGAGTAAGCCATTAAAAGCCACATTTAAAGCAAAAACAATAAAAAATAAAAAAAAATAAAACAAAAACAATGCCTATAATAAATAAGGATATTCGTTAATTAACACAAATATTCTGCGATATTTTTTAAAGGTTAATAATAATTAATTAAGAATATAGCAACAACAACATGAACAAGAACAAAACAATTAGAAAAATAGAAATACAACTGAAACCAATTAAAACGTTTAACGGTTTTAATTGAAAAACCCCCATACACATTGAAACTTTGATGAAACAAAGAACAAAAAAAAAATAGAAAAGAAATCTTGTATAAAATTATTAATAAACGTGCTTGAAGACACTTAAAAATGACTTCATAAATGTGTTTACTTTATAGAATTGCTTTTAATATTATTACCTGGCAATAAACACCCACATTACAAAAACACTGAGAGAAATTTAAGTGTAAAATTAAGAAATATATGCTCATGAAGTCGCCGTGGCCTGGTGGACGTGGGGCCTCAGTTCAAACCCAAGGTCAGGCATCTCCAACTAAACGAAAATTTGAAAAAAATATTTCTTCGTCATCATCCTCTCAGCAGATTTCTGGCAAAAACTTTCAGAGTAAATAAAATTGCCATGAAAAGTTTCTCCAGAAATCTGTCGTTCGGAGTCGACTTTAAACTGTAGGTCCCGCCACTCATGTATAAAAATTAACGCACACAACATAAGTGGTGTGAGAAACTAGGTCGTAATCCTGACTAAAGGGTTTTAATGACCAATTAGGTGTGTATGTTCATGCTTTCAATTTTCAATGCCCAGTTATCAGTTAAAATCAGTAAAAGATCTTGAAGTCGCGGTACTTTAGCAGGTAGTGTGTTGAATTAATAGACAATAGCCCGTAGTTCAACCCCAGATCAGACATCAAAACGAAAATATGAAAAAAAAAATATTTCTTTGGCGTGTTGCTCTCAGCAGATTTATGAGAGTAAATAAAATGCCCTGAAAAGTCTGTCGTAATCAAATTTAAACTGTAAGTCCCTTCACTGATGTAAAAAATTAACACACCCAACATGGGTGGTGTGAGAAGCTAGGTCGTAATCCAGACTGAAGAGTTGTAATGACCAATGATGTTATGTGTAGTGAGTCTTTGTGGGACTTTCAAAGACCATGTTTATGCGGATAATCCTCGTAGCATGGGAGCATTTTAAAACCAACGTTTGTCAAGTTGTCGCCGTGCTGCCGCCCGAAATATGTAGTCAGGATTACAACCTAGTTTCTCACACTACTTATGTTGTGTGCGTTAAATTTTTTACATGAGTGGCGGGACCTACAGTTTAATGTCGACTCCGAATGACAGATTTTTTGGGAAACTTTTTCATGGTAATTTTTATTTACTGACATCTGCTGAGAAGAAGTCGCCGGGGTTTGCATAAAACTCATCGAAAACTAAATCAAAAGCGACGATTGATGATGTGTGTAGTCTGGATTTATTGTGATCAAACATTGTATCACTTAATACACTTTTCGATTTCGTTCCGTTTTAACAGTGAAGCACAAGTGGCAATTCTTCGCTGTTAATTTCTGCGGCTCTCAAACATTGAGTTCTATATGATGCTTAATGCCTAGTAAGGTAGCAACCTACCTACGTTACTTACGTAACCAATTAAATTGTAGCATGATTTTACAGTTGTCCAATACTGGCACAACATTTCATATGCATAAACAAAAGAATATCCAATTGCATATGAGCAGCGACCACTTGACTCAATGTTATTGACCGTCGCGCACATGCGACGATCATTTGACACTTTGTTGTCAGGCCGCTGACTGCATTGGTTTGCATATAATATGTAGTATGTATGTTGTTGTTGTATGGCATTGCTGGTGATCGTGTGTAGCTCTCTTTACACTTTACCGTGGGAATTATTGTGGATAATAGGCGCGTGTCATATAACATCCACTTGTCCCATAATTATTACACACACAAACCAATATAATATAGTTAAACATATAATGTACACACAAACATATGTTATAGTATTAAGTCAATACAAAATTGTATTAGAATTAAGGGTTTGATTTGGAATTGTCAAATCAGCCAAAATTTAGTATAAAAGAAGGGACATTTTCCCTCAAGAACTCAATCAATAAAATTTAACCAAATAGTGCGGTTCAGCTGCACTTAGTTAAAACTATTGATCTTTTTATTTGATAGTGCTCCTTGAGTGCACTTTATTAAACAAATAAAATAAATACGTTACATGGCGATCCTGCCACTATTCTAGAAGTGCTCCAGTTATTGCACCTAGAATATAACAGTGATCCTGCCAATCCTGGAGTGCTAATTTATCAAGCACCAAAAAGCAGGTCAATCCTGCCTGGGCCTTGGTGTGCTAAAATTTAAAGCACCCAAGGACCCGAAAAAAAATATATAACAACAACTGGTGTGCTCAAAAGCACCCAAAATAAATTTTGCTTATCCTGACGGACAGCCAAGGATCCGTTGAAGGAAGTACCGCCTGGCCAAGAGGCACCAAGGACCTCAAGAATCAAGGACCAAAAAGAACAAAAACATGAAGAAGACAACCCGCATGTGGTTTAAGGTCGAACGGAATCTCTACCGCCGCTGCAGAACAAAAATAATAAAAAAAAAATTTTTTTATTTAAACCAACGTGCTCCTCAAGGGTTGCACTGGCAGGGCCTATAAGCGTTAACCGCTCGAGGCAAAATTAATATCAAAAAAAAAAAAAAAATTTAAGTCGAAACTTGCTACGAACATTTTTTTAACTACAATATTTATGATTTCCAAGGGAAACAATATAATATTACAATTAGAAATCATATACATGGACTTTTAATATAAGATTTGTCAATAATGCTTACATATATTTAGATTTTTATCCATAACTTAGTTTACATTAAATTATTAATAAGGAAAAATTTGTAATAATACATAGGAAGGAAACATTAGGGATATACTGAACTTTAATAGACAATAATTTTAGATAAATATTAAGATAATCAAGCATTAATTGATTTAGGGCATTAATGAGGTAAAAGTTATAGCGTATGATCACAGTAAAAAATTGTGTCTACTCGCAACAATATGGTTTATACTATCAGGAACAAGTCCGATTTCAATCAGCAATTGGAAAATGCTGGTGATAGGTTGGTGGTGGTCAATTTCTGTACCACTTGGTGTGGCCCCTGCAAAGTAATGGCCCCCAGGTTGGAGGAACTCTCCAGGGACTATGCTGACAGAATTGTCTTTATCAGGGTCGATATTGATGACTGCGAGGATGTTGCCATAGAATACAACATCTCCAGCATGTCCACTTTCATATTCATAAAGAACAAACATAGGATTGAAGAATTTGATGGAGCCAATGCCAAAAATTGACTAAAAGGTTGGCTTAATTTTTTGTATGTATGTTCTATTAATCTAAAATTACATACATTAAACATGAACGTCACCAAGCCAAACTTTTTTTATATATAAATCTAGCCTCTATGCTTTAAAGTAAAAATTGTTTTCATTACTTTAATATGCAATTGAAATATGAACCATGTTTAAAAGAAAAAAAACAGCCAATAAATTCGTAAATAGTTGCAATAAAGCAACAGGGCAACAAAACGCTATATTATACTTTAGGACAATTATATCGCGGATGCGTTATCGCGAATTACTATAGAAGATTTTAAGGAAATGAATAGAAAGGTATCACGCGTGTTGAGAGTCACGACAAGGTCAGTGACTAAGCAAAAAGACAGTAGTAGGATAAATAATCAGCATAGAGCAAATAAAACAGATGTATTAAATGAGCCCAAAATATATGTACCAATTAAGAATAGTGACGTCAGAAAGTATTACAAATTAAAGATTTATCCCAATAAATGCTATATAAAGAAGGGAAAATCAATATTAGCTAGCATAAAAATAAATGATATATTTACTAAAGAGGAACTTGACTTAGGACAATTTTTCTCTAGGCTCGAGAAAGCGGCCAGTAAATTAAATATCAATAAACTACAAGTAGCACCTAGTGAGAAAATTTTCGAATTTGTCTCAAAGTATGAATTTAGAAATATGGGCAATAAGGTACTAAATAGAATTAAAATAGCGCTTTTAAATGAAATAAAGATACTTGATATAAAGAATTCTAAGGAAATTCTAGAAGTCATGCTGAAATATCATGATGACCCTATCGAAGGGGGTCATTGCGGCATATATAGAACCGCAGAGAAAATAAAAAGATACTACTACTGGAAAAATATGACAAAGGACATAGCTAAATATGTAAAAGCATGTCACAAATGTCAAATAACGAAAACTACCAAGCACGTTAAAAGCCCGATGATAATAACAGAAACACCTAACAAACCGTTTGATACAGTGTATGTAGACACAATTGGACCATTTCCAAGATCAATACATGGAAATGAGTACGCAATCACATTAATATGCGACTTAACTAAATACCTGGTAACAATACCTATACCAAATAAATCGGCTAAGACGATCGCAAAAGCGATATTCGAAAATTTTGTACTTACCTATGGCCCAATGAAGACCTTCATTTCGGACATGGGTACAGAATATAAAAATTCTATATTAAACGAATTGTGCACTTTGTTGAAAATCGAGAAACTAACATCAACAGCACATCATCACCAGACCTTAGGTACAATAGAAAGAAGTCACAGAACTTTTAATGAATACGTACGTTCTTACATATCTGTAGAAAAAGATGACTGGGATGAATGGATTAGGTATTTCACATATTGTTTTAATACAACACCATCAACTGTACATAATTATTGTCCTTTTGAATTGATATTTAGCAAAGTACCAAACAGTTTCAAAGATTTCAATGAGGTAGACACAGTTACTCCACTATACAATGTAGACGATTATGCCAAAGAGGCAAAATTTAGATTAGAACTTGCACTTAAAAGAGCAAAACATTTATTAGAAATAAATAAAATCAAACAGAAGAATAACTATGATAAGGATATATTAGATTATAATTTTAACATAGGAGATTTAGTTTTACTTAGGAATAATACAGGACATAAACTAGAGGAATCATATAAAGGTCCATACAAAATTAAAAATATAGATTTAAGAAATAATGTAACTATAGTTGATAAGAAAAATAATAAAGAGCAAGTAGTTCATAAAAATAGACTTAAGCTATATAACAAATAAGTTTTAATTATAACACTAAACTGGCCAGAAAAGTGAAATAATAATCTTTAAGATAAGATTTATTTTTTTTTAACTACATAAGTAAACTTATCACTAAACATTTATTAAAAACAAAATAAATATTAAAATTAAATAAGAAATAATATTAAGATTGAATTACGTTAAATTAAGATTAATATGTAAAACATTATTAGTCATTTAAATAAATACTTTACATTTTAAGTTCACTAATAAAATATAATTTGAAATAGACGTAAAATCATTGTACTGTGTTGTGTAAAAGAATGTCCATAGAACAAAAGTTATATGAACATTCTTGTAAAGGGTGGAGGTGTAGCATGATTTTACAGTTGTCCAATACTGGCACAACATTTCATATGCATAAACAAAAGAATATCCAATTGCATATGAGCAGCGACCACTTGACTCAATGTTATTGACCGTCGCGCACATGCGACGATCATTTGACACTTTGTTGTCAGGCCGCTGACTGCATTGGTTTGCATATAATATGTAGTATGTATGTTGTTGTTGTATGGCATTGCTGGTGATCGTGTGTAGCTCTCTTTACACTTTACCGTGGGAATTATTGTGGATAATAGGCGCGTGTCATATAACATCCACTTGTCCCATAATTATTACACACACAAACCAATATAATATAGTTAAACATATAATGTACACACAAACATATGTTATAGTATTAAGTCAATACAAAATTGTATTAGAATTAAGGGTTTGATTTGGAATTGTCAAATCAGCCAAAATTTAGTATAAAAGAAGGGACATTTTCCCTCAAGAACTCAATCAATAAAATTTAACCAAATAGTGCGGTTCAGCTGCACTTAGTTAAAACTATTGATCTTTTTATTTGATAGTGCTCCTTGAGTGCACTTTATTAAACAAATAAAATAAATACGTTACAAAATACGGAAGTGTAAGTAAAATATCCAGAACGGCAATAAAAATAAACAATAAATATTTAATCACATGGCTCGGGAAAAGTGTCATGTATTCTCACAAACTACATGTTTTGAAAAAGTACCATTTAGTTGGAAAATGGTTGAAAAAAAGTACCATATAATCTAAAAATTAATTATTTATTCGTTAAAAGCACCATCAAGTACCACTGTACATGGTTTGGTTTAGATACGTCAAATTTTTCATCCTTGGCACAGAATACAATGTAGAAGATTTCAGATTCTGAGGAATCTAAGATTATATCCAGCATGGAGCTTGTGTTTTCGCTGCCAACTAACATTTTTCCCGTAGAACTTTTTCCAATTTCCAATTCTGCAGAGATGTAGAATGCTAAGTGCTTAGTTTTCGGTTTCTACGTGAAGAATCAAAAACTATTCTGATTCTGGTATGGCTTAGTAGCAACCTAATCCTGGCTCTCTAATTAATGAATGAAAATGACGCTCTTCAGGCATTCTCTTCATTTGCGTCTTAGAAAACAGAGACATTGTGATGTGATATTAATAGAGTTTATGAACTTGCTAGGCGAGCTTAGATGGTATTTTGTTCCTCCTACTCTGACATCTTCTTTCCTGTCACTACTATTCACAGAAAATTTCTTCACATCATTGTACAGAACAGATGTGGTGCCATTTTTTTCGATGCTACTTTAAAGAACTTTTGCCTAGGTTTGCTTGGGGCAGGCTACTGAAAATTCTGAAAATCCCCTGCCATTCCGATACTACTTTAAAATAACTTTTGACTCGATTTCAATAGGACAGGTTACTGAAACTTTTCAAATCCTCTCCCATTCTATTGTCTAAGCCATAGCTGGGTACATTGGCCATTGTACGGTTGGCACGTACCTATAAAAATGTACCTTTACCACAGAAGAAGAATAAATGTTCGTATATGACAGCCAGAAGGTTTTTATGTTTTTTTGTGATTTCTTTCTTCAATGGTTTGCCTTTGCCATTTGATAAACAGCAATGGGTGAATGTAATCCTTTCTTTCTACTTCTTTCTTTGGGTAGTTGCTCATCGATGGTATTGATTTGTTTTCAAAACCATACTCAGTTAACCATGTTTTCAACTAACTACTCAAGTAACCTACCAGCGAACCTATCATATATTTTTAGTTCGAAAAAAGGCAATTGGGCTTAAAGAATGGGTCGGATAAATCATTAGGTTGTTCAAAAAAGTACCATACTAGCTTCTAAGTTCTTCAAAATGAGTAACATATTGTTGGAGCAAACAAGCACCAAAAAAGGCACCAAATAGTTCTGAAAGTACGTTATTTGACATTTTGTCATGCATTCACAAAAACTTAGTACACAATGCTTCGAAGCGGCTTAAAACAAGTACCATACGGTTTAAAAAATAATACAATATGAATTGAAGAATATATTGATTGAATAAAGTACCAAATGTATAGCAGAAAAAGTACATAATAGTTTAGAGAAAGTATCATATTGTTAACTACTATTGTCACCTGCTTTCGCTAAATGTGAGTCGTTTTATTTAATTCTTTCATAGAACCACTCATCCCTATTTTCAAAAAACATAAGACAAACGATTTTCTCAAACTTCTAAGGGGACGAATTTTTAAACAGGAGCTAACGTGATCATTTCGTGTACATGCTGGACTATAAGACGTATAAATAATAACCTCCTCTTATTTTATCGAGTTTAAAAAAATTCATTGTTTACTATCGTCTTGGGAGTAGCAAGAACCGATTGCACTGTTTGCAAAATTATCAAGCAGATCACCCTTTGTGGCCTTCAATCAAATCTTTCCTGGCAATATATTTTTGACATCGGACTTAAGACAACTTGATGTGAGAAAAAGTTAAGTGCTATGCAGTCACTGTAGCTATACACCACGTAGAGTTGAGTTAGTAAACCCAACATATGTAATGGAGACTTAGCTCAAAACGTACAGCCTACGAATTGAAGGTGTAGGTTCACATTAAAAATTCGGTGGTAATAAATTATTTGATATTAAATTGAAAACAATCAAGAAGACTTTGTCAGCTTGGGGTTGAACTGAGTGATCAAATTTTCAGAACTGATTCTCTTCATAAATTCAATTCCTTCTACGTAAATTAGCAAAGAATCACAAAAAAGTGCCGTCCAAAAAATTTATTTCAGTAAATACATGTGGAAATTGTATCATTTCATCTTGTATGCAGTCTTACATAATTGGTTCCAAACTTTTTTGTAAATGTTTGGCTTCTGGGCATATAACAGGCATGAAAAATAAACACCCTTCACATTTAAAGCAAAATAAAACCGCCGTAGTCTAGTAGGTAGTGTGCTGGCTCATAAGACGTGAGGCCACGGTTCAAACCCCAAGGCAGAAATCTCCAACAAAGAAAATACGACAAAATATTTCTTCGGGGGCTTACTCTCATCAGATCAACTACAAAAACTCTCTGAGAGTAAACAAAAATTGCCATGAAAAGTTTCTCAAGAAAATTTGTCGTTCGGCATCGACTTTAAACTGTATAAGAATTAACACACGCAATATAAGTGATGTGAGAAGCTAGGTCGTAATCCTAGCTGCAGGGTTGTAATGACCAATTATGTAAAGGCTTCGCCAAATAATTTTTTTTAAATGCTTTAAAAAAAAACTACTGAATATTTTCTCAAATTTCTTTTTGTATTTGAATGTACAATCCTTCCGGTTAATAATTAAAAATAATTTCATTCAAATGGCTGCCTCGGCTGGCCATGCAGTAGCCTACACGATCGGTCCAATTTTTAAGCACATTATCGATTGTGTGCAGCTGTATTTCACCAATGGCTTCACGAATTTCGTCCTTTAAAGCGTCAATTGTCTCTGGCTTGTCGGCGTAACACTTATCTTTGACGGCACCCCACAAATAATAGTCCAACAGTGTCAAATCGCAGCTCCGTGGTGGCCAAACGACATCAGCTCTGCGGCAGATAATGCGATCTTCAAAAACAGGGCGCAAAACATCGAGTGTAGCTTCGGGTGTGTGGCACGTAGCGCCGTCCAATTGAAACCAAATGTTGCCAATATCCTCCTCTTCAATTTTTGTGAACAAAAGTTCGCTCAACATGGCCCGATAACGATCGCCATTGACTGTAACGGCCACTCCTTGTTCATTTTCGAAGAAAAATGGGCCAATTACGCCTCTGGACCAAAATCCGCACCAAACAGGCTTTTCAATGTATGCGTGCGGGCTTTCTGTGCCCCAAATGCGACAATTTTGCTTGTTTACATACCCGCCAAGATCAAAATGAGCTTCATCTGAAAGGATGAATGATTATCTATCAAATCAGACATGAGCTAAGTGTTACCATTCACGAAATAAGCACTATTTGAAAAAAAAAAGGTTAGATGGCGGACGCGGTATATATGTATGCATGTAAAACCGTAAATTATAGCCATTTTTCCTAATTCGAAGAAAAAGAAGTTATTTTATGTACAGAATGAAGTTTTTCATACGCTAATTAGCGTCATCTTTTAAAAAAAATAAGTTTCGTTTTACTACACCTTATATTACAAATCAAATACTAATTATGCCTCTCATGTAAAGAATTTTGATTCACTATTCCACAGAAGCTATTGTGTAATCACTTTTTACTCCTTGTGTAGCCGTTTTTTGCCGTGTAACAATAATTCTATTTGACAAAAACAAAAACTAAAAAAAAACCATTTTGACAACAAAAAAACGTTGTTTCTATGTGTGTGCGTAGTAAAGTACTCAGTAATGGCACTCACAACCATAACAAATAAACCGTTAAATACAAGTGCTTACCAATGTAGTCGCATAGACATCATGTTGATGTTCGTTCAGTCAATACATGGTTACAGTATTTAGCTGGCATTACAACCAATACAACCACTCATACAATACACATACATTGGCATTAAAAATTTTAATTACCCACTATTAGTAGTACATGTTTTAACCACTAAGTATTTATTTGTATTTTTTTGTTTTTTTTTGTTTCTTTTACATTTAAAGTCATTAAATCCTCATGTAAAAATGTAAAAAAGAAAAACAAGAACAACAAGAAAAATAAACTGTGAAGTGGAATAAATATAAAAAAAAATGAAAAACATTCTGTCAAGGTCAAAAAAACTTTATCAAATTATTTTGAACAAGTTAAAGAACTTTAAATAAAATGTTACACAAGAATTAAACACGATATGAATTAATTAATTTTTTTTTGGTAGAAACTTTATGGCTGCAAATGTCTGCTATTGATCGAATGATTTTAAATAATCTCTATACGCTCATGGATGCCTGTTAGAAAGAATATCTTTGGTTAGACACCATATAAAGACTTTTATGGCCCTATATTCCTTATAGACGTTAACATAACACAATTATACACCGTCTTTCGTCCGTTATTACATGTATAGAATACTTATATGATAAGCAAGAAACTAATGTTGAAAAGAACCCCTTCAGTAATCCAAAGCCTCTTCTCATTGCTTCCGCAAGACGCTACTAAATATCTGTAGCGTAAGGAAGAGATTTGTCAGCCTTTCATGCATACATTATTGGCCAATACAACCTTTTAGTCAGAATCCAGCTTCCCTTACTAAAGCAAATTAAACGTATTAAACACTAAGGGCCATTATTGCAACTTGCCGTTAAAGTAGGGTTTAGTTAAAGTTAGCTTTAGCTAAAGTGAACTTTAAAGTCAGCTTTAACTTGTTTTCTTTATTACAACCTAATGATAAAAAAAGTTTACTTTTTG